>OZ007498.1:111427181-112042181 GCA_963931805.1 Microdon myrmicae | reverse complement strand
AATATCCAGTGCGACTACCTTGCTTTCACCGAGGTAGTGGATGGAATGGGTCCACTTTTCGGTAAGGTACGCCATCAGATCTCCTGTGGATCTGTTGCTACGAAAGCCATATTAGCGGTCATTGAGGAGGTCAGTTGATTTCGGATATTTCAAAAGTTGACGGTTGATAAGTGATTCCATTACCTTGGTGAGAATAGAAGTTAGTGCTAGGGGTCGATAAGAAGAAAGGGATGAAATGTCACCTTTTTGGGAATTGGCTGAATGTTCACTGACTTTCATCTATTTGGGAAACGACCAGTTTAATAAGACAAATGGAAAAGTTTAGTGGTTTAGAGAGTGAAGAGGAACATCTCTTTAAGAGAATTGGGGGAATGCCATTCGAGTAAACGGATATGTTTGCCTTTAGCTCTTTGGGTGCGCGGGCAACAGTACGCGTTCGGAAGTGAATCTGGCTCATGGTGTGCTACTTATGGCCAAGTTGAGACGGAACTGATGTGGTATCAGGCAGCGTTGATTTGGCTACAAAATGTGCAGCAAGTAGATTCGCCTTCTCTATTGCACTCGTGACTGGTCTGTCATCGACTATAAGCGATGGAATGGATGAAGAGACTTAGTTTTGAATGTTTTTCACGAATGTCCAGAAGCTTCTACTACCTGTGGGAGAGTATAGTATTTTTTGTCTCACTCTCTGGTCATGCAAGAACTTGGCGCGTTGAATATGCTCATTGCAGTCATTTCTAGCTCTCTTAAATCTTTTTCGGGTGTCCTCAGTATTGTTTGATTTATACAACCGGAACCTTAACTCTTTAGCTTTAATGGCTTCTCTGCACCCGGAATCGAGCCACATATTTCTCTTGGCTTTGATACTCTTTACCCTGTGTGGAATAAAAGTTCGCGTGTGTTAAGTGTGTCGATGATGTCATAGATAAAGATGACATACAAGAGATCATTGACACCCCTAAACCTAAAAACGCCATCCGATTTTAAACTCAGATGACCCCACAAAACAATAATGCAAGTAAGTCCATATTCCGTAGCAATTGGCAAATCGTATAAAAACGATTAGTTTCATTTTCCGAAGCAATTAACATACCATAATTGATCGCATAGGCTGAAACAATTAAATTGCAAAAACGATTAACTGCAATTTCCGACACGAGCCGCAAAAATAAAATTAAGTGGGTCAATTCGCAATCGCGAATATTAAACTGGAGTTCAAATCAATGAAGGAATATTGACTGGCTCAGCAATACAAAACGATCGCGAAGTAAAAAGTTAAAATCCGGAAATTGGGTCGATGAAAAGGTAATTGCATGATCGTCATCGGGAGGTATTGAGCCCGAAGTGTTGTAAAACGATTAGGAGGAAATTAGCAGGTAGTCAGTGGTTGGTCGTGGAAGTGGGTTTTTCGTAGTGAACTTAGAAAGAAACTGTTTGGAGTAAATTATAAACGAAGTATAGAACAATTAGTAGATGCTAATTAGTGTAACGTAAGATTAACAAATGTGGAATACTAGGAACTGTTTGAAGCAAATTATAAATGAAGTAAAGAACAAATAGAAAATACTAATCAGCGTAACATAAGAATGATAAAAGTGGAATACTAAAAACTGTTTGGAGTAAATTATAAACGAAGTATAGAACAATTAGTAGATGCTAATTAGTGTAACGTAAGATTAACAAATGTGGAATACTAGAAACTGTTTGGAGCAAATTATAAATGTAGTAAAGAACAAATAGAAAATACTAAGCAGTGTAACATAAGAATGATAAGAGTGGAATACTAGAAACTGTTTGGAGTAAATTATAAATGAAATTAAGAACAAATGGTAAATACCAATTAATGTAACATAAGATTGATAATAGTGGGATACTAGAAACTGTTTGAAGTAAGTTGTGAATGAAATAAAGAACAAATGGTAAATACTAATTAACGTAACATAAGATGAATAAAAGTGGAATACTAAAAGCTGTTTGAAATAAATTGTAAATGAAGCAAAGAACAAATAGTAAATACTGATTAGTGTAACATAAGAATGAATAAAGTGGAAAGTAAAGAAAGAGTGACTCCGAGTATTTCTTATTCTTTATAAGTTTTTGGTGTGTAAAGGAAGATTTGATCGCCACTCCCAAGAGATCGTGTCTCTAGTCTCTCAGCAAGACAAAAAACCATAACTCGTGCGAAGTAGAATCGCGTCTGTCAATGTGTCCGCTATAGAGTCAACATCGTTGTTGAGGAAAAATATTTAACCTCCCAAAAAAGTCGGTCAGACCTTCTCAGTTAGCTTTCTCGTAGAACCATACTGTTCTTTTGGGAGCTTTCTCATCAACGTTACTGTTGGTTAGAGGAAATTAGGCTGACACGACACAGTGATCTGAAGTGCCCAAGGACAAAGAAACTTCAATTGTGTATTTGTTTAGGTGGGAGGTGAGAAACAGCTCCAGTGTGTTGGCGAAATGACCATATATATCTGGTACCCGTGTTAGCTCATTGACAAGTTGAGTTAAGCTATTTGAATCAGCAAAGAGCTGGACATATTGACCTTCAGGTATTGTTGTTCCGGAGTGACGAAGCCACTGAGAGTTATGCACATTAAAATCACCCGCAATAACGATTTCAGTGTGCGGATATAGGGTCAAGATCCTATTGATAGAATCAGACAGAGCATCAAATTCGTTAAAGGATGCGTTTCTATCAAAGTTTGGGCTTCTGTAAGGAAAGCAGTAATGTACGATATGCTTACGAACGTGAAGTCTTATCCAAGAGAAATTAAATTCTGGATTGGAACAGAGCCCATATTGTGGCAGAAGCTGATAAGCAATATCATTTCGTATGTATGTGGCTATACCACGATGTGGAAAGAACAGTGGCACTAAGTTATATCCAGGTAGATTAAATTCGGAAATATCTGTATTAGTAATTACCTGGGTTTCACTAAGTGCAAGGATAGTTGGTTTCTGGTTCGAAACGTGGGCAGACACAGAAGAGAAATTGCATCTCAAACCGCGAATGTTACACAAATCAACGCCAAATTCCCGCTGCATTGAAATTGCTCTCTCTGAAGGGGCGGAACGCATTCAGCAAGTTCATTAGAGCAACGATCGTGGTAATGCCGATAGAAAAGAGATAGGCATGATACGTTGCGCCCCCAATAAGTTTTACTGCTCGTTTTTGCATCCTGTCGAGCACGTGTAGTTTTGGATGCCTCTAACCAAATATGGGAGTTGAACTCCATTTTGGGATGAATATACGCATTATAAATAGTGGCCAGATTAGATGGAGTGAAGTATCTTCCGCATCTCTTAAGGAACCCCATACATTTGGGTGCACTTTTCGCAGCTTCAAATATGTGGTCATTCCAATTAAGACTAGAATTAATACGAGTGCCGAGGATTGATAGTTCTTTGGCTTCGTCGATGCAAGTGCCGTTCATCGACAGTGTATTTACTTTGGAGTTCGCCTTCGACGACAGGAAACAGCACTGAGTGTTTAAGGCATTGAACTCCACTGGGTTAGATAATCCCCATATATCCTGTTGAGGTCGGAATTCAGTGTATTAAGAATAACCAGCTGATTGGTATTGACATTCAGAGTTTGGTCGGGAATGTTCGTATGAGTATGAGAAACTCAACATGCTGTGAGTACGTTCCATAATTAATTTAATATATTTTTGTGTGCTAATAACCTTGCTCGTAAAAATAAATTATTATGGAAAATTTAACAAACCTCGAAACCTGCTAAATAAGGCCAAGACTGGATCCCGGTTGTAGTGCCGATAATGATGATGATTTTTGTGTGCAACCGTAGTTTGCAACACGTTTGTGAGCGAGTAGAATGGAAGCTGATGTAATATAAGGAGCGTTGAGATGATTTCAAAATGAAGAACAAGTAGATTCGCTCTGTGTTGATTACTGGACCGCAATGGCGATGAGGTGGGTCGAATCAGAGCAGTAAGCAGACCTTACCATATCAAAGAGGGGCTTTGATATGGCGGACTATTTGAAACCCCAAGACTCGTGGGAAGAAAAAAGGATTACCAATATACACAAAACAATCTTACGAAAAACCCGGTAGGCATAGGTGTGATGAGCCGACACTACCATAAGGGAACAAATCAAAAAAATACCGACTCGGCAAAAAGAAGACGAAAGGAAAAGCGGAAAAAACGGGATATACGTATCGGCACGTGGAATGTTCGAACGTTATATAAGCCAGGCGCGATACAGACGGTCGTAGAAAACGCTAAACAATATAAAAGGGACATCGCCGCGCTTCAAGAAGTCCGACGTCAAGTAATCGAAACCAACGGGTTTGCACTGGCGTGTGGAGGTACCGATACACATAACCTCTGGACTGGCTTCATCATAAGCAAGAAGATTACGCCACATATAAAAGAAGTGCAATTTATTAATGACCGAATGTCGGTGCTAAAAATACAGGGACCATGGTACAATTATGTATTCGATGGGATCTCATCATACGATGTTAAAATCCTCCTCAGGGACCTCAATGCGAAAATTGGAAAGGAAAACATTTTCCAATCAACTATAGGTAAAAGAAAGCCTACACGACGTTTCATGTGATAATGGAATTCGAATTATCACGTTCGCAGTGTCCAAAGATCTGGTAGTGAAAAACACGATGTTCAAGCACAAGCAAATCCATAAAGCCACATGGATATCTCCGACGACGTAACGCGTAACCAAATAGACCACTTCCTCATAGACAAAAGACACCACTCGAATATCTACGACGTAAGATCATATAGAGGAGCAGATTGCGACTCCGATCACCTTCTAGTGATGGGCAAAATTAGAAGTCGGCTTGCAGCAAGCCCACATGGGCAGTCACGGGAGACAAGCAAAAACTTCGACATTGATAAATTAAAAGACATGGGCTGAATATCAAGGCGAACTAACGAATAGATTTAGTATTCTAGGGAATGGGAGTAGTGAGGAAGAGGAAGCCAATAGTGTGGGCACTAAATGGACAACGATTAGAGACACAATCAAACAAACGTAAAGGAGTTAGAGTGATTCACTTAGAAAGATATGGTGCAGTCAACGCAGAAAGATACGCGACAATTCGGCAAGAGACAGTGAGACTCTTCAAACGCAAAAAAAAAAAAAAAAAAAAAACGCGAATGGGAGAAGACTCGTATCGAAAAAATCCTAGAAAATGCCAGACCAAAGAACATCAGAGATATGTATGCCTACATAAATTCAATTAGAAGTTGCTACCGAGGGAGGGCCAAAATAATCCGAGACACAAACGGCTGTCTGGTGGCAGAAACAAACAATATCGTGACAAGATGGAAGCAGTACTTTGAAAACCTGCTCAATGTGCGCACCCATCAAGCACAAATAAACGCACCAGACGTACATACAGCCGAGCCTCAGATCCCAGAGCCCTGTTTCGACGAAGCTGTAGACGCAATAAACCGATTGAAAAACAACAAGGCTCCCGTAGTCGACTGCATACCAGCAGAGCGTGTGAAGCATGGAGGAGAGGCAACCGCTCGAAAGATCCTCCAGCTGATTAAAACAATATGAGATAAGGAAGTCATTCCGGAAGAATGGAAAACCATAATAGTCGTCCCTATTTTCAAAACAGGCGACAGATCTGACAGAGAAAATTACAGAGGAATATCATTGTTCCCAACCACATACAAAATACTAACAGATGTCATACTGGCAAGAACCATATCGTACGCAGAAGAAATATTGCGAAACTACCAATGCGGATTCCGTAGGAACCGGTCAACAAGCGACCAAATGTTCACAACAAGGCAACTACTGGAAAAGAAGTGGGAATACGGAGAGGCGGTTCACCAACTGTTCGTGGACTTCAAAAAAACCTACGACTCAGTCGCAAGGCAAAGACTCTACCATATTGTGGTTGAGCTGGAGATCCCGAAAAAATATGCCGCCCTCATTCAAACCTGCATGAACGAAAACAAAGGGCGAGTTAGAATAGAAAACCACCTCTCAGAACCATTTGAAATCCTTGAGTACGTCATCAGAAAGGTACAAGACGTATCCCTGAACGGGGTCACACAAGTGGTCGCATATGCGGATGACATCGCCGTTCTGGGTGATAATCTAGAAACTGTAAGTAAAAACTGTGAAATCATCATGCAAGCGGCATAAGAGGTGTGCCTAGAAATAAATGAAGACAAAACAAAATACATGATTACGGCGAGAGCAGGAGGACCACAGAGAACACATATAAACATCAGGGGCAAGATATTTTAAAAAGTTAAAGAATTTAAATATCTGGGAACAATACTGACGGCCAGTAACGAAATGTCGAAGTAAATTAACAAAAGACTACACTCCGGCAACGCTAGTTGGCATGCAGTCAGTAAACTGCTGAAATCTAAACTGCTATCACGTAATATAAAACTCCGTGTCTATAGAACCATAATCATGCCGATTATTATATACGGATGCGAAACATGGACTCTTACAAAACGGGAATAAAACAAATTCCGCGTATTCGAGAATAAAGTTTTAAGGGGTATCTTTGGCGGCAAATATGACGAGGAGGCAGGACAATGGAGGAAACTCCACAACCACGAACTGGAAGAGCTATACCACAAACCTACAATAGCGAGAGTAATCAAGTCGCGAAGACTAAGATGGGCCGGACATGTAGCGCGAACGGGCAACGATAGGATCGTGAGTAGAATTCCTGACGGTAGACCAACGGGAAAGAGACCGGTAGGATGGCCGCAACGGATATGGGAGGACAATGTTATGTTGGACCTAGAGCAGATCGGATCGGATGGTCGAACGTGGAAGGAGATTGCACAGGACAGGGAACAATGGCGGAGTCGAGTCGGTGAGGTCATGAACTTTCAGGCCAATAAATAGAATAGAATGTACCTGTAACCAAGTACAATCTTAGAGAGTTTCATTGATGACCTCAATGTGGAAAAGAAACTGTTATTTAAAAACCGGAACACCTGTCTTTGTTCTATAAATATTACTACAAACATGAACGCATATACTGTATTTCTCTTCTTTAAGTAGTAATCCGTGAAAGTCCTCAATCAAAAAGTGCGCATTGGTTCACATAAACGGCAATTTAGGAGACAGATAAACACAGGGGATTGTTCTTTCTCTGTGGACCTAAACGAATATTGTAACTGCCTGCTCATATATACTCATCAAAACTTCAATTCAATTCCTATATATGGTCAGCCCCCCAAAATCCCCCTTCAACTTCGGCGAAACAGAACTAATACTAGATAAATAATAATATAATAAAATAATAACTAAAAATCAAACAGCGCTAGAGGAGGCCTTGATTACACAACAACAACTATTGTACAAAAAAAAGGAGGCGCTGAAAATTGAATCCAAAAAAGGTAAAAATGAAAAAAATTTATTCTGCGTAAAGCTCCAGGAACGAAAAGTTATTCGGAATTCAAAAAAATGAGAAATTTAAAAGGAGAAATAAAATCCTTAATTCAGTATAAACATAAGCAATCGCTGTTAATTGTGTGCAAATATTACTGTCCAGGAAAAATCCGCGGAATATCAACATTACGTTAAGTTTAAGAAGCTGCACTTATACAGAATCGCATCGTGAGCTTACACTTAGAAGGGATATCTGCAGTTAATACGAGTTTGGTTGATCTGTATAGGAACTAAGCAAAGAAGATTGAAGAGGTTTCTGGTAGAAGGGTGAAAGGAAACTCTGCACGCAACATCGAACCAACATCTACATCTGTAGCCTCTACTGGACAGATCAGCGTAAGATACACGAAGACACAGAACCTCATCGGGCCAAACCTAGAGGCACAAAAGTGAGACGCACTATTTCCTAATTTATTTTGTTGCACCCGCATCTTCAATTGCAACACATATCATGATAGAACATAGGCGCTGACCCCGAATATCATTTTTTTATAGATACTATCATGGTCATTGCTGAATTGATCTTTAGGAATCCATCACACTACTTCAAATATTTTCCCACAATACTTAGAGAGTAGCATCGGCACATTTTAAAAATAAATTACAAACTTAGGGAAAAACAGAGAGAATTAGTTGCCAGTCGAAACATTAGATGATTTCAATTTGTAGGCGTTCAAGATCAATGTGCATTGATACCTCATTGCCCTATCCTCTTCCGATCGAGCTGTGGATGACCATTTCAGAATATTATCAAATCAATTTTGTGAACGGGTATTATAAAACTACAATTAAAAAACAGTGTCAGATAAATTTCACAAGTTGTCTTGCATTTGCTGCAATCTCGTTAAGGTCCCATGACGCAAGGAATTTCTAATAATAAAAAAAATGCATTTCTAATTCAATAACAAATACGGAAATGTATAACATTAAATGGCAGTGAGAGTAAAACGAGTATTAAAACAATATTTCTTGTTTTAAAATGCTCAAAAGTATTACAATTTTATTTGTCTTATTCCCACGTTCCGTCATCGTTTCCATTTAAATATAATTAAATTATTTTTTTTACAATTTATACAGGACATTTTAGCGCAAGTGCAGTATAATAACAAGAAAACGTGCAAAACTACATTGTTTAAATATTGGTACGGCAATAAACGGCAAATTTGTATTCATAAAATGTTTGTTTTTAATTTTTATCGAATCAAATTAATAGTTTAGTATAATTACAGAAAGTATAAAATATATACATATAATTAAAAAAGTAAATCGATATGTATAAGAGAAAAATGATAATATTAAATATAGAAACAGTGTCAAGAAAATCTGCGTAAATTAAAAAAGTTTAATAAGTAATCAAAACTAAGTGCTTGAGTTAAAAAGCAACGAAAAGAATGAACATTGTTATAAACCTTTTTAATTGCCTGTTTAGCATCCTTGCTGGAACAACAATTTAGTATTTTGCGACATAGTTTTGTTTCTTAATCACACCCTCAATAAGGTTTCTTTTTTTGTTTTGAATTAAAATCACACTTGCACTTGAGAATATACACCTCTACTAGACAGGTTCATAAATTCTATATTCTATAATGTTAAAAAAATAAAACACAAAAATTATCAAATAAATAACAACCAGAGTAGCAACAAATAATTATAAATGAAAAATAATAAAATAAGCGACACGCTTCAATATCATAAGCGTTAACTATTTTTAGTATTTTATTTCGTAGTGGGCTCTGTTCTAGGTTATTATATAAGGGAGAACACCTAAAATCAATACATAAAAATCATATACAATAAAAAGGAAAAAAAGTAAACAAAATAAACAAACGAAAAGAAAAATGAATGAAACTATAAAACAGATTCTTACGTTATATTTCGCCAAACTATCAAATGTGCCGCATTGTCGCACACATCGACTGCATGCTTTTCTTGACCTAATACATATGTTTTTATTGGTTATGAAATAATTTTAATTTAAGGATTTTTTTGGGGTAAGAAAAGAATATGAAAATAAAAGAGGAAGAAAAAGAAAAATATATAAGTACGAATGATGTAAACAATCTACTTTTTTTTCTAAGGATTTACATTTAAAATTAACTACTAAAGCATGTACTACTCCATACAGTGTAAAACATATAGGAATACTTCTCACGGTTGTGGGGCTTAAAATGGAAAAGAAATCCTTGTTTTCAACTTAACACAGTCCTTTGGAATCAGTGGCAAAATCCAAAGCAACAAGCAATTCGTGTTAACACGAACCAAACAAAGTGCGATGATAGGGAAGAACATTTTTATTATTATTTATTGGCCTGTAGGAACCCGGAAGTTCATGACCTCACCGACTCGGCTTCGCCATCGTTCCCTGTCCTGGGCATTCTCCTTCCACGCTTGACTATTCGATCCGATCTCCTCAAGGTCAACATTTTTATTATACCCATGAATTTAATGGCAACATCCACGTAAATGTTCTAAGCAACTGTGAAACAGAAAACTGGAATCAACTCTAAGGCGAACATGTGGTTTGATTTCAATTGCAACGAATCCGTAGGACAAAAGGAATGAGTTTCCATTTGCATTACAATTCAGTAAAATCCGGAACCAATTCACGAAGACAAGGCATTAACTACATGTATATAATCAACGCGTAAAGTTCTTTTTTACGAGGGTGGGCTGAAAAGTTTCCGACCCAACAAAGATACAAGAATTTTTTTCTTCAAATTTACTTTTATTTTTCTACATAGTCTCCTTGTAGCCCTACACACTTCTCCCAGCGATGCTCCCATCTCTCTAACCCCTCCAAATAGTACTCGGCGTTTTTCTATGCAAAATAACTGTTCACGAAGGTGATTGCCTCCTCATTTGACGAAAATCTCTGTCCTCCGAGTGATTAGGGAACAAAATGAAGTCCCTTGGGGCTAGATCTGGTGAGTAAAGCGGATTGTCAAGCAGTTCAAACCGTAATTCGTGGATTTTCGCCATGGCAACTGCTGAGGTGTGGCGCAAGGCTAATGACCTTGCCCGGAAAAACAAATTATTAAGGACAATTTAACAAGTCTCAGATATGGACCGGATACCGGAGGAGAGACTTGCTAAATGAGGCCAAGACCGGATCCCGGTTGTAGTTGCAATGATGGTGAACTGCTGAGGTGTGAGACGTCGCGTTGTTTTGGTGAAACAGGAATTTCTTTTTCTGCAAATGTGACCGTTTTTCCACAATTTCTGCCTTCAGTTGGTCAAGTAATGATGCATAGTATGCTCCTATAATGGTTTCTCCTTTTTGAAGATAATCGATTAAGATAACTCCATGAATATCCCAAAAAACAGCCCCATCACTTTCCCACCCGAAAAAAACAGTTTTTGCTTTTTGTGGAGCCGATTCCCCTTTGCAGTCTACTGTTTTAACGTATTTTTCTTTCGGGCGTATAATGGTTCCATCGACAGTAATTAATCAGCGCCAAAACTTGAATTTATTGCGCCTAAACTGCGCCAACAGCGCGTTGGAAATGTTCATTCGAACACGATTTTGGTCTAACGTGAGTAAACGCGGCATCCAACACGCGGGCAGCTTCCTCATGCCTAAATCTTGATTTAATATGTGACAAACACGTTCTTTGCACATTTCCATAGCCTGTGCTGTCTCCCTCACTTTAATTTGGCGGTCGTCTAGCACCATTTGGTGAACTTTAGCGATGTTATCGTCGGTTGTTGCAGTTTTTGGACGTCCCGAACGTTCATCGTCTCCCAAGCTCTCACAGCTACGTTTAAATTCAACTGTCCAACATTTTACGGTGGTAAATGATGGTGAAGAGTCCCCATACACAGAGTCCAACTCATTTTTGATTTGCATAGGTGAATTGCCTTTCAAATTGGCGCAAGGCTAATAACCTTGCCCGGAAAAACGAATTATTATGGAAAATTTAACAAGTCTCGGTTAAAGACTGGATGCTGGAGGAGAAACTTGCTAAATAAGCCCAAGACTGGATCCCGGTTGTAGTGCCGACAATGATGATGATTGTCTTTCAAAAACAAAAATTTAATGACAGCCATTTGTCCATTTTCACAAAAACACTCACATCGACTTACTCAACGACTGTCAAATAAAAACTACGCGTCCAAAAAGGCCGACATTTTGGTGAGTAACTGTCAAAAGATGCACAACAAAAGATTCACTAGCTTTTATTGACGAGTGCTGCTATCTTCACGTTGAGGTTGGAAACTTTTCAGTCCACCCTCGTATAACTAGAAACTGAGACAAAAAATATTACACAGGCAGGAGATATTTGTGAAGAGCTTCCAAAAGTGTTTATATTGTCCTTCCTTTAACTCATAGTTGGTATTACAGAATTAATCGGCCTGACGCATATTGGCCGATATTATTTTTGCGTACATTTTTATTCAATCCAAATAGGTCCATTGGCATCTATGACATTCTACCAACGTAATACAAGGTCTGTTCAGCGTCGAGATAGGTTCCTCGACGTGACAGCAAAATCCTTGTGGCGTTGTTGCCCAGCAAATCTTGTGGCGTTATTGCCCAGTAATAGCAAATAGTTTAAAACAACTTTTTTTAACACTTTACATTAATTTAACTTTATTACGAATTTTAATGTCACATTAAAAACGATTTAAAACACGTTGAGTAAACGATTAGAGTCTCTCGTGGTTAAAAACTGTCTAGCACCAACCGTCATCTCCCAAAACGTTATCAAAACAAAAGGTGCTGAAAGCACCGTATACAAAAAGGTCAAAAACAGTGTGAGCACCGTACAGTAGTAAAACAAGCACTATAAACAGTAACATGGAAACGTCACACGAATAGACAATTTTGCTTTTGTCTATTCAGCAATAGGTGGCGTTCCGTGTGGTGTTTTTTCGGAATGGTATCATGTGATATATGTTGCGGAACTGCAACAAGGTCAAATATTCCTTTTTCATAGAAGTGCTGACTTTTTGAGGCAATAAAATCTTCAAGGGCTTTTATTACCTCTGCTCGGTTCCGGAAGACCTCCTGCCGGCAAAATGAATCCAGATTGCGGAAAACATGGTAGTCCGTTGGGGAAATGGCAGGGGAGTACGGTGGATGCAAAAGAATTTCAAATCCCAACTGCAACAGTTTTTGCACCGTTACTTGTGAGGTATGGGGTCTAGCACTGTCACGCAAAAGGATCGGGCCGATCCAATCGATCAACGCAGGTTGCCTTTCAGCCAATTTGGCATGCAATATGTCGATTTCCTCACAATATCTGATAGCGTTTATCTTTTCTCCTGGTTAAAGTATAGGCAGCTTCGCCATGAATGGAAGTATGGGGCTGCCAACTGGGACGATTTGCGAGATTTCTTCGCATCCTTTCCATGGTCCGAGGTGTGCTTCGGAAACTCCGATGTTACCGCTTGCGCGGAGTCGGTATCAGAGATTATTCTTCTGAGGATGGAGATGTATATTCCATATTCCATCAAACGAAGTTCGTCTCATAAACCTTGGTTTGATAAAAAATGCGAGCTGATTACAGCGGCAAAAAGTATCGCTTTTAAGCAATGGCGCTCCGATCCCACCGATGTTAACAGAACGAATTTTATTAGAATCAGAAACGCGTGCAACCAGTTGATTGATACCGCGAAGAAGGCTCACAAGGACAGGGTGATCAGTAACTTCGTTCGGTGCCCAACTGGTTCGCGCCCCTTCTGGTCAATGGCAAAAGCTGTCAGCGGTAACTTCACATCCTCCTCTTTCCCTCCGTTGGTGACAAACAGCGGGGCGTTAGTCACGATTTCAAAGGATAAAGCTAATGTGTTCGCGAATTTATTTTCCGCGAATTCAAACCTCGATCCCGGTCTTTTAGAGCCACCTGTGATCCCGCCGGTACGGTCTTCGATACGGGATGTGAGGTTTCATCCGCGCATTATTCAACGCATTCTACGTGAACTGGATTGTGGGAAGGCAACCGGCCCGGACGGAATACCAGCAATAGTCCTAAAGAACTGTGCTCCAGAACTATCGCCGGTTCTTTGCAGACTTTTCCGCTTATCCTATGCACGGAGGACCTTTCCTGCCTGCTGGAAAATCGCTCGAGTTCAGCCAATCCCAAAGACGGGAAAAAGTATCTCCCGCAAAATTACCGTCCGATAGCATTACTGTCTATTTTATCTAAGGTGATGGAAAAAGTCATCAATACTGAGTTAGTTAAGTATTTGGAGTGGAACGGATTTCTGAATGATCGTCAATACGGATTCCATGCCAGGCGGCCCACAGGCGACATTTTGACACTTATAACCGATATATGGAGATCTGCGATTGATCGGCATGGTGAATCAAGGGCGGTTGCATTGGATATCTTCAAGGATTTTGACCGCGTCTGGCGCGGGGAATTGCTGAGCAAACTTCGTTCATATGGACTTTCCCAACAGCTTTGCGGCTGGACGAAGAGCTTCCTCGAAAATCAATCGATCTGGGATGTTGTGGGCGGCGAGTGTTCGGATCTGTTTCTTGTTAATTCGGGGGTGCCCCAAGGTTATATTTTGGCTCCAACCTTGTTTTTGCTTCACATCAATGATTTGTTGGAGACAACGGATAACCAAGTGTTCAGTTTTTCGGATGATAATACGCTTGTTTCCTCCTTTTCGAGTGTTCGGCCGATTTGTGCATATACGTCGCATCAGCTGATATGTAGACAGGTTGACTCTCTGAATCAGGATCTAGATAAGGTCCTGCAGTGTGGAAGGGCCAATCTCGTCGACTTCAATGCACCGAAGACAAAATATACAACATTCACAAAGAAAAGTGGATCATCGGTTCCACAGCTGATGATGAATGGCCAGGCCCTCAAATCTGGGGAAAGCTTGAAATTACTCGGCGTCACGGTCTGTGAGAATGTATCGTGGCATAAACACGTATCGAGTATCACCAGGTCAGCTTCAGGAAAACTGAGCTATCTTTTTAGAGCCAAGAAATATTTTACTCCGGCCCAACTTCTTCTCCTATATAAATCCCAAATTAGACCCGCGCTTGAATATTGCTCTCATGTTTGGAGCTCGGCTCCTAAACATACCCTCGACCTACTTGAGAGCATACAGAGACGAGCGATCCGCCTGATCGGGGACTCGGCGCTGACGTCGTGACTACAGTCGCTATCACATCGAAGGCGCGTAGCTGACCTTTGTCTGTTTTAGATATATTATCACGGGGCCTGTTCTTCGGAGATTCGTGGTATTGTTCCACGCAATTCGGCTTATATGTGCTCCACAAGACAATCCGACGGATCGCACCCGTTTGTGGTCCATCTCCCGACGGCGCGAACATCCCTGCATCAGAACTCGTTCCGTTACAGAGCGGGGAAGCTGTGGAACTTCTTTCCCACGCGAGTGTTCCCGGAGCGTTACAACCTACAACTGTTCAAAAAGAACTGCAACAGTTATTTGGTGGCATCTCGGGGCGCCCACTTGGCGCTATAGCTTTGCCTCTCCCGAGAGAAGTCTAGTAAAAAAAATAATAAATAAATCAAAAAAAAGTATGGCTTCCAGAAAGGTAGATCAACCGGTAAGGCACTATCTGTGGTTTGCGACATCGCTCGCAATGCGATAGCTGGAGCACGATGGCTAGGAGGCCCGAAAAATATTGAGTCGTGCCGATACTAGACTTCCTTCTTGACCATCGAAGTGCACGGACGTGCAGAAACATCAAACATTGTTCACTTTGTTGAGATTTGCGAAGTTGAAGAGCAATTGTAAATTGAGGAGTGGAGCGATACGCAAAAAAAAAATTAATAAATGAAATTAAAAAAAAAAATTCCGTGCATTAGATGATTTTTTCAGTCAGCCTTATCGTCCTGTTATGCTCACAATTTTGAAGATTTTGCAAAATTCATTAACCCTGAGTCCGTACCATTAAGATTATTGCTGTTGGGTACAGCGTGGTTGAGCATTACGACACATCGATTCGCCCAGTAATTCAACTTTGCATCGATTATGTTGTTCATGATTTTGATGAAGGATTCGAATCTGCACGCGTATGAGGTATAGTTCACATGGGAACTGAACCATGCCAGCAAGCCGGAAGCGTCGCCAGTACACCCAATGGATATATGAGATGGTTGGTGGTTGGTGAATGGTCACTTTTCGGGCTAAAACATCCTCAGAGACGAGGATGACTTCCATTTTAGTGGAGTAGTCATTAAGCGAAATTGTCGCATCTGTCCGAATTAAATTCCAAGAATAGTCGTAGAGAAATCTAGGCATCTACAAGGAGTCATTGTATGGTGGGATTTTTGGGTGTGATCGACCCATACTTCTTCGTTAAAAACACCTAATATGTAGTTATCGTGAGCGTTGAATGCTACAATGATATGGTAAAGGAGTTTTTGTGGTCGAAACCGGATAGTATGGATCTGGGAGGCTGTGGTTCAACAGAAATGTCACTTGCCACTCAGTGAGTGTTGAAAAATTCATCGAATAAATTCATACATACATATAAAATCATCATATGATCCTTACATATAAACATTGTCACCCGATTCTTTAACAAAAAAGCCGAAGGTCTTCAGCAGTCTCTTCACGACCTACCTCCAAACAAGATACTTTCCTCAACGATGGAAAAAACAGAGACTTGTACTTATAGCAAAAGGAGTCAAGAACCCAGAAGCGCCGTCGTTCTACCGCCCGTTGTGGATGCTGCCACAACCGCGAAACTGATTGAGCGAGTAATTAACACTCGCCTGGAACAATTCACTGAGGGGACATGGGGACTCTCTGAATGGCAGTGAGTTCCGGAAAGGTAGATTAACCGGTAAGGTGCTATCTGCGGAGTGCGACATCGCTCGCATTGCAACAGCTGGAGCACGATGGCTAGGAGGTTCGAAAAAATATTGGAGCGTGGCGGCGCTAGAGGTTAAAATTGCATTTAACTCGGTGAATTGGAATCGGATTCTAGAAGCGTTGGGCGATCTACAAGTCTCACCCTACTTGGTGCGTATACTAGCAAACTATCTCTTGGATAGAAGACTGGAATATAAAATAACTGTATTAGGTCCGCTGTTATGGAATATCATGTCTGATGGTGTGCTCAGGGTCAATGTACCAGAAGCGGTTAGAATCATTGGGTACGCAGATGATTTGGCGATAGTGGCCGTAGCTAAACATCTAGATGACCTGGAGAATATTTGTTCCCAAGCAAGCCAGAGCATTGAATGCTGGCTAGATATGGCCAGACTGAAACTAACTGGACATAAGACCGATGCAGTTTTAATAAGCAGCAACAAGAAAGTTGAGCACCTTGATTTGGAAATAGAAGGACAAACAATCAGATCCAGTCCCTATATTAAATATCTTGGTATTATATTCGACAACAGGTTGAACAATAAGGAAACTGATAATCAGTGTCAACAACTCCATTATAATGTATGCAGCTCACATCTGGGCAGGATCCGAATAGTATAAGTCGTACATGAAGGGAGCGAATTCAGCATATATGCTGGCGTCATTAAGAGTATGCTGCGTATTCCGAACGGTATCCGAAAATGCCATATATGTTTTGGTCGGGAGGAAACCACTTGACATTTTAGCTAAAGAAAACGTAGCGTTGCATGCGGTCTCACAAGAAAATCGTCGAGAATGCGGTTAGAATTAGAGCTGTCAAGCCTAAGAGAATGGCAACGGAGGAATGATTTTTCAGCCAAAGGGAGATGGACCCACACCATGATACTTGATGTAGAAACCTGGATGAAAACAAAACATGGTGAGCTGAACTACCACTTGACTGATATGAGGACATGGATGCGTTTGGCAATACTTGCACAAGTATAAGCATGTGAATCACCCATACTGCTTGTATTGAAAAGGCAAAATAGAAAATGCGGTACACGTAATCACAGACGACACGAGATTCGAGACCGCACGAAAGATTTTGGAGCGATATATGAAACGGACAGTTACTCCGACAGGAGTAATATGAAACATGCTAAGATCCAAACAACTATGGTCCATAGCTAATGATATATAGTCATCATCATCATCGGCACTACAACCGGGATGGCCTTATTTAGCAAGTCTCTCCACCGGTATCCGGTCCTTATCCGAGACTTGTTAAATTGTCCATAATAATTTGTATTTCCGGGCAAGGTTATTAGCCCTTGGCGGGTACCAAAGTAGCGCTATCCAGGGGTGACACGTGGAGACTGCATGTTAACTTGGATTGAACAGGGACAAGGATCGCCCTGGCCTGCGCCGGGTTGAAAGCAGAGACTTTGCCCTGTATGTTCGCTCCCACCCTCCCCCGGCGTTAAATCTGCATTTTATAAAATGAGCGTTGGTATTCTTTAGGAATGGGTGCTATGGTTCGCTCAATGTAATATTTCCATCAACAATCTCTTGTCCTTTAATTGACACCCAACCCACTTGTTTACTAATGACATCACGTTAAATTGTTCTTATCGTTTCAAGCACTCTACGAAGCTCTTTAAATCATTAAATTGATTCGCATTCTTTTTTGCTTGAAAAAACGCCATTCTCTGAGTGCCCCACATAAGATTTCCTACCTGAAATCAAAATGTTCATGCTGGTTAGCAACAGCAAAGCATGGTAGACGATGCTGTTTCTATATAGCGAAACAGTTTCGTCTATAACCAATTCCTTTTGCACATTCCCATGCAAAAGAAGATCCCAAGCGAAATCTTCTCCTTCCTGTATTTCAGTATACAAGCATTCGCTTGGGAATAAAATCAATGTCAAGTGAAAAGTATGCATGAGTATACTTTTCAACCCTCTCCATTTCCCTTTCTCGGAGTGCACTTTTGGTTCTGCACTCTGAGAGCCATCTATGCATGAAACGGGGTGATGGGGCCGCCCTACTAGTTTCGCTTCTCGTTGCAAGCGAAACCAAATCAACTCTTAAATCGACACGCTCTCTGTTGCCATTTTTCTATTCTCCCTGGCTTCATTGACTGTTGAGTAAATTCGCAAGAATTTATTCACCTTAAGGGGTGGGAAAATGGGAAAATAAGGATGAGTGTGCGATCGGATATGGGGGATCATGGAGAGAGTACCCGTTGATGGGTAGGACTGGGACAGTAGTGAATTGTGAGCAGTCTGAAAAACTCTGTGGTTGAGAGTTGTTCGTCGTCGTATGTTATGGCTGTAAATACTTTTTTAAAAACGAAACAAAAAGTGTGGCCGTAAGGGGAAAACGTTGTAGGTGAGAGCGCGAAACAAAAAATAAATTTGTAATAATACCAAAAAAAAAAACATTAAACTTTTTATTTACCTATAACATATGCCCAAATCGGAGTGCAATGGAGTTTTAAACCGATAATACCGTCGCAGTGAGACTATCTCAAACTTAATTATAGATTCCTATTGGATCACCTTAATGTGAGAGCCGATTCACGTGTGTGCAGCTGTCGGCTATGCGAAGAATCTGATTAAATTGGGTCGAACTCGGGGCCTTCTTTAACTGTTCAACCGAACTAAGTGACCAAATTACGGATAGTCTTACCTTAGAGGAAATAAACTTGGATAAGTACGAGGAAAAGGCAAAACCCCGATAGGGTAAACCTCAGCGAAAACAGCCGCCGCAGCGAAACTGTAAGTAGGCTCAATTTATAATTTATTTATTTAATTGTGTTACAATAAAAATTGTTATACTGTTTTATTCAATGTTTTCATCGTATAGCACCTTTTAGAAGAGTAATCAAAATTCCAAAGAGAATGGGAATCAGGTCTATTGTTGGTAGACGAGATACCAAAGCTTATTTGTCCTGCAGCGACGTTATAAATATGCAGATGTAATCAGTTTTGTTTTGAGGATAAAACTGTGAGGATTCCGCTGGAAGAAAATATCATATTCTAATCGAAAACCCATCCGACCTTAAATGAATCTACATAAATTCAGAAGAGAGAGAATATAACAAAAAGTAAAAGATAAGCAAAAATTGTGTAACAAGTGCAACTTAACAATTTCAATAATAGAGAGCATTCAGACAAAGATTCAAACCATGCATCTCGTTATCTGATATGCTTAAAAAGAATTACAAATCTCCCACAACACAGTGAGAAGCATTCAGTAAAATTCACAGTCTAAAAGCTAAAGTACAAACATAAAAGACTTACCATGTCTAAAATCAATGTATCCTTCTCCTCCAGATATGACTAGCATATCAGGACGCTTATTTGAAAACTGATCCGTGGGAATATCCTGTCGCTGTGAAGTTGGTACTGATACAAAGAACTTCACCGCATCTCGATGACCGTGAAATGATAGCTGGGCACTGGCCATACCACACCGTGGAATCAATCCAGTATTATCTGAAATAGTGTCCTCTTAATTAGTTTGTCAATAGAATACATATGAACCTGGTGATTTACTTTGTTTGCATGTTCCCTCGTTCAGTGGCACAGATATAATAACTCCATTGCTCGTTCCAATCCATAATCGACCACACGACACCAGAAGAGCGGTGATCCGAACAAATGAAAAACCTAACTTCCCAGTTCCTAGCATCTTTGATACATACGGTTCTATATCAACATCCTCGATGTGTTCATAAGTGTGAGCATGATAAAGGCGCAGGTTGGAGTCCAATCTGTTTTAAGAATTTATGAAATTAAAGAGGGCCAACAACAATTTGTACGACTGTGTACAAATATAACCAGGAATAGTTCATTTAAATTACGCGGGCATGTCGAATTTCAATTATTCTTTCTAACTTCTTAGCATTGTTTTATCTACGTTTGTGAAATAGTTGAGCTTGTGCAAAAATTCGTTTCTAATTGTGTCCGCGTGATGAAATTTCTGCCGCAGAAACGTTGAAATCGGTGCAGGGGGCCATTCGTGATAAGACTACGTCGAAAACACAAGCATGGTTAGAGAAATACGTGTAAAGATGGCGTTGAAGATGAACCACATCCGAGAAAACCATAAACATCAACTGAAGCACAGCCCTTCAAGGAAATTGAAGATTTGGTGTTCAATGATCTTCGATTGACAATAAGAGACGTTGGTGATAATTTTAGTGTTTCAATTTGTTGTGTATACGCACTGGATGTAACCAGCGAATTCGCAAATGAATGCAGCCCTTAGCAACCAAAGAATAACAAATGTCAGCAACCAGCTGACAGACAATACATTTTTTGGTTGTCAAGGAAAATAACAAACTTTTCACCTTTCTTCGTTAACTGTTTGGCGACTCCAGTTCGCATTTTAATTCAATCCAAAGAATTCAAAACTATCAAATAAATAAAGACGAGTTTAACTATTGCAACCAACCCCAAATTGTTGTTTCTTCTTTTTGGGAATATTATTTAAGGAGAGTTTCTGCTACAATTGAGGATTGAAGTTGGAATTTGTTACGGACCGACCTTGAGTCCAGGTCCCCCCAAAATCCACTAATCCCCCTCTTTACATATAAAAGGAGAACAACTCGCCAAGTAGTTAATTGTTGCGGACGCCATTGCTTTGGCACATCCTCCAGTCCCTCGTGTTTGTGACCACATCTGGATATTCCCCAACGACATTCATCGGTCGGCGAAACCCTAATACGTGTCGCCCCTGCCCAACCCAAGTACACGTCAGGAGACATCACTGTTCCTGACGCCAGGCCCACAACAAAATAAGAACCATTGTTCGTGGAAGGTGTGTTCAACGCTTGTTGGACACACAATTACATCAGTAAACACCATTGTGAAAGATGTTCCACACCTGAAGAGCTTTAATCTCAAGAGAACACCTTTTAGACGAGTAATCAAAATTTCAAAGACAACGGGAATCAGGTCTATTGTTGCTAGACGAGATACAAAGTGTTACTTGTCCTGCAGCTACGATATAAATATGCAGATGTGATCTCAGGCTAATCAGTTTTGTTTTGAGGATAAAACTGTGAGGATTCCGCTGGAAGAAAATATCATATTCTATTCGAAAACCCATCCGACTTAAATGAATCTATATAAATTCAGAAGAGAGAGCATATAAAAATGGTTTCAAAAAATTTGAATTTTTTTTATTCGCCGTACTTCGGGAGATTTTCGCTGAAAATTCGACCAATATCTCTGCACAACCAAATTTTAGGTACTCTTTAAACGACCACTCGGAAGACATCGTTCGGACACGATTGAGAAGGTAAAAGATGGAGCACTTCGCGCTTTGAAGGCCGTTCTGACTTGTACGCCGAAAGGCAAAACAAAACAGAAAGACGTATTGTACAATTTAGATAGACTGTTAAGAGCCAACAAGTTAATATAAGGAAATAAATGTAAATAGGGCTTAGCATTTAGTCTTAAGTAAAATCTGTAGGGGGAATGGGAGCGAACATACAGGGCAAATTTGTACCTGTGTCCTAGTGGCACATAACTAGAAGACGATTGGTAGAGCATGAAATAGCTACAAAGTCACTGATTGCTTTCAACCCGGCGAAGGCCAGAGCAATCCTTATCCCTGTTCAATCCAAGTTGATATCCTAGCTACTTTGGCACCCGCCAAGTTGTGAACCAATCCGTGCAGCGACATCCTGAGAAAGGTTGGCGCATTTAGCAAATTTAACAAGCCTCGGACGTAGACCGGATACACGACGACGACCACGGAAACGAAAATGGCTAAACGATTTAAGAATTTTCTCATGGAACGTCCGCTCTCTATACAGAGCTCGAGCCACACAGCAGCTAGCCGATGCCCTGTCCGAATATAAGGCTGACAGAACAGCATTACAAGAAATAAGATGGACGGGGAGTGGTGTTATTCAAAGCAACAAGTATGACATTTATTATAGCTGGCATGCAAAACACCATGTGCTCGGGGTAGGCTTTCTTGTCAGCCATAAACTGAAGCCTGCTATTATCGGCTTTAATGCAATAAACAAAAGGCTATGCACTCTTCGCGTGCGAGGTAAGTTTAAGAACATAAGCCTCATAAAAGTTCACGGACATACAGAGGAGTCCCCTGATGACGAAAAATAACAATTCTACGAGAACGTCGAACGGGCCGTCTCAATGCCTGCCCAAGATACGATGTGAAAATCGTTCTTGGTGATTTGAATGCGAAAATAGGTCGGGAGCCGGTTTTCAGGCACTACACAGGTTCCCATGGTTTGCATGAAAACACTAATGACAATAGACTACGAGTCATCGAACTGGCAGCATGAAAGGACTTGGTCGTTGCGAGTATCAGGTTTCCGCGTAAAGACACCCACAAAGCCACCCGAGTATCACCTGCTGGAGCCACACGCAACCAAATTGATCACGTGTTGATAGATCGCCGCCACTCATCGAGCCTGATGACGGTACGAACGTACCGAGGTGCCGAAGTCAACTCGAATCACTATCTTGTTGGTATAGTTTTCCGAACGCAGATTGCCTTATGGAGACGTATAGCATCCGCGGATCAGATTCGAATCAACACGGCTGCCTTACGCATTAAGAATACTAGCAACACCTTTGGTCATGCGTTCCGACTCGCCTTCGAAGAGCTCGATTGAAGGAGAGTAAGTCCTGGGGCCAGAATGCTGGGCGTAGAAGAGAAATGGAGACGCCTTAAGAATACTATCATTAGTACTGCCAAAACCATCTTAGGCAGTATTCGTAGAGATCGGAGCGACTAGTTTGATGATGAGTGCAAACTAACGACTAAACGTAAGGCTGCATGCCGGATAATGCCGGTCTCATAGGACGCCGGTACGCGAGGAGAAATACAAAGAGCTCAGAAGACCCAAAAAAAGACTCCACAGACAAAGAAAAGTGCCTGCGAAAAAGATCTAGTCTGTGAAATAGAGAAAAGTAGAGAGCGAGGTCCGCACCAGGCGCGGAAGTTCTACCAAATAATCCGCAGTATTACGCGGTACACACCACGCTGTACTTACTGTAAGGATAAAAAATGTGGTCTGATCACCGATTCTGAAGGGACAGGAAGTGCACTTCATTTATACTATTACTACTATTTATTGGTCTGTAGAAACCAGAGAGTTCATGGCCTCCGTTTGCCGAGTCGGTGTTTTCTTGATGAATCCTTTCCTTATGATAGTGTCGGTTCATCACACCTACGCCTACCAGGTTTGTACAAAGCTATTTATAAATGCGTAAGTTACTACAAACGACATTATCATCATCGGCACTACAACCGGGAACCGGTCTTGGCCTTATTTACCAAGTAAAATTTGTTTTTCCGGGCAAGATTATTACCCTTGCGCCAATACTACAAATGACAGTAGAATGTAAAACCAATCATCACATAACGTAACATAACATTCATTAAGGCAGGATAATAGCTAGTATCAGACAGTCGTCGATTGAACCTTCGTACAAGCTCTCACACACATCCCTTAGCTAATGAAACTACTAAATTATGTTAGGAACTGAAATTCATTAACCATTCTTTATTGATTCGCCTCCGTTGCCCAATTAAGCGATCAAACGAAAACCATTTTAATATACCACATCGGAATAATGCCACTCCACATGGAATCAGAATGCCATCATTTACCTTAAATTCTTCGTAAAAAAAATCCAATACTCCTCACGGGATATTCGTACTATTCCATAATCTGGAAATGCAGTTTGCAGATGGCCGAGATATACTACATAGAATCATGAAGGCGCTGATGTTTTGGTCGACAGTCAGAAAATGCGGCACCCATCGCGCCGATAGCTTCTTCATCTCAAAAAGATTATGCAAAATGTATCCCGTCCGTTCTTTTGAGATGCCCATGGCATCAGCTAACTCGCGCAACTTCACTTTACTGTCACTTAAAACGATTCGATGCATTTGTTTTAGGATTCCACTTTCGTGGGCGTCTTCGGTGCTTGTAAGACCCATTTTAAATTCACTACACCACCGGTAAAGTGTTGTTCTCGAAGGAGCAGATATGACATAACATTTCTGCAACCATTGCAATGTTTGTTCAAAAGTTTTTCCCATCAAAACCAATTTTTGTTCAAGATGCGAAATTCCTGTTTTTCCACCTTTTTACGAAGGCGAACGTAGCGTCACTCAAACGACCGTAGCTTGTAAGCAAATGAACGAAATGTCACAAAACTTCATACATAACCTAGTGAGAAAGGAGTCTCTCAAAATCGTGTTCATTTTGTAGCGGCGCTACCTATTGACAAACCCCGGGACTTTTTAACCCATGTCGAACATACATGAATCAATTCGAGCACTGAGGATTGATAGTTCATTGAATTCGACGATGCAAGTGACCTTCATCGACAGTGAAGTGCACTTCAATGAATTGCTAAATAGTCAGCTCACAGAAGAATTGAAGGCTCCACCAATGCAAGATCAAGACCAAATGCTGCCACCACCAAGCATTGAGGAAACATTAAAAGCCATAGCACAGCTCAAATCAAATAAAGCCCCCGGAGCTGATGGCATACCAGCTAAGCTGATCAAACAAGGACGGACAGCGTTACATCACGCAATTCACGAGATCGTGGTGCACGTATGGGAGTAAGAGGAGATGCCGGAATATTGGCGTCGTGAAATAATTTGGCCCATACATAAGAAGGGAGATATCACACTATGCAGCAACTACAGGGGTATAACATTGCTGAGTACCGTCTATAAGATACTCTCCATTATCCTACAAGATCGGATAGCCCCATATGCTACAGCCATCATTGGTCAATATCAGTGTGGCTTCATCCCAGGCAAATCGGCGATTGTTCAGATATTCACCCTTAGGCGGGCGATGGAAAAATGTCAGGAATTTAAGATTCCATTATATCATCTATTCATAGACTTTAAAGCCGACTAGGACAGCATAGCCAGGGTAGAACTATATAATGACATGAGAGAGTTCGGCATTCCAATCAAATTGATACGACTTTGTAGGTTGACCATGACCAACGTAACTGTTCAAGTAAAAATAGCGGGATTGCTGTACAAACCAATAAACATCTGTAATGGACTCCGACAAGGGGGCGGTCTGACCTGCCTCCTCTTCAACTTGGCGTTGGAGAAAGCAATCCGTGACTCTGGCGGTCTATCAAAGCTCTTTAAATCCCGAAATTTATCCAGAACATTCAAGCTGCTACTGTACTAGACCATGGTCTTACCAGTACTCATGTATGAATCCGAGACCTGGGTGCTCAATAAAAGGCACTCTGAACTCTTAGCCGCGTTCGAGAGCAAAATCTTAAGAATTTTTGGCCCCGTATGTAAGGGGGGACGATTGCGGAGACGCTACAACCAAGTGTTCTACGCAATCTAGCTTCAAGCTAACGTTGTAAGAAAAATCAAGCTCGGTAGACGCCGGTGGGCGGGACAGCTAGCTCGAATGAGCGAAGAGGAGCTTGCCCGGAAAGTCCTTTGTGGCAGGATGTATGGAAGGAGACAGCGCGGCAGACCCTGTCTGCGATGGAGGGATGGTGTAGAGCAGGAAGGTCAGAGTTTGGGATTGCCAAACTCGAAATCGGAACCGGTGGAGAGACTTGTTAAATAAGGCCAAGACCGGATCCCGGTTTAAGTGCCGATGATGTGATGATGATGATGATGATGATGATGATAATGATGATGATGGTGATGATGATGGTGATGATGATGGTGATGATGATGGTGATGATGATGATGATGAGATGATGATGATGATGATGATGATGATGATGATGATGATAATGATGATGATGATGATGATGATGATGATGATGATGATGATGATGATGATGATGATGATGATGATGATGATGATGATGATGATGATGATGATGATGATGATGATGATGATGATGATGATGATGATGATGATGATGATGATGATGATGATGATGATGATGATGATGATGATGATGATGATGATGATGATGATGATGATGATGATGATGATGATGATGATGATGATGATGATGATGATGATGATGATGATGATGATGATGATGATGATGATGATGATGATGATGATGATGATGATGATGATGATGATGATGATGATGATGATGATGATGATGATGATGATGATGATGATGATGATGATGATGATGATGATGATGATGATGATGATGATGATGATGATGATGATGATGATGATGATGATGATGATGATGATGATGATGATGATGATGATGATGATGATGATGATGATGATGATGATGATGATGATGATGATGATGATGATGATGATGATGATGATGATGATGATGATGAAAATCTGTACATTTTCTTATATAATAAATTTGTAAACTAAACCAAAAAAATCATTCAATCGATTTTAATAAATATTTGGAAGTTTTCTTTTTACACATATGCGAGTTATGTCGGAGTCAGCGACCGCCAACACAACGACCCCCGACGTAATTTTAAGAAGCAATTTCCGGCCAGAAAGCAAACTGCAACGTAGTCTTGCGAAACTGTGAAATGCACCTTCCCCAGGCACTGAACTTGATACGCCATGAGGTGCAATGTTCTCCCACCGTATCAAGGTCAGTATGGATAACGGCATTTCTCAGTTTTAGATTTCAGACTTAGACGCAGTTCGTTTTTATTCGTTGAAATACGCAGATGAAATATATTCAAAATAAAAGTTCGTTTTTAAACTCGAAAGTACACAGATCAGATACTTGAAAATAAAAGTCTATATAAAAGATAAAAGTTGTTAAATTAACTAAAATTGTTAAGCTAAATAAATCTGTTAAGTTAACTAAAGTTGTTAAGTTAAATAAAATTGTTAAGTTAAATAAAGGAAAGAAAAGAGAAAAAAAGGAAATATAAGTTTCATATTTATTTTTAAAAAGGCTATGATCTGAAGACTCCATTTAACTGGCGCAGTCGGTAATTCTAAAGTCTAAAGACATTAGAAGTGAACAATAGACACTAAAGTGACGATAAGTGCATTAACAAGAAACACTAAAGTGATAATTACAAGTGCATTAACAATAGACACTAAACTAATTTAACAGACAACAAGTGCATTAAGAGAAGTGCAAAGACCCAACACAAAAGAAAAAAAAAACACTAAAACGATAACAAGTGCATCAACAACAAAACAGCAAAGTGACAAACAACAAGTGCATTAACGTGCAAGTGACTTAAAGGACGACAGGTGCCTTAATAAAACAATTAACAAAATGCCAAATGAGAACCAAACCGGAGGACAGCAGGCAGGCTTATCAATGAACGAAATTCTGAAAGAATCGTCAAAAAAAAAAGGAATTCTGGGGGAACACAGAGGACTACTCCCTGTCCTCATTTATACGGGAAGTGGAAATATTTCTCCCGTGCTACGTGGGCGGATCACTAGAAAGACACTTTCTCCAACGAGACGTTATCAACAGGATTCAAGGACCAGCGTTGCAGACAATTAGGACCTTAGGACAAAATCCAACGTGGGAACAGATCAAGAAGGAACTAATCCGGAACTACGGAGTAAGGGAGAGCTATTACTCCCTATATCATCAGGCATTGGAACAGAGAAACAACAATGTAAGTCAGTATTATAATAAATTAAAAAATATTCTAGATAAACTTAATTGTAAGTTTGAATTCGATGATAAAAAACCTGTAGAATTCTGTCACAGTAGTAATGAAAAAATGATTTTAAAAACTCTTATTAATGGTTTAGATGCTAATTTAGCAAGCATAATCCTGAGTAGGTAAATCGAAAACCTTAGGGAAGCATTTTACACACTAGATGAATCAGAGCTACTAACAAGATACCAACAAAGAACGAACAATAATAATTATCAAAAAAACGATTCTGCGTAGCGAGAACCGAAGATACAATACTCATAATCAAGACCAATTTAGAAACTCCGATAGACAACATTTTAACGATAACAATTTCAATAGTAGACCAGTTAACACTAGGTCGAATTTTAACAATAATCATTTCAATAATAGACCAGCTAATACCAGGCCAAATTATCAGAATGATTTTATTAGACGACAAACATCGGGACAATTCAGGAACAACAATTCGGGTCAATATAGGAATCAGGAAAATTTCAACTCGGGTCAACACAGAAACCAAGGAAATTTCAACAATTCAGCTTAAATGAGAAATAGGTCTCCTGACGCAATGAGCATAGACCACGTCAAAGAGGTAAATTTACACTTAGTTCCTCGGGGCATGATCTACCGATAGTCGAACTCAGCATTGGTGACGAAAAAGTCCGCTATCTAATAGACACGGGATCCTCCACAACATTACTAGACAAAACAAAACTGCAATCCTACCGGAGAATCCCTCTACATAATGAGCTCTTTTTCAATACCCTCTCCGGACAAACTTTTAGCGATAATGAAATTATTACAAGTCTACCAACAGAATTTAATGATAACGCGTTTATGAGTTGGAAACTTACCGAATTCAGGAACAAAGACGTTGACGGAATTATAGCACAAAACTTGCTTAAACCACTACAAGCAATTGTAAATTTACAAGACGACTATTTAAAAGTAAACAAACAAAAAATAATTTTTTTTAAATCACCCCCATTTTCGTACGAAGAAATAAATGACGATCTGAATTGTGAAGAATTAGACAAATTAAAAAACCTCGTAAATAGAAATCGTGATTTATTTTATAAAGAAGGACAGCAACTAACCCATACAAATGAAGTTGAACACGAAATTGTCACTTCAACAGACAGTCCAACATTTTCCAAAATCTATAGTTATCCTCAAAACCATGCAGAGGAAATTAATAAACAAATAACAGACATGTTGAAACAGGGAATAATAAAGGAAAGTAACTCTCCCTATAACAGTCCACTCTAGATCGTCCCCAAAAAGATAGACAGCTCTGGAATTAAAAAGTTTCGAATAGTCATAGACTATAGGAAGCTAAATGAAGTAACGATCGATGACAAATTTCCAATTCCCAACATCGAAACAATACTCGAAAAACTAGGACGATCACAGTATTTTACAACCTTAGATCTCGCAAAAGGGTTCCACCAAATTTTGGTGAAAGAGGTCGATAGGAAAACGACAGCTTTCTCTATTCCCATGGGTCACTATGAGTACGTTAGAATGCCTTTCGGACTGAAGAATGCACCCGCAACATTTCCAAGACTTATAAACCCCGTTCTAAGGGAGTATATAAATCAGATTTGCGTAGTCTACCTTGACGACATCCTGATCTTCAGCACTAGTCTAGAGGAACACGTCAGCAGCATTCAAAAGATTTTTAACAAATTCAGGGAACACAATCTGAAAATCCAACTAGATAAGTGTAAATTTTTCACCCGAGAAACAGAATTTCTTGGTCACACTTTGAAGAAGAAGGAAGAAACATGTCAAAAATTGAAACTACCACAGACAGCAAAACCAATTAAATCTTTCCTGGGCATTACGGGTTATTACAGAAAGTTCATTAAGGATTACGCAAAGATAGCCCAACTCCTAACAAAGTATTTAAAGAAGAATGGGAAAATAAACATCAGGGACCCCCTTTACGTGAACGCTTTCGAAAAACTTAAGTTATCCTAACTGATCCACCAGTAGTAAAATTCCCAGACTTTGAGGAGAAATTTAAATTGATTACAGATGCTAGCGATTTTGCTATTGGAGCTGTCCTAACACAAGACGGACATCCTATATTATACTCAAGTAGGTCCCTAAATGAGCACGAGAAAAATTACTCTGCCACAGAAAAAGAGCTGTTAGCAATTGTTTGGGCGGTCAACTACTTCAGACCATACATTTACGGTAGGCCTTTTGATCTAATGACAGATCACCAACCCCTTAAATGGCTCCAAACCAAACACAAAGGAAAAAATATTAATCACAGACTTCAAAGGTGGTTACTTAAATTGGGCGAATATAATATTGTAGCGAGCTTAGGTATCGCTGGATTAATTATTTAAAATAAATAAGAGCCGTTAAATCGATTTTGAATTAATCTAACACTTTATTAGTCCGTTAATAACAACCGTTACTTTTACCGTACTCATAACGATTTCTTGACTTATCGCTTCCTTAGTTATCGCTTGCTTCACTGCTTACTGCTTACTGCTTACTTCTTACTTTCTACTTATTACTTCTTACTACCACACTTATCACTTGCTTCACTTTCTACTTCTTACTCCTTACTCAACTGCGTGCGACGTATTTATACCGTTTCCTCATTCTGATTTGGAGTTTCGTTTCCGTCCGTTCCATAGTCTCGACTTTTCTATTCCAGTTTTCCAGTACTTTCTAAAATAATCTAGTACTTTGTTTCGGACTTTCTCGAAGATTCCAGTACTGATTGTCATATGCGTCACAATATTAACATCGATTATATTAAAGGTAAAGAAAATGCAGCAGCTGACTTTTTAAGTCGAATAAGTGCAGACACTGGAGAAATTAATATCATTGAAACACCCTTAGAAGACGTAGGAGAAAATAATCCATAAAATGACGATGTGAGCTTAGCAAGTACCATACTCACAAGTAGAAGAAGAAGATAACTACTTTTCAATCTTAGACACAGTCGTAAACAGATTCTATACACAAATAATCCTTTCCAATAACAAATCAAGGGAAATTGAAGTAATTAACAATTAAAGGAAAATTTATGTAAATTCTAGTGATATTGACTAAGAGAAAACTAAACGATATATTTAGAAGATTTATTAAAGATAAAGGAAAAATAGGAATATAATCAGATCTCACAGAACACGAATATAATATAGTTCAACAAAAGCTTATTGAACTGTTCGGTGGTAATACAAACATTAAATTTTATAAATGTGCATATCAAGCGAAAGACGTAAGCAACGAACATACAACGATGCACAGTGACCGAGTGCGGACGTGTTTTCGGTTCGGCGATCAAGTTGAATGAAAAAAGTTGCTTCTATGAGTCGCGAGTGGCTGAAGTGTTATAAAAAGACTATTTATAAACAAATAAATTCCAGTATATAGAAACAGTCAAGGCAAAGTAAATATAAATAAATATAATAAAATAAAAGAGAAAGAAGCCACGTGTTGTGACAGTCAAAACGAAGAACACAGTTCAATACAAAAAGTGTGTGAGTAACACGTTAACGGTGTTTAAGTGTGACAATCTGTTTGTCCTTCACGCAAAAATAAAAAAAAAGTGAATACTTTCCATAATACCGCCGTAGATCCAAAAACAAAAACATAATATGGACGAAAAACAAATGGATGCCAAAATGGCGCCTCGGAGAAGGCAAAATTCAGACGTAAATCTAAAGGCTAAACGCCTTAAAACAAATGAAAATAAAATACAGACACGTCGATTGTAACCAGCGATGACGAAGACAACACCCATGGTGGCCAGTACTCAGGGGCTGGAAACCATTTCAACGAACTAGCTGTCAGCAAAACAAATGCAGACGCTAGCAATTAGATCGAGGTCGTCAATAGACTCATCCATGAGATTAGTCGTAAAAAAGAAGAATTGGATAGACAAATGGAGGAAGTTGTTAAACTAAAAAACAACCTGACCCAGAACGAGCGAAAATCGAAAATGGTAGAACAACAACAGCAAGAACAAAGACAACAGCAACCCACAAAGGCAAAGAAAACACGACAAGATAAGGGATTTCAACGGCAGGAATCACATCAACAACAACAGCAGGAACTACATCAACAGCAGGAATCACACCAACAGCAGGACACATCTCGGCAGGAAACATCTCAGCAGGTGCCAGTCAAAAAAAGGGAGAAAGTACCTCATATTTACGTCAGCTACATGGAGACAAAGGATCTCATAAAATTGGGTGAGTTGACATGCAAAACTTTTAAAATAAAACGAATAAATAATTTTAAGATAAGTTTAACATGCGATGATTTAGACGGGTATAACAAAATTAAATCGGCATTGGGGAAATCGAAAAGCGAGTACTACACGTACACCCCTAAATCGGAGAAAACTGTCTCCATGCTCCTCAAAGGAGTTGATCCTTCCTTTACTCCCGAAGAGGTGCTCGAAGAACTAAAAAGTTTCGAAAATGTTACAGGTGTGAAACCATTTTCTACAGCAAATTCTAGAAATCGCAACCGTAAGTTGCCTTTCTTCATTGTGTCGCTAAGCCCCAATAGTAAAATTGATGGGCTTAGATATATTAAATACATTAATCACCAAACAATAAGATGGGAGAGAATAAAGAAGTCCGACCGCGTATTGCAGTGTATGCGCTGTCAACGCTTCGGGCATGTGGCAGCGAATTGCAATATGCATTTCAGATGCGTCGAATGCCTAAACAAACATATCATTGGAGAATGTCCATTGGGCAAAGAACAGCTTCCCGATAGAAGTAAACTATCCTGTGTCCTCTGTAACAACTCAGGTCATCCTGCTAACTTTAGAGGTTGCCCTAAGTACCAACAACTAAAATCAAAGTTGGAAGCCAAAAAGAAGCAAGTTGAAGTTCTTACAACAACTTCGTGGCACCTAGTGTGTCATACGCCCAAATGGTAGGTGGAGTAAAAAATGCACCAATCTTAGAACAATCACGTAATATCATTAAAACGCCTGCTCCAGAGGCACAAACTGATATAATAGCAATATTACTGTCCATACATAAAAAATTCGAAAAGATCGAAAAAAAAACTGACGGAACAAGTGGCTCGAACGGACATTATATATTCGACCCTGTTTCCAGACGAACCCACACTCTAATCATAACGTTCACCGCGACTGAATTAACACTAAAAATTATTGCTGTGAATGTTAATTCACTAATCCGCATGGAAAGAAGGGATAATCTCAGCAATTTGCTGGAAACTGAACGCCCAGATGTGCTTTTGGCTACCGAAACTAAGCTAAATCAAAGGCACAAAACATGACACAGTTCATGCTGTGACAAAACTTGTTTCCGACATACAATGGAACAAGGTGAAGCGACAATGCACAGGGGCCTGTTTGGTTGACTTTGAAAAGGCTTTCGACACCGTATGGCTAGAAGGTCTGGTATATAAGTTATCAAATATCGGTATGCCCGAATATTTATTATACATTATCTATGATATGATAATGGCTAAACAATTTGTAGTGAAATGTAGATATAATCTCTAACAAGACTTTCCACCTCAAAAACGGTCTACAACAGGGAGCAGTGAGTTTTCCCATTTTATTTAACATTTACACTAGTGATCTACTGGGTTCTCTCAACCATGCAATTGCGTATGCCGACGACATTGTGGTGTATAGATCTGGAGAAAAGATTGATGTCATCTACAGACTTCTGCAAGATGATTTCAACAAAATCAAACGTTTTTGCGACGACTGGAAATTAAAAATAAATTTCCAGAAAACAGAGACTATCCTTTTCAGAACGCCACTGTCCAGTGCATCAAGGGATACAAAACAGAATTGGAAAACATTTTCCATTGCAGGAAGTATTAATCTTCCCCTACAAGTAAAAACTGTAGTCAGATACCTTGGAATCTGGCTTGATCAGTATCTTTACTTTGATAAGCATACAGCAGCTGCTCTTACAGCAGCTAAAAACGCACATGCAATGACACGAAGACTCTTCCGTAGTAGTCTGCTGGACCCCAAGGTGAAAATAATTTCATACTCAGCATTCATTCGACCAATATTGGTGTATGGCTGCCCGGTATGGTACAACATATCCCCATTTTACATGATGAAGTTTCGGGGGTTCGAGAGGCAGTGTTTGCATCCCTGCCTCGGAATGTACAGAACCCCAGAGTCGCAGTATAAGAAATACTATCCCAATAAAGTCCTGTATGACAAATCAGGACTAAACAGAATAGATAACTTCATTATTAAGATTATGCGTGATCACACAACAAGGGCAATGTGCAGTGAAAATGATCTCATTTCGGGAGCATTCTATCCCAATGATATGTATATGGAGAGTACTCTCCAGAATGGGTTCATTCCCCCAGAAGCGTTCCCTTTCTTGGAAAAAAAAAGGACTTATCCAAGACAAACGCGGAGTCCCTATTATTTACCACGCTTTCCGTGGTGCCAGGGATAAACGAATTCTCCACGACAACGATATCTCTAATTCTCCAGAGCGCCTGCGTTTTAGTATGGTGATTGGTGAAAGAGATAAATCAATAAAAGATCGATCCCATCCCAACTGGTGGTGGATCAGTGACGAAGAAAGGACTACACGTCCCCAAACATAGTATGCCTCTTAGGCGCACCGCTTTCCTTCCCCCTACCCCCTATCCGCAATTCCCAATTATTTTTATTATTTTTATTTTCGTTTTTAATTTGATTTTAATTGTTTATTTGTTTATTTTTATTTGTATTCCTTGTTTATGTTTGTCCGTTTTGTTTCATTATTTTATTTTTAATTTTTTGCGTGTCAACCCCCTATATATCTAATTAAAAAAAAAATTATAAATAGTACATGATGTAGAACAAAAAATAGAATACATTTCAAAAAGAAAACATATCAATTATTGTGACATGTTATAAAAACAGTTATTGTACGCCGAAAGGCATAAGAAAAATTATAATGTATAATTTAGAGTGCTTTGGAAGAGTCAGTAAGTTAATGTAAGAGTGATATTTGTAAAATAGAAATTAACATTTAGTCTTAAGTAAAATATGTAATAAATTTGTTAAATAAATGTGGATATATAACACAAAAAAAAAAACGTAAGCAACGAAGATGAAGCTTACAAACAAATAGCTAGATATCACAAAAACGAAACAGGACATGCAGGTGTGGTTGAAAATTACGCAGGGCTTAAGAAACTCATATACTTCAGTAACCTTAAGGAACTGATTCAAAAATACATAAATAACTGCGACACTTGTACCAAGGTATACACCATCAGATATTAACCAAACAATACACCTAGACGTTTACACCAATAGTAAAAACAATTTTATCACATTTGTAGACAAGTTCTCTAAACACTCAGTAATATTTCATTTAGAAGATAGAAGCAGCATAACAGTCAGGGAAAAGTTAAGATTATATTTTTCAATCAAGGGTAAACCAAAATTAATGATTTTCGACAACGAGTTCAGCAGCATCAACATAAAAGATTTTTTGAGAGAAGAGAAAGTTGAAATACATTTCACTAGACCTAATAGTCACACAGGAAACTCGGATATCGAGAGATTCCATAGCACTATAGGCGAGAAAATGAGAATACTCTCAGCAGAAAAATCACGGTTGACAACTCTCAAGAAAATGTATAAATGTGTAGAATGGTATAACAAATCTTTGCATTCCACAACTAACTTTAAGCCATTACAAATACAGGAAGGTAGAATAGACAAAAACACCGTTAGAGAAAACATTCATACTAAAAAGATGAAGGTAATATCGAAACGAAACGAAGCTAGGGAAGATTACGAAGAAAGAAGGGAAACAGATTATGTCAAGAATTACAAAGCACTTAGGCATAAAGAACAACCAAGGTACCGAAAACTCGAACTTTCCAACGTACACCCGTCTAATATAAAACGTCCTTACAAATTTACAGGTCAAATGGATACAAGTAATATTAACCCTACTCCTGACACTGACAATGACTCAAGCGACATTGATGGTTGAACAAATCAACACAAACAGTGGATTTTCCGAAATAAAACTCGCCAATGTCCAGATTACGAAATCACATGACATTATTTTACATACAATTAGCCCAATAGAAATTCAACACATAATACAAAATTTAGAAGAAAACCTGTCAAATATACAATTCGAAAACGGAAAAGACTTACTAACGGACGAACTAGAATCACTAAAACACAAAATACATACAATCATTCCCCACAAACTTAGAAGAGGTCTTGTAAACATCATAGGTTCCGGCATGAAATGGTTATACGGTACAATGGACGATGACGACAGACGAAACATTGAAGAACATTTAAAAATCACTGACGAAAACAACCACAATATCATTACGTAACTTAACCAACAAATTATAATTAATGACCATTTTAACAAAAAACTTTTTTATTGCTCAAACAGACTATCGAAGAAGACAGAGAACGAATTCTAAGTAAGTTTAACACGACCGATGGTAGTGTAGCGATCCTAAATCGCTACTCCTATCCAAATCCCCAATATTATCAATTCCTAAATTTCCTAATTTCATATTGAATCATATGAGCAATAAATTAACCCAAAGTTAATTTATCACTCATTGATTCAATTCCACATAAAAAACCCACATCCCAAATTTTCCATTGCTTCATTTCAAATCCCATATTTAGTCACATGTACAACGAATTTAACCAAAAGTTAATTCATCATACATTGACTCAATTCCTAAAAACCTTGACATCACGAAATGCTAAATTCAAAACGCATTTCATGATTTCCCTTCCTAGAACCCATCCAACTAAAGCCTCCAACAAATTCCCAGAACACAACTCAAATTGAAACGCAAACTCTTATGTGTGTTTCTGGGAATTTTGACCATAAAATAGTTGACAATTCTCAACTAGAAAATTTATAAAAGGGCGGTAAATTTAAATTTCGTGACGCCTTCTCCCAACTTAAACCATAAAACATCTCCACCCAAACAACAATCATCAGTCCATAAGGAAACCACCAAACAAGCCAAGCCAGCACCGAGTCCCCTGCCTGCCCAGCACAAAAACGAAAGACCACCGCCAATCTACATCAGAAATCCGACCAGCAGCAAAGCACTAATTCAAACCCTGCAAAATGCCTTGGGTCACCGGAATTTTAGCACCAATGCAAAAGGATCGAGGACTTCCATAACAGTCAGATCATTAGTCGATCATGACAGGGCAGTTAAAAAACTGTTAGAGGAACAGTATCAGTTCTTCACCTTCCAGCACCCGAACAGCAAACCAGCTACCTTTATTATAAGGCACACCGATCCCGAATGGACCAACGAAGAAGTGGGACTGGAAATCGCTAGGATATGTCCACAAATAAAAATCAATAAGCTGGACTACTTCCAAACACCGTACATGAGGACAAACAACGTAAAAAACCTCCGGATCATACAAATCCCACCTAATCAGGACATCAAGCAACTTAAACAAATTAAATATTTGTTTACCCAAAAAATCGCAATCGAAGAGCCCCACAAACAAGAAATTCTTCATCGTAAGCGATGCCAAGAATCAGGACACTTGGCGGTCTCATGCCACCAGCAAAGACGTTGCGGCAGATGCGCAGAGGAACACGAGTCAAGGAATGCAAGGTAAACCCACAAGGCCTGGAAGCTGTAACAATACAAACCGTCAACGCTGATGGATCCATTACCAACAAAAAGATCACAGTTAAATGCTGTAACTGCGGAGGCCCCCATCCGACAAATTTTTCCCAATGCCCTCAGAAGCTAAAACTCCTGGAAAGACGGAAATTAGCAACAACTATAAAATCAACAACAACGAAACCAACAGTATTGCAGGAAACGAAGTCAACCCGACCCGGAATATCGTACGCGGATGCAGCAAGAGGAAACCTCAACACTACCACTCCCCCTAACAACAATACTGAAAACTTCAATCTGGACATCATGGGATACATTACAAGCCATGCTACCTTCGCTGAGGAAGATGTCAGAAATAGAGAAAAAAGGTCAGATTCTTTCACTAATAACTTCCCATATTCTTTCCAGCTCTCTCTAAACTAACCATTATCTCCCTCAACACAGAATCCATTTACTCTAACATACGTAAGCAACACCTCCGGTTGTTTGTTGAAAAGTTTTCCCCAGATATCCTCTTCCTTTCAGAGACCTGGCTCAAACCAAATTCCCGAGTTTCAATTCCCAATTATACTTTAGTTTCTAACCCCAGAACTAATGGATCTCATGGAGGTACCGGCATATTAATTCACAAAAAATTTCAATTCAGTGAAATTAGATTCACCTGTGTATCCAGCATTGAATACACAGCAGTAAAACTTTTCTGTGAGAACAATAAAGTGCTCGTCTTAGCATCCATTTATATTCACCCTTCACGACAACCAGATTTCCCAGATACTGACATTTCGCAGATTATCCAACAGTCCGTTCCCGCTCCATTTATAATCTGAGGAGACTGGAATGCTCGTCACACAGCATTCAATGATAATAAATCCAACAAATATGGTCGCCAATTGCTAGCCCTCCTCCAGTCTTATCCATATACTTATATTGACTCCCCATTCCAGCCAACTCGTGTCTCTAACTCAGCCAGGTCAACAATCGACTTCTTCCTCAAGTCCGACGATGTTTATTCAGGGGGTCCACCTACAGTCTCCTTTATATTTCCTTCTGATCATGGTTCCGTTCACACCACGATCCAAATCCCCTCTCTCGATCCACTATACTCATCAAACTCTGTCCCAAACTTCACCAAAACAAATTGGAGAAAAGTCAATAGGGACATAGCGATAAGTTTCTCTGACTTGTATATCCCTGAAGCATCTAACTTAATCCCTACTGAAATCGATCAAGCATCTTTAAGAATAGAGCAAATTCTTAAGGAGGCTCTCAGCAAAAACACCCCGACAACCATTCCTCATAACTATTTAGGAAAGCCCTTGCCCAGCATCCTAACCAAATTATTGCGCCTTAAAAAGCAGCTCCGGCGTAAACTTCATACAAGATACTGCCCCTTTATTAAAAGCCAAATCCAACTCCTATCCACTCTGATAAATGAGCAGTTGAAAAAATTCGCAGATGAAAACTACATCTCCACACTTAAAAATATCAAACCAAATCGGGATCTTTTCAAAAACATCAACCAATTAACTGGTCGTAAATATAAACCCCGAATTTACCATCTCATTAACCCGATCAGCAATAATATTGCCCAGTCCGATTCGGACATAGTAAATTGCCTCGCAGAACACTTTGCAAATATCCATGAGCAAAATAATTCTCTCTCAACTCCTGGCTTCGAGAACACAGTAAACGAATACATCTCAAACAGATTATTCCCATCTTTTACTCCTTTCATCGGTGAATTCAACAACACAAACATAGCCTCACACCCCTTAGACACTACAAATTTTCTAACTGCGGACGAATTATCCGAGATCGTAAGATCAGGAAATAACAAAAAGTCAACTGGATTAGATGGAATCCCACGTCTTCTATTTAAAAGGCTACGCCCACCGAATCTACTTCCCATCCTCATTCCTCTTAATCATATAATTAATGCATCGCACTTCCCAGAGAACTGGAAAACTGCGGTAATAATTCCTATTAAGAAGCCCGGTAGTAGTAATAGCTCTTGCAATTATCGTCCAATATCCCTATTAAGTACACTAAGTAAGATACTGGAACGCAAGATCTACCAAAATCTTCTCTCATTTGCCAATGAGAATGCCCTCATCCCTAACTGTCAGTTCGGATTTCGTAAGCGACAATCCACATGTCATGCTCTACTAAAACTCACACACGATGTTACAACTGGTCTCCAAAACCAAAGCCCTACTGTGTGTATATCTCTCGATATTTCTAAGGCGTTTGATTGCGTCTGGATCTCAGGGCTTCTGTACAAACTGCACTCCATATTTAATCTAAACTCTCACACAACAAAGCTCTTAGCCTCATATCTTTCTGCCAGAAAATTCGTTGTGAGAATAAATTCTTCTGTCTCAGAAACCCACACCATAACCGCGGGTGTTCCCCAAGGCTCCATTTTAGGGCCAATTTTATATCTGTTATATACCTCAGATATTCCTCAACCCGTATCTCCTAATGTTGTGATGCTGAATTATGCTGATGATACATTAATTTACTCTAGCAGCAAATTTGTTAAGGCTGCAAGAAACCGCATTAACAACTTCCTCCCTAACCTATCAACATACTTAAATAAGTGGAAAATTCACCTTAATCCAAATAAAACGCAGCTCATAGTGTTCAAGGGCAAAAACGAGCACTGTACAAACAACACTAGACGCTGCCACAACAAAATTAAGATTCAACTGAACAACACTCTGATAAAACCCTCCAAAACCCTAAAATATCTGGGAATCACTTTTTCTAATAACTGGTCTTTTTCCTCCCACATTAAAAATTCCCTTCAAAAAGCCACAATTCAGCTTAATTTCTGTAGAAGAGTAATGTGGAAACCTAATAGTCTCTCTCACAAAGTCAAACTGCTCATTTACAAACAAATTACCAGGCCCACACTCACGTACGCGTGCCCATTGTGGTACCATATCACTCCCTCCCAAATGGAGAAATTACGAGTATTCGAAAGAAAATGCTTTAGGTATGTCTCCGGGTTACATCGTCGTCCTAACTCCTATAAGTACTATAGTAACGTCGAACTCTACAATACCGCTGGTATCGAGCGCCTCGATAGACGATTCCTCGAACTGTCTATTAAATTTATCGAAAACCTACAAAATAATCCCAATCCCATAATAATCTCGCTCTTAGAGAACCCCCTAGATATCCGAACTAACTACCCCAACAGTCGCCACACCAGAGCTATCTTCGCCTCAGGCAGACTGGTAAATGATTCAAATGAGATCATATACCACAACACCGAAGTTACCCCTAACCAGTTCAAATACTGTAACGTCCAACCATTTTCCAACATCCTACGCTTTTCCAACGAACAACCGGAGAGAAATACTCTACCTCTAACCCATAACTGACCTCATTCCACATCCTTTAATTCATAACATATATCCCATTAATTATAAAACTTTGTTTATGGCTTTATGAAAATCATACTGTAATCAGACTAAATTAGGTAAAGTTATTTATATAATTAGGATTAAGTTTAGATTAAGTAAAGTTGAAAAAACAAATTCCTGGTTTTCTGACCTTTTCCAGGAAGATAATACCACTAAATTTATAAACACGCATCTATCTTATATCTCATAAAATATTGTTTGAAAAATGTATATATTATTATAATAATTACATGTAAGCAATTGTTACAAAATTAATTTTAAGTCACTGTATTACTTAAATGTACGAATTCTAATTATGGTTAATAAATACAGTTTTGAAAAAAAAAAAAAAAAATTCGTGATCAGTCGAAGTTCCGAGGTCGAACCGCTGACCAACATCATCAGTTGAAGTTCCGAGGCCGAACCCCTGGCCGCATACCATCCAGATCCTAAAATAAAATGTTCAAGCCAAAAGGAATTTAAATAAAGAAAATAATACAATCCCAAGTCAAAGCCGGACGTTTGATTTTCACGACATATACGACGGGAAGCTTGCGCTCGCCGCGCGTGATTTAATTATTCGGAAGATCCCGCTACGCAGCTGAATGTCAGGGGACTTTCTATAAAGAGGCAAAGCACGTCAACGACGCCGCCGCCTCAGGACTCAACAACTGGCGCAGCCGGTAGGATTTAGGTAAGGCCATAGAACGGACGATTCTAATAAGAGCCAATAAACCCTAAATCCTACGAACCTACAGGATCATTGGATGCTCAACAACAAAAAAAAAAAGGAAGGCGAAAACCCAACCATCGGCAAAAGCATCCATCCAACAATCAAATGTGAGGTTAACAAACCACCGACACTATTACACAGGGACATAAACCAACAAAGAAGAAACAGTTCCAAAAAACAACAACGCCAACAAAACAGCAGTTCCAACAAAGCAGCCAATGGACTACAGCGGCAGCAGAAGCAGAACAACAGAGAGCAGCTAAAATAAGTGAGCATTTTTGTTTTTTTCTCTTAATAACTTAGTTAGGACATTATTTAAGTGAATTCCTTTTTTTAACAAAAACAGTAAGCCTTTATTTCTTTCTATTAATAATTACATAAAGATACCTTTTTATATATAATCTAATCTAAGCTCGTCCCAAAAATATTATTTTAAAACTCAAACAAACCAGTCCTTAAAACTCTGTCCTGTCTATATTTGTGCATATTGTGTGATCGTCAATCTTTGGGAAGTACTTCCACTTTAACATTTTTATTCTAAAACATCTTTGGAGTAGTGCTTGTCCTTGACCCAAAACATTCCCTTGTTATTCCCCTATCCTTTTGCAACTATACTAACCTAATTTCTGGATCCGTAGACTGTTATTTCACTTTCCACTTTAAACTAAATCAAGTCTGTTTATTCTAAAATATGGCCGTGAATTACACCAAGATCGCGAAGTTGTCAGCACAGCTAATACCCATCTTCTCCGGGGAATTAAATCCGCATATAGGTGCAGAGCTAGAAACATTTTTGGATTGTTGTAAGAGGGTCATAAACTGCCTCAGGACCGAAGAACACGGGGCTTTTCTACAAATATTCCCTACTAGACTGAGGGGAGAAGCTTCTGTCCTATTCGCGTCCACTCGGTTCGCAACCTTTCAGGAAGCCGAGGATTTGTTAAGAAAAGTTTATTTACCAACAGAAAACTATCAGGATCTGGTAAATAAGCTTTTAGCTATTCGACAAAACCCGGCAGAAGCACTTATCCTATTTCAGTTACGACTGAAGAAGTCATTAAGAGAATGTAGGAAAGCCGCGGAATTAAAATACGGTCCCATACTGTCCGAGGCAGTAAAAACACAACTAGATGACTTACCTAAAAGTATCTACATGAAGGGGTTGATAAACCCGTACCATCGGCAATTCTTAATATTAATGGGCGACGCACCGATGGAAACGTTAATGGAAAAAACATTGGAGTTGGAACAAATCCAACAACCTCAGCTGCCGTTAATCTCTGCGCAGGTTCCACTTAATTCTCCTTCATCTTATTCATCAATAGCACCTCCAATTCCCTATAAACCGATTTTAGATACCCAAATGGATCAGTCTATGGCACAAATAATGCCCAATACCCCAGATGTGGAAACAATACCACACATACAACTAATAGCACAGGGGATTCCACACTTAGAGACGCAAATACCGCCAGTTGACCAACCATACAGGGAAACCAAAGGAATAATGGAAGCAGACCCCCTCAGCATACCCCTGACACATGCAGACTCTCTCAGCAGGATAACCTGCAGTTACTGCAACAAAAGGGGGCATGCCTATGAGGATTGTGTGAAAAGGAAGAACACACCCTTTTGCACACACTGCCAGCAATTAAATCACGATATCCGTGATTGCCGGCAATTAAGGGAAGTAAAAAGAGTTCTGCACGTAAGGCAGACTTGCAACTTCTGTGGCCAACAAGGTCACAATCTGGGATCCTGTCAGCAAAAGCTGAAATGGGAGTCGCAAGTTCAATGTCAACCTGCAGAGAAATCCTCTACTTCCAAACAAAGAAGGTCAAAACCCTCGGTGGCAAAAAGGAGCTACCACATCAGGACCCCACGCGCGCCGTTAACCAGCGCCCCAACTGTCCAACTACCTATAGATGTAGGTGTTAACAAGAACACAACGCTAGTAGTGGACACCGGCGCTGAAATCAGCCTGATCAACCAACATTGCCTTAGCAAAACAAACTGCAAAATAAATCGGCAAGAAGCCTGCACCCTAGAGACGCCATTTGGAAGCATTAGGACCTTGGGAACCTGCAAGGTCAACTTCCAATTAAAAGGTAAGCCCAAACTCCCATGCACATTCCAAGTAGTGAGCAATATGCCCGACCTTCCATAAGACGGTCTACTGGGAAATGACTTCCTGTCAAGGAACTGCAATGTGGAGGGCCCCAAACAACGCGTCACTTTTCCTCGCACGAAAAGAAACCCTACCGTATTTAGCGTGCCAATAAAATTCTCACACCTCGAGAAAAAGGCGCCTGAAAACAAATACGCCAAAGGAAAACAGGAGCAAGCCCAAGGTAAGCGCAAAATCCTCAGGTTAAAAAGGAACCCCAAGGAGCTAAGTGATAATATCAAGGGTAGTAATCAAATAACAAACACTTCATCAACAAATTTAACAAACTCGTGCCCCAGCTCCTCTCAGAATACAAACCTATTGCAAATGCCCACAACGCCTGAAAAAATAATAAACCTCAATGAGATCGCGGAAATACTCAGGGTTTATCATAATTCCCCCTCCGGCGAACATCTGAGCATCACCAAGTCTTACAACAAAATACGACAAAGATACTGGTGGCCGTCCATGCTCTCCGACATTCGGAAATATAGGAAGCAATGCGAAGAATGCCGTTCTTCAAAGGCAACCGCATGCCACGGAATTGAAACAAAACCGCGATTGTTTCAAGTGGGAAACAGAGTGTTGATAAAGCATAAAAACCGCAAGGGCAAAGAAACACCCATCTGGAAGGGCCCTTTCCTCATTACAGGAGTAACTGGGCCGAACAACACGACAATCAAAATTGGCCAAAAATCAGTAAAGATAAACAATAGAAAACTGAAACCATATTCCAAGACCAATTAGTTATGATCCTTCACCCTAGTTCCAAATTCCCTTTCCACTATTGACCCTAGACGTATGCTATCCCCAAGGCGTATCACAGTCCAATAACTGACCACTTAAAAACATTCCTAAATACACAATATGGACAGAAATAACAGACGACATAAAAATTGTCAAAAAATATATAAAAGCTAATAAATATTATACAAAAGAATATTAAAACAAATGTAACATATAAACAAAACAAAAGACACATTAACCCTCAATGAGGAAGACAATTTATAAATAACAAACAAAATTGCAATTATTTCAAAAATGTATGTAAACCCTAATTAAAACCTAACCTAAAAATACGAAAAATATGAATATTAAGAAAAAACCAAAGAACAAACAAAACAAACATTAACCCTCAATGAGGAAGACAGTTTATAAACTAAGTTGTAAAAAGAAGAAAGTAGCTGAACAAAATTATTGGCAAATCCAAAATAATTTAGCCCATTATTGTTACCAACTTTTATATTAACACTAATTATTAATCTTAACTATTTAACATTAACAAACCTTACAATTATATGAACCTACTTTTAAACTCACAAAAAAAATAATAAAACACAAAAGGTACATATCAGATAAATAATATCCTTTATCATTATAAAATATGCTCTATATCCACCACTAGAATAAGACCTTATTAAAAATAAATATACATTTACCTATTAAGTTATTAATCTAGCGTTACGCCCAAATCAAAAAATTATAAATATCAACATCTTATACCCTTAAGCCTATGTTAGAAAAACAACATTGTAAAACACAAATTAAACCAAAACCTTTACTAATTTAAAATCCATCTACTTTCCTTTATAACACATATGCCCATTCTTAAAATATACCTAAACCATGTTGATAAATACAACCAAGTAACGCAAGAAATGTAAAATTAAATTAAAACAAATGTAAACTATCGCGAAGTTGAAATGCCACCGCCCTTTGCTTTTCACCCATTCTAGAAAATTAACCTCCTCTAGATTAATTTTCTTTTCTAAAGGGGGGAGGGATGTAGCGATCCTAAATCGCTACTCCTATCCAAATCCCCAATATTATCAATTCCTAAATTTCCTAATTTCATATTGAATCATATGAGCAATAAATTAACCCAAAGTTAATTTATCACTCATTGATTCAATTCCACATAAAAAACCCAAATCCCAAATTTTCCATTGCTTCATTTCAAATCCCATATTGAGTCACATGTACAACGAATTTAACCAAAAGTTAATTCATCATACATTGACTCAATTCCTAAAAACCTTGACATCGCGAAATGCTAAATTCAAAACGCATTTCATGATTTCCCTTCCTAGAACCCATCCAACTAAAGCCTCTAACAAATTCCCAGAACACAACTCAAATTGAAACGCAAACTCGTATGTGTGTTTCTGGGAATTTTGACCATAAAATAGTTGACAATTCTCAACTAGAAAATTTATAAAAGGGCGGTAAATTTAAATTTCGTGATCAGTCGAAGTTCCGAGGTCGAACCGCTGACCAACATCATCAGTTGAAGTTCCGAGGCCGAACCCCTGGCCGCATACCATCCAGATCCTAAAATAAAATGTTCAAGCCAAAAGGAATTTAAATAAAGAAAATAATACAATCCCAAGTCAAAGCCGGACGTTTGATTTTCACAACCTATACGACGGGAAGCTTGCGCTCGCCGCGCGTGATTTAATTATTCGGAAGATCCCGCTACGCAGCTGAATGTCAGGGGACATTCTATAAAGAGGCAAAGCACGTCAAAGACGCCGCCGCCTCAGGACCCAACAGTAGAATTAGTAAACTATTTAACAAACTTATATATCTAGAAAGTCTATTAAAAATAAGAATTATAAAAGAAAATGTAGAACATATTCAGGCTAATACGAGGGTTGCCTCTTACGTTTCGGGATTTGGCAACCCTAGTGTTGCAATCCGGCAATTGACAGCTCTGTCGTAAAGTTGGACATTTTTGAGGTTATACGCACTCAGAACGTTTTGACATGCGAGCGCTATTTGTGTTGTTTACAGTAACTTAAAAGATTCATCTCGGCCCAAAAATGGAATTAAATCGTCAACATTTTCGTGCGATTATTTTTTTACAACTTTCGGCGTGGATTAACTCAGCAACAGTGCATGGATGAACTTAATTCAATTTTTGGCAATGAAGCTCCATCAAGGACCAGTGTTTATCGATGGTATGGTGAATTCAATCGTGGTCGTAGTTCACTCCAAGATGAATTTCGTGAAGGTCGTCCAAAATCAGTTGTTGTTCCGAAAACCATTGATGCTGTGCGCGAACTGATATTGGAAGATCGTCATGTGACCTATCGTGAGATTGAGACAACCTTAGGCGTTAGTGGGACCAGCATACATTCAATATTGCATAAACATTTGACCGTCAAAAAAATTTGTTCGCGTTGGATCCCACACAATTTGTCAATCGCCCAAAATAAGGCTCGTGTCAATTGGTCGAAAGAAATGATAAAAAAATACGGTCGCGGTGCTTCGAAACACGTCTATGACATCGTGACAGGTGATGAATCGTGGATTTACGCGTATGAGCCCGAAAGTAAACAGCAGTCGACTGTCTGGGTGTTTCAAGATGAGCCAAATCCAACAAAAGTTGTTCGCGCACGAAGCACTTCCAAGCAAATGGTGGCCTGTTTTTTTCGGAAAAACTGGACATGTCGCAACCGTACCACTAGAACAATGCAGAACAGTCAATTCTGAGTGGTACACAACCATTTGTTTGCCAGTTGTGTTCCAAGAAATCAGGAAAACCAACCGCCAAAGACGGATCACTCTTCACCAGGACAATGCGAGCTCTCGCACATCGGCTGCGACAACTGCATTTTTGAGCACCCAAAACATCGATTTGATGGGTCATCCGCCCTATAGTCCTGACTTGGCACCGAATGACTTCTTTTTATTCCCGTACTTAAAAAACAAACTGAGAGGTCAACGTTTTTCGACACCTGAAGAAGCGGTTGCTACATTCAGAATGCATGTGTTGGAGATACCTCAATCAGAGTGGCAAAAGTGCTTCGACAATTGGTTCAAACGCATGCAAAAGTGTATAGATCTTCATGGGGAATATTTTGAAAAACAATAAAGTGATTTTCGATGATCAATATTTGTTTTTGTTCTCTAATCCCGAAATATAAAAGGCAACCCTCGTATTGCGTCAAGTCGATTAGGGATAATGACCAGTAGTATACTTAGTAAAGAAGAAATAATTAAGTACAATATAGATTTCGACAAACTACGGTCAATTAAAATAGGAACAGCAAAATATAACAACGACAGAATTATCTTTACTATTAAAATACCTAAAGAAACAATAGATACCCCAAAATATTTCCTTACTGCTATGACAGACAGTGAATCCGATAAATAATAGAAAACAAAGAGAATGAAACAATTTATACATTTAAAGATAATACGGACTTCAAACATTTGAAAAAGACAAATCTATGCATTTACTCCAAAAACTGTATTAAAATCAAGAATAGTAAAGATCAACTTATAGGAATTGAAAGAGGACTGTTATTACTTAAAAACTATAAAAACGTTGGGGCTCCTCGATAGTATAGTGGTTAGTATACCCGCCTGTCACGCGGGAGACCGGGGTTCGATTCCCCGTCGGGGAGTCTCTGGCGCAAGACTAATGACCTTGCCCGGAAAAAAAAAACCAAATCATTATGGAAAATTTAACAAGCCTCACGACTTGCTAAATAAGGCCAAGACCGGTTCCCGGTAGTAGTGCCGATGATGATGATGGTAAAAACGGTGAGATATCAAGTACATGTGACGAAAGAAAAATTAAAATAAATGGAAACTATCTACTTAACTTTGACAACTGTAAACTAACTATTGGAAACGAAATTTTTACTAACGAACAAGAAATATTTGAAGAAAAATTTGTAATACCCTATCAAGATATCTTAAATACAATAAAAAGCCAATTAACATTTGAAGAAATCATGCTAAAACAAGAAAAGAATATAGAACACATACAAGAACTCAAATTTTCCAGAAAAACTAATGTAATATACAATATTTGTACCCTTTTTACCATCGTTGTTATAATTATAATTGTTGCAATTTGTATCTACTATAAATTATATAAATTAAGAAATAGAATAATCATAACTCAGGAGAGTCATGAGGCAAAGGGGGTGCGAATTATGTCGGAGTCAGCGACCGCCAACACAACGATCCCCGACGTAATTTTAAGAAGGAATTTCCGGCCAGAAAGCAAACTGCAACGTAGTCTTGCGAAACTGTGAAATGCACCTTTCCCAGGGACTGAACTTGACACGCCATGAGGTGCAATGTTCTCCCACCGTATCAAGGTCAGCATGGATAACGGCATTTCTCAGTTTTAGATTTCAGACTTAGACGCAGTTCGTTTTCAATCGTTGAAATACGCAGATGAAATATATTGAAAATAAAAGTTCGTTTTTAAACTCGGAAGTACACAGATCAGATACTTGAAAATAAAAGTCTATATAAAAGATAAAAGTTGTTAAGTTAACTAAAATTGTTAAGCTAAATAAAGCTGTTAAGTTAAATAAAGCTATTAAGTTAACTAAAGTTGTTAAGTTAAATAAAATTGTTAAGTTAAATAAAGGAAAGAAAAGAGAAAAAAAGGAAATATAAGTTTCATAATTATTTTTAAAAAGGCTACGAGCTGAAGACTCCATTTAACTTGCGCGCACAAAGAGGAATTTCGGCGAACGCCTAAATGCCGAAACACAGTGCGAATGAATTTTAAACACAATTATTTAAAGAGTGACATATTTGTATTGAATCGGATGGGACTATTTCGAAGACGATGATTCTAATTTGCAAATATAAATGACGAATTTAAATATCATAATCAAATTCCGGGTCATATTTGTACATATCAGTATAACACAATTTTCACTTTACCGTATTGAAACCCACACTCCTAAGCCAGTTGCTGTCATTTGTCTTACTTGACTCTCCTTTCTGGGATGAGCTTCCAAGGTGTGTACGACGTCCAAAGCAATAGGATCTACAATGTGAATTTTATTTCGGTGCGCGGCCCAAATTTTGTCAGCCACGACACATAAGCATCTTATCGAGTGTTGATGGTCACCAAGAGTCAGCAAGTGGTAGCTATTCAAATCCCATTGACCATCAGTTTGTCGGCGAAACACAGCCAATTGACCATTTGCTAGAGCTACAACCACGCGCAGTTCAACGTACACTATTCCCAATACAGCATCGGGTAAACGTAGTTTATGAAGGCATTCATGCCACCTTCCTACACTGCTATGAACATAAAGCATACCATCTTGGTCTCCCAACCACATTGTAGGCCCTACAGATGTCATCACCGGTTCGTTTTGTCGATTCTGTGTACCAAGGATAGGATTAACGGGGCGGCAAAACGCTAAAGGGGCATTCGTATTATTATTATTATTATTATTTGTATTGGTTGCGGATACTCCATTGGAGTTCGTTAAATCAACACCAGGCGCAAACTGATGTACAGGTGTAGTGGGTGTGGTTTCGGTTGTCTCACTTTTTGTTGAGTCGTCGTTTTCATTGGAACTTGCTTTTTCTAAAGCTTCTTGGGCTTTCTCTTCGATATCATCGGAATTTTGGGTGGACGCCAATTCCGTATCGATTCCGTTAGCGTCTTTTGATTCAGTATTTCGGTTTTGGTCAGATTTTGGCCGTACACGCACATATTCAACGTTGCCAATTTTTTCTGGACCTTCTCCTGGTTTTTCGAGCGTCTCTCCGGCTTTGATTATTTCTGAGTTTTCGAGGAGGGCGTAGTCTTTCTCCATGGCACCCGGAACGGAGGCAATACACAATAAGTGTGACTGGCAAATTGGAAATGCATCCAAAACATTTCCTGCCATATTAGCATCTAGTACAGTAACCGTACTAGCGGCGTGTGTACTTGTACATACCCAAACGTATGAACTTAGCTGAGTATCAGGATCTTCTCCGTTAAGAGATACATTCAACTTTCGCTCTAGTGATTCATGACTATTGCACTCAGTTGTAGGACTAGTTATCTCTGTGATTTTTGCAGGAGGAGTTGAATAAAAAATATTTGTTCCAATCACTGAATCTCCATCTCTATTATAGCCACCACTAAGAGTTACTCCAGCGGCGCAAAACACTTTCATGTGCGGATTAGCCTCGGCAAATGGCTGGCAATATACTGGAACGGGTACACTGCCTGAATGACGATTATTGTGTTCTTGATTTGATTTATTTGTTGGTAAACTCCATCCGTAAGCATATTTTCGACCATCTTCCTTTGGAACGTGAGCTCTTAGTTGCCGATACTCTTCCTTTCGACGAGCAGTTGCTCTTTCAGATGTACCTGTTTCAGTAAAATCCTTTGCCGTAATTAGAGCGTTTGCTAAGCCAACGTTAGTGGTTACATGACCGGGTAATGCAGTTATGGCAAGGCGATTGTCGCTATTTCTACTGGGAGATCCGTAGCTGTGGGATGGGCTGTTGTAACGAAATATCGGCCCCCCTCCCTGTCCTGCGTCTCGTTCCTGGGGCCGTGCGTTTGAGCTGTACCCGAAGATGATGAACTGAATATATTTTTCATATTGAGCGAACACTTTTCGATTGAAACTCACGTGAAAAGGCTGTTAAAATATTTCCAAATGCCAGCTTTTGATTTCTCCATTGTTTTGTTTGATGCACGCATAATCTCCGCATATCTTACTGCATCCTGTAACTCCATATACCGTTCCTTATACTAAAAATTAAAATAAGGAACACTATGTAGTAAAAGGAATCTTAATTATACTTTGACTTGATTGAGCTTACTTGATTTCGTTCTCTAAGCACCATTGCCATTTCAACTCGAGTGAAGCGCTTCCGTTGAGCCATTGGTACGTCATCTCCTTCTTGTTCAGAATCATCTGGATTTGGGAAAATATTGATTACATGCGTTGGGAAATAATCTTTATAATAACTAAATTGCTTACTTTGTTGCTTGACTAGTTCTTTGGTTTTCTTGAGCTCCTCTTCCAGTTCTGTAACTTTCTGACGAAGCTTGTTGCGAGATTGAGATACAGCGTTTAGGTCTTCACGGAGCACCTCGATTTCTACAGTGAGTTCATCAACTTTCACAATCAGATCATCCTTTACTACATTTAGAGCGTTTCTAAAAGTAAATTAAATGAAGAATAGCCGACGGAGAATATTGAGATGTTGAAAGCGACATACTTAGTAGCCAGTAATTCATTGTTTTCCATGATTAGATTCTCCACCTCCTTGCCCATTCCTGAAATGATAAATACTAAAATTAATCACAAATGTACACATAAATAAATTCAACGATCAGTTGTCAAAGCGCATATCTTATTGGCATGCGTTAATTACAATGGTATAATTTTAGCTGTGAATAAGCAAATAAACAATCACGGAAGGATGCGCAAGTGAATTCAAGAAATCCGATCTCTGCTCGGAGTTCCAATACGAAAACATGAAAATTGCTTTACTGTTAAGGAGTTAAACAGTTCTTTAAGAAAAACGTGTCATTTGATAATAGCACTACTAAGCATTTTAAGAAATGGCTTTAAAACCGATTGACTTTGACGTGAGGATAATTACAAGTCGACATTGATTTACCCTAAACTAAATTAAGAGTTTCAAATTAAGGTGCTAGGAAGACGCAATTAATATCAAATACACATGAGGCGTTCGGCGAAGCAGTGAAGAACGTGATTCCAAAAAAAAAGTTAGAACCAATGCGGCGGTGCATCAGATCAAGGCCGCATGTACACGAGGATACCTCAACTCTCTACATAAGCTGTATTTGCTGCGTTAATGCTCTATAATTTTTTTTTTATTATTTGTTGGTGATTTTGTTTTTTTTTATGTGCGGAATATGTTGGAATCGCCACGTATATTTGGACATTTACCATTCAATACGTAGCTCCTAACTAAAAACCTTTTTTTACTATTGCTTATACAAATATTAAAAAAAAACTCAATTTAGCATAATTTATAAATGTATAAATACAAAATGATGGCTGTTGGCCGATAAACCGCGACAAATACGATGGAATGACATGTCTTAAAAGGATGTAATTATGACATATAGTCAGCTCTTTTCGGGCCGACACTTGGCATCTGGCTAGACATTTACATAGTTTGTATGAGAATGAAGGATACTGTTGGACATCTAATGTTCTACATTAGTGTACATCAGTATCATGTACGTGCACATCATCACTCTCCTCTATTAACTAGCCGCTTCAGGTCACGTCCATCCAACCACGTGGTATCCTCCCTTCGTCTCTACTACTCTGCAATAGGTTATGGGCCCAGGCATTCACCAGAGCACTGCGAAATAGAGTCACGGTTGGATAAACGCGTGGAAAACCTACAAACAATACAGGAAAGCTAAATTCTCGTCTATCAACAAAATGGCACCATCCACAGCGAGCATCGAACAACTGCGGAAGGATAATTTCGACACTTGGAAGCTGCAGATGGAGGCGATCCTAGTAAAGAACGACGCATGGGACTATGTGACTGGAGAAATCGTGAAACCTGAATCGACGGAGGCGCGCATAGGCGTGGTCGAGCAGTGGAAAACAGGAGACAGGAAGGCTAAGACAGACATCATACTAGCGATCGGACCATCTGAAGTCAAGATCATTAAAGGGTGTGAAACTTCCCGAGAAGTATGGGAGAAACTCATCTCCGTGTACGAGTCAAAAGATCCGGCCAGGAAAGCCAGTCCACTGAAGAGATTGACGCTTCATCGAATGAGCGATCACGACGACGTGCGAACATAACATAACTTAAGTGACTTCTTTGACACCGTCGATAAATTGAACGACATGGAAATCGTAATCAACGACGATCTGCTATGCATCATGCTCCTGTATAGTCTCTCCCCGAAGTTCGAGAACTTCAGATGCGCTATAGAATCCCGAGACGAGTTACCTTCACCGGAGGTGCTACGAATCAAGATAATCGAGGAAAGCGACGCCAGGCGGACTAATGAACGACATGAAGCCGAAGGCGCGATGGCCGCCAAACAACGCGACATGAGGACGGAGGATAAACGCCATGGACACAATCATCCCGGAAACCGACAAAAGCCTTCCTACAAATGCTACCATTGCGGAAAAGCTGGGCACAAGGTCGCCGAGTGCCGCTCTCTCAACAGAAATGGACCGGGCTTTTCTAAAGATCGAGGAAAGGAAAACAAGACGAACAACTACGGTACAAGTGTACTAGTTTACACCAACTCAGCGTAACACGGATTTCAGGCTTTTAAGTCGACTATCACTAAGGGGTGGTGCCTGGACAGCGGAAGCACATCCCACATGTCGAGTAACACCGAAGAATTCGAAGGATACAACGAAATTCATCCGATGAAACTCAACCTTGCCAACAGTGCCTTAACCGACATCACCGGACGAGGCGACATAAACATCATCACCCAATACAAAGGCAAATATCGAAACGTGAAAGTGGATAACGTTCTACACGTCTTGGCACTATTTAAGCAAGTCCTGAGGCTTGTTAAATTTTCCATAATGATTTGTTTTTTTCCCGGCAAGGTCATTAGTCTTGTGCCAGAGGCTCCCCGACGGGGAAACGAACCCCGATCTCCCGCGTGACAGGCGGGTATACTAACCACTATACTATCGAGGATTCACAATCACTTTCGATAATAAAGGAGCGAAAGTAACGAACTCAAAACGGGAGGTCATCTTCGAGGCTAAAAGGAAAAACGACCTGTACTTCGTTCCAACAAGCCGCCGCTACAACTACCCCGGATGTATCACTACTGGAAACCTGGCACCGGGGACTGGGTCACTTGAATATTAAGGATTTAACTTCGAGCCACAGAAACGGGACTATACGAGGAATGTTTTTCAGGCAGCCCACACAAGAAATGAAGTGCGATATTTGCGCTCTCGGGAAAACAACGAGGCTTCCATTCCCGAAGGAGTCAGCGCGAAAAACGGGCATATTGGACCTGGTTCACACCGACACTTGCGGCCAATGAGCATCAAAACAATGGGCGGGTCTGTATACTTCGTCACGTTCATCGACGATTGTTCTAGTTGGTGCACAGTGAAAATGATCAAAAGCAAGAGCGTAGTTTTAAACGCCTTCAGAGATTTTAAAGCGTTTGCCGAAAAACAGACTGGAAGGAAGATCAAGAGCTTACAGTCTGACAACGGGACCGAGTACGTCAACAACGATTTCAATATCTTCTTAAGGAAAAACGGCATCCACCACAGACTATCAGTGACTCACACACCTCAGCAAAACGGAGTAGCCGAAAGAAAAAACCGGACCCTGATGGATATGGGTAGATGCCTCCTCATACAAGCAAATCTGGAAACAAGATTTTGGGGAGAAGCAGTCAACACAGCAAACCACATCAGAAACAGATGTCCGACCAACACACTCAACGGAAGAACCTCATACAAAGTGTGGACTGGAAACGCTCCAAACGTAGGCCGTTTTCGTGAATTTGGATGCGTTGTCTACTCGCTAGAACGAGGACCAAGGAAAGGTAAATTCAGCCCCAGGTCCAAAAAGGGGATCTTCGTCGGTTACGCTGACAAATCGAAAGCGTACAGGATTTGGCTCCCCGACGAACGAAGAATCGAAATTGCGAGGGACGTGAAGTTCTTCGAAAAACATAACGGCCGGAGTCCCGCCTCCAACGATTTTCGCCCAACAAACGACAAATCTGATACTGAAAGTGCCACGGTCGAATTCATCACACCGGATACAACACATAACGAAACCGTGGTGAGAGATGAACTCGAAGTAACAAAAAAAGAAGCAACCGGGCAACCAACAACCCCAACCAGCAGATCTGACACAATCATCACAAGAAGAAGACCAGGAAGCCCACGGATAGAAGGGACTGGACTCAGGGGAAGACCTCGAAAACAATTTCAAGAATGGGACATCTCTTCGGAGACCGCGAGAGCAGCCGAAGTTCCTATAAAAGAAGCAACAAGCGGTCCAGACTCCCAGGAGTGGATAAATGCCATGGCGCAAGAAATCGAGGCCATCATCAGAAACGACACTTGGACTCTGGTAGATCGGCCGAAACAAAACAAAGTCATCGGCAGCCGTTTTGTCTTGCGGAACAAATCGAATCCCGACGGCACGCTAGAACGAAGAAAGGCACGCATCGTTGCACAAGGATTCTCCCAAGTACCCGGAATTGACTACCACCAGACGTTCGCTCCAGTTGCAAGAATGAACTCCATTCGAATTACGGCCACCCTAGCCGCTCAACACAACATGAGCATCAGCCACCTTGATGTTGCAACGGCCTATCTAAACGGCGAGCTCGACGAGACAATTTACATGGAGATCCCCAAACACACCGACGTTGCCCTGGAGAAATTAATTCAATCCGGAAAAGGCAGAGAAAACATTAAAGCAAAACAAATGCTAACGCAACTTCAAAGGGGGAATGAGGTATGCTTGCTAAACAGAACTCTATACGGACTTCGCCAAGCAGGACGACAATGGCACACGAAGCTGAGCAGTGAGCTCAAACGCCTCGGTCTCAAGCAGTCCACCGCCGATCCGTGCATATTCTTTGAAGGAAAAGGAAAGGACATACTACTGGTCACCGTATACGTGGACGACATTTTAGTTTCCTCGCAAAGCACAGCAAAGATCGAGGAACTATCGAACCAGCTTTCAAAAACATTTAACGCAAAGGACCTCGGCGAAATAAAGCATTCTTGGAATCGAATTTCATCGAGACAAGGAAGAACTGCGGATGACTCAAACCAAATTCATATCCGAAGTCCTAGACCGTTTCAACATGAACGACTCGAAGCCCGTGAGTACACCTCTGGACAGCGGCACTATACTACAGAAAGGGAAGAAGGAACCCGACAGAAACCTGCCGTTTCGAGAGTTAATTGGATCGCTCATGTACCTGGCAGTATGCACAAGACCAGATATCGCCTTTGCCGTGAGCAGATTGAGCCAATTTAACAGCTGTTTCGACGAGCATCACTGGAAAGCCGCCAAACGTATCTTACACTACCTGAAAGGCACGGCGAACATTGGGAAATGTCTCACCGGATACGCCGATGCGGACTGGGCCAACTGCCCGGACGACAGGAGATCGCACACTTTTATTCTCAACGGCACATCTGTCTCATGGGAATCGCGTAAACAAAGAACCACCGCGCTATCATCCACAGAAGCAGAGTATATGGCCATATCCGATGCGGCGAAAGAGGCCATACATCTACGAAGACTGATTAGTCAACTGGGATTCGCCTTACCAGACAAGCTGAAGTTATTCAACGACAACAACGGTACTGGGAAGCTGGCTGAGAATCCCGTATTCCACTCCCGGAGCAAACATATCGACGTCCGACATCATTTCATCCATGAAGCACTGGACAGCGGAACACTCTCGGTTGAATACATGCCCACGGAACAAATGCCTGTAGACATTCTCACTAAGGCACTATCCAAACCGAAGCACGAGAGGTGTCTCGACCTCTTAAACCTGATGTACCTGCACTCGTGTGCTCATCGAGGGGAAGTGTTGGACATCTAAGGTTCTGCATTAGTGTACATCCGATGCGCACACCGGCGACAATGAAATTGGTTGAACTTGACGAACATCCACCATTTTGTATTTCGTCAAGTTGCAAGGGCTTCCTGATAATGTACGTGCACATCATCACTCTCCTCTATTAACTACCCGCTTCAGGGCACGTCCATCCAACCACGTGGTATCCTCCCTTCGTCTCTACAAATCTACAACAGATTTAAATAGAAAATTGATTTCACGACCTATTTTATGAGAATAATTAATCCAGCGAACCCCAAGTTCGCTACAATATATTTTAATTACGAGTAGACGGATAAAAACCTACTGTGAAAACAAAAAATAAAAAGTATGCGCCTAAAAGAGAAATGAAAAAAAAACTAAAAACTAAAAATCAGGACAAGCGTGGAAGAAGAGTGCACAGGACAGGGAACGATGGCGGAGTCGAGTCGGTGAGGTCATGTACTTCCGGGTTCGTGCAGGTCAATAAATAGTAGTAGGAGTAGTAAAAGTCAGTCATCGTACGAATTAAAACAAGAAAGCATGAAAACGTTATCGCGTCACACGAATTGAAACAAGAGAACATTAAAACATTATCGTGCGTAGAACGCATGTTAAAAGGGAACGCATAAGTCAAAGAAAAATTAACAAGTTCGCGTGACGTGCGTATTAATAATAACTTATTTATTAACTCGCGGGTGATATTGAAATAGTGGTTACGCGAACCACGTAGATACATTGCACTGCAGGCGATAACTGGGGGCTCCAGAACCATCGCCCGGAGCAACCAAAACAGCATTCCAAACAACCACAAGCCAGCGTTTCGCCGCAGCGAGTAAACGTGAGTACTTTCCATTACAAAATATTGTGACGCATATGACAATCAGTACTAGAATATTCGAGAAAATCCGAAACAAAGTACTGGAATATTCTATAAAGTACTGGAAAACTGGAGACTAGGAACAGTAGAACATTCAAGGCTATGGAACGGACGGAAACGAAACGCTGAATCAGAATGAGAAAAAGCTTTAAATACGTCGCACACAGATCATGGAGATGAGTAAGAAGTAGGAAGTGAAGCAAGCGATAAGCGGTGAAGTAAGAAGTAATGAGTAAGAAAGTGAAGCAAGTGCGGTAGTTAGAAGTAAAAGACGCGATAAGTACGAAAGCGATAAGTCAAGAAATCGTTGTGTACGGTAAAAGTAACGATTGTTATTAATGGACTAATAAAGTGTTATATTAATTCAAAATCAATTTAACGGCTATTATTTATTCAAAATAATTAATCCAGCGAACCCTAAGCTCGCTTAGAAATCTCCCGTATATATAATTTGTGTGCTCAAATTAACATAACAGTCTGATTCGTCGGATATTTGATTCTAACGTTTTCAACGTGGGTTCGAATCATGTTCTTCAATACTTCGAAAAAAGCTATAGACCCCCTGAAAGATAGTTTTAGTATATATTGGAAAGGCCAGCGACTAAGGAGTGAAAACGAACGCTATAACCCCGATAGCAGTGGTCTCTCGGAATATCTGAGGAAGCTTAATTTTCTTGGCCTAGTAACCTCTCTATGTGCGGATACGAAACGCATGGTCGTTTTAGCTCTTTACTCTGTGTAGAATGAATTTATACTTATTGGAATCTTGCGAGTTATTACATCAGTTTTAGAACCGAACTCGTATAGATAGGGCATTTTCGCAACCACTTTTTATGTAGGCAATCGTGGCAAGAGTCGATTCAGCGGTTCCACGATTTCAACATGCTTGACCATTCCACACACCCTTCTTTATATTCTTTGATTCTTCGGAAGTATTAACCAGATATAGTTTTAAAAAAAAGAAAGAGAAGAAACATGTTCTCCCTGTTACTGATTTTCTTTAAACTACAGAACGTTTCTCGGATGTGCAACCCAATTTTGTACAGTTTAGTTTTAATAAATTTTACTTTTGTTGGAAATTTCTCAAAGTTGATTATAAATAATTGTTACAAATTTTATCTTCATGTTAACACATAATAAAATTATTGTAAAGCGACATCCGTGAAATGTTTATAAGATATTAATAAAAAGAAATTGACTTAAAGCTCCACCAGCAAATTAAAACAAATTACTATAATAAAAGAACAAAAAAAAAGTAAAATGAGGCAACAGAAATATGAGCATCTACTGAAGTACCGATTGAAGAATAAATTTATCTGTCTACCACCCTCTCAATTTATAGTTTAGAATTCGTGTTACACTAATTAAATATATCCTTCTAAATCTTCAGGCGGACTTACCAAAATAGTTATCGTTTGCTAGAATGTAGTCCATGATGTACACAGTGATTTATTACAGGCAGGATATATTTATCGTACAAAAAAAAAATTTCAATTCATTTAAAAATTTGATTTAAAGTTTTTCATTTAATTTATGTTATTAATTATATATTATGAATTTCAATTGTTTTAGTTCTTTCAAAATGTGGTTTAAGTATTGAACCAAATTCTACTATAGAAATCCAATCCACTCATGAAACCTACCTGAAGAAGCATATTCCCCAGGATGTACCCAGCTGCCTGTTTATAGTAACGATTTGCGATATATAAGTAAATATTTTTGTTTTTACATAAGAACAATTAAATATAATGAAATTACTACAAATAATGAAGAGGAAACAACATATTAATATTAGATGCTGGTTAGAAGACGATAACAAAGAAAAACATAAATACAATACATAACATAAACTGCTCAACGTGCAACTTAGTTAAACGAGTTAAACTAGGAGCCATTGATACCAAACACAAGTCGACTCACCTGTGACCATTTCGGTTTCTTCGCTTTCTTCATTGTCTTGAAACGACAATTCTTGGTAAAGTGTGTTGGCCGATCGCTGTTCCTTTTTCGTTGTTGTCCGACCGACTAATTAATTATATTATATTTTTGTTGGTTTTTTGTTTTTTAATATATATATTTTTGTAGGATTTTTAAGGATTATCCATTACAAGCCAAAATTTAGTTATTAACAAACGTAAAGTGTTTGGTATTTAAAGGTCGAGTGAATATATAATAGATAAATTGTAGTTAAATATAAGGAGAGAAAAAATTGTTACAAAAGCCCATTAGTAAGATAAGGTATTATAAAAAAATAATGCTCACCATTTGAAGGAGCATTTGGCACAATGGGACTGCCGTCACTCTGGGGTGATGTAGCTTGGTTAATGTGATGTAATGTATCAGTTTCGGCGGCGCGTTCCATAGTGTGCACATTTTCCAGTTCATTTTGTAAAGAGGGTGGACCGGAATCATCGGAATTGCTTCCAATGCTGCATATTGTCTCCGTGTCTAACATAGCAGAGTTCTCGAGTGAAGCAAATCCATAGGAAACGGGACCTGAAGATCTAAAATTAAGCACAGGTTATTATTACATATTACCAATACTTCTTAATACTAGTTCAGTACCCAGCACCTTGTAGAATAGGAGAAACATCGGGTAGTATATGAAAGGCGGCTATCACAATGTGTTAAAAACAATTTTTTTTTACTTTGTTAATGTGCGATTAATAGTCACGCAGACAAAAACACATTACTACGGAACTAAGTAGAAGCCTCTGATATACAATGAAAGTTGGATGAAGACCACTGCTATGAAATGTATTATGAATGCTCTCATGAGATTTCTATATCCTTTAGAGATATTGAGCTGTCCCACAATTGACCAATACCCTGTCCACAAATAATGCCGGCATAACAACAAGAATTTCGATGTATAGGGAATAGAATCATTCGACACGGCAGTTTTATAATTAGGAAAAGTATGAGACTCTAAAAAGAAGACTTCAAAGGGATTAATGAAACACTTACATGCTCCGTGTGTGAAACATGTTTATTTATATATATATATATATATATATATATATATATATATATATATATATATATATATATATATATATATATATATATATATATATATATATATATATATATATATATAAAAAAAAAAAAAGAAAAGAGCCCGAAAAAATGACACCGAATTTGCCGATTAGACATCTGGCTACTTCAAGTTCGACATAAAGACCTGTGGGGGTTCTCTATATTACATGAAGAACCAACTCACAATTCCAACCAATTTTGACTGCTAACAGCGCGTCACCCTAACCCAACGCCCCACCCAAAACTTGGAAAGAATACATTTCCCAATCTGCAACAGCATCTATAGCGTTTGAAATAATAGTGAAGAAGATCGTGTGATTCGAACTGACGCTATGACAGCTTGAATCACGAAAAAAATTTTACCAAAGCGTTACTCATCAGGCTACTGACCGTGTTTGGAATTCGATTTACAAACTCGACTATACTCCACTGATGTGAATTATTTTTGTTATCGCTTGGTATACGGTTCTAACGTATTTTCCTTATTCGATTTTTCGTTCGCTGCTCTATTTTGTTTATGAATTGCGTGTGTATCTGTTAGATCGCTACACATCCATTCCCAAATCTGCAATAGCATACATTCCCAAACTTGCAAAGAATTCATGTCCCAATCTGCAATAGCATATATTTCCCAATATGTAATAGAATGCATTTTTAAAACCTACCACAGAATATACCCCAAATCCTGCAACAGAATACATTTTAAATCATCTCCCTCACCTACAATCAAACCGCATGCATTTTTCTCAAAAACCACTTCGGTTCATTTCTTACTTAAACCATTGTTCTCGCTTGCAACCAGCAGCATTAATTTCCCCCGAAAACCATTCCGGCTCGCTTCCCACTTAAGCCATTTTCCTCGCTTGTAACCAAGCAGCATTTGGTTTCCCCGAAAACCATTTCGGCTCCGATCCTACCTAAACCATTTGAAATAATACCAATTCTCCATACTGGCAAGTCACCAGCACCACGCGTTGCATTTCCACGAAACAACCATCTCGACGATCAAGACCCATGTTCCGTTGTCTAACCGACAACCCATGCCCATACTTGGTTATGCCTCCGAAACCAATTTCTCCGTATAGACGGCAACAGAAGAATCGAATTCAGCCTGTACGGCAGAAATTCCCCGAAACAAATTCTCTATGTAGGCATAGCAACCCTTCTCCACGTTCCTAGTAAGTAGCAGTGAGTTTACTTAGCGATGACTCCACTGCCACGACACCCTGAATGGATTCTTGCATTCATTCGTCAGTCGCTTCACAACCATAGCTGCGTGCACACACGCCTCAGTGTCGTCCCACCGCCACCGCGGTCGGCCACGCCGCGTTACACCACGCGAGAGTCAGCTTTCACCCCTAGTCGCGCACACACAACACGGGTCGCGGGGTGCTCACACACGGCAATCTTAAATTCAGTGTGTGGAATGTAAATAAAACAAACTTTTTGTTGAACAAGAGTGGCGTTGTACTATTACTTACGATAATCCCGAATTCGGTGTGTGGAATATAAATAAAATAAACTTTTTATTAAATAAGAGCGACGTTGTAATGTTACCTACGGTGATTTTAAATTGGTGGTTACATTGACATCTGAAACTGTGTGATAATAGAAAGATCGGAGTGTTTGTTTTTTCTTGTGACGAAGTTTTGGCCTCCCCTCTTCAGGCGAACAATTCTCGGCGTAACTTCGTGGGCGAGTGCAAGTGAACCAAGAAGCATCTACTTCCGCACTCCACAGACCTTCTTGGACAAATTGATTGGTAAGATAAATAGGAAACTCTTTTAATGATGCCGGGAACACTCGCGTGGAACATCGGCACTACAACCGGGATCCGGACTTGGCCTTATTTAGCAAGTCTCGAGGCTTGTTAAATTTTCCATAATAATTTATTTTTAGGGACAATGTTATTAGCCTTGCGCCACCCCACTACGAATAGAGGAGGCCAAAAACGGACAAGCCATGACAAACAAAGGGAAGTAACGCACCACAACCGGTGCAAGGTTCCATGCTATACTCTAAACTTTTGTAGCCGAGCTTCATACCTCTTCTAAGAATGAAGCTACCACTATTTGGGTGGGGAAGGTATTGTTACGGACTTCGTGTTCATGCTCTCGCGGCAAAAAAAAAAGTTTAAGAAACAGATTTGAACTAGAACGCACATGTCGGGAAAACGCTTCGGACGTGAATTGAATATTTTAAAGATTTGTCGTAATTATCCACGACTGAAACGAGAAAGGAAACAAAGGAGCCGATATTACGGAACCGAAAAGAAAGGATCTCTCTTAACAACAAAGCGGACTAAGTCCCGGAACAACGGACCAGATCAGGGGGAACAAGACTCTACACTCCCTGCACTCAGGAACCACCCTCAACGACCAAAGAACGGTTCAACATTGCAAGACCCTGACAAGTAAGTCACCTTCCTTTAATTACCATATTTAAATTACATTTAAATTGTTACCTTAATAACATAACACGCGTTGCTTTTCAAATAACCAGACAAAAAGAAATGCAATATCGCCATTTTTTGACAGCATACGTTCAGGGAATTTTCGTTGAAGAAACTGCATTGTTTCTTTTGCAGTGTGGCGTCTTGTTGAAACCAGTAACCGTTCAGACCGTTTTCACACATTTGTGGGCAGAAATAATGAGCCAACATTCATCATCATCATCATCATCATCGGCACTACAACCGGGAGCCGGTCTTGGCCTTATTTAGGAGCCCCCTCGACAGTATAGTGGTTAGTATACCCGCCTGTCACGCGGGAGACCGGGGTTCGATTCCCCGTCGGGGAGCCTCTGGCGCAAGACTAATGACCATGCCCGGACAAAACAAATCATTATGGAAAATTTAACAAGCCTCAGGACTTGCTAAACAAGGCCAAGACCGGTTCCCGGTTGTAGTGCCGATGATGATGATACTATCGAGGGGCCTGAGCCAACATTCATCGGAATCAATTCCCAGCGATTGTTTCGTTTTCTCTGAAGAAAAATGGCTCAACGATGGTTTTGGTGCAAACGCAGACCCAAACAGTCACTTTTTGGTCATACAATGGTGTTTCATGGATATCGTGTGGATTGTTCGTTCCCCAAATGTGGCAACGTTGCCTGTTAACGGCGCTAAAGAGTGTGAAATGGGCCTCGTCGGTCATCAAAATTTGCTTCAAAAAATCAGGTTCCGTGTCAACCAGTCGAGCGATTGTTTGGCGGTATTCCAAATGTCGTGGACGATCTGCGGGCAATGTTCTTTGTATCAATTGCACTTTATACGGAATCAAATGCAAATCATCCTTCAAAATGCGCCGTAAGGTGGTTCCACTGACGCTGAGCTCAGTGACGATACGACATATGTGGGATAGCACGAATGCACACACCGACCAAAATTCAGATTATTGTAACAGAAAGTTGGGATCGGTTGCGCCAATTGTTACAGAAAAAAAGGTGTGTCAAATGTTATGGAATGAAATGAATATGTAAGGAGTGAGTTGTTATGGAATGAATGATGCCAGTTGTTGTAAGAATAGGAAATTGTTATAACAGGAATGCTGCGTTGCTTGTTTCAATACTGTGTCTGAGCGCCGTGTGCGCCAGAATGCCATATAAAATAAATGTTCGCCGGCTGTTGCGAAACCATGTTGAGAAGGATGAATAGAAATGACGGTGTGTGGGCCAACTGCGCTAAGTGTAACGGAAATTGGTTCTGCTCGTTTTGCGCCGTTGTTTCAGTTGTAATGGAATGAAGTTATGATGATGCAACGACGGAACTTTCGTTGGTTGCAATAAACGTATTCATAATAAATTTTTGTTATTGTTGTAGAAAATGTATTGTTGGTTGTGGAATGACTATGGTTATCTGCAAAATGATTATGGCTTGGCTTTGAAATATCCAAGTTGTTAGATTAACTGTTGTAATTGGCGTGGATGGACAAGGAACAGAATAAAAAGGCTGACCCAGATGTTATGGTCGTTTTTCCAACACCAAATTGTGTAAGTTTTTCTCTTAGCAGTCGAGTGGCCGGGTCAAAATGTAGGTCAATTCTTCTTGGAGCGTTCATGCCCTTCCAACGGTGGTGGTTGATCAGTCCCGGGTGCGTGCTTCGGATACCGTTACCGATTTACCACACGACCAGGGCATCAGATTGCAGCGTAACGGTTCGTTACGTGCTGGTGGCAGTCGCCCGATTGGGTAACGGGGAAAACCACGGTATAACTTTCCGGCGATTGCAATTTTCCCCTTGTTCGAGTTTCTGGAATCACCTTGTAGTTCTTTCTTCACCGCACTTACCCGTGTTACACGCAGAATTTCAATACCCTCATCCAAATCAAAAAATTCCTAACATTCGCGTACACATAACATGTATACGCATCTTATAATCTGCTACACGCAGAATCCCAATACCCTAACCTAAAAATCAATCCTAACATTCGCCTATACGCATGGATACTGTACGCAAGTTTCAAATTACCAATAGTAATAACATCCTGAAATCCATTAATCATTAAATATCCCGAAATCCATTAATCATCAAATTCCTAAAGCCAATACCCATAACTGGTATCATTCGCATATAACATTGCATGCAAATTGCACAAGGCAATTTGAAACATTACAAATTCTTATAATTGCAATTTTGCATTCTACCAATTCCCACAAACGAATAAACTTGAAATGCATTCATCCCCAATTCCATACTTAAAAATGCAATCCTGCATTCTGCCACATTTTTCTTATTCCAAACGAATAAACTTATAATGCATTCATCCCCATAAGCCACGTCAAGATCGCAATTCTGCAATTCCTGCGGTCTCATCACCTAGATGAAAACCTAACACCTCATCATCGCGCAGGTAACCCTACCTGCACCGCGTATGCTATGAACAAGCAGATTCACGTCACCGTGAATCAAAATGTTGTCATGGTGAAGAATTTGCAGACTTGCAAAATTTGCGATTCTCCGTCGTTGGCTTAACCTTCGACTGCGACTGGCGTCAGGTGACTGTCTGGAGGACAGCCACCCACGATCGTGGGAAAGCATGTACTTTTTAATTTGGGTTTACAGGTATAAATAGAGAGTTCCGTTAGGAATTATTTCAATCCCCCACAATTTCTTCTTCAGTACAAAACTGAAGAAAGCACCCTTTCCAACAACATTCCCCTCTATAATAGAGGATTCCTGGGTCCATCCCATAGGGTCTACTATCAACAAACCGCACACACGAACACACAGTACGAGACGACACAAACACAAACATATACACCAACCAAAGCGCAGATTATCAGGCGCCAAAGACGTGATCTGCGTTTACTACCGCACCCAAGACCTACCGGTCTTGTACGATTTCTTTCCCACCATCCCTCTATACAAGTAGTTAGAGAACACCTGGACTAACACTGTCCACACTATCCCTGGACACCCCTCCTTTTATCTTTTCTTTTCAGATATCGCGAGACCGAGCCCAACATCCTCACGGATGTGTGGGTGATTCTGGTTATCGCAAGATGACCAGAAGTCAGAGACAAGAAGAAGGACACATCTGTCCTTGTCTCGCTAAAGTCGGGCCCTCTCGCCACCCATTTTTTTTTTTGAATTATTTCAATTAGGATCAGAATATCGACAGGGGTGCATCACGCACCACCTAATTCGAAATTAATATCAACCAGGCACTAGGGGTGCATCTTATACAACATAGATTTTTGTAAAAAGTATATATAAATAAAGTAAAGACGAAATAAATGAAGTTACCGCTTCCGCGGTACTAGGAGAGAAAGCAAGTGTTTGTCTTTAGTTGGCCTTAACCCAAAGTGGAAGATCCCAACATTGGGGACGCTGTTAAAAGGTGACAAGAGGTTGGACGCACCCTGTTCACCTACTTTCACTCCTCCAGCTGGACCGGGTACTCGAAAGTAGCCCAAAGAAGACAAAATAAAGTAAGTAACACATATAACTAAATAAATAATAAGTGTTGTATAGCAATATACAACACCCGCAATACCTGGGGACCTTTAAGAACTGCTTCTTCCTCCCCTCGAACGGATGCGCCTCGGTCACCAATAAAAAGCAAACAAAACTACTTTATTTTCTGTGCCAATTCACTTCACATTCTATATTTTACAAATTCAAATGTTGAAACAAAATTACGAAGGGAAAAAGAAAAAAACGCGCTTCACGCGACAAACTCGTCCTCGGAGGAGTTCTATTCTTTTACTCTTACTAGATCCACTCTCCCTCCATTTCTCGGCATCCCGCTACCCTTCGAAAACAATCTTCGCCATTACAGCCCCTTCGAAGATCGATAACTTAACGATGCAGGTTCGTGCAATCGCTAGTATTTAAATGTAAATTAAAAGTGGAATGTGGGTTAAAATGCATTTACTTCCATTTAATGTTTCTGTTTTTATGTTACATATTCAATTTAAAATGTATGTTTGTCTTTAATTTTACACACTTCTATTTATGTTTCATATTTTAGTTTAGGGAGTTTACTATGTAACATTATACAACAAAGACGTATTATGAGTTTATTTCCCCACCCAGGACCGAACGCTTTTGTATGATTTTCTTCCCTCCACCAAGTAGATAATCCTCTCCCTTTTCAGATATCTCGAGACCGAGCTTAACATTCTTATGAATGTGGGTGATTCCGATAATCGCAGCCAAAAGACAGTCACGATGAAGGACAAATTTGTCTTTGTCTCGTTGAGTCGGCCTGCCTGCCACCACTTTTTTTGTAACTAGTGTTCGCTAAGTTATCTGATAGTCTAAACGAAAGGCATGTTTAGTGTTGTCAGAAGCTTACCGATGCGATCCATGGTTCCAAGTATAAAAAAGTAAAAACAACGATATAGTGTTTATTCTTATCAGCCGTCAGAAATTTAAATGGTGGCTTCGTGTGGCCGTGGAAAATTTGGTCCATGAAGTACCTATTCTTACTCTTTAAATTCACAGTAAATACGAGAGTAAAATTATCAAGTTATTGTATGCCCGAGACGAATTTATGAAGGTTATGTACATATAATATCTCCGAGACAAACTGACACAAGTATCATGGCAAACCAAATGAACATTTCATATTTTGTCCTTAGAAAACAGAATGGTGGTTTCTGTTTTAGATAAAAAGGTTTAAAACACAGAACTGCGAACAGTGCAATTTATTTAAAATAGGATTACCACCTAATATTTCTTCATATTATTGGATGAACTATTTTCTAGCTCTTTAATGTCCTTCGTGTGATGTGAAAAACAAAATACTCCATGGTTAGTAAGATCAGCGTTCTAGGGTGCCATGACCGAAAACAGTTTCACAGTTAAGAGTGTAAGGACTATTAGTCCGCAACCACATTATTCCTCATTAGATCTAACACGTCCTCATTTGTTATTGTTATTTTTGTTCCTTTTTCATGTTCAAAATAAAGTTTAATTAATGTCAAAACCTAATGGAAGATTATTGTCGAAAGTTACTACTGAGAAATAAAGACAAAGTAATCTATTATTATAATCTAATTGCAACGGTCTTCACTTCACTTATATCTGAAAACTATTTAATAAAAAAATAATAATAATTTTGCTCGTTAAAAGTAAATAATAATAAACAATATTCCGAAAATTCGAATAAAAATTCATTTATCGGGCATGTGATATTTACCTGATAATAAAGTTTGTTTTTTGCCTCTTAGGCAATGGCGATAGTACTAGATAATTCTTGAAATCGAATTTACTGTCACGATTGTAATTCAAATGCTTACTTAGTTGACTATTTTTGTCACTCATGTTACATACTGTATTTAAAGATTTGTAGTAGTTAATTCTATTTACAACTCAGAAAGCTTCGTAACAGAACTAAATATTCATTACAGAATAATCACATATGTTTCATAAAACAATGTAGTTTATATTGAACTCAAATGAGATTCAAATGAGAAAGAGGTGTTCCTATTTAATTAAATTTCTAATGGATTCTAAACTCTATTTTGAAACAAATTAAATAACTAAACATATCAGTATTCTTTTGTAGAAAGCGTAAAGTTTAAAAAAATAGTGTTAACACACCACTGTAAATCGACTATTTGACGAGACACACTGATAAACAGAAAAAGAAATTTTGTTCCTACTAACAAATCTTCTTCCTGGAAATTTACAAACAGCGCGAATTCATGTTAATAATGAGAGTATTGCCATGCCGTAATTATAATTGAAAGATGTCAAGTATAAACGAATAAAAATATTTTAAAACATTGTTCATATAAGTACTTTGAAATGTTTTTGAGAATGCAGACAACATTGATGTTTATGGTATGCAATTAATGGGAGGAAATACAAACAACTACATAACAAGTACATTGCTATGCAAATCGCTTCCGCATCTGTAAATTGCATTTTTAAGTTCAAATTTTAGTAAGTCAATTACAGTCCCATTTTATTATCTTTTTTTTTTTACACAAATGCGTGCATGAAATGATTTTTTATATACTTTTAAATAACAGGGTGCAGTGGGGGCACCGATCCTGATTGGTGGATATCGAAGAAAAATGTTTGGATAGGTCGACTAAGTTCAATTGAGCACTGACTGTAATAATACTTATAAACAAGAGATAGACAAGGTACGCTGCGCCTATGATCTAACGGCGGAATAGAAACTTATGTCTGGGTCACCAACGAGTTTTTTTGCTAGTTTTTATTTGATAATTGAGTCTTAACGCATGACCAAATGTGTTGCTGGTGTTATCATTGCGTAAGGTAGCCGTATTGATCTGGACCTGATCTGCGGATGCAATACGTCTCCGTAAGGATATGAATTTGATAATATGGTTAAGAACGAATATATTCCTTATAAACTGTGACCAAGTTAGATGAAGTGAAGGATTTCTTGCATCTGTTACGAAACCCTACACGTTCGGTGGCACTTTTTACAGCTTCGAATATATGGTCGTTCCAATCAAGAGTAGTTTTAATTCGAGTGCTAAGAATTGATAATTCATTGGCTTCGACGATGCAAATGCCGTTCACTGACTGGCATGAGAACACTAATGACAATGGAATACGAGTCATCGAACTGGCAGCATCAAAGAACTTGCTGGTTGCGACTACTAGGTTTCCGCGTAAAGATATCCACAAAGCCACCTGGGTATCACCTGATGGAGCCACTCACAACCAAATTGACCACGTGTTCATAGATCGTCGCCACTCCTCGAGTCTGATGATGGTACGAACGTCGACATGATGGTACGGTGTCAACGTCGAGTCGGATCACTACGCGGAGTATCGACGCGGATTGCCTTACGGAGATGTATTGCATCCGCAGATCAGGTCCAGATCAATACGGCTACCTTACGCAATGATAACACCAGCAACACATTTGGTCATGCGTTAAGACTCACCTTCCAAAAGCTCGATGGAGGGAGAGTAAGTCCTGGGGCCAGAACTCCGGGCGTAAAAGAAAAATGGATACGCCTTAAGAATACTGTCATTAGTACTGCCAACTCCATCTTAGGCAGTAGTCGTAGAGATAGGAGCGACTGGTTTGATGACGAGTGCAAACAAGCGACTGAACGTAAGAATGCCGCATACCGGGCAATGCAGAAGTCTCATAGGACGCGGGTACGTGAAGAGAAATACAAAGAGCTCAAAAGATCTGAAAAAAGACTCCACAGACAAAAGAAAAGTGCCTGGGAAAAAATCTAGTTTGTGAAATAGTGAAAAGTAGAGAGCGATGTCCGCACCAGGCGCGGTAGTTCTACCAAATAATCCACAGTACGACGTGGTACCCACCACGCTGCGCTCACTGCAAGGATAAAGAGGGTAATCTGATCACCGATCTTGAAGGCATTCTGGAGTGATGTGAAGTACACTTCAATGAATTGCTAAATGGTCAGCTCACAGAAGAATTGGAGCCTCCTTCAATGCTAGATCAAGACCAAATGCTACCGCCACCAAGCATTGAGGAAACATTAAAAGCCATAAGACAGCTAAAATCAAATAAAGCCCCTGGGGCTGATGGCATACCAGCTGAGCTGATCAAACAAGGAGGGACAGCGTTACATCACGCAATTCATGAGATCGTGGTGCACGTATGGGAACAAGAGGATGTGCCGGAAAATTGGCGTCGTGGTATAATTTGCCCCATTTATAAGGATGGAGATACCACAGTGTGAAGCAACTATAGGGGTATAACATTGCTGAGTACCGGCTATATTATAAGATACTATCCTCTATCCTACAAGATCGGATAGCCCCATACGTTAAAGTCATCATTGGTCAATATCAGTGTAGTTTCATCCCAGGCAAATCAGTGATTGATCAGATATTCACCCTTATATAGGCGATGGAAAAATGTCTGGAATTTAAGATTCCATTATATCATCTATTTACAGACTTTAAGGTCGCCTACGACAGCAAAGCCAGGGTAGAATTATATAACGCCATGAAAGAGTTCGGCATTCCAAACAAATTGATACAACTTCTTTGTAGGTTGACAATGACCAACGTAACTAGTCAAGTAAAAATAGCGGGATTGCTGTCCAAACCAATAAACATTTTAATGGACTCCGACAGAGGGTCGGCCTGGCCTGCCTCCTTTTCAACCTGGCGTTGGAAAAAGTAATCCGTGACTCTGGCGTTACAACTAGAAGGATCTTTGTCACCAAGTTCAGCCAGATACTTGCCTACGCAGATGACATCGACATCATCGGTAGATCCGATTCGGCTGTACAGGACTCCTTCACCCAGATCGAGCAGGCGGCACAAAAACTGGGACTGCGCATTAATGAGGGGAAAACCAAATACATGGTGGCAACTTCTGCGAAGAGAAGATCTAACGTTGGTTAAACTATCAGGGTACGGGGCACGAATTTGAAGTAGTGCAATCCTTTAACTTTGGGTTAATAGTATCAGCCGATAACAATATGGAAGAAGAAATACGCGAACGGCTGATCTAATCCAACAAAGCCTACTATGGTCTATCAAGGCTCTTTAATATCCGAAATTTATCCAGAACATCCAAGCTACTACTGTACAAGACCATGGTCTTACCAGTACTCATGTATGGATCCAAGACCTGAGTGCTCAATAAAAGGCTCTTAGCCGCGTTCAAGGGGCGGTTTTAAGAATTGTTGCCCCCGTATGTAAGGGGGGGCCGATTGCGGAGACGTTACAACCACGCAATCTAGCTTCAAGCTAACGTTGTAAGAAAAATCAAGTCCGGTAGGCTCCGGTGGGCGGGACACCTAGCTCGAATGAGCGAAGAGGAGCCTGACCGGAAAGTCCTTTGTGGCAGGATGTATGGAAGGCGACAGCGCGGCAGACCTTGTCTGTGATGGAAAGATGGCGTAGACCAGGAAGCCCAAGGTCTTGGAGTGCCAAACTGGATGACATCGGCTCGAAATCGGGGCCGGTGGAGAGACTTGTTAAATAAGGCCAATACCGGATCCCAGTTGTAGTGCCGATGATGATGACTGTTGCTCTTCAACCAATGTTAACATTTTCTATAATTTTTTTTTTCAAAATAAGAGCCTTTAATCGATGTTACTCATGATAATTTTTTTTTACAAAAACGCGCACACAAAGGGGGATTTTGGAGTACCCTTAAATGTCAGAGCATAGTGCGAGCGGAAGGAGAGGAAGTGAATAAGGAAATGAGGTATGGATGTACATAGGTCTTAAATGCCTGGACATTACAACAACATGATCAGGTAGAGTATTCCACATTCGTGTGGTCCGGCTAAAGAGCGACTCTCTATATTTATTTGTGCGCCTGAAGTTTACTTTTTTTTAACCTGAATTGATGCGCCTTCACAGATTGACAGGTATCGCTGAAAAATGTCTGAGGATGCGGAACACATTGAGCAAGTTCAGTTGAACGACCGTGATAATACCTATAGAAAAGCGATAGGCACGATACGTTGCGCCTATGTTCTAACGACGGAATTGCTCAACTCAGAGCTGGGTCCCTGTTGAGGTCCGGCGCCATGCTTCCTCGGTTGAGGGAAGAGCGGGGACCATTTATCTATCTCAGACTTCGAATTTAATTTATATCCTATTTATATAGGGCTTTCCGTCTGTCTTCTTTATTGAGTAATTGTAATTTGTTTTTCTTTTTATTTTTTTTCTTTATTCACTCTTTTATATTTTGCATATTTTATTCTATATTAATTTCAACTACTAACTTCGAACTCCAAACTCAAACTGATTTTTTTCTATTCTCTAATATTCTCCCTGTGACTTTTCACATTCAATCAAATTTGAACGAAAATCCAAGTTACTATGTTTTGAATAAATAAAAAGGTGCTGGTTATTAAGTGTGCTGTAACTGGTAATATTGTGAATGTTTATGAATGGTATGTATTAAGTGAGAATGTAATATATGTTAAGTGAAGTTTTTAAGGATGTGTTAGGAGATTCAGTGTTAAATTTAATAAGGGTAGTATTCTGGAATACAACATCCCACCCTTCTTCGAGAAAGAAAATTATCCTTGAAGAGAATAATTTTCTAGTAACTATATATTAAATTAAGTTTAATTAAAAACTTGGATTTTCGTTCAATTACATTACAAAGGTTTTCAAAATTAATCTTTCATCAAAGGTTACAATAATCAAAAATGTCTTAATACTAGAAAAATAATCTATTTACATTATATATTAACTAAATTTTTTCAATAATCAAAAAGTTCTTAACACTAGAAAAATAGTCAAAATAGTCTATTTACATTACATATTACCTAACTAAATTTAAATATTTCTCCTTGGAACCTTTTGTTTTCTTATCCAAAAGTTATTATTACTTATTATATTAATTATATAATATTAATATTATTGTTTCAAAATTCTCATTTCCGTTCGAATATATATATTAATTCCAAAATTTCCAATACATATATTACCTCTAAAATTTCCTTTCTTTCCTTTTCCGTTCGAATATATATTAATTCCAAAATTTCCAATATATATATTACCTCTAAAATTTTCTTTCTTTCGTCCCCCTCATTAACTTCTTTTTTTTTTTTTTTTTTTTTCATTTCCGTCATTTCCTACAATTGTTAGATTATTTCATTTATATTGAATAATAAAACAAAGGCCATTTGTTTTGTGTTTATCTTTTCCTTAAATTTATGGAAAATTTTCCAAAACCTTTCTGGGCCTATTATTATGATGATTCTATAGAAATGCATAATACCAAAAATCTTCTTAAGAAATGATTTCAAATGTCCTAAATGATTGTGTATCTTTTTATTTTTTTCTATTTTGTGTTTGAATAAATGTTTATCGTTGAAAAAGAAAATTTGTAATGTACTTATATGTTTTTCCTTTTCCACACCTATTTTAGATAAATTATTATTTTCATTATTTATTATATCGTGTTTGAGTAAGTGTTTGTGTTTGTTTTCGTTGTTTAAAATATTTATTGTTTTCGGCTTAGTGTTGTCATTGTCCATAGCTTTAACTGCTGTCGGAACGTCTACCTTTTCAGTCTTACTCACTGCTGATGGATCGTTTAGTTTCTCAGTCTCATTTACTGATTCGTATAGTTCTTCAGGCTTATTAGCTGTCAGAACATCTTGGTTCCCAGTCCTATTTGCTGTTTGAACTATTTCTTCAGTTATATCTGCTGTAGAAACATTCAATCCTTCAGGCTTTGCTGCAGAAAAGATTTGTTCATCAGTATTAGCTGCTGAACTGACTTGGGTTTCGAATTTTATTGCAACTATTGGGTTTTCAGTCTTTAACACTGCTGAATGTTCAGTCTTTGTTGCTGAAGTGCCGGGGTTGTCTATTGGGATAGCCGAAATATTCGGGATTTCTGTTTGTATATTTTCTGCAGGATCCGAATTTTCAGTCTTTAATACTGCTGAGTTTTCAGTCTTGGTTGCTGAAGTGTCTGCGTTGTCAATAGGGATATCTGAGATATTAGCGATTTCAGTCTTTAATACTGCTGAAAATTTCGAATTTTCAGTCTGTGTTGCTGAATTATTTTCCAGAATGGGAGTATGAATCGGAGTCTTTATATTAGGGACGTTTATATGGCTTGGTTTATAGGAGTATGTGGGCTCAGGGTAAATTTGGCTAGGAGCTTCATTAAAATGGTCGTTATCTATTTCCAAAGATCTAATGCTGTAAACAGAAAAATTTGGTCTGTCTTCCATCAATTTTGGTTGGCGTCAGGCCTCGTTTTCCGACTCTTGCACCCGAGAAAAGTGAACATTTTGTCTATCGTTTTGTCTATTGGTGGTCCTAGAATTTTCACCAAAACGATTTTCAGAGTTTGTAGGATTATTTCGGAATGGGTTACGCGTTGTTGTACCTTGTTGGTAATTTGTTGAAGACGCTCCATTCCTAGATATCTTGTATCTACACTCGTTCTCTGTGTGATTATTCCGTCCACAGAAATTGCATACAATGTTATATTCCCGTTTTATGGGTTGTCTATTCGGAAAAGTGGACTGCATGTTTCGATAACATGTGTCCTGTGTATGCCCTGACTTACCACAGGTTTGGCAGACTATACGATTGAATGTAGGTTTTTCGTTATATTGATATGACCTGGGAGAGTTGTCCATTCGAGCAGCATGTGACACTACATGTGCAATCGACTGTTTTAAATTGTTTCCCCCATGGGCTTTAGCTAGTATCTTTAGCTGTTCGTTGTTTAGTCCATCCTCAAATGTTTGTACGGCCAATTTTTTGTTTTCTTCCATTAAGAATTCCCTAACCACCGCGTCTGCTGTTATTTCACACGTGGCAGAGTTTAGAGTCCTTAGAGCATTCGCGACTCTATCGCCGTATTCCCGGACGGTTTCTCTGTAGCGTTGTTTCAGAGAAATCAACTCATTGTGTGCCGTCGACCGAGATTGCTCCTCTTTATATTCCGATTCTAATTTTTCTTTTAAATCCTCCCACTTAGCGATACAACATCCCCAATAAGTTACACTAATCGTTTTTGCATCCTATCGAGCACGTGTTGTGCAGTTTTGGATGCCCTTGACCAAATATGGGAGTTGACTCCATTTTGGAACGAATACGAGGGTTGCCTTTTATATTTCGGGATTAGAGAACAAAAACAAATATTGATCATCGAAAACCACATTATTGTTTTTCAAAATATTCCCCATGAAGATCTATACACATTTGCATGCGTTTGAACCAATTGTCGAAGCACTTTTGCCACTCTGATTGCGGTATCTCCAACACATGCATTCTGAATGCAGCAACCGCTTCTTCAGGTGTCGAAAAACGTTGACCTCTCAGTTTGTTTTTTACGTACGGGAATAAAAAGAAGTCATTCGGTGCCAAGTCAGGACTATATGGCGGATGACCCATCAAATCGATGTTTTGGGTGCCCAAAAATGCAGTTGTCGCAGCCGATGTGTGAGAGCTCGCATTGTTGTGGTGAAGAGTGATCCGTCTTCGGCGGTTGGTTTTCCTGATTTCTTGGAAGACAACTGGCAAACAAATGGTTGTGTACCACTCAGAATTGACTAATCTGCGATGTTCTAGTGGTACGGTTGCGACATGTCCAGTTTTTCCGAAAAAAACAGGCGACCATTTGCTTGGAAGTGCTTCGTGCGTGAACAGCTTTTGTTGGATTTGGCTCATCTTAAAACACCCAGACAGTCGACTGCTGTTTACTTTCGGGCTCATACGCGTAAATCCACGATTCATCACCTGTCACGATGTCATAGACGTGTTTCGAAGCACCGCGACCGTATTTTTTGAGCATTTCTTTCGACCAATTGACACGAGCCTTATTTTGGGCGATTGAGAAATTGTGTGGGATCCAACGCGAACAAATTTTTTTGACAGTCAAATGTTTATGCAATATTGAATGTATGCTGGTCCCACTAACGCCTAAGGTTGTCTCAATCTCACGATAGGTCACATGACGATCTTCCAATATCAATTCGCGCACAGCATCAATGGTTTTCGGAACAACAACTGATTTTGGACGACCTTCACGAAATTCATCTTGGAGTGAGCTGCGACCACGATTGAATTCACCATGCCATCAATAAACACTGGTCCTTGATGGAGCTTCATCGCCAAAAATTGAATTAAGTTCATCCATGCACTGTTGCTGAGTTAATCCACGCCGAAAGTTGTAAAAAATAATCGCACGAAAATGCTGACGATTTAATTCCATTTTTGGGCCGAGATGAATCTTTTAAGTTACTGTAAACAACACAAATAGCGCTAGTATGTCAAAACGTTCTGAGTGCGTATAACCTCAAAAATGTCCAACTTTACGACAGAGCTGTCAATTGCTGGATTGCAACACTAGGGTTGCCAAATCCCGAAACATAAGAGGCAACCCTCGTATACGCCTTGTAAATAGTGGCCAGGTTGGATGGAGTGAAGTATTTTTTGTATCTTTTAGGGAACCCCATCCATTCGACTGCACTTTTCGCAGCTTGAAAAATGTGGTCGCTCCAATTAAGAGTCGAATTAATTCGAGTGCCGAGGATTGATAGTTCCTTGGCTTCGTCGATGCAAGTGCCATTCATCGACAGTGTATTTACTTTGGGGTTTGCCTTTATCCTCGTATATAAGGACATGAATGAGCGATTGATAGGTCTCTCGTGATTAAAAAGTTGAATGACTACATATATGTGAATACAGTTTAATAAAGAAAATTGAACTGGAATTCAAAATAATACTACATATATGTCAATATGGCGCAAGGCTAATAGCCTTGCCCGGAAAAACGAATTATTATGGCCAATTTAACAAGTCTCGGATATGGACCGGATACCGATGGAGAGACTTGCTAAATAAGGCCAAGACCGGATCCCGGTTGTAGTGCCGATGATGATATGTGAATATAGTTCAATAAAGAAAAATTAATTTGCATAAAGAGTAAGACTACCTATATGTGAATACAGAGTAATAAAGAAAATTTAATTTGTATAAAGAATAAGACTACATTTATGTGAATACAGTTGAATAAATAAATCGTTGAAACTGCACCACACCAAAGACTAGCACTATCAGGACTAATTGCAACATAGGAGGATTGCCGGAGCACCACAGCAGCAACAGTAGGAAAATGGTAGGGCTTTTATTTGGTATCGGCAAGGATACGGGTTCAATAAAAACGCCACTGTTGAAAAAAATAAGAACACTGACTGCACCAGAGAAGATGGTAGAAGTAAACACGATTGACGATACTCCACTATCGACACGTCCGATATTCCTTCGAGCTGCGCACAGTCGTCCTACTGCTAGCAGCAGCTTTTCGTCCAGAAGAAGAACAGAATAAAACGCCTTGTGTTGCTGTTGAGCACGGTTTTTTATTGTTACAAATTCCTTTTCTGTTTGAAGTTACAAATGTTAGTTGCGATTAAAAGCACATCTTAATATTCAAAGAAAGTCAAAGCACTTTGAACAGTTGAATTATACTAATCGCGACACTGTTCAGTCATTCATTAAACGTTCGATTCGCCGTGCGATCGTCAGAAACAAGAAATGACAAAAAAAGGATTTTTCTAGTATATATGATATAGCGCACTCTAACCGAGAATTTACGGAACGGGAAGCGAACTCCACGGAGGATGAATGTTGACTCTTCGAGTGGCTGTTGCACTCAACATCCCCTAGCTGCAGTGGTGGTGAATTTCCATCTTTATGGGAGGAGTCGAATCGGATCGTTTCTTTGGCGATGACCAATGAACGATCGATTGTGGGTTTTTTGGAAGAATTCCCCGGTGGTGACCATGCAGGTCTGGATGAAAATCCATTCGCTGAAGGCGAGGGTCAACGGAGATGCGAAGGTGCACAAAAGGGACTCCGAATATCCGACTGATCAAATAGATGATCGATTACGGAGGCTGGCAGCCCTGGCATCATAAGCGATAGGGAATAAGTTTTTCTGTCGATGTTATGTCAACAGAACTTCGCTGCTATGGCAAAGGCTACAATATTTGGGTGCATGTTTATTTTAGCCATTGGAAAATGCAAAGGAATGTTGCCATGCCGGCCAAAATAGTTTCTTCTGTTTACGTTGAGTATACAGGAGCAGTTCGTTTCGAATAGCCAGCGTGAGAATCGTGGCTGTTCGTTGCTTAGACAACGAATCATTAGACATGACCGATGCGGTGATCGTTCCTCGATAAGACAACGAATCATGTAATCGGTCATGCAGCTGCACAAATACATGCTTGTACGTGAAGGCTAAAACCATGCCGTTGTAGGCAATAGATTTTTCTGTGACATTAAGTCAACAGAAAATTTGTTCATTATGGCAAGGGCTAGTGGTGAGATTGTTTGCGTTAGCAAAACGGTATGGTTGTTGGGATAGCAATCATGGGTCGTGTGCAACTCGATGGTGGTTATCGGCTTAGGTGGTCGATCATCGGAAATTTGGCTTGCAGATGTGCAAGCAAACAAGTTCCCCGGCAAGTCTTTTTTATGGACCAACGGGTTGTTGGAACAAAAACACGCTGAAAGATTGGCGTGTGTTTACCCATCATGCTAACAGTCGAGCTGAGCCGATCGGGTTGGCATATGGTTCATGTATTATGAACGGAATAACTTAATAGATATGCATGCCTTCGGTGCGGTTTTACTTTCAGGTGAAAACTAATAAAAGGTAGCTTACGTTGCTCGATTGCAGGTAAGTAAAGTGGCTTGTTGAGTTAGGGGAAGGCAGGTTGATTTAAGGGAAATGGGTGGTTCTTTGGGAATGCTTTAAAGAACCCTCACAAAACCATGAGTACGTTCCGGCATTACATTTATAGTTATATTTTTGTTTGAAACTTAAAATAATTCTGCAACAGTGTTGAACCTGCTATTTGTCGCTTTATTTGCTTGTAAATCGGAGTAGCGCGAGAACCGGCGGTAGTTGAGGTAAGTCACCAATCAAAATTAAATCTAATCCTCCAAAATTTACTTGAAAATTATCGGGAATTTGTTTTTCACGAATCTATTTGAGGCAACAACTCGGCGCCAATCATATTAATTTCATCGATAATCAATACGCAAACGCATTTAAACAGTGATATATATTGTTGCCCTGCTCCTCGATAGTATAGTGGTTAGTACACCCGCCTGTCACCCGGAAGACCGGGGTTCGATTCCCCGTCGGGGAGCCCCTGGCGCAAGACTAATGACCTTGCCCAAAAAAATAAATCATTATGGAAAATTTAACAAGCCTCAGGACTTGCTAAATAAGGTCAAGACCGGTTCCCGGTTGTAGTGCCGATGATGATGATGATATATTGTTGCCCTACTTCAATTGACAGAGGAAGCAACTTTGAAAGACTTATCTTTAATGCAGTGTATATCGTTGTCAAATCAATAGCCACAGCAACTTTACCAGTTGAAGCGCAAATGATATAAGCGTTGCAAAATTCATCATTTTTATAATATCGATTATAAATTTCCATCAATAGTCTGAACACAAACGCTTTACGGTATCCGACAGTGCCCGTGAAAAATATTTGCAACGGAGAGGGATTTTCTAAGTCAAGATTGTGAATAACGTGCATCAAAAGGTTTTGTGTTCCCAACAGCTCATCATATTTTTTTATTACCCTACTCTCGGGAAAGGCGAACCTATAGCACCGAGTCGGCACTCCGAGATGCCACCAAATAACCGTTGTAGTTCTTTTTTGATCATTAGGCATCAATGGCTGAGTTGGTAAGGAGATTGTGTCTTGCGTTTGATTGTGCAAACCTAGGTTCAACTGATGAATCTTGCTATTGTGCAGTTCGGCACAATTACTGAGTGGTAGGTAGGGTTCCAAAGCCGAGCCTCCCGGTGAAATATGACCCAATTAAGCTATAGGATTCGTGAAATGGTTGAAAGAAATCCTTGAGCATCTTTCGGAGCTTGGCTGATGGACCCGGTCGAGAACCAATAGCATCTCGGGGCGCTGACTCAGCGCTATAGATTCGCATTTCCTGGGAGAAGTAAAATAATAAATAGGAAAAAATCCGATTTTCCTTCCGTTTGGCAATGGCACCAAGTTTATTTAGAGTCGCTAAGCACAAATCACCGTTTACGTTCGAATTTGGATTGTCATATAATGCTTGAAATGGATTGGCTTATTCTCTCCCAGGCTAAATCCTATACATGTATGTGTTTGTTTCTTTTTAGTGTCCCTTTTTCGTTTCCTCGAGATTCAAATCACAACGGTGCTTAAGAAGATTTCACTTCAAAAAGAATCTGAGTTCTGTTTTGAAACTCAAGGATTGTCTGGGTTGTTTCGCCTTAAACAGAACTACGAGGGTTGCCTTTTATATTTCGGGATTAGAGAACAAAAACAAATATTGATCATCGAAAATCACTTTACTGTTTTTCAAAATATTCCCAATGCAGATCTATACACTTTTGCATGCGTTTGAACTAATTGTCGAAGCACTTTTGCCACTCTGATTGAGGTATCTCCAACACATGTACTCCGAATGCAGCAACCGCTTCTTCAGGTGTCGAAAAACGTTGACCTCTCAGTTTGTTTTTTACGTACGGGAATAAAAAGAAGTCATTCGGTGCCAAGTCAGGACTATACGGCGGATGACCCATCAAATCGATGTTTTGGGTGCCCAAAAATGCAGTTGTCGCAGCCGATGTGTGAGAGCTCGCATTGTCGTGGTGAAGAGTGATCCGTCTTCGGCGGTTGGTTTTCCTGATTTCTTGGAAGACAACTGGCAAACAAATGGTTGTGTACCACTCAGAATTGACTGTTCTGCGTTGTTCTAGTGGTACGGTTGCGACATGTCCAGTTTTTCCGAAAAAAACAGGCGACCATTTGCTTGGAAGTGCTTCGTGCGCGAACAACTTTTGTTGGATTTGGCTTATCTTGAAACACCCAGACAGTCGACTGCTGTTTACTTTCGTGCTCATACGCGTAAATCCACGATTCATCACCTGTCACGATGTCATAGACGTGTTTCGAAGCACCGCGACCGTATTTTTTGAGCATTTCTTTCGACCAATTGACACGAGCCTTTTTTTGGGCGATTGACAAATTGTGTGGGATCCAACGCGTACAAATTTTTTTGACAGTCAAATGTTTATGCAATATTGAATGTATGCTGGTCCCACTAACGCCTAAGGTTGTCTCAATCTCACGATAGGTCACATGACGATCTTCCAATATCAGTTCGCGCACAGCATCAATGGTTTTCGGAACAACAACTGATTTTGGACGACCTTCACGAAATTCATCTTGGAGTGAACTACGACCACGATTGAATTCACCATACCATCGATAAACACTGGTCCTTGATGGAGCTTCATCGCCAAAAATTGAATTAAGTTCATCCATGCACTGTTGCTGAGTTAATCCACGCCGAAAGTTGTAAAAAATAATCGCACGAAAATGTTGACGATTTAATTCCATTTTTGGGCCGAGATGAATCTTTTAAGTTACTGTAAACAACACAAATAGCGCTCGTATGTCAAAACGTTCTGAGTGCGTATAACCGCAAAAATGTCAAACTTTACGACAGAGCTGTCAATTGCCGGATTGCAGCACTAGGGTTGCCAAATCCCGAAGCATAAGAGGCAACCCTCGTATTTGCTTTTAAATTGTTATCTCCTGTTAAAACTCATTTAGAATTTATAACTTTGTAGTTAAGATTAGACATTGGGTATCATTTTCAGGGGCATTTGATTTGCTCCTGTTTTCAAGGACACCAGAAAAGTTTTCCACGATCGCGGTAAAGGCATATGTCGCAGAGGGGAAGGGAGCAACGAGTATTTCGGTATGTTGAACTGGTGGTAGACGATATGCATTAGAAGGGTTCCGTTTTCGGTTTTGGTCGGTTTTGATTCATTTCGCATATCTTTTGGTGCGAGCGCTGGAGAAATAATTACAGTCCACTTTAAGAAGAAGTTTGCGGGTGCACTGAGAGCCAGCCGTCTGTTAACAAGAACAGGTGTATCCGATCGACACCTTTTCCACATGTACCTTATGGAGTAGAATAATAATTGCTCATCCACGTGGCCACGTTTAAAATCCTTAAACCAATAACTCATGGTTATCATAGACGTTGAGAGGCCCCCATAGATTCCACTTCCATTTTACTTCTCCGGCAAAGTCAACTTTGGTCAGCAACGACTCATATTCCCAAATTGGCTATTTGTTGATCGCCTCTCAACCCACCACCAAACGAAAAGGAAATAATAATGCTGAGGACATTTTGACCCAAAGGAATACCGAATAAGTTCATTCCCCTTAATGCAATTCATAGGCGAATATTTTCCAATGATATTTTTAGACCATGAGGGCTAATGAAAGAGTAGTTACTTACCGAATGATAGGATTTAATCTGCCTCTGTTGATTTCTATTCTCTCAGAAGCTGAACTCATGTGTGAATGGGTTGAGCCCATCATCATTTTGGTACGTTCCATATAATCTACATGGGTCTTAAATAGTTCTGTGTACCGGTCGTGTAATTTATTAAACTCCTGAAAACATTGTAGATATTAAAGAGGATACTTGACATGTTTGATGTTACTCACCTTCTTTAGTTCGCCCTCTCGTTCTTCCAATCGACTAGCATGCTCCAAGCTATTCTTGTGCTTCAATTCTAACATCCTTACAATACTTTCTAATGATTCTAATCTACTTGCTAATTCTTTGTTTTCTGTTTCTGCCACATCTTCTGCTTCCAGAAGCTAATTATGAATTCACATAAAATAAGTAAAACAATCTTTAGTCAAGGACAAAATCTTTCAGTTGTGCTATACCTTCTGTTCTGTTTGCTTCCTTGCGCTCTTCTCCCTTTCATATTGTGTGACTAGCTGCTCGTTGTCTTCTCGAAGAAGTTCCACTTCGACGTCCTGTTCTTGATTAATCCGATACGATGCGTCCAAACACTCCAAAACATTCACTAGCAATGGCATCAGGTTCTTCACAACGTCTTCATCGTATCGATTTATCATTCGCTCGAACTCTTGGTATATACTGCTGGCCAATTGTTGGACCTGCATTGTTTCAAGATTGGTAAGAAACAGCAAGAAAGCAAGACCACGACAACATTAAGCCAAGATAGATTACAGACAAATGATGGGTCATGAGCACTTCTTCAGAAAGTGAATGGCTCATTGAAAGGCTTTTGTGGATTAATCGATGGTATGTTGTAGCATAGTGATTTGGAATTAGTTAGGTGTATGCAATACGGTACAATGCGCTCCATATGCAAATAATGGTTTGATTATGGAATATTCGATTTAGAAATGATCAAAATGGAACTTTGCGTTTAGTTCATGCAATGAAAGTTTCAAGCAATTTATGGATCTTAATTCGGGAGTAAAAACACTGAGAACAATAACTTTTCTGTTCAGTTTTGACAACTATTTCGATAAGGATTCCTTTTGTAGAAGCAAATGAGAGATAACGGCGGGTTAAATAGTGTGTTATGTATTATAATATGTTTGGGACAGTCGCATATGTTTTTTAAATAATTCGGAATAGGAAGAAACTAAAGTAAACTCGATAATCCGCGATATCTAAAGTCAATTTTTTACAATAAATAAGAATATGAGATCATGTTAATACAGTTTACCCGTTTAGGATTAAGATACTGATCTGATAGTAAGGATTTTAAAATAGGAGTGTACGTGATGTCTCATCGGCGATTTTTTTAACTTTTGATTGAACATACATAAACGTTCATCTATAACAAAGTTAATAAAGTAAACTAAAAGCAAAAAAAGCAAAGTAAAATACTTTCAAAATCAGTAATAACATAATCCAACCGATTATATAATCAATGCTTGCACAGATTTCGCCCCAATTTTTCCTCTTCTAAAAGAGTTCTTTTCCATAAAAGGATAAGATATGTAAACGATGGCTGGTTCATATTTCCGCTACCTACACTAGTTGTAAATAATAAAATGAAAATTATGTGTGCAGTGATTTGGCACAGAAATAAACAAGTAGTTTGTGATAGTTTAATAATTACAGATTCGCATTTCCTGGGAGAAGTAAAATAAAAAATAGGAAAAAAACCGATTTCCCTTCCGTTTGGCAATGGCACCAAGTTTATTTAGTCAGTATCACTGTTTACGTTCGAATTTGGATTGTCATATAGTGCTTGAAATCGATTGGCTCTCTCCCAGACTAAATCCTATACATTTATGTGTTTGTCTCCTTTTAGCGACCGTTTCCGTTTTTATCGTTGAAGATGCATCGCGGTTTGAAAGAGCACTTGAAATTGATGCAGACAAAATAATAGTAACGATTGATGTAAACCGCTGAATAACAACTCGTAAGTTCATTGAGAACACCAAAGTCGACTGCTCATGACGACGAGAAACTCCTTGGCTTAATCTTAAAAATCGACTTACGGGCTTCACATGTTCTTATGGAAACTACTTTGCTCTGTCATATTGACATTGGTGATTTGTTTCTCAACGTCAAGAAAATGCTTAATTTTTCAAGCGACTCATCACTGGGGACGAGAAATGGTTTGTCTACTGCATTTGGTTTCACTTTTCGCAACTTTAAATATTAAAAGTCGAAGTAATCGGAGTGTCATCGATTAAAAGCTCGTTGATTTTTATAATACAAGTGGGTTTAAATTGGGTTTTGTCTTTCAGGACAAGAAGCAGCAGAAGGTTAGATAAATTTGTATCTAAAAAAATTTGGATATCTAGAAAATATCGGAATACGTTGTTTTTTGATAAAGAAGTTCGAAGAACTTTTTCCGAGTATGTTCGAATGAGTACGACACTTAACCCATTTACTGCAAGGCAAATATAAAGTGTCTTGTCCTGGGTGTCAAGATTTTATTTTCAAGAGAACATGGATTTTCACAAAATTTATAACGGAATTAATATTTTGATAATAGAGAGTTATATTTAATGTTTTCGAAAAGATTTTTATATACAATTTTCTAATAATTCCAAATTCAATGAGGTATAATTTTTTTTTATTATAATAAACCCAGGTACTTATCACACTCTCAATTAAATTACAATTATCCCTCTTAAAAGAAAAGCATTGCCAGCCATTTCAAACTTCAAATGAAATGAAACAAATGATTCTTCCCTAACATAATAAAAGCCCACGTATATTTATGACTTTCTTTACCATAGTTATCATACTACTGTTGCAAATCAATCTTATGTCATTACAACCATTTTTTTCAATCATTATAACCCCAGGCTTTAAATACTATCCGTCGACGTTTGCTTTTAATTAATTATTTTAATGATTCAATGATCTTATTGGCATTTTTTTCGCATCCCACTTTTAATGATCATTTACTATTTATTGGCCTGTAGGAACCCGGAAGTTCGTGACCTCACCGACTCGACTCAGCCATCGTTCCCTGTCCTGTGCAGTCTCCTTCCACGTTTGACCATCTGATCCGATCTCCTCATGGTCAAACCTAACATTGTCCTCGCATCTCCGTCGAGGGCGTCCGGCCGGTCTCTTTCCCGTTGGTCTACCGTCAAGAATTCTATGCACGGTCCTATCGTTGCCCATTCGTGCCACATGTCCGGCCCATCTTAATCTTCGCGACCTGATTACTCTCACTATTGTAGGTTTGCGATATAGCTCTTCCAATTTATGGTTGTGCAGTTTCCTCCATTGTCCTACCTTATCCTCATATTTGCCTCCAAAGATACCCCTTTAGAAGTTTATTCTCGAACACGCGGAATTGTTTTTCTTCCCGTTTTGTGAGACCCCAGGTTTCGCATCCGTATAGAACAATCGGCATGATTATGGTTCTATAGACACGGAGCTTTATGGTACGTGACAGCAGTTTACTGACTGGGTGCCAACTAGCGTTGCCGGAATGGAGTCTTTTGTTAATTTCCTTCGACATTTCGTTACTGGCCGTCTGTATCGTTCCCAGGTATTTAAATTCCTTAACTTTTTCAAACATCTTGCCCCTGATGTTTATATGTGTTCCCTGAGATCCACCTGCTCTCGCCGCAATCAAGTATCATGTTTTGTCTTCATTTATTTTTAGGCCCACCTCTTCTGCCGCTTGCATGATGATTTCACAGTTTTTACTTAGTGTCTAGATTATCGCCCAGAACGGCGATGTCATCCGCATATGTGAGCACTTGTTTGACCCCGTTCAGGGATGATCCGGCCATGTTGTCGTCTTGTGCCTTTCTGATGACATACTCGAGCACAACGTTAAAAAGACACGGTGAGATGCCATCCCCCTGTTTTAGTCCGTCCCGGATTTCAAATTGTTCTGAGAGATGGTTTTCTATTCTAACTCGCCCTTTGTTTTCGTTCATGCAAATTTAAATGAGGGCGGCATATTTTTTCGAGATTCCCAGCTCAACTACAATATGGGAGAGTCTTTGTCTTGGGACTGAGTCGTAGGCTTTTTTGAAGTCAACGAACAGTTGGTGAACCGTCTCTCCGTATTCCCTCTTCTTTTCCAGCAGTTGTCTTATTGTGAATATTTGGTCGCTTGTTGTCCGGTTCCTACGGAATCCGCATTGGCAGTCTCCCAGTATTTCTTCTGCGTATGGTGTGATTCTCGCCAGTATTTTAATAGTCATTTACTGACAGTATTTCAGAACCGGATATTTCATATACAGAATATTACGATCGGTCCATCTCTTTCTTTTTTGTATTTATTTTACTTCTCCCAGGAACCTATAGCGCTGAGTTAGCGCCCTGAGATGCGCTATTTTTTTCTCGACCGTGTCCAACAGCTAAGCTCCAAAAGATGCGCAAGGATATCTCCCAACCATTTCACGAATCCTATTGCTTAATAAGGTGGTATTCCACCGTGTGGCTGGGCTTTCTCATACCTCTCATAGCTCATCTGGTCGTGTTAAAATTGCCAACCTCTTCGCCACTCACTTCAATCAGTCATTCACTAATGACTAAAGAAATGCTCATCCATTCACTCTGCCCCTCCCTTGTTTAATCTCTCACTCTCTCAAGGCGTATTCTCCCTCATTTGGGTAACCTCCTTCATCACCCCTATCCGCGAGAACGGCCCCAAAAACCACGTTGCGAACTACCGCCATATCGCCGAACTGTCCCATTTACCCAATATTCTCGAAAGCATTCTATACGAATCTCTTAGTTTTCGTTGCAAATCTTTTATTTCATCAAGGCAAAATGGTTTTCTCAATGGCCGATCAACTACAACCAACCTCGTCTGCCTTTACACTCTGAGAACTAGAGCACGGTAACGAGATCGATATAGCCTCGACCGACCTCAGTAAAGCATGCGACAAAATCACCCTCAATCTAATCCTCTTCAAATTATCCGCCCTCGACTTGCAACCTGGATTGATGAAATAGATTTCTTCCTATCTAGAGGATAGACTTTATTTCGTTCGGTTCAGGTCCATGATATCCAACCCCTGCCTTGTCGTCTCTGGGGTCCCTCGAGGTAACCACCTGGGTCCTCTCCTATTCATAATTGCCACTAATGACATTTATAAGATCATTAAGAGTTTCAGCTTGTCCCTATACCCTGATGATACCAAGATATACAGGATCATCGAGTCACCTCTTGATTCTGCACTGCTGCAACCAGACCTTCACAGCTTCTCGACTTGGTGTGACAAAAATTGTTTTGTACTTAACGTCACCAAATCCCAATCTATAACCTTTTTCCGTAAGCGTATTTACTCATCCTCATGTTCCTATACCCTTCATAATCAACCCTTAACCATTGTCCAATCTATTCGAGACCTCGGGATCCTTTGCGACAGGGAACTTAACTTCCTCTCTCATATTGATCAAACGATCCGGAAAGGCAATTCTGGCCTCGGATTCGTGATACGGTGGTCTATGAAATTCTCCGACCCTTACGTTACTCGATCCCTTTGCCTTACGCTCGTCCGTCCACTGCTTGAATATGCTAGCCAGGTATGGTCTCCTTATCACAAGATCCATATCTGTAGAATCGAAAGTATTCAACGTCGGTTCCTTCCGTTTGCTCTCCGAGGGCTAGGATGACAAAACTCCATAATCCTCCCCCCATACATTAACCGCATCAAATTAATCAACCTCAGAACCATTGAGATGCACAGGGTCGTGACTGACATAGTGTTCATTCGTCGGGTCCTCTCCGGTTCGACCGACTGCGCCTACCACCTTAACTTAATTCCTCTGAACACAAACTCTCGAAACACACGTAATCCCCGCCTTCTCTACATTCCGCCTCACCGGACCTCTTATGGTCTCAACGAACCCCTTTCGCGGATGCTGAGAAATGTCAACTCCAATTCGACCTTGTTCGACTTCGAGCTCTCTACCCATACTCTCAAGCACCGCCTCCTAACCCCTTCTCACCACCAATCTTAAGCAGCGCTTCTACACTTTACAATAACCCGCCCCCACTCCTGCCTTCTTAATTTGTCCTGGTTACCTTAGGTTAATCCTAGTTAAGAGAGTTCTTAAGCTCTCTAGTTTGTAACTTATATATACTTCAGTTGTAGGTAATTATGTTGCCTGAATTAAGCCAATAAATGGGGTGGTAGCCCTATTAATCTTTGGGACCCTACCTACCACTCAGTAATTGTGCCGAATTACAAGTCAGAGTCGTCAGTTGAACCTATGTTTGCACAATCAAGCGCAAGACACAACCTCTTATCAACTCACACATTGAAAGAAATTAGTTGTAAAGATGAAGTAAATAATGGGCTCGGTTATCTGGCTAGTTATAGGAACTGCCCTAAATATAAAGAGATAGCTCAAAGATCCAAAGAAACTCTAGCTAAACAAATAGTCAAGCCCATCATTGGAAAACAGGCAAGACAAAATCTCATCCAAAATGGATTTACATTTGCTGATAAAGTTAAAGGGATGCAAACAAGGAATACAAAAACTCTTCCAACTCGTCCCCATTAAAAACATATTCAAGTCCCTAAGCGATGCACCACACAGGCCAACAATATGCCACAAATTCAAGCGGCAGTACAAAAGCCTCCAAGAGGACAATCCACACTGCTTCAAAAACTACTAAGTATCTTCCGCTTGATCGAAGATATTCGACCCCGATATGAAAAGCTAATAACCAAGGCTGAGAGGGATGCACTTCTTTTCACGGCATATGCAAGACATACCCCGCAAAATGGATCCCACAAATAAAGTTATCCATAAATATCAACTCTCTTGTTTCGCTTTCAAAGCCTATGATAGTCTCTGACTTCATAAAGGATAACCGGTCGGACGTGGTTCTTGTAATCGAAACTAGGTTGCATCCATGTCATCGTCCGGTATCCCCAAACTTTTCCATGATTCGAAGATATCGAACCCGCACTGGTGGCCCCACCATCAACGGAGGTGGCACTTGTATACTAGTTAATAGCGGACTTCGCCATGAAGCTATTGACCTCCCACATTTTGAGTCCATAGAGGTCTCTGGGGTTGAACTGCATCTGGCTAATATTGGTAGAGTGAATATATATCCGTATACCACTCGCATAAAACCAATAATGGCCGCATTAATCCCGAAGATATCAGCAAGTTAATAAGGGCTTCGGGGCACACACCCTTCATCATGGGTGGCGATTTTAACTCCAGACATCCCCACTGGAACAACTCTGTCTTTTGCTCAAATGGCACAAAACTGGACCAATGGTACACCGAAAACACTCATGTTCTCAACTTCGAAATAGTCGCACCTATAGTTGGTAACCGAGGTGACTCAATTCTGAACATCTTTTTTGTGTCCAAAGACTTACTTCCCCAAATCATTCCTCCCCAAGTTTCAGCGGGTGTATGTGACCACAACGCTGCGACGACATACATCCGCGGCTATCGAGCGTCGCGGGCTCATATCAGATACATACCCCATTATGGGGCACAGATTGGGACAACTTCAATGTCACATTGAACGAAAAACTCCACCAACTCTCTCTTCCCACTGATTTGAAAATAATCACAGGCTCACTCTCGAGGATGGAGACACTAATGCAATAATTAGTTCAGAGGTTCACAATAAATTAGACAACTTTCACGAGCCAATAGTTGTATTTAACTTAACTAACAGTGCACACTTTGACGACACATGTGATAATAGTCACGGTTTCGTCACCCAAATACCCTACAGAACCTAGTTAAATCTCGAAACCCCAAGAAGTCACCCGGTATAGACAACATGTCGTACCACTCGTTGCGAAGGCTTTCTGCCTTATTCTTTATAAAGCTCTACATTCTGTTCAACCATGCCTACAACATGGGGTACTTTCCCCAACCTTGGAAGCATGCTATTATTTGTCCAGTAGCAAAAGTTGAGAAACCAATGTATCACCCCTCAAACTATCGCTCCTCACTTGCATCAGAAAAATATATGAAAAGTGCAGATACGAGAAGGTAAACAACTTTATCAGTGCCAAGAACCTACTACTTGATTTCCATTTTTTATTTAAAAGAGCGCACAGTACCAATATGGTTCTCAACGTCTTTCAAAACCACGTCTGTGTGCGCCTCTTTAATAAGGAACCGACTATTGTGGTAAGCCTGGACATTGAAAAGGCTTTTGACACGACGTGGATCGAAGTTCCCGTTTTTAAATTATTAAACACTGGTCTTAGTAGAACGCTGTATAGTAGCATCTACCACTTCGTTCGAAACAGAACCTTTCAAGTTCGGGTGAATGGAAAGATATATGTGCACAATTCCGGCTGGTTGTTACATTCTAACAGAACCGACGAGGTTGGGGGAACGTGGAGGAACCAACGCGAGTGCCGGATGCCCGAGGCGATTATGCGAACACTCTGGATCTGTTTTTGACATCCGAACCGAGTATTTATATCATAGAGTTTTCTGCGCCACTGGGAAACTTAGATCACTGCTTGGTATCTGTCGCGCAAGCACTTGCATATCAAGCGAATAACCGGCCTAGGCAGCTTCGCCATGTATGGGAGTATGGGGCTGCTAACTGGGACGATTTGCGAGATTTCTTCGCATCCTTTCCATGGTCGGAGGTGTGCTTCGGAGACGCTTGCGCGGAGTCGGTATCAGAATTTATTCTTCTGGGGATGGAGATGTATGTTTAACATTCCATCACACGAAGTTCGTCTGATAAACCTTGGTTTGATAACAAATGCGAGCAGATTGCAGCGGCAAAAAATAGAGGTTTTATGCAATGGCGCTCCAATCCCACCGATGTTAACAGAACGAATTTTGTTAGACTCAGAAACGCGTGCGACCAGGCGATTGATACCGCGAAGAAACCTCACAACGACACACAGTGGGACGAGTCTATGGGAAAAACGGCAAAATTAATATCTCTGGTTTTTGTAACTAAAATATGAATATTTTGCATTCAATCTCTTTTTACATTTGATATCTATGCAACGACCTAAAAAAAAGGTATCAACCTGCAAAAATGGCCTGTCCAGCTTCTTAAAAAAAAAAGAGTTGAGCAGCGAACTTTATTTTTAAACTCAAAATTTATTTTCTAAGCTTGCGCATGTTTTTGCAAACTTTATTTAAAAATTTAAGTATGTTAACAATTTTATAGTTTAATAAACTTCAAAACATTAATATAAAAGAATTATGTATAGGTATAATAAATTAATTTGAAATAACAAATATGTGCATATGTATGTTAATTATTAATGGCTATCGCTCTCCGATGATGATGTTCCACCTATATCGGCCAAGTCTATTGGTAGCGTAAAACTCTCTGCACCATTTCGAAGTAGATAATGTTCAATATGTGGATCTATTTTAAGCATATAACAGGTCAGTTGAAAAGTCCCCGGCCTGGCACATAGATGGCGGCACTAGAATTAAATTCATATGATTTTTAGTTAGCCCTAACCTTCAAAAGACGCGTGTATAAATTTGACAGATGTCGGATCATTAGTTTGTGAATCATAGTATTTTGAGTGAAGCAACTTCTGTTATTGTGAAAAAAATGGATAAAAAGGAATTTCGCGTATTGATAAAATATTGCTTTTTGAAGGGAAAAAATACAGTTGAAGCAAAAACTTGGCTTGATGTCGAGTTTCCAGACGCCGCCCCAGGAAAATCAACCATCAAGGATTGGTATGCTAAGTTTAGACGTGGTGAAATAAGCACCGAAGACGGTGAACGCAGTGGTCGCCGCCCAAAAGAGGTTGTTACCGACGAAAGCATTAGAAAAATCCACAAAATGATTTTGAATGACCGTAAATTGAAATTGAATGAAATAGCAGGCACTCTAAAGATGTCAACTGAACGTGTACATCATATCATTCACGAATATTTGGGTATGAGAATGCTCTGTGCAAAGTGGGTGCCGCGCGAGCTCACTTTTGACCAAAAACAACGACGAGTTGATGATTCGGAGCAGTGTTTGGAGATGATCAAGCGTAATAAACCCGAGTTTTTGCGTCGATATGTGACAATGGATGAAACATGGCACCATCATTTCACTCCGAAGTCCAATCGACAGTCATCCGAGTGGACTGCACACGATGAACCCTCCCCAAAGCGTGGAAAAACGCAACAGTCGGCTGGCAAGGTTATGGCGTCTGTATTTTGGGATGCGCGCGGAATAATTTTCATTGACTATCTTGAAAAAGGAAGGACCATCAACAGCGACTATTACACAGCATTATTGGGCCGTTTGAAGGACGAAATCGCTGAAAAACGACCGCATTTGAAGAAAAAGAAAGTGCTGCTTCACCAAGACAATGCACCGTGTCACAAGTCAGTGAAAACGATGGCAAAAATCCATGAATTGGGCTTCGAATCGCTTCCGCATCCACCGTATTTTCCAGATCTGGCCCCCAGCGACTATTTCCTGTTCTCAGATCTCAAAAGAATGCTCGCTGGGAGGAAATTTTCGTCGAATGAAGAGGTGATCGCCGAAACTGAGGCAAAGGATAAATCGTACTACAAAATAGGTATCGAAAAGTTGGAGGGTCGCTATAATCAGTGTATTACCCTCGAAGGGAATTATGTTGAATATAAAAAAAACGAATTTTGCCAAAAAAATGTGTTTTACTATGGAAGGCCGGGGACTTTTCAATTGACCGGTTATGAGCTTTTGAATCTTATATTTGAAATGAGAGGATCCGAAGTAACTAATAAGTGATTTATTTAAAAGCGATTGGAGGTTAACTTCAGCAATTGTTTCCGACGCAACAGCAATTTCGGGTAATAGATCAGATTTATATTTTTTCAATTTATAGTAACTGGGAAAACAGCCATTGTGAAGGCCATTTACAACAGATCGTAGAAGAGCGCATTTTCTCTTAGACAAATCCAAATCTAAATACAATGCTAGCGTTTGTTGCAGAGTTAACGTCTTATTCGATTTTTGAAGAGACTTTGAAAACCGATTTGAAATGTTAGCAGCATAGCTTAGTTCCTCTGAACTGTGCTGCTTAGCTAATTCATGAACCCGTTTTTTCGTGCGTTCACTGCATTCCTCAAATCTTTTTGACGGTCTACCTCTGCTCGTGCCTGGTACATTTAAAGTATTTTTATTTCTCCAATGAGTTAAAATATTTGCTGGCAATGTAAAATTAAGGTTTAGCCAGCCTTCATTAACTTGCATAAATTTATTTCGCTTTCTTTGGCAATTTTCCCATTTTCTCTTTCATGTCAAACAAAAATACTTGGAAACTCTTTGAATTTCAGGTTCAATATTTTCATCTGACCCTTCTAGACCCAGCAATTCACTTAATTTTTTAGCAACAGCAATTACCTTCACTGGCTTCTCACTCTCAATCCATCTTTGGAAAAGGTCGCTTACGGATATGATCAATAGACACATAGAACATCATCATCATCATCATCGGCACTACAACCGGGTACCGGTCTTGGCCTTATTTAGCAAGTCCTGAGGCTTGTTAAATTTTCCATAATGATTTGTTTTTTCCGGGCAAGGTCATTAGTCTTGCGCCAGATGCTCCCCGACGGGGAATCGGACCCCGGTCTCCCACGTGACAGGCGGGTATACATAGAACATCACAAAACATCAAAAATCTCAAAGACGCTTTTTGATGTTTTTTTAAAAAATCTTAGCTAAACACAAAAATCACAAAATTTTAAATTTTCCAATTAGACTTGCACTTCAAACGTCACAATACATAAAAATACGAAACAAACACATTTTTCTATATATTAAATATGATTTTCCATACCTTGATCACTATTATTTATCATGATGTAGTTTTTATTTATACGTATAATTAAAACTGACAATAAATTTAATTTATATCAAAAAACACTTGTAATTCAAGATTGCGAAAAAAATTTACTTAGTCAAAGTTTACCGCTCTGTAACGTTTGTACCAAATCACAATTCCAAATGATTTCTTTGGATTTATAAAATATATATATTTATGATGCCTTTCCAATCACTAAAAAGTACCGCTAAAACTGTGGATTTTTTTATTTATTGCGACAGGGTGATCAATAAGCTCCTTCGGTATCCGACTGGTTCGCGCTCCTTCTGGTGAATGGCAAAAGCTGTCAGCAGTATCTTCGCATCCTCCTCTTTCGCTCCGTTGGTGACAGACAGCGGAACGTTAGTCACGAATTCAAAGGACAAAGCTAATGTGTTCGCGAACTTATTTTCCGCGAATTCAAACCTCGATCCCGGGCTTTTGGAGCCACCTGTGATCTCGCCGGTACGGTCTTCGATGCGGGATGTGAAATTTCGTCCGCGCACTATTCAACGCATTCTACGTGAACTGGATTGTAGGAAGGCAACCGGCCCGGACGGCATACCAGCAATAGTCCTTAAGAACTGTGGTCCAGAACTATCGCCGGTTCTTGGACGACTCTTCCGCTTATCTTATGCACGGTGGACCTTTCCTGCCTGTTGTAGCACCAGAGTGGGATGGGTAATTATCGCAATGTATGCGATATGAATTAATTGTCCGTGGGGAAGGCTTTGCTTCTGAATGAACGCGAGTATTGCATTGTATGCAGAATATTTGTGACGATTGAATTGTTTATGGTATTATGAATGACCATGAAATGGATAGGCGTGTATCGCGATATGAGTTAAGTGAATGAGAATTGAATGGCTGTGAAGATTTATTGTTTGAGGATGGTTGTTTGAGATTATGTATGGTATTGTTTAAGAGGGGGTGGATAGCGAGGTGTAACACTGTGGAAAATCGCTCGAGTGTCTCCCGCAAAATTACCGTCCGATAGCAGTACTGTCTATTTTATCTAAGGTGATTGAAAACGTCATCAATACTAAGTTAATTCAGTATTTGAAGTGTAACGGACTTCTGAATGACCGTCAATACGGATTCCGTGGCAGGTGGTCCACGGGAGACCTTTTGACATATGGACATCTGCGATTGAACGGCATGGTGAGTCAAGGACGGTCGCATTGGATATCTCCAAGGCTTTTGACCGCGTCTGGCACGGAGCATTGCTGAGCAAACTTCGTTCATATGGACTTTCCCAGCAGATTTGCGACTGGACGAAGAGCTTCCTCGAAAATGGATCGATCTGGGTTGTTGTGGACGGCGAGTGTTCGGATCTGTATCCTGTTAATTTGGGGCTCCCCCAAGGTTCTATTTTGGCTCCAACCTTGTTTTTGCTTCACGTATATGATTTGTTGGAGACAACGGATAACAGAGTGTTCAGTTTTGCGGATGATAGTACGCTTGTTTCCTCCTTTTCGAGTGTTCGGCCGATTGGTGCATCAACGTCACACCAGCTGAGATGTAGACAGATTGACTCTCTGAATCAGGATCTAGATAAGGTCCTGCAGTGGGGAAGGGCCAATCTCATCGACTTCAATGCAACGAAGACACAGTATATAACATTGACAAAGAGAAGTGGATCATCGTTTCCGCAGCTGATGATGAATGGCCAGGCCCTCAAATCTGGGGAAAGCTTGAAATTACTCAGCGTCACGGTCTGTGGGAATGTATCGTGGCATAAACACGTGTCAAGCATCGCCAGGTCAGCCACAAGAAAACTGAGCTATCTTTTTAGAGCCAAGAAATATTTTACTCCGGCCCAACTTCTTCTCCTGCATAAATCCCAATTAGACCCGCGCTCGAATATTGCTCTCATGTTTCGAGCTCGGCTCCTAAACATACCATCGACCCACTTGAGAGCATACAGAGACGAGCGATCCGTCTGATCGGGGACACGGCGCTGAGGTCAGGACTACAATCGCTATCACATCGAAGGCGCGTAGGCGACCTCTGTCTGTTTTACAGATATTATAACGGGTACTGTTCTTTGGAGATTCGTGGTATTGTTCCACCCAATTCGGCTTATATGCGCTTCACAAGACAATCCCGGCGCAAGGCTAACAACCTTGCCCATAAAAAGAAATTATTATGGAAAATTTAACAAGCCTCGAGACTTGCTAAATAAGGCCAAGTCCGGATCCCGGTTGTAGTGCCGATGATGATGACAAGACAATCCGACAGATCGCACCAGTTTGCGGTTCACCTGCCGACGGCGCGAACATCCCTGTATCAGAACTCGTTCCGTTACAGAACGGGGAAGCTGTGGAACTCCCTTCCCACGCGAGTGTTCCCGGAGCGTTACAACCTGCAACTGTTCAAGAAGAACTGCAAGAGTTATTTGGTGGCTTCTCGGGGCGCCCACTCGGCGCTATAGGTTCGCCTCTCCCGTGAGAAGTCTAATAAAAAAAAAGAAAAGAAATTCTCCTTGTCTCGCTCAAATCGGCCTCCCACCACACTTTTTTATTTTTTGCCCTGGCTTACGGTGACCAGTCTCTCATCCAATAAATTAGTTGTATTAACAACGAAGTAAAATATTTCGACAATAAGGCTAGATACCGATTCATGTCGAATGAGGTGATGATTTTGCTTTCATGGAAACTGTGTTTGGACTGGCTCCACTTTTCACTTCAATAGCCATTGTTGCAGTTTGCAACTATATACATAACATCGTCATCATCGGCACTACAGCCGGGATCCGGGGTTAGCCTTATTTAGCAAGTCTCTCCATCGGTCCCGATTTCGAGCCGATGTTATCCAGTTTGTCACTGACACTATACATAATATAACAAATAATATTCAGTATAGCAGTTTCACTTAGAACGCTTGGAATGCTCAGCCAGTGTTACAAGCTCTGACGGTAACGTAGTTGTGTCACTGGAAATCCTGGAAGCAATGAGAAGTACCGATCTTCATCTGTTATGACGGAGAAGAATAATACGATAAAGGAGGACTTGGGTGACGGTAGAAAACAAAAGGAACGGATTGAGTACGGTGGATAGATAAGAGGAAGAAGACCATTCAACACGCCAAGAAGAAGAAAAATAAAATAAGAATCTATACAACACACGGTGTAGTTCAAGTGCATGACTGTCAGTGATCACGTAGTAATTGAATAAATACAAAAAATAATATAGCAAACGAAGAATAAGGGAGAAGGAAAATAAGAAACGAAATTGAATGAGCGGATCTGAATTCAGAGAGAAATCCTATCGCCGAACGGTAAGGTTGTACTAATATATTTCGGCTAATCCACAATTGCATAAGAGAAAACCAATTTGCTGTTTGAGTATACTAGTATACCAATGTTGTTTGTTCCGATTGCTATGAGCATTTGTTGACTGAACGCGAGGCTCCACATATCGGATTGTACCACGTAAAATGTCCGATTTTCGCTCAGTCGGAAATAAGTTCTCGAGTGAACATCTGTGCCAAAATGTTAAATTTTCTTTTTTTATAAAGTAAAGTGGTACGTGTACTTGGCATGTGAGGATTTTAGGGTTCGTTACAAGTACAGTTATTTTCTTTTTTCTAGGAATTGTTTACCATGCTGCGGGCAGTTCAAAGAGGGCCCTCCTTTATGAATTTAAAATTGGGCTAATGCCTCATTGGCAAAAAAAAAAACGTTAATGGTGCATTTGAGGATGTAGCGATAAACGAACGCACTATACGAAGTTGGTTTGGAAACTACCGTTCGGGAGATTTGAGCCTCGAAAATGAGCCAGGTGGGAAGCCGGAAACGTTATTTGGCGACGATGTTTTAAGAGTAACGGTGGATGGGGACCCATCGAAATCGGTGCGGGAGATTGTACGAAGCATGGGAGTATCCCCAATGACAATAAATCGACACCTTTTTCTCATAGGAGAGGTAAAGAAACTCGATAAGTGGGTACCCCATAAACTGAACGAGCCCCAAAAACGACGGTGCCTAGAAATCTGCACACCGCGTAGATTAAGAAACCAAACTGAACCGTTTTTGCACCGGATAGTCGCCGTTGTTGAAAAGTGGATTCTGTATGATAACCGTAAAAGACGTGGGCAGTGGTTGGGTGCATGTGAAAAAACCAAAACACACCCTCAAGCCCGATCTTCACCCAAAAAAAGGTTATGGTGACAATTTGGTGAATATCGGAAGGACCAATCCACTTTTCATTTCTTCAAACAGGAGAAACGATAAACGCTATCAAATATTGTGAGGAAATCAGCATATTGCCAGCCAAATTGCCTGAAAAGCAACGTGCGTTGGTCAATAAGCACGGCCCGATGCTACCCCCATACCTCACAAGTAACGGTGCAAAAACTGTTGCAGTTGGGATTTGAAATTGTTCCGCATCCACCGCAATCTCCTCACACTTTCCCAACGGACTATCGTCTTTTCCGCAATCTGGATTCATTTTGCCGGCAGATCTTCCGGAACCGAGCAGAGGTCATAAAAGCCTTTGAAGATTTTATCGCCTCAAAAAGTCAGCACTTGTACGAAAAAGGAATATTTGACCTTGTATCACGTTGGAAGAATGTCATTGATGCCAACGGATCCTATTTTGATTGAATAAAAATGTACGGAAAAATAATATTGGTTTTTAAATGTTAACTATAACATCGGACATTTCATGTGGTACAACGCAATACAACACAAGACAAAACAAGGAATTAAATCAATTCAACGCAGCACCACACCAATGGATCATGTGAGTATCGATATTCATAAGCTCATTCATTCTACTGTCGAGACAATAGATACACGGCGGAAGACAAATTCATATTATATATACACATAATTGCTGATTTCAAGTAATTTCCGATTTCACACATAGATGTCTTTTGCCTAATTTTTTAAGTGCTTCAGTCAATGACATATTTTTTCCTTTTGACGTTTGTTAGTTGTCAGTCTTACTTTGCTTTAGAAGCAAATTGCACGTATTTTTGTGTAAAGGTATTAGTTTGGTGTCAGTTTAATATGGAGTGCAAAAACAAGCATTTTCGTCATATTTTACTTTTTTATTTCCGTAAAGGAAAGAACGCAGCGTAAGCTGCTAAAAAGTTACGTGGTGTGCATGGTGAAGATGCCTTAAAAGAAAGACAGTGCCGGAATTGGTTTGAAAAATGTCATTCCCGAGATTTTCCACTGGAGGGTGAAAAATAATCAGGTCGACCAGGTGAGCTTGATGATGATCAAATTAAACCCATAATCGGGTCGGCTCGCCATGTAACTGTACGAGAGATGGGAAAAAAGTAAAATGTGTCACATACAGCGACTAAGAAACATTTAAAACGTATGAAACTCGTTAAGTAGCTTGATGTTTGGGTTCCATATGATTTGAAAGAAATGCATTTAACGAAGTGCATCAACGCTTGCGATTTGCATCTTAGACGCAATGAATCCGACCTTTTTTTGAAACGAATCATCACTGGCGATGAAAAATGGGTTGTTTACAGTAACAACAGCGGCCTTGAAACATTTGAAACTTGTTAAAAAGCTTGATGCTTGGGTTCCATATGATTTGAAAGAAATGCATTTAACGAAGTGCATCAACGCTTGCGATTTGCATCTTAGACGTAATGAATCCGACCTTTTTTTGAAACGAATCACACTGGTGATGAAGAGTGGGTTGTTTACAGTACAGTCAATCGAAAACGATCCTGGTCCAGGCTTGATGAGACAGTATAATCCACCTCGAAAGCTGATATCCACCAAGAGAAAATTTTGCTCTCAATTTGGTGGCATTGGAAAGGTGTAGTGCATTTTGAGGTGTTTCCAATAAATTAAACGATCTGTTCGGATGTGTACTGTCAACAACTGGACAGATTATATACAGCGATCAACGAAAAACGGCCAGAGTTGGTCCATCAAAATGGTGTCATTTTTCACCAGAACAACGCTGGGCCACATACATCTTTGGTTACTCGCCAAGAATTATTGGACCTTGGTTGGCAATTAATGTTACATCCAGCATATAGCCCTGACCTTGCTCCATTAGATTATCGTTTATTTCGATCTTTGCAAAACTCTTCGGATGGTAAAACTTTCAATGATGATGACGCTGTGAAATCGCACTTGATTCAATTTTTTGGCGATAAAGATCAGAAGTTGTATTAACGTGGAAGTTGCCAGAAAGATGGCGAAAGGTTATCGAACAAAATGGAAAATATATCATTTTTTAAAGTTTCTTCGTTGTATTTAAAAAAAAAGGTGCTTTATTTATCTGAATAAATCGGCAATTACTTAGTTGCCAACCTTATAGTTTATGAAGAAAAATAACGATACAGCTGAATTACGACATAATCGATTTGTAGTTTCGAATTAATTATATAATAATACAGCCTATTTAACCCAACACAACATAGTAAAAAACACCCATACTGACACTAAGTAGCTTGGTTTGTTTCAAGATATGTAAAATGTTGACCACAGACTTCGTAAACCTCATATTTGACAGAAAGAGAGAAATAATGGGTCGTCTCTTTTGAGAATCGAATGGATATTCACTGACTTCCAGATATTTGAGGCTTGAATAGTAAAGTAAGACAGAACGAATGAAAACATATATTCGAAATTATAGGGGAAATGCCATCCGTACCAACGGACTTGTTTAAGTTCGGATCTTTAACTGCTCAGGCAACGAATAGTGCCCTGATTGTGTTGAGGTAGTTGAGGCCGAGGTGATGTAATATCAGATGGCGTAGAATATCAGCTGATGTAATATTAGATGGGTTCGAAGGATGCGGTAAGTAGATTTTCTCTCCAAGGTTGGTTACTGGTCTGCCATTAGCTATAAGGGAAGGAATGGATGAGGAGGCAGTTTTTGATGTTCTCTACAAAAAATGTATAGCGGAGTATTTTCAACTTACTTTGCGCGCTGAATGTACGTACTCCAATAATTTTTTATTCTCCTGGATGTTTTCCAACTTAGCTCTTTGAATATAATATCCATTGTGCGCCCATAATCGAACCACATATTCGACGTGGATTTGATGCATTTTACTTGCTGTATAATAAAGTTCCATTTCTAAAATGGGTGGACTTCTCTGTTATTGTGTAAATATTGCCACTGAGGAAGAATAAAGGCCAATTTAACTTCTCAAACAGCCGGTTAGATCAACACCTGCCCTTCTCGTAGACCCATACTGTTCTTTTGGGAGCCCTTTCCTTAATAGTGTTAAGCGAAAATATATCATAATTAGCACATCACAATGGTCTGAATTTCAAAAGAACGAAGAACCTTCGATTGTGTGTTTGTTAAGGTGGGAATTGAGGCATATTTACGGTGTATTGCGGAATTATCGCGCAACTTTATGACATCTCCGTCCTCTGTTAGGATTTTTAAAGAAACTAACCTCAAGCACATTGAAATTATCCACCATAACTATTTTAGTATGCGGGTTTCGTTAAAACCGCTTTTTAAAATTCTACACTGCTACGCTATTTCGAAGCGAGTTGTTATCCTTGAAGTTTCAGCAACCCACGTGTGCACGTTAGAAGGGCCAATATTTCAACAGGATGCGTTCTGCCCGCTATCTAGCATCTTGTATCTGATTCTCATCAGAAAATGGGGATGGAGCAGTATTTCTGATAGTGATTGCTAAAGCCAATCAAATGTGTGACGGCAATGAGGGCATAAAAAACGCGAGTGGGCGCCTCGAGATGACACCAAATAACTGTTGCAGTTCTTCTTGAACAGTTGCAGGTTGTAACGCTCCGGGAACACTCGCGTGGAAGGGGAATTCCATAGCTTCCCCGCTCTGTAACGGAAAGCGTTTTGATGCAGAGATATTCGCGCCGTCGGGAGATGAACCGCTGGATTGTCTTGTGGAGCGCATATAAGCCGAATTGCGCGGAACAATACAACGAATCTCCGAAGAACAGTACCCGTGATAATATCTGCAAAACAGGCAGAGGCCGGCTACGCGCCATCGACGCGATAGCGGCTGTAGTCCTGACCTCAGCGCCGAGTCCCCGATCAGGCGGATCGCTCGTCTCTGTATGCTTTCAAGTGGGTCGAGGGTATGTTTAGGAGCCGAGCTCCAACCATGAGAGCAATATTCGAGCGCGGGTCTAATTTTGATCTGTACAAGAGAAGAAGTTGGGCCGGAGTACAATATTTCTTGCCTCTAAAAAGATAGCTTAGTTTTCCTGGCGATGCTCGACACGTGTTTATGCCACGATACATTCCCACAGACCGTGACGTCGAGCAATTTCAAGCTTTCCCTAGATTCGAGGGCCTGTCCAACTCTCATCAGCTGTGGAACCGATGATCCACTTTTCTTTGTGTATGTTGTATATTGTGTCTTCGCTGCACTGAAGTCGACGAGATTGGCCCTTCTCCCCTGCAGGGCCTTATCTAGATCCTGATTCAGAGAGTTAATCTGTCTACATCTCAGCCGGGCCGACGTAGATGCACCAATCGGCTGCAAAAACGGGGCGCTCGGCCTCTAGATCGCTGAAAAAATTGGAATATGAAGCAAATATACGCTTGTAAGGCAATTTCTATGATACTGGCATTGCTAACTAACCGTAAAAAGAATTCTTTATATGAATTTTCAAGTTTGAAGCATACAAATCAGAATTTGAAACTTTATACGCAATTATTTCAAAACAGTGTTTTTCAAATTGGCTTCCAGGGTAACTCTCAATTTTTATCCGATCGAGTCCAAAATTTAACTGTAGCTTCTTAATTATATTCCGTAGAGAATGTCGTACGGGTTTTCCCACATATTAACAATTACAAAAGTTACTAACAAACAAATGTAATTTTTTTTCGAAAAAAATCGATTTTTTTCAAAAGCTTGCCAGTTTTTCAAAAATCTATATTTTCAAAATTACGTGTGACATTATCTACACATTTTAATGTAGTTTAAGAATTTGTTTTTTGCAGTATCAAAACTCTTCAAGATATTTTCAAGCCTCAATGCAACTTTTTAAAAACATGTTTTTTTTTCGTAGAACGGCCGTGTGCCGCCAATTTCTTTTAATTGTGGCTTAAACATACATAAACGTGTGGTAAACATCGATTTACGATTAAAATACGTTTTTCGCATAAAAAAATATCAAAGAAGCGGTCAGTTTTCGAGATTCTACAGAGTCATTGTGGGGGTTGTAAGTATTATGCCAAAACACGGGCACTTGGTTCACTTCTTCCCCTAACAAATGTTCCACTGCGAGAAATGTTCACCAGGTATATCCAAGAGGAAAATTAATGAAAACACTAAGATGTTGTCCTGCTGTACTTTTTGGTTTCTTTATTGTTAATTTCTTTAAACGTTTATTTAATAATATACACTTTGACTATCCTTTTGTGTTGGTATCCAGGTACAAATGGTGGCGCGAGAAAAATTAGAATTAAGCTTTATTTGTAAAACCTCCACTCGAACATTGGATTATTGAATGTCACTAAATTAATTCACACTAATTTATTTACAAAATTACACGCTTCTAATTAATTAATAGATTTAAATTAAATTTCGCTTAGTACAATTATTTCAACACTACTGGTACTCGACAACTTGACGACTCTTTTAGCGACGGTGTGACCTTAGTGCGTTGTGGTTGAATAACGACTCTTGCGTGAACGCTTGACGTAGCGTGTGCACGCGATGGTGGATGGAAGACGACTGATCCCAATTAGGGTTGAAATTAGGATTTTTGGTTTGCACCACAAGCATCCAATCGAGATCATCTTTACATTTGCGCTCTCTCATGTTCCCCGCCCATCGAGGTACATAAACGCTTCGGTTAATTCGATAGTCGACGGACAAGGGAGAATGAGAGAACCGGAACACAATGTGCAATGATCCCGGGGTGGTTTTGGTTTTTGTGTGCATGTACCAATGTAACTCTGAGGATAGCCCACTGACCTAATTCGGTGAATGTGGTGATCTCAGAGTGCATTGAACTGTGGGAAGATAAAATTGGGAAGGAGAGAGAAATGTTTTGTAGCTATTCACCTGCAAGAAGAGATCATTGAACCCCAGCGAATGGAGTGTCTGGGGAAAGTGAATAGGACGCCGACTCGGCTAGGGAAATCTGATCGTGGGAACTAAATTAAATACTTTGATAATTTCCCCAGCGATTGCATGATTATGCAACCTCGTCGTTTATTCAGACTATGCCGTTGCTAACCGATATGAAATGCGATTTCCGATGGAAATCTTATGGGTCAGCGAAATGGAGTTGCCATATGGCGAAAAGGTAGCTAAACTCAATTATGCATTATCTGCATAGAATAATGAGTTTAGCTATGCATGTAGGGGAAATCAGGTTTATATGACACGCTGAAAGCGGTCGAAATAAGGTTGACATTTGGTTGAAATTGTGGGTTGGTTCTCCATGTAGTATAGAGAACCCACACAACATGACCCCTTAATATAGTCCATGTCAGATCCTGCTATTTTTTTTTTGGTCGCGCTCCATAGTCGTGTGTGCGTTACTTTTCAGCCTGCCCTCGTAATACTAATATTATGAAATCGATTAAAATTGCCGACGTCATATTATGTTTCCAGCATGAGCGTCTTACAAAGTGATAGGGTAACGCGTGGTCGACTCCAAAAATTGATATCAAAGGAGGTGGGCAGTGGAATACCTGGTCACTTATTTACGACAACGTCCCAAGCTATAAAGCGAAGATCGTGCACCCATTTCTGGCTAGAAAAGGAATCACATTCCTGGACCAGGCGCTGTATTCCCTGGATTGGGCTTCAACAGAATTCAGATTGCTGCTGACATTTATGTTAGCAATGTTGGCGACGGTTACATCATTAAAATTCAAAGAGATTGTGCTGTCGTTTTAATGCAATTTCAAAGAAGGCCAACTGTGACTGTTTCAAAAATACTTTAAAATATACTTCAACTGTGAATTGATTGATTCTAAACCGACCCTTAAAATGTCGCAACACACGTGTACAGTGCAAAACGCCAGTATCTCGACAGCATGTCGTGTCATAGTGCAATTCTTTGCATTTGAGCAAAGAATAAACGAAACCTGAAACGAGGGAAAAAGAACAAAGGGACAAGCGAACTAAGGCATCGGCCTGTAATGAGGGTCGGCTAAATAAATAAGCTGCAACTCATTAGTGTGAAATGCATTTGGGATACATCATACAATTTGTATATCGTATATTTGTTCGATGTAAGAAACGGATTCTTTATTTGCATTTGTTGATGCTATTGAATTCAATCCGGCGGCTATGCGCGGAATTGATGATTGTTTGGAGATTCGGGGTAAAGTGCTTGCAGCTGTATCAATAGATGCAAGTCATTGCGAAGCAATTTAGATGGTTACACAATGACGGTTTGTATAACATCTATGCCAATTGTATATGGCATCTAATGCAACTCAAGGGTCGGATTATAGTGTGAGTATTTACACTAAACGAGAATTCGGTTCTTGGTCGCTAATGCAGAGATGCATTGATGCATGCATGTATGCCCTTGTAGGAGCAATTCTTTACAGGAATTCCTAGATAATGCGTTGAAAGCATTAATTGCCCTTGAGAAGGGAAATGTTTCAGGTATGCTGGTGATTGAAGTGCAAATATGGGGAGGCTCGAATTTGCCTGGCAACCGAAGGTACCAAATAGGTTTTGTATTTATAATGTTTGGAACAGAATTCTTGCAGAGAATTTTGAATTCGAATAAATGAATGAAGGTAAGAATTCTCTTCCTGGAGCTTTCAGCTAAATACATTTGGTAAATTTGTTGCGTGAAGCGTTTACAGGTGCTAATGCGATTGCATTAGCAGAAACGTATGAAGGCTGGGTTGTAGTTATGGGGGTTCTTCGGGTAAGTAGACAGTGGGGTTTGGCGGAACCGCCACAGTACCATTAAATATTGTTTCCAAAAAATGGCATTTTAACATCAAAAATTATTAAGAATGGCCATTTCAATGGTAAAAAACAGAGGCAACATTACTGAAGTTTAGTAAAATCGTTTACCTAATTATTTTAAAGTTAATTTCATCCTCAAATTAAACTGCAAAAAAGCATGATATGTTAAGATTTGTTGTGTAACACCTACACTTTAATTACGTAACTTGAAGGTATGTTTATTGAGTACAAAAGTGATACCTAAAAATGAAAAAATGTTAACCACAAGTAGCGGAGGAAATTACAATGGTTTCTTTTTCAATTTTGTTGAAATTCTGTTTTCAAAAGATCTTTGCGTAACTTAAGTATTTGTATACATGCTTAAACCCCAACAAAATAAATTAGGCAAAGTATCACGGCAGAGTGACATATGATTGTTCGTGAGGGCCCTTTTCTAATCCTTTCTTTTCTCTTGTTTGTGCACACTCCTGTTCCGCCAACTTGGTTCATGAAAAGCTTGCAGTATATAACAAAACAAAAATCCAAGTTTCTTTTCATATTTATTCGCATCCTCCTGTGTTTAATGCAAGCACGAAGGATAATAGACTTTGAGTTTATAATGGTAAGAATAATTTTCACAGCAGAATAATAGGAAAATATAAAATAAAAAGTTTGTACGTGAGATGAGTGGAATACCGTAGCTAATGTGCTGATTGTCATTAAATATTAAGCGATAACTAACTCATCGCTTAATTATATCCACTCGGCGAGATTGATAGGCAGTTTTTACTTCGCTTCTTAACATCACCAGAAAAAATGATTATCAACTGTGTATGTACAAAACTCCCACCTGTTAATAACCACTATTGCTTTTCCAGGTCAAAGAGTATTCTCCAAGAGCCTCATCCGGCTAGTGTTTGTAGTCCTGCACTCTGGATACCCCATAATTGTGATCCACACATTTTTATAACTATTAATTAAGGTGATATGTACAAGTGTTTCACTCCACGGGAAAAGCTCATACAAATTTATAAAAAGGAAATAAAAGAGCGTAAACAAAACACACCATAAATAGAAATGGAAGACAGGACAGAATCTAGGTCAATGTTAACAAGTTACTTTTGAAAGTTCATGTTCACATACATATATGGAAATCCTTTTCGTATTAATGATGACGCAGAAAAGTGTTATAAGGAAGATGTAAGCCAAGTAAGTGTGGCTTTAAAAATTATTTTAAAGGGTAAGTAGAAAATAAAATAAATTCCAATAAGTTGCCTATAGCAATTTGTAGACAAGATGAGTACAATGAAATTTAATTTCTTATTATATCATACACTAATTAGTTACAAAACCAAGCAACAAAAAAGATTATAAATGCCACAAAGACATTTTAATAAAATATAATATTATCTAAAAATATGTGAGATTCCCCGGACGATGCAAATATGTACAACTTTATAATGGAGAAGACAAGGAATGGTCAAATAACACTCACGATGCTCACAACCTGCTCATTCTGAAATAAAACAAAAAACAAGAAATGATAATAAAGCAAAAATAAAAGAATAATTTTATATAATGATAAAAGTAAAGTAAAATAGTAAATTAAAAAAACAAAATATTAATAATAAATAAATAAAATAAAGGAGGAAATAATTTGTTTGTTTTATCGCGTTTTCGAACTGTTTTGTCGCTGGTTTAAGAACTATCCCCACTTTTTACTCAGCAGCTCTAGCTTTTGGAAAACGCCAACTCGCTAAAATGTTACTACTTAGTACACAAATTTTTCTGATCGGTGAAGAAATCAACTAGATTACGTAAATCTATCTATTGAATAATATTGTAATATGTCTTTGATAAAATTCATGATGATTTGCGTTACTGTTAAATTTTGATAGTACACTATAATGTATTTGAAATTGATTCATGTTTAAACTCATGCTAATTTTTTACCTTTGTTAAAATTTCTGTGTCACTGTACACAATAAAATCGCATGACCGATATCCGGTTTTTTTTTACACTAACACGTACAAAAGGGGATTTTGAAGTGCCCTCAAATATCAGAACACAGTGCGAGCGGACAGAGAGGAAATGGATAAGGAAAGGAGGTATCGAAGTATATTGGTCTTACGGGGAGGTTGTGATCAAGAAGTTTTAAAAAATCGATTTTTAATTTTTATCATTTCATAACTTGTACTCGTATTGTGTAGAATAGTGCGGGAGCGAAAATATAGGGCAAAGTCACTTATTGCTTTCAACCCGGCAAAGACCAGGACGATCCGTGTCCCTGTTAAATCCAAGTTGAGATGCAGTCTCCACGTGACACCCCTGGATAGCTAGTTTGGCATCCACCAAGTAGTGATCCAATACGTACAGCGACATCCTGATAACGGTTGGCGTAGGCTAATAACCTTGCCCGGGAAAACAAACTATTACGGACAATTAAACAAGCCTCGGATATGGACCAGATACACGACGACTTCCACCTAAAACCTGAAGCTAAAACTTGAAGCCTGCCATTATCGGCTTTAATACAATAAACGAAAAACTATGCATTCTTCGCGTGCAAGGCAAGTTTAAAAACATAAGCCTCTTAAACGTTCACGGACCTACAGAGGAGTCCCCTGACGACGAAAAAGAACAATTCTACGAGAACGTCGAACGGGCTCTCAATGCCTGCCCAAGATACGATGTGAAAATCGTTCTTGGTGATTTGAATGCCAAAATAGGTCGGGAGCCGGCTTTCAGGCACTACGCATGTTCCCATGGTTTGCATGAGAACACTAATGACAATGGACTACGAGTCATCGAACTGCCAGCATCAAAGAACTTGGTCGTTGCGAGTACAAAGTTTCTGCGTAAAGATATCCCCAAACCCACCTGGGTATCACCTGATGAAGCCACTCGCAACCAAATTGACCACGTATTGATAGACTACCGCCACTCCTCGAGCCTGATGACGGTACGAATGTACCGACGTGTCAACGTCGACTCGGATCACTACGCGGAGTATCGAGGCGGATTGCCTTACGGAGACGTATTGCATCCGCAGATCAGGTTCAGATTAACACGGCTGCCTCACGCAATGAGGACACCAGCAACACGTTTGGTCATGCGTTAAGACTCACCTTCCAAGATCTCGATGGAGGGAAAGTAAGTCATGGGGCCAGAATGCCGGGCGTAGAAGAGAAATGGACGCGCCTTAAGAATACTGTCGTTAGTACTGCCAACTCCATCTTAGGCGGTAGTCGTAGAGGTCGGAGCGACTGGTTTCATGATGAGTGATAACAAGCGACTGAGCGTAAGAATGATGCAGACCGAGCAATGCAGCAGGACGCGGTACGCGAGAAGAAATACAAAGAGCTCACAAGATCTGAAAAAAGACTTTACAGACAAAAGAAAGGTGCCTGAGAAAAAATCTAGTCTGTGAAATAGAGAAAAGTAGAGAGCGAGGTCCGCAGCACGCGTGCAAGTTCTATTAACTAATCCGCAGTATGACGCGGTACACACCACACTGCACTTACTGTAAGGATAAAGAGGGTAATCTGATCACCGAACCCGAGGGCATTCTGAAGCGATGGGAAGTGCACTTGAATGAATTGCTAAATGGTCAGCTCACAGAAGAATTGGAGGCTCCACCAATGCAAGACCAAGACCAAATGCTGCCTCCACCAAGCATTGAGGAAACAGTGAAACCCAAAAGACAGCTCAAATCAAATAAAGCCCCCGGAGCTGATGGCATATCAGCTGAGCTGACCAAACAAGGAGAGACAGCGTTACATCACGCAATTCATGAGGTCGTGGTGCACGTATGGGAGTAAGAGGAGATGCCGGAAGATTGGCGTCGTGGTATAATTTCCCCCATTCATAAGAAGGGAGATATTACAGTGTGCAGCAACTATAGGGGTATAACATTGCTGAGTTCCACCGATCAGATACTCTCCTCTATCCTACAAGACCGGATAGCCCCATACGCTAAAGTTACAATTGGTCAATATCAATGTGGTTCCATCTCAGACAAATCAGTGATTGATCAGATATTCACCCTTAGGCAGGCGATGGAAAAATGTCTGGTATTTAATATCCCATTATATCACCTATTTATAGACCTTAAGGCCGCCTACGACAGCATAGCCGAGGTAGAACTGTATAATCTCATGAGAGAGTTCGACATTCCAAACAAATTGATACGACTTTGTAGATTGACCATGACCAACGTAACTAGTTAAGTAAAATTAACGAGTTTGTTGTCTAAACCAATAAACATCTTTAATGAACTCCGACAAGGGGGCGGTCTAACCTGCCTCGTCTTCAACCTGGCGTTGGAGAAAGCAATCTATGACTCTGTAATTACAACTAGGGGCGCGAACAGCTCTGCATCAGAACTCGTTCCGTTACAGACCGGGGAAGGTGTGGAACAAGTGTTCTCGGAGCATTACAACCTGCAACTGTTCAAGAAGAAGTGTAAATGTTATTTGGTGGCATCTCGGGGCTATAGGTTCGCTTCTTCTGAGAGAATACAAATACAAAAAATAAAAAAAAAACCCTTGAACATAACTCGATTATACTCGTATGTGTCGATTTTAAAAAATGGTCAGACGGTCAAATTCCTCTTGGGCCAGCAAGGCAGATATATTAAACATCATCATCACCGGCACTACAACCGGGAACCGGTCTTGGCCTTATTTAGCAAGTCCTGAGGCTTGTTAAATTTTCCATAATGATTTGTTTTTTTCGGGCAAGGTCATTAGTCTTGCGCCAGGGGCTCCCCGACGGGGAAACGAACCCCGGTCTCCCGCGTGACAGGCGGGTATACTAACCACTATACTATCGAGGGATATACTAAACACCCTTGTTTTATGGGCTTATGGATCAGCGGAGCCAGGGGTGAGCACTGAATTAAGAAAGATTGGCCTTTGAGAGAGAGCGTGGTTCCGGGAAGTCTGAATTTAATAAATATACCACCAGTATCAAAGTTTGCCAAAGCTCTCAACAAAGATGGAGAACGTTTTTAATATGAGGGCAAGTCAATAAGTCCTTAGAAAATGAGGACGAATTTCTTTTATTTTCTCATTTGGCTGACCTAATAATGACCCACAATACTGTCCAGTTATCGTCTGTATTTTTTCCAAATAGTCAATGAAGATAATATCACGTGTATCCCAAAATACAGTAGCCATAACCTTTCCAGCTGATTTCACCATATTTGCCTTCTTTGGAGTCCGTTCCCCGTTGACAACCCACTGTTTTGATTGTTCGTCTCGGAAGTGTATCCATGTTTCATCTACATTTACTAATCTGCGCAGAAACTCAGGTGGGTTGCGAGGCAGGCGCTCCAAAAGTTCTCAGCTGAGACCAAAAGCAGCACTTACTTATATCGCAGATATTTTTTCCATACCGAATTTGTCATGCAAAATTGAAACATGAAACAAATTGAAAATTGACAGATACCTAGTGAGGAATGATGCTTACTAAAAACAGATCATTAGCGACAATACGAGCGCCATCGCAGGCGTTTCTAAGGACTTATTGACCTACCCTCGTATATTACTAAATTTTATCGAAATTGAGCACTGAATATATAGCGGAAGACATTTTTTAAGGCCCACAGATCAGAGGATTAATAAATGAACAACATTTTATTAAGCACGTGACAGATATCGAGAAATCTGCGTAGATTGAGTTTGTTTGGGTGGTTAAAAATTTCTTAGGAAATAAAAAAGTATTCTCGACACATCGAGCAGCTGAAGCTGCACTTCCAGCGACTTGGATGCAACATGAACATTATGTTGCATTTCCTCTTGAGCTATTTAGAATGTTTCCCTGAAAATCTAGGTGATGTAAGTGAAGAGCAGGGAGAACACTTTCATCAGGACATTCGTACAATGGAAGAGCAATACCAAGATCGCTGTAATGCAAATATGATGACTTATTACTGCTGGAGCATGCAGAATAGGGCTTTAGAATAGACTTATTCAATAAAAGATTTTAGTTTCGCAGTTGACATATTTTTTGCTAAAAAAACTCTTTTACTGATATTTCAAAAACTAGACCTGCTACAGGAAAATGGACTTTCGATTTGGAATCAGCAAGGCAAAAACATTTACACATAGGTATGAAACTGTATGCAACAAAACCACTGTTCCCCAGTGTAATTATTCTTTTAGGTAAATTAAGAACCCAAGAGCATCAAAAGGTATGGGTTGGGGTAGTACCTTACTACTCGTATTAAAAACTATTGAAATTTAATGCCCTTCTTAAGCTAAACGAATGAATTGGTGGCGATACCGTTAAGAGGGAAGACATGTGCATCCTTTGTTCTTAGGCGAAGCAATTTTCACACTCAAATTAATTCTACGTGAAGTATTACTACAATATAAAGCCTCCTTCCACGTACTTTGCGGACTTGTTATCGCTATGCGTGGCTATGGGGCGTTTCTTGCTTGAGGTGTGTTAAAGCAAGTACTCGGATTCTATTATGCATTCAGAGAAAAGCACTTAGGAAATATGTGTACTTTCACTGAAGTCTCAGATCTTAATGTTTGGGTATATCATGGCCTAAGTTAAATAATGTGAGACACTTATTAAACTTTTTCTGTTGCGTTATGTTATGTGCCTACCCTGTTCTGGATTGATTGTATTTTTTAATGAACTTATTTAACTAATAATAAATAAAAACTTAATTTTGGCAAATGGAAAAACTCATAAATTAATGTATTTCAAAAGGAACAAGGATGGTAGGTTTCGATATCTTTGACGATTAAGGGATGATCAATGAAGTCGATCAATTGCCCACTGCTGTTTTTAAGCATCACACTTGTGGTGGGTTTGTTTCCTGAATTTCTTCAAGTATCGCCTACGGAAAAAATCAGGGAATCATGAAGGCCAATCGGGACTACCACTTGTTGACATTTTTTAATCGGGAAAATTTCCTTAAGGAATTTTCATCGTAGTATGAGTTGTGCGTGGTAAAGCACCCTCTTGTTGAAGTCAAATGTTCTAATGTCCTAATGGCTTCTCTTCGGGCACAAGAAACTTTTCCAACATGTTTCGATCGCGATCACCAGTAACTGATACATTGTCGTTAACATCCTCAACGAAATATGGACCAATGATGCCGCCAGCCCAAATTTATTTATTTATTTTATTTTACTTCTCCAAAGAAAAGCGAACCACCTACAGCGCTGAGTCAGTGCCCTGAGATGCTATTTGTTCTCGACCAGGTCCACCAGACAGGGGGTGGGGGGGGGGGGGGGGGGGGGGGGGGGCACGGTCAAGAGGGGTAAGAGAGGAGACGAAGTGTAAGAGCGGGAGAGGTGAGACTGAAATCAAAGAAGGGAGGGGTAAATCTTTGCCAGTTGATCGCCAATCGCAAAACAATCAATTGCCAATTTTCGAATTAAAGTTAGTCGGTGAAAAAAAGTAATATTCGCGCGAGTGAACTGCGTGTGTAAATCGACAATTGCAAAACAACCAATAACCAATTTATGAACTATATGAACCAATTTATGAATTAATTGTTAAATATATTAATAGACAAAAGTTTAATATTCGTCGCGTCCAACCACCAACCGCGTGTGTCGAGAGTTACATTGTAATCCACCAAAAATGAGAGACGAAGAAATTAACGGGGGCCTTAAGAACCCAACAACCCCCTGCAACTAGAATAACGGCGATGCGTCACCCGAGAAGCGGTTTGACGTTTTACAAGTAAGTCTCTCACTAATCTATTAATTGTTAAATATATCAATAACAGGTGGATCATGAAATTGATTGGGAATAAAGTAAAAGAATATTTTAATTTATCAGGAATCGTGTCGTGGGCACATAATAAATCCCTTACTGGCACTGGAACTCAGGGTTGGCTACCCCTGATGTAGATCATAAAGTTATGATTTTTTTTTTTTTGAGTGCTGATCAGCAAAGGGAACAGACGAGCTTCCTCTTGCACGTTATATTATTGCACCGGCTAGTAGTCGTAAGCGCGGGGGAGATTTATTTCTTAGTTCTTGCGTGTGACGTGAGAAATAAACAAATCCAAGACAAGTGGAAAAAAAAACATTGAGACAGTGAAGTGTACGAAAAAGTGCTCCAAGCCGTGGCTCTTGAGGGCGGTGGAGATGAAAATTTCCTGATCACTAAGGAAATGTACATGTAGGCTCTGTAAGTAATTAACGAATATAAACAAAAAGTGAACAGTTAGAGAAAAAACTAAACAATCATCCGAGCTAAAAAAAAAAAAATATGTATGAGCGGACCAAAAAGACAATAATAAAAATGATAACAACAACACTTTTGGAATACTCGAAGATGACGACACACACCCTATGGACATAGAAAAAACAAAAAACACTGAACCATGTGCATCTAGTTGAGCCAGCGCGCTGATGGCACAGTTAAAAAGGCCAACGAAGACAAAAAAAAACAACAAAGGAACCCAAACAGAACATTAAAGAAAACAAAATAAAAAGCGAAATCAAAAAAATAACATGGGGGAATCAACAACAATGATGGGAAAAATCAAAGCATCGCCACGAATTAATATCTTCAACCAGGATAAGATGCACTGGTCTTGTACGATTTCTTTCCCACTATCCTCCCATCCAAGTAGTTAGAGAACACTTGAGCTAACCCTGTCCATACTATCCCTAGATACCTCCTTCCCCTTTCTTTTCAGATATCTTGAGACCGAGCCCAACATCCTCAAGGATGTGGGTGATTCTGGTTATCGCAAGATGACCAGAAGCCAGAGACAAGATGAAGGACAAATTTGTCCTTGTCTCCCTAAAGTCGCCCTCTCGCCGTCGCATATTTTTTTCTTCAACGAGGATAGCAAAACAATAGGTGTGTTATTAAAAGAAAAAATAGGTAGTGATAAATTCACTTTAAAACAAATAAATAGGAGTAAATTATCACTAATGGCGCAAGACTAATGACGTTGCCCGGAAAAACTAAATCATTATGGAAAATGAGGCCAAGACCGGATCCCGGTTGTAGTGCCGATGATGATGATGGAATTATCACTAAAACTTAAAAATAAAACTGATTGCAGTAAAGTTAATGATATTTTGAAGGAGACCAACTCCGAATACTTTACATACACAAGTAAGGAAGATAAGGTTCAGGCATTTTTAATAAAAGGACTTAATACCAGTTTCAGCCCAGAAGAAGTTCTACAAGAAATACGAAGCCTGGGTCTTAAAGACATAAGATATGAGAAAGCATTTAGGTATGCGACGGCGCGTTCTATTAATCAAAAACAGACCCTACTCGTTATAGCTGAACAGTTGTCACCGGAGAGTAAAACCGAAAGCCTCCGAGCTATAAGGCATATTATACACTTCGAGAAATTACGTAGAACTGATATCCTCCAATGTCGCCGGTGTCAAAGATTTAGACACGGTGCTTCGAACTGCAGCATGTTATACAGGTGCGTTAAGTGCCCAAATACGCATGAGCCTGGTAATTGCCAAGTGCAGAAAGGAGCCAAAAAAGAAAAATTACGTTTTGTATTCTGTCAGAAAAGTGGTCACCCGGCTTCATGGACGGGGTGCGAAAAGTACAGAGCCATATCGGAGCAAATCGAAAAGCGTAAAAAAAATCCGCAGACAAGTGCTTCCAAAAATATTGACAATATCGAAAGGTATGTTGGTGGAAGTGTATCCTTCGCAAATATGCTGGCTGGACCCAGTAGTGCTGAACAGGGGTTAGATAAAATTAGACCTAGAGGGGGACTCGGTGCAACAAGCATCAGCACTACAACGACACACTACAAGTACAAGTAAATAATCTTGCCAAAACTGTAGCAGAACTGTCGGCGAAAGTCAACGCCCTTCTGGGCTATGTTATGCCTTAAAATGACGCAGTACACAACTGCATCCCTCTAAATAAAAGACCTGCGCAAAAAGGCTGAATATCAAGACGAACTAATGAATAGATTTAGCATCCTAGAGAAAGGGAGGAGCGAGGAAGAGGAAGCCAATAATTTGGACAGTAAATGGGTATCGATCAGAGACACAATCAAACAAATGGCGCAAAAAGGTATTAGGATTTAAGAAAGCAATTAGGTTCAAACCTTGGTTTGACAATGAGTGCAGGACGAAAAACGAAGAATGTAAACGACTTAGAGTGATCCATTTAGAAAGATATGATGAAGTCAACGCAGAAAGATACGCGACAATTCAGAAAGAGACAGTGAAGCTTTTCAAACGCAAAAAAACGCAAATGGGAGAAGACTCGGATCGAAAAAATCCTAGAAAATGCCAGAGCAAAGAACATCAGAGGTATGTATGCCTCCATAAATTCAATTAGAAATGGGTACCGAGGGAGAGCCAAAATAATTCGAGACACAAACGGTTGTCTGGTCACAGAAACTAACAATATCGTCACAAGATAGGACCAGTACTTTGACAACCTGCCCAATGTGCGCACCCATCAACCACAAATAAACTCACCAGACGTATATACAGCCGAGCCTCAGATCCCAGAGACCTCTTTCAACGAAGTTGTAGACGCAATAAATCGATTGAAAAACAACAAGGCTCCCGGAGTCGACTGCATACCGGCAGAGCTTGTGGATCGTGGAGGGGAGGCAACCGCTCGAAAGATCCACCAACTGATTAAAACAATATGGGATAAGGAAGTCACTCCGGAAGAATGGGAAACCTCAATAGTCGTCCCCATTTTCAAAAAGGCGACAGATCTGACTGCGAAAATTACAGAAGAATATCATTGCTCCCAACCACATACAAAATACTAACAAATGTCATACTGGCAAGAACCATATCGTACGCAGAAGAAATATTGCGAAACTACCAATGCGGATTCCGTAGGAACCGGTCAACAAGCGACCAAATGTTCACAACAAGGCAACTACTGGAAAAGAAGTGGGAATACGGAGAGGCGGTTCACCAACTGTTCGTGGACTTCAAAAAAACCTACGACTCAGTCGCAAGGCAAAGAATCTACCATATTGTGGTAAAATATTAACAAATGTCATACTGACGAGAATCACACCGTACGCAGAAGAAATACTGGGGGACTACCAATGCGTATTCCGTAGAAACCGGTCAACGAGCGACCAAATGTACACAATAAGGCAACTGCTGGAAAAGAAGTGGAAATACGGAGAGACGGTACACTAAGTGTTCGTTGACTTCAAAAGAGCCTACGACTCAGTCACAAGACAAAGTCACTGACATATTGTAGTTGAGCTGGGAATCCCGAAAAAATATGCCGCCGTCATTCAAATCTGCATGAACGAAAACAAAGGGCGAGTTAGAATAGAAAACCACCTCTCAGAACCATTTGAAATCCGGGGCGGACTAAAACAGGGCGATGGCCTCTCACCATGTCTCTTTAACCTTGTCCTCGGGTATGTCATCAGAAGGGTACAAGACGACAACATGGTCGCATCATCCCTGAACGGGGTTACACAAGTGTTCGCATATGCGGATGATATCGCCGTTGCGGGCGATAATCTAGACACTCTAAGTAAAAACTGTGAAATCATCATGCAAGCGGCATAAGAGGTGGGCCTAGAAATAAATGAAGACAAAACATGATACTTGATTACGGCGAGAGCAGGTGGACCTCAGGGAAGACATATAAACGTCAGAGGCAAGCTATTTGAAAAAGATAAGGAATTTAAATATCTGGGAACAATACTGGCGGCCAGTATCGAAATGCCGAAGGAGATAAACAAAAGACTACACTCCGGCAACGCTAGTTGGCACGCAGTCAGTAAACTGCTGAAATCCAAACTGCTATCCCGTAATATAAAGCGCCATGTTTATAGAACCATGCCGATTGTTCTATACGGATGCAAAACATGTGCTCTCACAAAATGGGAAGAAAACAAATTCCGCATATTCGAGAATAAAGTTCTAAGGGCTATCTTTGGCGGCAAATATGACGAGGAGGCAGGACAATGGAGGAAACTCCACATCCACGAACTGGAAGAGCTATACCGCAAACCTACAATAGTGGGAGTAATCAGGTCAGGATGATTAGGATGGGCCGGACATGTGGCGCAAATGGGCAACGATAGGACCGTGCGTAGAGTTCTTGACGGTAGACCAACGGGATGGAGACCAACAGGTCGGTCGCGACGGAGATGGGAGGGCAATGTAAGGTTTGACCTTGAGGAAATCGGATCAGATGGTCAAGCGTGGAAGGAGAGTGCACAGGACAGGGAACGATGGCGGAGTCGAGTCGGTGAGGTTATGAACTTCCGGGTTCTTAGAGGCCAATAAATAGCAGTAATAGTATAGTATTAAGGGGAAAAAAATATATATAAGTATTGCGTGCCACTACGGCCTTATATATTAAAACAACAACAACAAGAGATTATCGTCATCATCATCGGCACTACAACCGGGAACCGGTCTTGGCCTTATTTAGCAAGTCTTGAGGCTTGTTAAATCTTCCATGATAATTTGCTTTTCCGGGCAAGGTCATTAGTCTTGCGTCAGGAATCGAACTCCGGTCTCCCGCGTGACAGGCGGGGATACTAATCACTATACTATCGAGGAGCCTAGGATTATAGTTTATGTTTATTTACACTAAGAAACAAAAAAATGTAATAATACTTATGTAAAATAAATAAACGTTTAAAAAAATATGTGGCGGTGTGCTTTTTAGAGCTTCTATCAGACAAGACTAATGACGTTGCCCGGAAAAAACAAATCATTATGAAAAATTTAACAAGCCTCAGGACTTGCTAAATAAGACCAAGACCGGTTCCCGGTTGTAGTGCCGATGATGATGATGATCAGACAATACGATCATAAATTGGGGCGACCGCATATTCAAACTGACAAATTGGGTTTGATCAGTCTCAGATTTATATCCTTTTCTGAAATCATGGTAACATCAGTTTAGAAATCAGATAACAGAATTGAACATATCATTGAGTAGTTTTCAACGCTATTTCTTTTGCACAAAACCCAATGCGCCTCTTAATAGCTTTGAATAAAGCGAAAGTTCAATACGTATGAGTTACTTCTACGATTTTACTTGATAAACCATTAAAGAAGAACCCCCATTACTTCGTTTACAATCCACATTTTACCTTTAGATACTCCCGTGCTTTTAACTTTTAATATTCGCCGTAAAACGTTCATTGAAAAGTGAAACTAATCACACTCGTGAGCGTCGATGCGAAACGTAGGTTTAGTTCTCCGATTTCTTCAATTTAATTAGGTAAGTGCAATTGCAGACAAATTAAATCCACTTTTGTCTCATGTATTTACTCTTTACTGCACTCTTCTTAATTGTAGTGAAGATTTCCTATCGTACCTGCGTTTAAAGATAATTGTGTAACTTTTATAGTGCACGGAACGATGTATATGTTACACTGATTGACGACAGTGCACTGATAATCAATGAAAGATATAACAATTTGTTTTTGTTTGTTTAAATAAATATTGTCATTTTGATGGCTATGTTTTTAATTTTATTTATAAATTAAACTTTAAGTAAACAGCCGGACGTCAGCTACCATTGGAATAAGTTCAGGCTTGCATTGTTTTATACCAAATAAATTCGGTTTTTTTTTAAATTGTTTGACTATCAATATTATAAAGGGTGGTTAAATTTTAAGGGCCGATGTTGAATGTGAACCACACCTAAACGTCAAGTTTTTTTCTGCATTTCATTTGACATTTCTCAATTTCAGACTAACTCAATTTGAAAGATGGAAAGATACATAATCGAGCAACGCGTTAAAGTTATTCAGGCTTATTATGAAAATGGGCGTTCAAATCAAAATGCATATCGTGCACTTCGTGTGTACAATCGGAAAAATCGTGCAAAAATTTGAGCAAACAAGGAGAGTTTGATAAGTCAGTGACTTTTTGAATAAACGATTTTTTTCCGCAAATAAATATTTTATTTCTCAATATAGTCTTCTTTTAGCTCGATATATTTAGTCCACCGTTTTTCCAATTTTGTTATTCTTTCCAAATAATAGGTTTCCTCAAGACCCTCAGAATAGGCGTTCGTTTCTGTGATGACCCAAATCTCAGTCCAGCCATTTCTACCGGTTTGGAAACAGGAAATAGTCGCAGGGGGCTAAATCTGGAGAATATGTGGGATGGGGTAGCAATTCGGGGCCCAATTTATGGATTTTGCTTGAGTATGCTGAATTAGCACACGAAAATCACTTTTTTCCATTCCCGTTAAGCTTCACGAAGTTGTCTGCTTTAATGCCTGTCAAACACAAACTAAATGACGCAGCTTGCTCAAACTTTGACAGTAATCTATTTAGATAGGGCAGTTGACAGGGGCAATGTTGCATTTAAAGTTACTGCACGGTCAAAAAGTCGCTAACTTACCAAGTGCCCTTATGGCGTTTCTAACAGATTATTATTATTATTTATTGGCCTGTAGGATCCCGGAAGTTCATGACCTCACTGACTCGACTCCGCCATCGTTCCCTGTCCTGTGCGCTCTCCTTCCACGCTTGACCATCTGATCCGACCTAATCTAAGTCAAACCTAACATTGTCCTCGCATCTCCGTCGCGGGCGTCCGGCCGGTCTCTTTCCCTACCTACCGTCTACCGTCAAGAATTCTATGCACGGTCCTATCGTTGCCCATTCGCGCCACGTGTCCGGCCCATCTTAATCCTCGCGACTTGATTACTCTCACTATTGTAGGTTTGCGATATAGCTCTTCCAATTCGTGGTTGTGGAGTTTCCTCCATTGTCCCGCCTCCTCGTCATATTTACCACCAAAGATACCCCTTAGTACTTTATTCTCGAATACGCAGAATTTGTTTTCTTCCCGTTTTGTGAGAGCCCATGTTTCGCATCCATATAGAACATTCGGCATGATTATGGTTCTATAGACACGGAGTTTTATGTTACGTGATAGCAGTCTGGATTTCAGCAGTTTACTGGCTGCGTGCCAACTAGCGTTGCCGGAATGCAGTCTTTTGTTAATTTCCTTCGACATTTCGTTACTGGCCGTCAGTGTCGTTCCAGTTTCTAACAGATACACACACAACATGCAAGTAAATAGTAAAAAACACCGAAAGGAAATTCGAATAAGCAAAAAGCATCAGAGCCGTATACCATAGCGATAACATAACAATTCCACATCAGTTGAGTGTACTTGAGTTTAGAAATCGAATTCGTACACGCGGCAGTGGCCTGCTGTTGAGCATTGGTTCCATTGTTATTGATTCTAACCGTCATAGCGTCGGTTCGAATCACACGTTCTTCACTATCGTCGGAAACGCTATACATCATCATCATCACCATCAGCACTACAACCGGGAACAGGTCTTGGCCTTATTTAGCAACTCCTGAGGCTTGTTAAATTTTCCATAATGATTTGTTTTTTCCGGGCAAGGTTATTAGTCTTGCGCCAGCGGAAACGCTATACCCTCGTATATAATTCAGCGACGCAGGTGCTCCATTATTTTTTTAATTTGTACAGTAATTGTAGTAAATTTTTCTATCCGATTTCATCGGCACGGGAGCAGTATTGCATTTAAAGTTAATGTGCGGAAAATTCGAAAAGTAACTGACTTCTCAAACTCTCCTCGTATGATGACAATTAAAGTTTCTATTTTTTGGTGGCTTGGCCTTAAATATAATTGCCCACTATTCGGTTTCTCTTCAAGACCTTTGCTTTGGTTTTTATTCACTAATCATGACATGTAACTTAGTCATACAACTAGTATAGCAATACGCAACTCGAACCCACACAGCGGTGGCTATTTACATCTTATATTGGTATCATTGATACTGCTTATTCCAAACATTTTACACCGAGTTCGCTGCAACATTTGATACATTTGGCAACGTACGATGAAACTCAGTATGTCTGCGTAGAAACGACATCATATGAGAATGAGTATTAAAAAAAAAAAAAACAAGGTAAAAGACAAGACAATGAGAAATGCGTTGAATATAAGTGAAGAGAATTCTATCATACATATCCTAAATTTCTAGAGGTTGTGACCAGAAAAGATATGGTTCGACAAAGAAAATTAGAAACGAAATGACGAAATCTTTTTCTTTTCTGGAACCTCTATTTTTTTTTCTCCCAGGAAAGGCGAACCTATAGCGCTGAGCCAGCGCCCTGAGATCTATTTTTTCTCGATCGGATCCATCACCCAAGCTCCGAAAGATGCTCAAGGATTTCTCCCAAAAATTCAAGAACCCTTTGGCGTAATGGGTTGGTATTTCACCGGGCGGCTGGAATTTGGGACCATACCTATCACTCAGTAATTGTGCCGAACTGGACAATAGCAAAAGCCGTCAGTTGAACCTAGGTTTGCACTATCAAACGAAAGACACACCCTCCTTACCAACTCAGTCATTGAGGTGGTAGTTATGTACTTCAAATGAAACGGTACTGAAAATGATCAAAGAAAACAATCATGCCTGCAGGTTTTTCAGTTCAGATGTTTTTGAAAGAAAAGACATTTAGAGTTAGCCATTCCGTGTGATATTGTTTCTGCTACAATTGGTCACTGTTAGGACTAGGAATTCACATTCGTAAACATATTTAGGGGTAATGTCATCTTGTGGTTTTTTGTTTGTGTAAACACTCCCTTTAAGTATTCAAGAACGGTAAAAAAGGTGAATTATGATGGTGAGTAACTTGTACAATAAGTGGGTCAAAAAGCAGTTTTTCCGAGCGTAGTCCTGAACCAACTTTTTTTTTATTACGCGTCTCTCGGCAGAGGCGAACCTATAGCGCTGAGTCAACGCCCCGAGATGCCATCAAATAACTGTTGCAGTTCTTTTTGAACAGTTGCTGGTTGTGACACTCCGGAAACACTCGCGCGGGGAGGAAATTCCACCGCTTTCTTCTTCGTCAAACGAGGTTTGATACAGAAATGCGCGTGCAGGTGGCAAATTGGTGGAATCCGTCTGATTGTCTTGTAGAGGGCAAATGAACCGAATTTCGCGGAATAATATCACGAATCTCCGAGGAACAGTGATAATATTTGTAACAGGCAAAGGCCCACTACGCGTCGGAGTACTGATGGAGATATGTTCGTGCCGTTGGGAGATGAAGCGTAAAGTGGTGCGATGCGTCGGATTGTCTCGAGGAGCGCATATAAACCAAATTGCGCGGAACAATACCACGAATCTTCGAAGAACAGTACCCGTGATAATATTTGTAAAGTAGACAGAGGTCAGTTACGCGCCTTCGGTGTCATAGCGACTGTAGTCCCGACGTCAGCGCCGTGTCCCTGATTAGGCGGATCGTCTCTGTATGCTCTCAAGTAGGTTGAGGTTATGTTTAGGAGCAGAGCTCCAAACATGAGAGCAGTATCTGAGAGTGGGTCTAATTTGGGATTTATACAGGAGAAAAAATAGGGCCAGGGTAAAATAATTCTTGGCTCTAAAAAATAGCTCAGTTTTCAAGAGGCGGACCCGACTATGTTCGACACGTGTTTATGCTACCAAACATTCCCACAAACCGTGACGCTAAGCAATTTCATGCTTTCCCCAGATTCGAGAGCGTGGGCATTCATCATCAGCTGTGGAGCCGATGATTGACTTTTCTTTGTGAATGTTGTATACAGGGTCTTCGTTCGATTAAATTCGACGAGATTGGCATTTCCCCACAGCAGGAACTTATCCCAATCCCGATTCAGAGAGTCGGTCTGGCTACATATCAGCTGGTGTGACGCTGATGCACTAATCGGCCATTCACTCGAAAAAGAGGAAAAAAGCGTACTATTATCCACAAAACTGGACACTCTGTTATCCGTTGACTTTAACAAATCATTTATGTGAAGCAAAAACAAGGTTGGAGTCAAAATAGAACCTTGAGGCACCCCGGAATTAACAGGATATAGATCCGAAGACTCGCTACACACACTCGTTTTTCGAGGAAGCTTTTCGTGCTGTCGCAAAGCGGCTGGGAAAGTCCGAATGAACGAAGTTTGCTCAGCGAAGCCCCGTGCCAGACGCGGTCAAAAGCCCTGAAGATATCCAATGCGATCGCTTTTGACTCACCATGCCGCTCAACCGCAGATGTCCATATATCGTTTATAAGGGTCAAAACGTCTCCCGTGGACTGCTTGCCACGGAATCCGTATTGACGACCATTCAGAAGTCCGTTACACTCCAAGTACTTAATTAACTTTGCATTGACGACCTTTTCCGTCACTGGTAGGAAATGTGCTCCGTGCATAAGATAAGCGGAGAAGTCTGCCAAGAACCGGTCACCGTTCTGGTGCACAGTTCTTAAGGACTATTGCTGGTATTCCGTCCGGGGTGAATGCCTTCTTAGAGTCAGTCCACGTAGAATGGGTTGAATATTACGCCGGCGGAACCTCACAACCCGTACCGAAGATCACAGGCGCCTCGATAACACCAGCATCAAGGTTTGAATACGCGGAAATTAAATTCACGAGCACATTAGCTTTATCTTTTGAATTTGTGACCACCGTCCCGGTGCCCGCCACTAAAGGGTAAAAAGAGGAGGAAGCGAAGTTACCACTGACCGCTCTTGCCATTGACCAGAAGGGACGCGGACCAGTTAGGCACTCAAAGAGTTTATTGATCACTCTGTCGTTATAAGCGTTCTTCGCAATATTAATCGCCTGGTCGCACGCGTTTCTGATTCTAACAAAATTCGTTCTGTTAATATCGGTGGGATTGGAGCGCCATTGTTTAAAAGCTCTTTTTTGTGTCGCTGTCATCTGCTCGCTTTTTTTATCAAACTAAGGCTTATCAGATAAACTTCGTTTGATGGAGTGCGGAATACAGCTCTCCATCCCAAGAAGAGTAATCTCCGTAACCGACTCCGCGGATGGGTTAACATCGGAGTCTCCGAAACACACCTTCGACCACGGAAAAAATGCGATGAAATCTCGCAAATCGTCCAGTTGGCAGCCCCATACCTCCATACTTGGCGAAGGTGCTTAGGTCGGTTATTCAGCTGAAATGTAAGTGGTTGCGCGTATGATCTGAGTTTCACAGTGTCGCAGCAACATCCACTGTATAGGCGCTCTGTTCGGATGTCAAAAACAGTTCCAGGGTGTTCACATAATCACCTCGGGTATCCGGCACGAGCGTAAGTTCCTTCACGAGTTGAGTCAAATTGCGACTAACAGCGAGCATCCCCGCTAGCCTCCCAGACTGGCGGTTCTGTTAGAATGTAGTCGGAGTTGTGTAGATTAAAATTGCCAAGGATGACTATTTCAGAAGCCGGGTGATTGATCTGTGTCCAGTCGACGGTACGTGAAAGATGTTCGAAAAATGTCGCTGGTCGATTGTCATTCGGGGATCAGTTACGACAAAAATGAAATTTAACCATGTTATTGGGTTCTAACGCCTTCATCGTTTGGTAAGCCAGATCGGACCGCGTGAAGACGCAGACTCCACCCTTAAAACACAATCCCGAATGTAAGTCGTATCCTGACCAACGAAGATATGTCGAATCGGTTGACGAATCGACCTGATCTCAGTTAGGGCAAGGATATCAGGTTTCGCTGTTTGGGAATATTGGTGGGCGGCGTTTACATTCGTATTGGTGAAACCTATGTCTTGATATTACAAAATGCCATCATCAATCGAACGTCGACGGAGTTCAATTTTACAAGACATTACAAGTAAAAATGATGATGATGATGATGAGATACCTCACGGAATCTCTTATATACGCGAACAACATAATAAGACCAGTGACTGTGGCTAGAAAAGCATGTGCCGTATACCCAAACTAGGAAGTCCAAGGAGAACGTCCGTTAAGCCACCTAAAGAGGTGAAAGGAATAAACTACCCCTATTCGTATACGCGGGTGGGACCCCCAGCAGATAAAATAATCATACCAAACCTAAACATTCAAAAAATATAACGTAACAGATGGAGATTTTCTTTTATCCTGCCCATATCTGAGTAGACTGCTCTTAAAGCCACAACCATCAGTGATTATAACATATTGTTCATCGCAGCGAAATACTTGTTGAAATGGTTGAAACAGCCATTAAACCGCTGGGCAATAACTTCCCTACATGCTCTTGAGAAATTGCGGAAGTTGAAAGTAATGCCAGGATGGACTTTACTCTACATATAATGCCTTTATTTTTTCTGTTTCCGTTTCTATTGTTACTGATAACAAATAGTTTTCCGTGTCATGTTATCAATGAATGAACTCAGAAGTACCAGCTTATACAGTTGTTTGCAGTACTACTTATACGAAGTTGTTTATTTTCTATAATTCCAACAATTCGAAATTTATGTACATTAACAGTTCGAAAAACCACTTCTAAAACCTAACTTCCGCACTTGCCATAGTGACTTTATTGCCCAATTTTATCCATCGAACCTATCCATCGCTGTGCAAAGCCCAATTATAGTATGCGCTTAATCAAAAGACAAAATAAAAAGATGAAGTTTTTTATTATAATAACATGACCGCATACTGAAGAGACAGAGCAAAAGATCGTTTATTCTGTGAAAGTTCTCCTAACCTTGATACATGCGGTAGTGAATAGAATGACGCAACACTTTTAGTTTCTACGAGTCTTGCTAATCTGGGTCGATTTGCATATCATTAAGTTTTTGTGAATAGGTGCTTTGTGTCTTCCCCGTTGAAGTCAATGAGTATATTGTGAGACTTGTGCGGGAACTTTATGAATAATCTAGAGCACATATTTGAATATTTTTCCTCAACTTAAAAAACACACTGGGCAAAGAATTTTTGTCAACAAGTTCCAAATGAGCATGAAGCCAAAAAACATCTCGTTTCCAGCTTATTCTTCTCAGGTTTATTCAACCTCACTGCAATTAAATCGCTGACCCCTTCTAGTATATAAGTTTCCTACAAACACGATGTAGTTAAATCCAACCCTTTACTGAAGCCTACACTCGACCTGAAAAATGTGTAGTTGAACGAACTAGGCCTTCGGAATAACTACTTGTAGCGAAGTTAAAAAGAGGAAACAAAATACATTAAACCACTTTTAATTACGTAATCGATAGGCGATTTAATAATAGATTATATTAGACGAGTTTTCAGCCTCCATAAGCCTGATTAGCTTCAAAATGAATAGAAAAAAACAAAACAAAAAAAAAACGACAAAAGTAGTTAGTCCAGTGAGAAAATAAACACCGAGTGTAAACGCAGGCAATGCAGTAGCGATATTATGACAACATGGCAATGGCCGCGAATTGGTTACGTCACATGTATTAATGCATCACAAGGAAAAGTGGCATTTTACAAGGCACGATTATTATTAAGTTGGTCAAGTAGAAACAAAACACTAGTGCAATTCAAAGAAATAAAGTAAACGTGTTTTCCGGTTTCTTTTTCAGGAAATGGCCTTGATACTCAACAACCACAAAATAATTAATTAAACTATAAAAAACAAGAAAAATTAAAAGATTAACGCACGAGAGTTACTGGATCGCTACAGTGTACCAACTTTCTGGAAAATATTTAATTTTTCACACCCCACTGGAGGAGCATCGGTTACCTACCCTGTAGTAGACTGCACAGAAGGTGTAATATCCCTAACACGTAGAAAGCTTGAAACTGGAGGGTTTACCAGACCAACTAAATCAAATATGATGCTACCATGCCCCACTGGAGGAGCATCACTTACCTACCCTGTAGTAGATTGCACAGAAGGTGGAATATCTCTAAGACGTAGAAAGCTTGGAAACTGGAGTGTTTACCAGACCAACTAAATCAAAGATGATGCTACCACGCCCCGTTGGAAGAGCTTCATCTACCCAATCCGCGGTATATCGCACCGTACCAGCCGCTTGCACGACACGAGGAGCATTTTATACGCTGCTAGGGGGTGATTGCACAACACCTACCATCAGATATACTGGAAGGGGAGAATCAGTGGAAGTTTACGAACGGAAATAGCCGAATGTTGGCTCTCCTCAACAAAGGGTCCACTATCTACCTTTCGGGATGATCAATCGCTAATAAGATTGGCGTGGAAGGCGGAGCAGTAGCACTCATTCTGTAGACAGTTGGTGGACAACACATCACGAAGAGTGACTCGCAGAAGGTCCAAGTGAAGGTCAAATAGGCCCACAAGAAGGGCAACAGGTGGGCACGAAAGGCAGAGCATAAACCCTCATTCTGTAGACAGTTGGTGGACAACACATCACGAAGGGTGACCCACAGAAGGTCCAAGTGAAGGTAAAAGGGGTCCACAAGAAGGACAAAAGATTGGCGCGGAAGGCAGAGCAGAAGCGCTTATTCTGTAGACAGTTGGTGGACAAGTCATCACGAAGAGTGACTCGCAGAACGTCCAAGTTCAAATAGGCCCACAAGAAGGACAAAAGATGGGCACGAAAGCAGAGCATAAACCCTCATTCTGTATACAGTTGGTGGACAAAACATCACGAAGAGCGACTCGCAGAAGGTATAAGTGAAGGTCAAATAGGCCCACAAGAAGGACAAAAGATTGGCGCGGAAGGCAGAGCAGAAGCGCCCATTCTGTAGATAGTTGGTGGACAATACATCACGAAGAGTGACTCGCACTCAAAGGGACCCACAAGAAGAACAAAAGATTGGCGCGGAAGGCAGAGTAGAAGCGCCCATTCTGTAGACAGTTGGTGGACAAGACATCACGAAGAGTGACTCGCAGAAGGTCCAAGTGAAGGTCGAAGGGACCCACAAGAAGGACAAAAGATGGGCACGAAAGGCAGAGCATACACCCTCATTCTGTAGACAGTTGGTGGACAACACGTCACGAAGAGTGACTCGCAGAAGGTCCAAGTGAAGGTCAAAGGGACCCACAAGAAGGACAAAAGATGGGCACGAAAGGCAGAGCATAAACCCTCATCCTGTAGACAATTGGTGGACAACACATCACGAAGAGCGACTCGCAGAAGGTCCAAGTGAAGGTCAAATAGGCCCACAAGAAGGGAAAATATGGGCACGAAAGGCAGAGCATAAACCCTCATTCTGTAGACAGTTGGTGGACAACACTTCACGAAGATCGACTCGCAGAAGGTCGAAGTGAAGGTCAAATAGGCCCACAAGAAGGACAAAAGATTGGCGCGGAAGGCAGAGCAGAAGCGCCCATTCTGTAGATAGTTGGTGGACAAGACATCACGAAGATCGACTCGCAGAAGGTCCAAGTGAAGGTCAAATAGGCCCACAAGAAGGACAAAAGATTGGCGCGGAAGGCAGAGTAGAAGCCCCCATTCTGTAGATAGTTGGTTGACAAGACATCACGAAGAGCCACTCGCAGAAGGTCCAAGTGAAGGTCAAATAGGCCCACAAGAAGGACAAAAGATTGGCGCGGAAGGCAGAGCATAAACCCTCATTCTGTAGACAGTTGCTGGACAACACATCACGAAGAGTGACCCGCAGAAGGTCCAAGTGAAGGTCAAATAGGCCCACAAGAAGGACAAAAGGGTCTATTGAAATAAGAACGATCGACAACTTGACGCTTATCAAACAAGAAGCAAAGAATAAGACGATCAGAAGTTACGGTCATCTGAGGAGCATCGAAGGACTAGATAACTACTACCGAAAAAAATCATTATGGAAAATTTAAAAAGCCTCAGGACTTGCTAAATAAGGCCAAGACCGGCTCCCAGTTGTAGTGACGATGATAATGATGATACTAGCGAGCAGATGAAACAAATGACCAAACCTCGAACCAGTTGCCTCGCTCACAAGTTTAGGTTGGGTGCTGCGTGGTTGAACGCCGACAACATGTCAATGGTGTCAATTACTCTAGATCGAAAGAAGACGAAACGGAAGCGCTCACTCGACGTCATTTCCAAGTCGGAGAGATTGAAATTTAACCACGCCGAAAGAGAAAGCCAAAAGGAGATCGTACGATATTTAGAAACAGGTCATCATCAACAACAGTGACTTATGAGATCGACGAAAACGCTAAGGAATTCAAAAACGAACATCCATACGTGAAAACCATGGCATGGATGCCCACTTGTAAGGTTTCTCAACAGCGGCAGGAGTCAGAGGCATAGCGAAAGCGGTGCAAATCCATGCTCAGGTCGGATTTCACTTGTTGAAATTGGGAAAAGAAGAAAGGAAAGTCACTAGTGCGGTACTGTCTACTTTCGACTTACTAGCACTCCCAACAGGAGAAAAAGCTAATACAGCACATCTGCCACGCCAACTCAAATGGGATGATAAAATCCAGAAAGAGCAGAGGGATGTCTGAGTCAAGGATCTGAAGGAAGTATCTCTCTTCAAAGAATTGTGGATCCAGCAAGGCCTGTCATCTAACTAAGAAGGGGGCCAACTACATATTTTCAGCGACACTAGCGAAAACGCATACGTAGTAGTGGTTCTTGATCAAGCGTAACTCTGGCTGCCTATGATGCCCCAGGAACACAAACAAAGCCAGAATCAGTGGAGTTGAAGGTAGTTTTATTGGCAAGCAAGTTGACAGCTACAGTTGGAAACGAGCAATCGAAAGCGACGCAAAAAGGAATGAATGAAATAGTGACGAAATTCAGCAAGGAGCTTGTGAAAATTACAGAGCTATAACCCACAAAAATAAGGATTGCCTAAAATGGCGAAGAGCAGAATATTCTGCAACATTTATAGTGATGGATGAACATATTATGGAAAATGATGCCAAAGGATACAATGGAAAACGTGACCGATCGACTGTATATGTGAGGAAATCGAAGAGGTAGACGAATTAAAGAGCAGTCCCGATACTGACATTACAGATGAACAGAGTGATGAAGATAAGCCCGTTAATATTGATGAAGTAGATGTAATTGGGACTAAGGGATATTCGAAGGAGATGATTACTGTAAGAAATCTGCGAAACCGTGAAGATAGGTCTAAGTATCTTAGAAAGCCGGTGCATCGCGATTTAAAAGCAGAACCGATGAGATACAATGGACAGCCTTACTTAAGATCAATTAGAGTAAATTCAGTGGAGAAAATAATGTCTGTTACATAGATGGGAGTTATAAACAAGCAACAGTGCAACTCTTTATTTGTGAGGCGGACCGAAAAGAGTTTCTCTGACCAGCAAAGAGAACACACTCGTTACCTCTTGTCCCCAATAATTAAACTGCACCGGTTAACAGTCGAAAGTGACGCGGGTATTTGTTTTCTTAGTTCTTGTGGTATTCTCTAAAAATACAAATCCATATGTGGGGTGAACGAACAAATTAACAAAACCATTCTGTGCTACACTCTATCTAAAAGTGTAAAGTGCGAAATAAACAAACCCAAGACAAGTGGAAAAACATTGCGACCGTGAAGTGTACGAACAAAAACAGAATGAAATCTAGTGCTCCAAGCCATGGCTCTTGAGGGCGGTGGAGATGAAGATTTCCTTATCACCAAGGAAATGGATATGAGGGCTCTGCAAAAGATTAATGAATGTAAACAAAAAGTGGAACAATCGGGCCAAAAACCTTTTGAAAGGTCAGGAAAAAAAAAACAACAATCACCCGAGCTAAAGAGAAAAAAAAAAAATACATAAGCGGATTAAAAAAAACAATAATAAAAATGATAACAACACCTTCGGAATACTAGAAGATGACGCCACACACACGATGGACATAGAGAAACCAAACAACACAGAAACATGTGCATCTAACTCAGCCAGTGCGCTGATTGCACAATTAAAAAATTCCAACGAGGAGAAGAAAAACAAAGAAGGGACCCAAACAGAATATCAAAGAGAACAAAAACAACAACGCAACTAGAAAAAATAATATGATGGAATCAACAACAATGATGGGGAAAATCAAAGCATCACCACTAATTAATATCTTCAACGAGGATAGCAAAAGAATAGGTGTGTTATTAAAAGAAAAAATAGGTAGCGATAAATTCACTATAAAGCAAATAAATAGGAGTAAATTATCATTACAACTTGAAGATAAAACTGAGTGTAGTAAAGTTAAAGATATTTAGAAGGAGACCAACTCCGAATATTTTACATACACAAGTGGAGAAGATAAATTTCAAGCATTTTTAATTAAAGGACTCAATGCCAGTTTCAGCCCAGAAGAAATCCTACAAGAAATACGAAGCCTGGGTCTTAAAGTCTTAACATTTGAGAAAGCGTTGAGGTATGCAACGGCGCGTTCTATTCACCAAAAAAGACTCTATCCATTATAGCGGTGCAGTTGTCACCGGAGAGTAAAACCGAAAGCCTCCGAGCTATAAGGCATATATTTAATCATCTCATACATCTTGCGAAATTATGTAGAACTGATATCTTCTAATTGGCGCAAGGGTAATAACCTTGCCCGGAAAAACAAATTATTATGGACAATTTAACATGTCTCGGATATGGACCGGATACCGATGGAGAGACTTGCTAAATAAGGCAAAGACCGGATCCCGGTTGTAGTGCCGATGATGATATCTTCTAATGTCGCCGGTGTCAAAAATTCGGATACGCCGCTCCGAACTGCAGCATGTCATGCAGGTGCTTTAAGTGCCCAAATACGCATGAACCAGTTAAATGCCAATGCTGAAAGAAGCCAAAAAAGAATTAAGCTGTGTACTGTCGGAAGAGTGGTCAACCGGCTTCATGGAAAAGGTGCGAAAAGTACAATATTTTGGTAGCAGCCTTGTTTTTGCTTCACATAAATGATTTGTTGGAGTCGACAGATGACAAGGTGTTCAGTTTTGCGGATGGTAGTACGCTCGTTTCCTCTTTTTTTAGTGATCGGCCGATTTGTGCATCAGCGTCACATCAGCTGAGATGTAGACAGATCGACTCTCTGAATCGGGATCTGGATAAGATCTTGCAGTGGGAAAAGGCCAATCTCGTCCCCAATATATAACATTTACAAAGAAATGGTTCCAATGTTGATGATAAATGGCCACCCCCTCGAATCTGGGTAAAGCTTGAAATTGCTCGGCGTCACGGTCTGTGGGAATGTATCGTCGTGTAGTGATCCTAAATCACTACCCTCTTCCATTTACCTAAAAACCTAACCCAAGTCCCATAGGAAATCATTACCCTTTGTAAAACCCTAATCCATTCCCTATACTGAATCATATGAGCGACAAGTTAAACCAAAAGTTAATTTGCCGCACATTGATTCAATTCCCGAAACCCAACTCCAATTGAACCACAAAAAATCGGGTTTGTGCTTCTTGGAATTGATTAAACACCGTGGACAAATTCCGATGACGGAGTGTATAAAAGGGCAGCGCATTTTGGTTCCGGGGGAGTCAGAATTAGAACGCCGATAAGAGCACATCATCAGCAGTTGATATCAGTTAAATAAAAATAAATAAAACAATTAAAGAAAAAGACAAAAAGAAGATATTATTAAAACTACCTACAGGAAGCGGACCAAGCCGTAAGTAAGCCAGCAAAGAAAATACAAATAACAAAATAATATGTGCTGTATAAAAAAAGTTATACAACAGTGGCATAAACTCCTATCGAAAATCGCCAGATGCGCCTCAAGAAATCAGCTATATTTTTAGAGTCAAGATAAATCCCAAATTAGCTCTGTTCCTAAACACACCCTGGACCTATTTGAGAGCATTCAGAGACGAGCGATCCGCCTGATCGGGGACTCGGCGCTGACGTCGGAACTACAGTCGCTATCACATCGAAGGCGCGTAGCCGACCGTATCAGAACTTCTTCCGGTACAGAGCGGGGAAGCTGTGGACCTCCCTCCCTGCGCAAGTGTTCCCGGAGCATTACAACCTACAACTCTTCAAAAAGAACCGCAAGTTATTTGGTGGCATCTCGGGGCGCCATGTCGCGCTATAGGTTCGCCTCTACCGAAAAGTATATTAAAAAAAAAAAAACCGAAGTATATTTAAAAAAAAACAAACAAACACCGTACATTAGCCGCCTCCAATTAATCAACCTCAGAACCATTAAGGGGCTCAGGGTCGTGGCTGACATAGTGTTCATTCATCGGGTCCTATCCGACGCGATCGACTGTGCCTATATCCTTAACTTAATTCCTCTAAACACAAACCCTTGAAATAGGCGTAGTCCCCGCCTTCTCTACATTCCTCCTCACCGCACCTCTTATGGTCTCAACGGACCCCTTTCGCGGATGCTGAGAAATGCCAACTCCAATTCTATCTTGTTTGACTTCGACCTCTCAACACATACTCTCAGGCACCGCCTTCTAAGCCATTCTCACCACCAATCTTAAGCGGCGCTTCTACACTTTACGATAACCTGCCCCCACCCCTCGTCCCTGCTCCTGCCTGCTTAATTTGTCCTGGTTACCTTTGGTTAAGCGTAGTTAAGATAGTTCTTAAGCTCTCTAGATTGTAACTTTTATATACTTTAGTTGTAGGTAATTATGTTGCTTGAATTAAGTCAATAAATGGGGTGGTAGCCCCACTAAACAAAACTAAAACTAAAACTGTCCTCACTAAACTACAAACTACATTTTACACAACGACGTTACATTTCACCACAGTTAGCCGCTGCGTGTCCAAACCTTTGGCAGCGGACACATTGTAGAATGTCTCTGCCTTTTTTTTAATTTGTCCCATGTGACAATCTGATGATCCAGGACTGTTACTTCCCTTCGATCACCAATTCTGCTGATCGGTGATAATTGGACCAAAAAGAAGGGCAACTTTCGGATTTCCCTTCTTGCGTCTTGGCCTTAGTGAATTACCGCGTTATCTCGAGAGCTTCATGCTTCAGCCTTTGAAGCATTTCAAGCAGAACCTCCGATTCAATTTCAGGCCCGACGCCCGTTAATAGAACTGTTATGGTATTTGTTTGTTTCGGTGTGAACGAGTAAAAATCCGCTGTCACTCTATTTAAAACCCCTTTCGCGGATGTTGAGAAATGTCAACTCCAATTCGACCTTGTTCGACATCGACCTCTTTACCCATACTCTCAAGAACCGCCCCCTAAACCATTCTCACCATCAATCTTAAGCGGCGCTTCTACACTTTACTATAACCTGCCCCCACTCCTGCCTGCTTAAATTCTTCTGGTTATCTTCGGTTAAGCCTAGTAAAGATAGTTCTTAAGCTCTCTAGTTTGTAACTTATATATACTTTAGTTGTAGGTAATTATGTTGCTTGAATTAAGCCAATAATGGGGTGGTAGCCCCACTAAACAAACTAAACTTAGTGAATTTAAAATGGATCGTACAAGCACCGAAGACACACCTCGCTCTGCAAGGTCCAAATATGTAACAAATGCGGAAATCGTAAAGCAAGTGCATCGAATCGTTTTGAGTGATCGTAAAGTGAAGTTGCGCGAGTTAGCTGAGGCCGTGGGCATCTCAAAAGACAGGCCGGGATACAATTTGCACGATCTTTTGGAGATAAAATAACTATCCGCGCGATGGGTACCGCGTTTGCTAACCGTCGACCAAAAACAGCAGCGCGTTGATTCAACGACCGGTTGTTGCTGCGTAATCGAGCGTTTTTTTTTCGACATTTTGTGACGATGGATAAAACGTGGGTCCATTACCATACACCTGGCTCCAATACCCGATCTGCAGAGTGGCTAGAGAGCCACGAGAACCGACCAAAGTCCAGCGATCGCCTGGGAAGGTCTCCATTTTTTTGGGATGTGCTTGGCATAATCTTCATCGATTACCTGCCAAAGGAAAGAACAGTCACATGAGAGTATTATGCAGCGTTATTGGACAAGCTTCCCTGGCGCAAGACTAATGACCTTGCCCAGAAAAAATAAATCATTATGGAAAATTTAACAAGCCCCAGGACTTGCTAAATAAGGCCAAGACCGGTTCCTGGTTGTAGTGCCGATGATGATGATGATTTGACAAGCTTAACGACGAATATAAGAAAAAACGGACCCATATGGCGAATAAAATAGTTCTCCACCATCACGATAACGCACCGTCACACATGTCCTTGAAAGCGATGGCCACCGATGAACGACGAATATAAGAAAAAAGGGCCCCATATGGCGAAGAAAATAGTTCTCTACCATCACGATAACGCACCGTCACACATGTCCTTGAAAGCGATGGCCAAATTGGACTAATTACGATTTGAATTGGTTGCTCACCGGCCGTATTCTCCAGACATGGCGCCCAGCGACTATTATCTGTTCCCACACCTGAAGAGGTGGCTACAGGGGAAGAAATTCAGATCGAAAGAGGAACTCATCGCGGAAACAGAGACGTATTTCGAAGGTTTGGATGTTTCATACTACAAAAAGGGCATCGAAATGTTGGAAAATCGCTTACCAAGTGTATTGCGTTCGAAGTCAACTATGTTGAGGAATAAATATAACTTTGCCACTCGTGTTTTCGTTAAATATCCAAGAACTTTTCAGCCTATGTAGTAGACCTTAACAAAGACAATTGAGATGACTTCGAACACGAAATTTGTCGTGCAATATTCGACGAAATTTGGAAAAAATAGAACAGCGAGCCTCTTTAGTTGAATAATAAAAATGATAGCTCAATCATCTTGTACTACTTAGCTTTCATCTTGAATTGTAACGCCACGTTCGAGGTGGCCTAAAATCCTGAACAATAATTTAATACTAATTGAAGAGCATGGACTTATAATTTTTAGAACTAAAGGATCGTCTCCCAATAGAGACGACATCTTGGATTTATCAATAATTTGAGTTTGAACAAAATAACGATTAATTTTATAAAATGTTTGGATAATGAAATAACATTGTTGACCTCCGCATTTTGCGATAACGAATTGTTAAACTACACCAAAGACAAATGAAAGCTAGTGACTTCCATGACAAAACACATCGTGCCTATTGAGAAACCGTTTTAATACCATTGATTGATGAATTGAATGGAGATTTTTAATTTGCTTGAATATTTCTTCTGGGCATATTTCTGCACTAGAGTTACCCATGAGTGAAAACAACAGCACATTAACTCTGCACACGGTATCTTCGCACTTTAGCCATAGAAATACTTTGCGTCGTAGCATTTTGTACACAAAATCTCGAGGTTTCTTACAATGAGACTCATTGTGTGAGATCATTTATGTAATTTAAGTTTGTTTGTTGGAGTAATGTTTAAAGCGGTCGAGTAATTCAATAGCCATCCTACAGATACTATTGCGTTTCATTTCAATAAAGATAAATCAGCAACAGACCAAGTGTAGCAATCTCCAATTAATAAAATATGCTCTTCCTCGCGCAAGAGTCAGCTGCCAACAACTTAATTTCATTTAGTATTCAATTAATGCAGGTTTTAAGTCCTATTGGCTTTTGAGTGCTGACAATAATTGGATGACACTAAATGAAAATTGGAATCAACAAAGTGTTCACTTTTTATCGATAATCTTGTAAGTTTGGGCTTGTGCCCCAGAAGGAAGGTGATTTCCAGTCTCATAATTTCTGGGGGCGTTGGGGTCTTGATTCGATTCAATTCTAAGGGATTCCACCTGCGATTGGCCTGATTGATACTAAATTTCAGAATGCAGTCCAGAATGCCTTTGTGCAACAGCAGGAGGGCGGCTTGCAGTATCCCGTCTTAGGAAAATACTAGGTTTTTGATTTCCCTCAATTCTATGAGGCTCCCCTCATTTGCGCTGACTGTGACTGGGTGCCAGTAAGTAATCCAAATACAAGGTGGCGCAAAATTAATCACCCCATCGGAAGATGTTATAATTTTTGCAAATAGCGTCGTACGTCAATCATATTTGACATTTGTGAACTAAGCTGCAGAATACAAACAGACAAGTACTGGAGGGCGTGAGAATTACTGTCAAGCCATCCTTAATCTCAAGTCAATAAGCAAAATTTTCGTTTCTGGGGCACTGATGATGTGATGAACGAAGTACCATTACATCCACTCAAAGCCACTGTGTGGTGCGGCGTTCACATGGGAGGAGTGATTGGGCCGTATTTTTTGGTGAACATGCGGTTTCAACAAGACAGTGCAACTGCCCACACAGCACGAGCTACAATGGATATTGTGAAGGAAGCGTTCCCTGGTCGCGTCATCTCCCGTTTTGGCGATTTGGTATGGCCAGCAAGATCGCCTGATTTAACCATCGCAGACTTCTTTCTTTGGGGCTACTTGAAGTCGCAGGTTTATGCCAACAAGCCTCGGACAATCGCAGCTTTAAGTTAAGGAGAATATTCGACAGGAATACGAATAGTTATCACCGGAAATCTTGCGGGTACAAATGTGTATCAAGACTGGCGGCGGCCACTTGACGCATATCATCTCTTCCACTTAACAGAAAAAATTGTAGAGGTCCAAATAAAGATTTGCATCGCTCAAAATAATTTTTTTTTATTTAGTAAAAGTGATTAAAAAACGAAATTGGATGATTAATTTTGCGCCACCCTTTGTATTCAACTGCGGTTGTGGGTTATATATTTGCATGGGTGTCCCAGGTTCAGCATCCCGTCGGAAAGCATTGGGATTTTGAAACCCCTCAAATCGGTAAGGCCTCCTTGTTGTTGTACGAATAGGTGCTGAATTTCAGAATGTAATCCAATGGATTATAGGTTTGTGTTTGTGTGCCAGCAGGAGGATGGCTTCCACACATGAGTCTGTTTCATGTACTTCGTTGCGGAATTGTTTTCCGTTCAATTTAGTGAATTTGATAAGTTTCTAAATAAAAAAATAAAAAACATTGTAATTCTGTCAAAAGCACAGCGAGAATCTTGATCGAATCGATTTCATTGAATTCAGCAATTAACTCGGGGATATTTATGGAGAGTAGACGTAAGTGTGATGAGCCGACACTAGCATAAGGGAACAAATCATCAAGAAAACACCGATTCGGCAAAAAGAAGACGTAAGGAAAAACGGAAAAAGCGGGAAATACACTTGGCCACGTGGAATGTTCGAACGTAATATAAACCAGGTGCGATACAGAGGGTCGTAGAAAACGCGAAACAATATAAAATGGACATCGTCGCGCTTCAGAAAGTCAGACTCCCATATCAAGTAATCGAATCCGACGGGTTTACAGTGGCGTGTGGAGGTACCGATACACATAACCTCGGAAGTGGCTTCATCATAAGCAATAAGATTACGCACTGTGCAAAAGATGTGAGATTTATTAAAGACCGGAAGTCGGTGCTAAAAATACAGGGCCCATGGTACACTTATGTATTTATAAACGCACACGCCCCAACAGAATCTACCGACGAAGAAACGAAGGACACGTTCTACGAGACCCTAGAGGAAGTATTCGATGAGATCTCACCATTCGATGTTAAAATACTCCTCGGGGGCCTCAAGGCAAACATTGGAAATGCAGACATCTTTCAACCAACTATAGGTAAAGAAACCCTACACGACGTTTCAAATGATAATGGAATTCGAATTATCACGTTCGCAGCGTCAAAAGGTCTGGTAGTGAAAAGTACGATGTTCAAGCACAAGCAAATTCATAAAGCCACATGGATCTCATCCGACGGCGTAATGCGTAACCAAATAGACCACAGCCGCTATCACATCGAAGGCGCGTAGCCGACCTCTGTCTGTTTTACAGATATTATCACGGGTACTGTTCTTCGGAGATTCGTGGTATTGTTTAACGCAATTCGGCTTATATGCGTTCCACAAGACAATCCGACAGATCGTGCCATTTTGCGGTTCATCTCCGCACGACGCGAACATCCCTGCATTAGAACTCATTCCGTTACAGAGCGAGGAAGTTGTGGAACTCCCTTCCCGCGCGACATTTCACGTGGTACAACCCAATACATAAAACTTTGAATTAATATAAATTTTTGTTGGTTCTTTTGCAAAATAATGTAACAACATATTGAAAATATTACAACTTAATTTTATCTCAATCATAAAAATAAGTCTTTAACTTCCATAAATTGAAAAGTGAATTTTTAATGTGTAAAAAATAAACCAAGATAACTGCGCGAAAATATTACTGTTCAATAAAATCCAGGAAATATCAACATTACGTTAAGTTGAAATCGCATCGCGAGGATACACATTTAAGGGATACACAGCAGCACGAACCCTGCGCCCCCATCGAGCCAAATCCCGCGCGCGACAGTGAGTACCCATCGTTGTACGTGAGCAGGTGCCCACTAGCTAGGTCTCTACTGCACCGATTTCTGTCGTTAAATCCGACAATACGCGGGAAAAATAAAGCCTAGTTTTGCTGAGGGCATGGTTTAAAAAAGAAAACAAATTAACACATACAAAAGAAAACCAAATTTAAACATAAAAAAAGGAGGAAAGAAAAAAATTATTGCCCCGAGGAACAGGCCACCTGCGGCTGGACATCCAAGAGAATCAGCAAGAAATCCATTTTGGCGGCAAAGGCCGAATATTTTTTTTTTAAATAAAAACTATTTTTTTTGTTCCTTTGTTCTTCCTCTTTCCTTTAATTTTGATATTTTTTATTATTATATACATTTCTTGTTTCCTTCTTGATTTATTATCATTTATTTTTATTTATTTTCATTTAAGCCTATATTTTTTTATATAAATGTTGTTGTTTCTTCTTTTTTCACACGTTTTCTTATATTATCATCATCATCATCGGCACTACAACCGGGAACCGGTCTTGGCCTTATTTAGCAAGTCCTGAGGCTTGTTAAATTTTCCATAATGATTTGGTTTTTCCGGGTAAGGTCATTAGTCTTACGCCATTTTTTTCTTATATTATACATTTAGCTATTTTATATTGTTGTTCACGCCATTTCTTTTTTTGTTTTGCTTCATTTCTCCGCATTGCTGGTACAGGTGGTACTGTTTCTACAAATCTTTTTTTTTTTTCAGTGGTTAACTCTTTTCTCCTTTTCTTGCGGTTTGGGAACCGACGAGGTCTCCCATTCGCCTTTTACTGTTCTACACGGTTTGGGGACCGACGAAGTCCGCTACTACCGTTGTTTTATTTTCTTGGGGTTCTCTTTTTCTTCTCTCTCGTCGCTTGCTATTTGGTCTGGGGTCTGACAATACCTTTTAATGCGGTTGTAACTCCTCAACATGGTTTGGGAACCGACCCCACTTCAGTAGTCATAGGGGTTTTCTCTTGTGGGTTGTTCTCTTCTTGTTTGCCCAGAGGACTGACGGGGTCCTTCATTTTTCTTTCTGGGTTCTCTGTTTTCTTCTGTTGGGTGAGGACTGACGAGGTCCCCTATTTCTTGGATTTTGTTTTTCCCTTTTTTTCGTTGGTTTTGCTCGTTTTTTTTTTGCGCTGGGAACTGACAAGGTTTCCCAGTTCTTTGATTTTGTGCGTTGCTCCCTCTCACGACCCAAAGGACTGACGACGTCTCTTACTTTTCCTTTTGGGTTTTTTTTCCTCTTCTCGCTGTTTTTCGACTCTACCGTGTTTGCATGCGCTTTGCTTCCGGTAGCCTATCTTAGACAATTAAAGGCTAGGACAGCTAGCTGCTTTGATGAAAACAAGGAAGCAGCTGAAAGGAAATTAACAGAGTTCTCCTTCACCGAAATCCCTATCTTCTTGGCCAAGAAACGAGCAGACTTCTACAATTACACCAAGCACACCCGACAGTTTGGACATCATCCACCCGCCAGTTCCTCCGAGAACGGTGTTAGGTGGGGATAAAATTTTTGATCTCGTTTTACAGACGATCCCGGTGTTTTCTGGGCAAACGAGTCCAAACGCAGTGTGGCGTTTCTAGCATATACACACGAGCAATAGTAAAGAATAAAACCACCAAAAGCACATCCATTAAAGCCGTACACCATAGCAATAATATAGCATTTCCACATCAGTCGAATGTACTTGACTTTAGAAATCGAATTCGTATACGCGGCAGTGGCCTGATGCGTTGAGCTTTGGTTCTTAATTTTAATGATTCTAACCGTGATAGCGTCGGTTCGAATCACACGCTCTTCACTATCGTCGCAAAATGCTATAGCCAGCTTATGAACTTTAAATGTTCATAGATAGTTGCAAAAGAACCGTTAGCTGTTTGGCAAAGGAAGAGGAAGAGAGCTTCCTTGGTTGTCCACGAGCTGAGGCGCTGAAGCATACCACCTGAGAAGTGAGGTACTACCCATGACATTCCTGGAGCTTGGGCAGCGCCTGAGGAACACTTTTCAGCAGCAAGTGTCCTACGAAGAGTTGTGTGCACAGTTCTCCGTATTGCGACAACTCCCGGCGAAAGATACCAGTCTATAGGTACGTTTCTATTTGGTATGCAGACCCTTATACCACACAGGGTAAAGAGTACCAAACCCAAAAGAAGTATGTGGTTCGATTCCGGGTACAGAAAAGCCAGTAAGGCTAAAAAGTTGAGCTTCCGATTGTATAAATTAACAATACTGAGGAAAACCGGAAAAGATTTAGGAGGGCTAGAATTGACTGCAATGCGCAAAGTTTTTGCCTGACCAAAAAGTGAGACAAAAAATAATAGACTCTCCCACAGGTAGTAGAAACTTCTGGGCATTCGCGAAAAACATCAAATACTCGATCTTCTCATCCATTCCATCGCTTATAGTGAATGAAACTGTCACTAACGCTATCGAGAAAGCGAATCTACTTGCTGCACATTTTGCAGCCAACTCAACGCTGCCTGATACCACATCAGTACCGCTTCAACTTGAGCAAAAGCAGCACACCATCAGCTAGATACTGTTACCAGAACACTCAAGGAGCTGAACGCAAACAAATTCTCTGGTCCGAATAGCATACCCCCTATTCTCTTGAAGAGATTCTTCTTCGCTTGCTAAACCGCTGCGGAAACTCTTCAGTCTATCCTATTCTAATGGCCTTTTCCCAAGTAGACGGAAGTCAGCGAACATTTAGCCAACTCCTAAAAAGGAAGACAAATCGTTCCTTTCTTCCCATCGACTAGCATTAAATTCTATTCTCTCGAAGGTAACAGAATCACGGATTAACCGTAAACTCTCGAAATATCTAGAACCGAATGACCTCCTCAATGACAGCCAATAAGGCTTTCGTAGCATCATGTCCGCAGGAGACTGAAATTGATGGCGTATCTTACCATTTATCTTATTCTACTGGCCGTTTCCCTAATAGATGGAAGTCAGCGAACATTCAGCCAATTCCACAAAAGCGTTACAAATCGTCCCTTTCTTCTTATCGACCCATGGCACTAACTTCTATTCTCTCCAAGGTAATGGAATCACTTATCAACCGTCAACTTTCGATATATCTGGAATCAAATGACCTCCTCAATGACCGCCAATATGGCTTTCGTAGCAACAGGTCCACAGGAGATCTGAAGGCGTACCTTACCGAAAAGTGGAGCCATTCCACCCACTACCTCGGCTAAAGCAAGGTAGACGCATTTGGTATTTCGAAAGCCTTCGCCAGAGTTTGGCATCAATCCCTTTTGTCATTGCATTCAAATGGAGTGGACAATTCCCTGATCCATCTTTTCTGGCCATTAAATTCTAGTGGTTGTTGACGGTGTCAAACCTGTCTCCCATCAAATTATTGCAGATATTCCCCGGGGTTCTGTACTCGCACGCACTCTCCTCCTCATCTTTATAAGTGATGTCTTGTCCATTACCCACAATCCAATTCGCTGGTTTGCTGATGATAGCACGTTAAGTTTCTCATACTCATTCGAACATTCCTGAGCCGTCATTACCAAACAGCAGTAAGTATGATGATACATTGAATTCCGACTTCAACAAATTTATCTAACCGAGTGGAATTTAATGCCTTAGAAACGTAGTGTGTCTCTTGTCGTCAAAGGCGAACCCCAAAGTAAATATACTGCCGATGAACGGCACTTGCGCCGACGAAGCCAAGAAACTATCAATCCTTGGCACTAGAATTAATTCGACTCTTAATTGGAATGACTATATATTTGAAGCTGCGAAAAGTACAGCCAAATGTAACGCATTGGATATTTCAAAAGCCTTCGACAGAGTTTGGCCCTTTTGTCAAAGTTGCATTCCAATCGATAATAGACTATCTTTCTGGCCATTCAATTCAAGTGGTTCTTGATGGAGTCAAATCTGCCTCCGATCAAATTAATGCAGCAATAATTCCCCAGGGCTCGGTACTCTGACCCACTCTCTTCCTGATCTTTATAAGCGATCTCTTGTCAATTATCCACAACCCAATCCATTCGTTTGCTGATGATAGCACGTTGGGTTTCTCATACTCATACGAACACTCCAGTCCAAACTCTTCGAACGTCACTACCAACCAGCAACTTATGCTTGATACATTGAATTCAGACCTTAACAAGATATATCAGTGGGGATTATCTAACCGAGTAGAATTCAATGCTTAAAAACTCAGAACTGCCTCTTGTTGTCAAAGGCGAACCCCGAAGTAAATATACTGTCGATGAAAGGCACTTACATCGACGAACCCAAAGAACTATCAATCCTCGGCACTCGAATTAATTCGAATCTTAATTAGAACGACCACATATTTGAAGCTGCGAAAAGTGCGGCCAAATGTATGGAGTTCCTTAAGAGATGCAAAAGATACTTCACTCCATCCAACCTGGCCACTATTTACAAGGCGTATATTCGTCCAAACATGGAGTTCAACTCCCATATTTGGTCAGGCGCATCCAAAACTGCAGTACACGTGCTCGACAGCATGCAAAAACGAGCAGTGAACTTATTGGGTACTCAGTCGTAAACCGTTCAATTTCGTCGTTGGAGCGTAGGCGTAACGTATCATGCCTGTCTTTTGGTATAGGTATTATATATAGGTCGTTGCTCAAATGAACTTGCTGCCTTTTTTGTTTTAATATTCCCTCTCGGGAGAGGGAATCCTATAGCGCTGAGTGGGCGCCCCGAGATGCCACCAGAAAGCTGTTGCAGGTCTTATTGAACAGTTATGGGTTGTAAGGCTCTGGGAACACTCCCGCGGGAAGGGAGTTCCATAGCTTCCCCGCTCTGTAACGGAACGAGTTCTGTTATAGAGATGTTTGCGCCGTCGGGATATGAAACACAAACTGGTCCGATCCGTCGGATTGTCATGTAGAGCGCATATAAACCGAATTGCGTGAAACAATGGCACGAATCTCCGAACAACAGTACCCATATAATATGTGTAAAACAAACAGATGTCGGCTACGCGCATTTGATGGGATAGCGACCGTAGTGCCGACGTCAACGCCGAGTCCCCCGATCAGGCGGATCGCTCGTCTCTGTATGGTCTCAAGTAGGTCGAGGGTATGCGTAGGAGCAGAGCTGCAAACATAAGAGCAATATTCGAGCGCGGGTCTAATTTGGGATTTATACAGGAGAAAAAGTTGGGCCGGAGTAGAATATTTCTTGGCTCTAAAAAGATAGCTCAGTTTTCCTGAGGCTGAACTCGCGATGCTCGACACGTGTTTATGCCACGATACATTCCCACAGACCGTGGCGCCGAGCAATTTCAAGCTTTCCCCAGATTCAAGGGCCTGACCATTCATCATCGGCTCTGGGACCGATGATCCACTTTTCTTTGTGAATGTTGTATATTGTGTCTTTGTTGGACTGAAGTCGACGAGATTGGCCCTTCCCCAATGCAGGACCTTATCTAGATCCTGATTCAGAGAGTCGATCTGGCTACATCTCAGCTGGTGCGACGTTGATGCACTAATCGGCCGAACACTCGAAAAGGAGGAAACAAGCGGTCTAACAACCGCAAAACTGAACGCTTTGTTATCCGTTGTCTCCAACAAATCATTTATGTGAAGCAGAAACAAGATTGGAGCCAAAATAGAACCTTGAGGCACCCCCGAATTAATAGGATACAGATCCGTAGACTCGCCGTCCACAACAAGCTGGATCGTTCGATTTTTCGAGGAAGCTCTTCGTCCAGTCGCAAAGCTGCTGGGAAAGTCCATATGAATGAAGTTTGCTCAGCAATGTCCCGTGCCAGACGCGGTCAAAAGTCTTGGAGATATCCAATGCAATCGCCCGTATTTAGAAGTCCATTGCACTCCAAATACTGTTTGCTCAGCAATGTTCCGTGCCAGACGTGGTCAAAAGCCTTGGAGATATCTAATGCGTCCGCCCTTGATTCACCATGCCGCTCAATCGCAGATGTCCATATATCGGTTATAAGTGTCAAAAGGTCTCCCGTTGTCCGCCTGCCACGGAATCCGCATTGACGATCATTCAGAAGTTCATTGCACTTCAAATACTTAATTAACTCAGCATTGATAACTTTTTCCATCATCTTAGATAACATAGACAGTAATGCTATCGGTTGGTAATTTTGTGGGAGACACTTTTTTCCCATCTTTGGGATTGGCTGAACTCGAGCGATTTTCCAGTAGGTAGGAAAGCCCCCCAGGCATAAGATAAGCGACAGAGTCTGCTAAGAACCGGCGATAATTCTAAAGCACAGTTCTTAAAGACTATTGCTGGTATTCCGTCTGGGCGGTTGTCTTCCTATAGTCCAGTTCACGTAGAATGCGTTGAAAAGTACGCTGGCAAAATCTCACCCCCCACATGGAAGACCGTACTGGCGTGATCACAGGTGGTTACAAAGGACCGGGATCGAGGTTTGAATTTGCAGAAAATAAATAACATATTAGCTCTATCCTTTGAATTTGCGACTAACGTCCCGCTGTCTGTCAATAACGGAGGGAAAGAGGAGGAAGCGAAGTTACTGCAGACAGTTCTTGCCATTGACCAGAAGGAGCGCGAACCAGTCGGGCACTGAAGGAGTTTATTGTACACTGTGTCATTGTCAGCTTTATTCGTGGTATCAATCGCCTAGTTGCACCCGTTTCTGATTCTAAAAAAAAAATCCTTCTGTTAACATCGGTGGGATTGGAGCGCCATTGCTTAGAAGCTCTATTTTTTGCCGCTGTAATCTGCTCGCATTGTTGCGCCTGTTCAGACATTTTCCTGTGATACCAGTCAATCTGAGAATGCGTATCAACTCACATTGAAAGTCAAGTTCAGGCGCAAAAATAAACATAGAGAATCATTCTTTAGCCGAACCACACGAATGTGGACTGCTCTACCTGTTCATGTCTTTCCTTGTCGTTGTAATGTCCAGGCATTTATAATCAATCTACATCGATACCTCCTTTCCTTATCCACTTCCTCACCATCCGCTCGTACTGTGCTCTGACATTTAAGGTTACTCCAAAATCCCTTTTTGTGTGCGCGTTAATGTGAAAAAAAAAAACATAAATCTTTCCGTGCGAAAATGTCGAGTTTTGAGCACAATGAGCATCATTTGATTTACTTCTTTTATTTAAAGGCATCTGCAGCTGATCCTCATCGATTGCTATTAGAAACATATGGTAGGGCAACTAAGAGAGCATGAAGTTGATGTGAGTGATTTCAAAACTTTGAGTACGTTGAGCATGACGTCGAAGGCAAAAACCAGCAGAACTTAAGAGGTGCCCAAAGACACCGAATTGGAAGCATTATTGGAGGAAGACTCGACCCAAACGCAATAAGAATTTGCACTTATACGAGGGTTGCCTCTTATGTTTCGGGATTTGGCAACCCTAGTGTTGCAATCCGGCAATTGACAGCTCTGTCGTAAAGTTGGACATTTTTGAGGTTATACGCACTCAGAACGTTTTGACATACGAGCGCTATTTGTGTTGTTTACAGTAACTTAAAAGATTCATCTCGGCCCAAAAATAGAATTAAATCGTCAACATTTTCGTGCGATTATTTTTTACAACTTTCGGCATGGATTAACTCAGCAACAGTGCATGGATGAACTTAATTCAATTTTTGGCGATGAAGCTCCATCAAGGACCAGTGTTTATCGATGGTATGGTGAATTCAATCGTGGTCGTAGTTCACTCCAAGATGAATTTCGTGAAGGTCGTCCAAAATCAGTTGTTGTTCCGAAAACCATTGATGCTGTGCGCGAACTGATATTGGAAGATCGTCATGTGACCTATCGTGAGATTGAGACAACCTTAGGCGTTAGTGGGACCAGCATACATTCAATATTGCATAAACATTTGACTGTCAAAAAAATTTGTTCGCGTTGGATCCCACACAATTTGTCAATCGCCCAAAAAAAGGCTCGTGTCAATTGGTCGAAAGAAATGCTCAAAAAATACGGTCGCGGTGCTTCGAAACACGTCTATGACATCGTGACAGGTGATGAATCGTGGATTTACGCGTATGAGCCCGAAAGTAAACAGCAGTCGACTGTCTGGGTGTTTCAAGATGAACCAAATCCAACAAAAGTTGTTCGCGCACGAAGCACTTCCAAGCAAATGGTCGCCTGTTTTTTCGGAAGAACTGGACATGTCGCAACCGTACCACTAGAACAACGCAGAACAGTCAATTCTGAGTGGTACACAACCATTTGTTTGCCAGTTGTCTTCCAAGAAATCAGGAAAACCAACCGCCGAAGACGGATCACTCTTCACCACGACAATGCGAGCTCTCACACATCGGCTGCGACAACTGCATTTTTGAGCACCCAAAACATCGATTTGATGGGTCATCCGCCGTATAGTCCTGACTTGGCACCGAATGACTTCTTTTTATTCCCGTACGTAAAAAACAAACTGAGAGGTCAACGTTTTTCGACACCTGAAGAAGCGGTTGCTGCATTCAGAATGCATGTGTTGGAGATACCTCAATCAGAGTGGCAAAAGTGCTTCGACAATTGGTTCAAACGCATGCAAAAGTGTATAGATCTTCATGGGGAATATTTTGAAAAACAATAAAGTGATTTTCGATGATCAATATTTGTTTTTGTTCTCTAATCCCAAATATAAAAGGCAACCATCGTATTAGGAGGAATTACTCAGCAACTATTCTCACATCGTTTAAGAACGTAGGAACGATTCAAAAGAAAAAAAATTGTGTTCTAAGTAATCTGAATCCGAAAAACCCTGAACGCCAGTTTTGATATGAACGAAAGGTGTTATTGTAACGTATGGATGATCACGTAACCATGGTTTAACATAGGCATCCAAGTCGAATATTTGTGGGAAAAAATCATGGGATGAGCTTTGTGTTGGGTACTATGAGTCGCTCAAGCCGAATAAAACTATTACTCTCTCCTGAAAAAAATGGATGGGATTTAGCAAAGCATTCAACGAAAAACGCGCCCACTACCTCTCCAGACACTACATAATTGTTTCCTACACGATAGCATTAGTCTACATATTGCGACGCCGGTCAAAACCTACTTGGAAACACTCAATTGGATAGTTTTACCCCACCCGCCTGCTCCATCTAACAATCACTTGTTCGATCGGTGATGCATGGCCCGAGGAGCACTTCACATCATATGAAGATGCCTAAAATTAGGTCGGTTTGTGAACAACATCAAAAGATGAAGCGCTCTTCCAACACGGCTACCGATTGGGAATACTCTCAATAAATCATAAATTGCTGTTCTTTCACAATAAATTACCAATTTGCAATTAATTTATATATACTCCGAAAACGATTTGCAACTGTTCAAAAATAACATAAATAATTACCTATTTACGTGTCAAGGTGTGTTGTCAGCTCCGCCTCTCCTACGAGAGGTAAAAACAAAAAAACAATAAATGGTGGACTTATTTGGGACGAAACCTTACTTTATGAAGATCGTTTTTTTTTTGTAGTTTTACTTTAGAAGTTTTTTATTTCTTCTCATATGCACAGTTTTTCTAAATTTGTCGCCATTAACATCATTTAAAAATATCAACGATTGAATACCTAGTTGAAAGTCCATGTTCAGATGTGAATCATAAAGTAAAAAGAATCGCGTCTTAATAATTTATAATTCAACAAGTGGTTGAGTCTGTCTAACAGTCTACAGTAGATTTCATTGAGTGCTTTTTACATTAGGTTCGCGATACCACACCTCTACACCTTCATTTATAGTGTAGGTGTTTAATTTGATTCAGAGTCATGGAGAATGTTAGATCGCAGCTCTCGGTTCAATCACTGATACGACATTGAGATAATTTGGCTACAAAAAGTCATTAGGTTTGGATGAGATTTGGGAAATGAGTAGGCAGTTAGGCAAAACTATGAGTCGACAAGTTCACTTAATACAAAATAACTTTTTTGGGAGTGCTAGATGCTTGACTTTAGACATTTAGACATAAAAGTGCTTGAAGCACGTTCGAGGTGTTTGGCAGGTAAATATTCGAAGGAAAATTGATACAAGACTATATGAAATTGTATGGCAATCTTTTCAATTGTTAATCCCAATTTGTTGGGACAAATTATTTTATCTTTGATTTCGCGACGCACATTTATTTATCGAAGTTCTCCTAACACATCGATCTAAATAAACATGAGTATCAAGTGATGTACAATTATCCACATGTACCAAACGATCTGGTACCTTTTTATCCAATCGCAAAGTTGTTGGAAAGTCCATAAGAACGAAGCTTACTATGTAATGCACGATCGCTATGAAGATTTTTAAGTCTAACACATCGTTCAATAAACCCCGAGGCTAACTCAGAAATGGCGACTGTAATAAAGAGTCTTTATCAATTTTAGTAAACCTTCAAAAGATATGTGGGGCGTTTCTTGCAAATACACACACACAACTAATAGTGAAGAACATCAACACCGAAAGACAGTCGAAAAAGAATATCCGTCAGAGCCGTATACCATAGCAATTCCACATCAGTTGAGTGTACGGTAATAAGCCTTCTCTACCTCATGACAGCTTTTCCTACAACTTCCACAAAGCTAACTTCCGCCCTTTAAATGAGCATCTTAGCAAAACAGCGTTTCACTTTGATCATTTGGGGGTAGAAGAAGCTACTGCCACTCTCTATAAGGAGATCTACTATGCCATCGCCCTATATGTCCCCTATTCTTGTCACAGGTCATCGGTTTCATCTCCGTCATGGTACAATCGCACACTCCGCGCTCTTAGGAACAAGAGAAATAACTTGTGGAACATTTTCCTCAAAACGCGTTCCTTCCAAAACTACTCCAACTATCTCGGTTCCTTTTATAAATTTTCCGAGCTCTACAACTCTCTCTACACCAACTACCTTACAAAAACACAATCTAATTTGATCAATGACCCCAAATCTTTTTTCCACTTCATAAATTACAAACGTAAATCCGACGCCTATCCTAACTCCCTTTCTTATGGCCCGACTACTTCAACCGACCCCCAAACTACTGCCAATATAGTCGCTTCGTTTTTCAATAAATCCTTCACAGACATCTCCTTCGAACCCAATTCGTCTCACTTCAAAGACTTGCCCGAATTATCCCTCGGCCCCTTCACCCCTCTAATTACTCATCGTCACGTAGTTGAGGAGAAATTAAACTTACTCAAAGACGAGTTCAGCCCTGGGTCGGATAGACTCCCGGCTGCATTTTTAAAGAAATGTTTCGCTTCTCTTTCCCTCCCGATATCAAAGATATTCAATCTATCCCTTTCACAAGGGATCTTCCTTAGTATTTGGAAATCCTCCTATGTCACCCCCATACATAAAAAGGGACCTAAAAACGGTATAAGGAACTACCGTCCCATCGCCAAACAGTCTCAAATCCCTAAACTGTTCGAATGGATTCTTTACAACGCGTTATATATCCGTTGTAAATCCATCATCTTATCCAACCAGCATGGTTTCCTTTCGGGTAGGTCGACCACAACGAATCTGATCGAGTTCTCATCCCATACTCTCCGTGCCTTAGAGAATGGCAACGAAGTCGATGTTTAACACCACCGATTTCAGCAAGGTCTTTGACAAAATCTCCCATAATCTCATCCTTCTGATATAAAGAATTCCGGAGGTAAACTAGTCTCCCATTCGGATCTCCGGGGGGGACTATGTCAGGGGGAACATCATGCAGATATCATGATAAATAATGGAACTTTGAGAGGTTCGTCATCGCATAACCGGGCTAGCTCTCGAGGCTCGGCCCGCGCTCGACTGGTGACGGCATTTTGTAACATCAGGGGCATCGGTTTCACCAATACTAATGTAAACGCCGTCCACCAATATTTGCAAACAACGAAACCTGATATCCTTGCCCTAACTGAGACCCAGGTCGATTCGTCAACTGATTCGACATATCTTCGTTGCTCAGGATACGACTTACATTCGAGATTCCGCTTTAAGGGCGGAGTCTGCGTCTTCGCACGGTCCGATCTGGCTTGCCAGAGGATGGAGGCGTTGGAACCCAATAATATGGACATCATATGGTTGAGGGTCGTACTAAGGAATTCCGTTAAATTTCTTTGTTGTCTTTACCGCTCCCCGAATGACGATCGACCGGCGACATTTTTCGAACATCTTTCATATACCGTCGACTGGATACAGATCAACCACCCAGCTTCTGAAATTGTTGTCCTTGGCGATTTTAATGTGCACAATGCCGGCTGGTTGTTACATTCTAACAGAACCGACGAGGCTGGGAGGCTGGCGGAGATGTTTGCTGTAGGCCACAACTTGACTCAACTCGTGGGGGAGCCAACGCGAATACCGGATGCCCGAGGCGATTATGCGAACACCCTGGATCTGTTTTTGACATCCGAACCGAGTATTTATACCCTAGAGGTTTCTGCGCCACTGGGAAACTCAGATCACTGCTTGGTATCTGTCGCGCAAGCACTTGCATACCAAGCGAATAACCGGCCTAGGCAGCTTCGCCATGTATGGAAGTATGGGGCTGCTAACTGGGACGATATGCGAGATTTCTTCGCATCCTTTCCATGGTCCGAGATGTGCTTCGGAAACTCCGATGTTAACGCTTGCGCGGAGTCGGTGTCAGAGATTATTCTTCTGGGGATGGAGATGTATATTCCACATTCCATCAAACGAAGTTCGTCTGATAAACCTTGGTTTGACAAAAAATGCGAGCAGATTACAGCGGCAAAAAATAGAGCTTTTAAGCAATGGCGCTCCAATCCCACCGATGTAAACAGAACGAATTTTGTTAGAATCAGAAACGTGTGCAACCAGGCGATTGATACCGCGAAGAAGGCTCACAACGACGGGGTGATCAATAAGCTCCTTCGGTGCCCAACTGGTTCGCGCTCCTTCTGGTCAATGGCAAAGGCTGTCAGCAGTAACTTTGCTTCCTCCTCTTTCCCTCCGTTGGTGACAGACAGCGGGACGTTAGTCACGAATCCAAAGGATAAAGCTAATGTGTTCGCGAATTTATTTTCCGCGAATTCAAACCTCGATCCCGGCCTTTTGCAGCCACCCGTGATCTCGCCGGTACAGTCTTCCATGCGGGATGTGAGATTTCGTCCGCGCACTATTCAGCGCATTCTACGTGAACTGGATTGTAGGAAGGCAACCGGCCCGGACGGAATACCAGCAATAGTCCTTAAGAACTGTGCTCCAGAACTATCGCCGGTTCTTGGCCGACTCTTCCGCTTATCTTATGCACGGAGGACCTTTCCTGCCTGCTGGAAAATCGCTCGAGTTCAGCCAATCCCAAAGACGGGAAAAAAGTGTCTCCCACAAAATTACCGTCCGATAGCATTGCTGTCTATTTTATCTAAGGTAATGGAAAAAGTCATCAATACAGAGTTGGTTAAGTATTTGGAGTGCAACGGTCTTCTGAATGATCGTCAATACGGATTCCGTGGCAGGCGGTCCACAGGAGACCTTTTGACACTTATAACCGATATATGGACATCTGCGATTGAACGGCATGGTGAGTCAAGGGCGGTCGCATTAGATATCTCCAAGGCTTTTGACCGCGTCTGGCACGGGGCATTGCTGAGCAAACTTCATTCATATGGACTTTCCCAACAGCTTTGCGACTGGACGAGGAGCTTCCTCGAGAATCGATCGATCCGGGTTGTTGTGGACGGCGAGTGTTCGGATCTGTATCCTGTTAATTCGGGGGTGCCCCAGGGTTCAATTTTGGCTCCAACCTTGTTCTTGCTCCACATAAATGATTTATTGGAGGCAACGGATAACAAAGTGTTCAGTTTTGCGGATGATAGTACGCTTGTTTCCTCCTTTTCGAGTGATCGGCCGATTGGTGCATCAACGTCGCACCAGCTGAGATGTGGACAGATTGACTCTCTGAATCAGGATCTAGATAAAGTCCTGCAGTGGGGAAAGGCCAATCTTGTCGACTTCAACGCAACGAAGACCCAGTATACAACATTCACAAAGAAAACCGGATCATCGGTTCCACAGCTGATGATGAATGGCCAGGCCCTCGAGGCTGGGGAAAGTTTGAGATTGCTCGGCGTCACGGTCTGTGGGAATGTATCATGGCATAAACACGTATCGGGTATCGCCAGATCAGCCTCAGGAAAACTGAGTTATCTTTTTAGAGCCAAGAAATATTTTACTCCGGCCCAACTTCTTCTCCTATATAAATCTCAAATTAGACCCGCGCTCGAATATTGCTCTCGTGTTTGGAGCTCGGCTCCTAAACATACTCTCGACCTACTTGAGAGCGTACAAAGACGAGCGATCCGCCTGATCGGGGACTCGGCGCTGACGACGGGACTACAGTCGCTATCACATCGAAGGCGCGTGGCCGACCTCTGTCTGTTCTACAGATATTATCACGGGTGCTGTTCTTCGGAGATTCTTGGCATTGTTCCACGCAATTCGGTCTATATGCGCTCCACAAGACAATCCGACGGATCGCACCCGTTTGTGGTTCATCTCCCGACAGCGCGAACATCCCTGTATCAGAACTCGTTCCGTTACAGAGCGGGGAAGCTGTGGAACTCCCTTCCCACGCGAGTGTTCCCGGAGCGTTATAACCTGCAACTGTTCAAAAAGAACTGCAACAGTTATTTGATGGCATCTCGGGGCGCCCACTCGACGCTATAGGTTCGCCTCTCCCGAGAGAAGTCTAATAAAAAAAAAAAAAAAAAAAAATCCTTTTTAAGCTGTCCTCCCTAGGTTTCGAATCCCTATTGATCAAGTGGTGATCTTCTTATCTGAAAGATCGACCCTACCGTGTCAAATTCAGATCCTCCCTGTCCAATCCTTTTCTTCCTACGTCAGGGGTTCCGTAAGGCAGCCATCTAGGTCCCTCCTATTTAATCTTATCAATTATGCTGACTCCATTATTAAATACTCATCCATCTCCCTCTATGCAGGCGACGCCAAACTCTACAAAACGATCATCTCTCCTCTCGACTCCTCACTTCTCCAAACGGACCTCGGCAGCTTCTCAACTTGGTGCCGTAATAACTGCCGTGAACTCAACTTTCCCAAATGTCACTCCATCACCTTCTCCCGCAAACGCCCCCCCCCCCCCCCTCGCCGTGTCTTCATCCTGCTAAATCAGCAGATATTATGGGATCTTATTTGACAGGGAGCTTAGCTTTATCCCACATATTGATGATATTATTCTTAAGACCAACTCTGTCCGTGGGTTTGTGAAACGCTGGTCTAAAGAATTCTCTAATCGTTACGTTTCCCGTTCTTTCTACATAGCCTTCGTCGCCCCCTTCTTGAATACGCCAGTCAGGTCTGGTATCCACACTACTCGTCCCATGTACGCAGAATCGAAAGCGTGCAACGTCGTTTTCTGCGTTTTGCCCTCTGCGGACTGAACTGGGCGAATCCTCGGATTCTCCCCCACACACAAGCCGGCTCCATCTGATCAACTTCAACACACCTGAGGAGCGCAGAACTCATGCCGATATCCTTTTCGTCCACCGTCTCGTTTCAGGAACAATCAACTGCCCAAGCTTGCTCTCCATCATTCCACTTCACACTAACTCGCCTAACCTGCGAAACTCTCATCTCTTCTATCAGCCCACCCACCACACTTCTTACGGCTCTAATGAACCTATTTCGCGAATGCTGCGGCGGGCAACTTTACCTCTACTGCTCTCAAACTTCATCTCCTCCTGACCACGCCCACTTGGATAAACCCAGTAACCAACACGCCAAACATACCCCCCCCCCCCTCTTTTTTCTTTCTTTTTAACCATAGATTATATTCTTATAAATAGTTTTAAGATAGTTGTTAAGTTTTATCGCTTGTACTAAGCTGAATATATGAGGGTTCTGCCCTCACTAAACTAAACTACTTCAGAATAACAACCGGATTCATACACGCGGCTTCAGTTCTATCTTTTCATGGTTCTAACCGTTATAGTGTCGGTTCGAATCACACGCTCTTCACTATCGTCGCAAACGGTATATATGTGTCAAAACTTCATCACAATCAGACCATAACATACTAAGTTATAGCAATTTGAGTGACGCTATTTTTACAACTGCTTGCTCACAGTGGACCAACCCATCGATGATTCAGAGCGCTGTTTGGTACTGTTTGCTCTCGGAGTAAAGTGTTTTTTTTTTGCGTAGGTATGACAATTGTTAGGGCTGTATAGTGGTTAGTATACCCGCCTGTCACGCGGGAGACCAGGTTTTTGATTCCACGTCGGGGAGCCTCTGGCGTAAGACTAATGATCTTGCCCGGAAAAACAAATCATTATGGAAAATTTAACAAGCCTCAGGACTTGCTAGATAAGGCCAAGACCGGTTCCTGGTTGTAGTGCCGATGATGATGATGATGACAATGGATGAAACAAACACAATTCACCTCGCAATCAAATCGACAGTCAGCTGAGTGGAGAGCACCCAGTGAAAGCTATCCGAAACGTTTGTCCATTGTTTCTAATTTGTAAAAGTAGCGTCACTTAACGTCGTGAAATTCTGACATATCGTTTAAAGATAAGTCATCATCATCATGGGCACTACAATCGAGATCCCGTCTTTGCCTTATTTAGCAAGTCTCGAGGCTTGTTAAATTTTCCATAATATATATAGTATATATAGTGGTGGTAAAAATAATAGAAACAAGCTTGTTCTTCGACATTAATCGTTTTTTTTTTTTTTACACTAACGCGCGCACAAAACGGGATTCTGAAGTACCCTTAAATGTCAGAGCACAGTGGGAGCGGATGGAGAGGAAGTGGGTAAGGAAATGAGGTATCGATATATATTGTTCTAAAATGCCTGGACATTATAACGACGAGGAAACACATGATCAGATAGAGCATTCCACATTCGTGTGGTTCGGCTAAAGAATGATTCTCTATGTTTATGAAGTTGACTTTTAATGTGAACTGATACGAATTTTCAAATTCATGAACACGCCGAGCACTTATACCATGGAGGACGCTGTGCAACAGGGAAACTCCGATCACTGCTGGGTATCGGTCGAGAAACCACTTGCATTTCAAGCAAATACCCGACGTAAACAGCTTCATCATGTATGGAGGTATGGGGCTGGTAACTGGAATGATTTTCAAGATTTCTTCGCATCCTTTCCGTGGGCGGAAGTGTGCCTTGGAGACTCCGATGTTAACGCATGAGCGGAATCGGTCACAGAGATTATTTTTCTCGGGATGGAGATCTACATTCCGCGTTCCATCATCATCTGATAAGCCTCGGTTTGATAAAAAAAATGCGAGCGGATTACAGCTTTTAAACAATGGCGCTCCAATCCCACCGATGTTAACAGAACGAGTTTTGTTAGAACCAGAAACGCGTGCAACCAGGCGATTGATAGCGCGAATAAAGCTCACAACGACAGAGTGACCAATAAACTCCTTCGGTGTCCGACTGGTTCGCGCTCCTTCTGGTCAATGGCAAATGCTGTCAGCAGTAACTTCGCGTCCTCCTCTTTCCCTCCGTTGGTGACAGACAGCGGGATGTTAGTCACAATTTCAAAAGATGAAGCTAATATGTTTGCGAATTTATTTTCCACGAATTTAAACATCGATTGCGGTCTTTTGGAGCCACCTGTGATCGCAATGGTATGGTCTTCGAGGCGGGATGTGAGGTTCCGCCCGCGTACTATTCAACGCATTCTACGTAGACTGGACTGTAAGAAGGCAAGCGGAATGGACGGAATACCAGCTATAGTCCTTAAGAACTGTACTCCAGAACTGTCGCCGGTTCTTGGGGGACACTCGCTTATCTTATGCACGGATAACCTTTGCTACCTGTTGGAAAATCGATCGAGTTCAGCCAATCCCAAAGACGGGAAAAAAGTGTCTCCCACAAAATTACAGGCCGATAGCATTACTGTCTGTGTTATCTAAGATGATGGAAAAAGTCATCAATACTGAGTTAATTAAGTATTTGAAGTGCAATGAACTTCTGAATGATCGTCAATACGGATTCCGTGGCAGGCGGACAACGGGAGACATTTTGACACTTATAACCGATATATGGACATCTGCGATTGAGTGGCATGGTGAATAAATAGCGGACGCATTAGATATCTCCAAGGCTTTTGACCACGTCTGGCACGGAACATTGCTGAGCAAACTTCGTTTATACGAATTTTCCCAACAGCTTTGCGACTGCACGAAGACCTTAATCGAGGACCGATCGACCAGGGTTGTTGTAGAAGGTGAATCTTCGGATCTGTATCCTGTTGATACGGGGATGCCTCAAAGTTTTATTTTGGCTCCAACCATATTTTTGCTTCACATAAATGATTTGTTGGAGGCAACGGATAACAGAGTATTCAGTTTTGTGGATGATTGTAGGCTTGTTTCCACTTTTTCGAGTGATCGGCGGATTAGTGCATCAACGTCGCACCCGCTGAGATGTAGCCAGATCGACTCTGAATCGGGATCTGGATACGGTCCTGCAGTGGGGAAATGCTAATCTCGTCGATCTCAATGCAACGAAGACACAATATACAACATTCACAAAGAAAAGTGGATCTTCAGTTCCACAGCTAATGATGAATGGCTAGGCCCTCGAATCTGAGGAAAGCATGAAATAGCGCGGTGTTACAGTCTGTGGGAATGTATCATGGCATAAATACGTGTTGAACATTGCCAGGACCGCCTCTGGAAAACTGAGTTATCTTTTTAGAGCCAAGAATTATTTTACTCTAGCTTTTTCTCTTGTAAGTACTCTTATGTTTGGAGCTCTGCTCGTAAGCATACCCTCGGCCTATTTGAGAACATACAGGGGTCTGCGCTGACATTGACTACAGCCCCTATCATATCGAAGACACTTAGCTGACCTCTGTTTGTTTTACAGATATTATCACGAGTACTGTTCTTCGGATATTCGTGGTATGGTTCCGCGCAATTCGGTTTATATGCGCTCCGCAAGACAATCCGACGTATCACACCAATTTAGGGTTCATCTCCCGACGGCACGAACATCTCTGCATCAGAACTCGATCCGTTACATGGCGGGAAAGTTGTGGAATTCCCCCCTCACGCGAGGGTTTGTGGAGCGTTACAACCTGCAACTGTCCAAGAAGAACTGCAATTTTACCTCATATATTAGCGACGTAATCCTCAAGGCCAATCCTTGGTTTTGTGAAACGGTGGTCGAAAGAATTCTCTAATCCCTATGTTACCCGAAGTAGTAAGTAGCCTTTGCTTTTTTCTTTCACTATTTTCTCCACTAAGTCGATGTTTTTTTTTTTACAGTTACTGTTCTTGCAGATGGTTTCGTATGGGGCATTTTTTTCCCAATTTCATGATCCTCTTTGAGCGCCTTATGCCACTCAAATGCCCTTGTTGATGAGATAACAGAGTAACCGCAGGCTTGCAGATGGTTTCGTATGGGGCATTTTTTTCCCAATTTCATGATCCTCTTTGAGCGCCTTATGCCACTCAAATGCCCTTGTTGATGAGATAACAGAGTAACCGCAGGACTTCCCCAACTTTTCCAGTGCGTCCGAACAAGAAATCCGTTCACAACACAAAATTCCAACAAACGTTTTTGCATAGTAAAAACCATCGATAACATTTAAAGAAAACTAATGCCTTTGGTTGCTGCTAACGAAAAAGCTGACAGGTGGCGCTCGAACTCAACGTCAAAATATAGGGTTTTCCAATAGGGACTTGAAAACTTTTTTTCGGTAGTAAATTTTTATAATTTGCAGACGTTCGTTCGTGTACTTAATCATGATGAAAATGTTGAGTTTACTGAATAAATTGACAGTGACAGTTCGATGAATAGTGAAAGGGTGCGTTCACAAATTAAATAATTCAAAGTTGTCAAGTTCCTATTGGAAAACCCGATAGATGACAGTTGTACAAACATAAGCAAAAAGTTTTGTTAGGATCCGCAAATAAAAAATATCATTCGGGTTGAATATGAATTGGGGCAACTAAAGGATAGTAAATATGGTTCTTTAAGGTTTAATGTAGTTAATAGAGTTAATATTACAATAAATCCAGCAATATCTTTATATGAATAAAATAGATGAAAGGGAATTTTATCTAAATTTAAGAATAACACGCGCTGTGTGAATGAATTAATCCCACATATAATTTGAATTTGGCTTAAAGTATCCGCGTGGACAGGTTAAATTAAAACAAAATATATTGGCTGACATTTAAACACTTTTTTCTAATTAGTAAGCCAAAAATTTGAAAAGAAATAAAATAAGAAATGGTTGTGAAACGTTAACTAACTTTAGGAAAGTTCTAAAAATGTTATAAACTGTTGGGAATACTTAAGCCTGTGTAAAGTCATCCAGAAACTGATGCATTCCTCATTTAAGTAAACTCTCAACTCCCAATAAGAATCGACTTGACTGGCATAAGCTTGGGCTATTAGATTCCACTTTGTTCATTCGACACTCTATCCAACCAAAGATCTTGATTCAACCTTTTCTCTCGACTTCCGAATTGCAATGTAGAACATGCAACGGACGAATTTTTAGAAGAATTTGAAGCTGCACTACAAGGTATCACCTTTGTTTACCAAAACAATTGTAATAAGCACTTCTAGAGGTCGAGGTTTTACTTTGTGTAATAATATTTGTTATAGCTACTTCGCGACAAACCGATTCATTTTCCTTGGCACAAAGAAATAGCATTGAAGAAGAGCAACAGCCAAAAATAATATGTGACAACATTCATGAGAAGTTCAAGGAGCTAATCAGCGATTACTCTTAAGAGGTCCCCGAGTACGGGTCGCCATTGAATACACATGACATGATAGCAATGCGATTCCAACGGCCAACTGCTGATAGGCAGTATTACAATGATGTTTCAAGACCACGATTTTTTGTGGGTTATCTTCAGCGGAAAACAAAAGCAGTGTGTATGCCTTATCCCAATACTTCCAAGAATCTCTTCTCCCGACAATCGCTTATCATAACCACCACTGACTCACATATCAGCGGAAACAGGCAGCAGACATGATTCATAACATTATGCAGGCGGCCGTGACAAGAAGCCAATGATCCAATAAATTCCACTCCTCCTGGGTCTCTAGTCCGCATGTTCGACAGCATAATATAAAACAAGTATCGATTGCTAAAGCGACAAAACCCCCGCCTAGAGTAGAACCTAACTTTGGTTTGAATGCTTTTTATAGATTCGATTACCGAATAGAGAATGCAGTTTACGTGGTACATAGACAGAGAATAACAATCCACAACGGAACTAGAGTCAGTCAATTAGAACACCTGATTTGGAATCAATGAATAACACCCACCTTCTCAGACATGACCATATTGTTGTCCTCGGTGCCGTAGACGGTCTCAACCCCAGGTTGGGGACCGCGACTGATTCCATCAGTGTCCATGATTGCTGTGTGATATATGAGCCTGAAGACGTTCCTCAGGAGCTCGAGGATACAAATGTTTCCTTTTTATGGTGTCTTTGTTGCTGCCCAACCACAAGGGGTTGCTTTGTTGACTTATGCGATGGGGTGTAGATTTCTTTGTTCCGTTATGCCTCCCACCGTCTGCTTCTGGATGTTTTGTAATTAAATTGCGTTTGATTATACATAAATATTGATATATCTATGTTCGTGTTACTTTATTCTTATCTTTCTTAACACAACAATTAGATTTTGATTTGCACTCGTGCACTAGTTTAACCAACACAACACTCACGCGCACGCATAAGACGAAATTATTTTTCGTAGTTTGACAAAAAACAAAAAAAAAAGATTCTGTACGAGAAACTTTTCACTTTCGTTATTTTCACTGCATCTTGGGGAACACTACGCAATTATCGATCAACGAGGACAAGTGATGTTATTTTGGAACAATTTAATCACAAACATATTAGGAAAAGAGCCCATCCAGATCGCATCCAAGAAAATCGTTTTTGGATGAAAATTTTTTGCACGAAACACGACAGCGCAGAAAAGGAGAAGTGATGATGAAAAATATTTTTTTTCGCACCACCCAAGTGACATTCGATTGTTGGTGTTGGAGAAAGGGCAGAATGACATGGTGTGGTGTATGCAATCGAACGAGTGCTGTCATGACTGCTCGAACCCCACATTGTGGGGCCCAAAAGGGGCAGCACGAAACTTGCGTAATTGGTCGACTGATTGAAAATGTTTTTATTTGGCGGAGGAAGAAATAATATTTACATATTTAAGGAGGTTTATTTGCTGTAACCATTAAAAAGAGTAATTTGTTTAATATTTAAAGTCTTAAGATATCATCCAAAAATTTAACATTGACATTTAAAGTTTCATACAGATATATAGTATTGTGACGCATATGACAGTCAGTACTGGAATATTCGGGAAAGTCCAAAACAAAGTATTGGAAAACTGGAGACTATGGATAATAGAACATTCAAGATTGTGGAACGAACGGAAACGAAATACCGAATCAGAATGTGGGGAACTGGTATAAATACGTCGCACACAACTCATGGGGACAAGTAGAAAGTAATAAGTCTCGAGTGAGAAGCAAGCGATAAGTAAGAAGTAAAATACGCGATAAGTACGGAAGCGATAAGTCAAGAAATCGTTGTGTACGGTAAAAGTAGCGGTTGTGGTTAACGGACTAATAAAGTATTACACCGTAAATTCAAAATTCGACGCCCAAAATTCAAAATTGGACGCGCAAGCTGCAGATGTTAATGCAAAGTTGGATGCCCAAAATTCAAAATTCGACGCACAAGCTGCAGATCTGAATGCAAAATTGGATGCTCAAACGCAGTGGATGAAATGTAATTTTCAACACTTTAAGGAAGAAATCCAGTCAGAAATTCGAAACGAAGTAGAAAATCTGGATCTAAAAGTCACCGAAGAAATAATGCGAATCGAAAAGAGACTTGAGTGTGTTGAGAGAAATAAGACATCGCCTAGCAATCAACATGACTACACAGATACAAGGATGCAACCGCCAACCTTCGATGGAACGGGACCCTTTTCCGTATTTATACGTCAGTTTGACGCCGCGGCCAATTATAATAAGTGGTCGGATGAGCAAAAGTCAACATCACTAATCTTGTCACCTCGCGCGGCGGGTGCAGAATTGCTACAAACCATACCAGCAGAGAAGCAAACAGATTTCCAAGCGGTAAGAGACGGCCTTGAAGCTAGGTATGGAGACAACCACATGCAGCAGGTCTACCGCATGCAACTGAGGAGCAGAACGCAGAAACCTGGAGAAATTATTCAACAGTTGCAGGCCGACATTGAGCGATTGGCAAACTTGGCTTATACAAATATGACTAAGGAATTTCTGAACGAGGTAGCAATGGATGCATTTATAAACGCACTCCAAGATCGAGACTTGCAACGGGCCGTTCGTTTAGCGGGAAAGAAGACGATTAATGAAATACTGGCGTTCGCATTGGCTTATGAATCTGCCAAACTCGCTACCAGGAGTACATATAGAGTCCGAGATATGTCCGTCCAGGAACGTTCCTGCCAAAGAATCGGGCATGTACAACGGAGAACCCCGAGACCTGTTATGAAGTGCTGGACATGCGGCGGAGTCGGCCACATCTCTGTTGACTGTAGGAAATGTCGACGAATGAATGAAACATCGAGTGAGAATTGTTGTTCATGCGCTTGTCATAAGAGGAGACTATCAACGGAAGAATCTGAGGTGAAGAAGCACATTGTACCTGTCAGAGTACTAAATGCGTCCGAAGAGCCGGTCGCAATAAGAAAAGGAGATTTAACCGCAGAATGTGCACCCGTATCAATGATAAGCTCAATTCAGCAAGGGAAGGTGCATAATAACGCTGATGCTCTATCAAGAAGACGATGTAAGCCAGATTTTAAACATTGTCATAAAGCGAAGACAAAGAAGAGGCGTACGACCTGCGAAATGTACAAGTAGAAGTACTAGATGGGTGGACGACTGAAGCTATACGCGCAGCTCAACTTCAGGATGAAGATATGTCACTAATCCTGGAACACAAAGAAAAGAACGAGCGGCCAATTTGGAACGATATTTCCGACAAGAGTGAAACATTTAAAGCATATTAGGCACAAAGGAATTCCTTGCTGGTGGAAGATGGTATTCTTAAGCGTAAATGGGAAGCCGCGGACGGAAAATCCCATCGAATGCAGATTCTAGTCCCACCATCAAAAGTGAAAGAGGTTCTAACAGAAATGCACAACGGGGCCTCCGGTGGACATCTGGGAGTTAATAAAACACTTTCAATTACGATCTCGATTCTACTGGCTTCACATGAGAGATGACGTCGAGTCTTGGTTTAGGAAGTGCACAACTTGCACTGCGACCAAAGGGCCAACAGAGAAACCAAGGAGCGCTATGAAGCAGTACAACGTGGGTGCCCCTTTCGAGCGAATTGCGATTGATATCTCAGGACCATTCCCAAAAACAAACGACAACAACAAATACATGTTGGTCATCATGGATTACTTCAGCAAGTGGGTGGAAGTCCTTCCAATTCCAAACCAAGAAGCAACAACCGTCATTGAGCAGCTTATCAATAATTGGATCAGTAGATATGGATTTCCCTGTAAGCTTCATTCCGATCAAGGCCGAAACTTCGAATCGCAGATATTTCAAGGCATCTGTGCGGTACTGGGCGTAGGGAAAACTAAGACCACACTCTTACATCGGCAGTCAGACGGAATGGTCGAAAGGTTCAACCGAACAATGAAAGAATATTTATAGAAGGTCGTTAGTGATCACCAACGATATTGGGACAAATATGTACAAAGCTTTCTCCTGAGTTATAGATCGGTTAATCAGGATACGACATGCCATTCTCCAGCAGGAATTATATTTGGACGAGAGATACGAATACGAGCTGATCTGCGATTCGGAATACCTCCAGACGCCATAGATAAGACCGAACACTACGTAGCCGAATGGAGAAATCGCCTCGATGAGATTCATCATTTGGTTCGAAAGCAAATCAAGGTATTCAGTGACAGGATGAAAACAAGGTACGACGTTCGAGCCAACGCATCCGGATTTAATGCAGGCTATAGCGCATGGCTTTATAACCCTCATCGGCAAAAGGGAAGGTCTCCGAAGTTACAGCAACATTGGGAAGGACCATATAAGATTCTCACAAGAATTAACGACGTTGTCTATAGCATTCAGCGAAGGCCGAACGCCAAAATGAAAGTGGTACATCGTGACCGACTGGCGACTTTTATAAAGACCAGTGAACTTAGTTCGGGACGAACTAATCTAGGCGGAGGGTAGTGTGACGCATATGACAGTCAGTACTGGAATATTCGGGAAAGTCCAAAACAAAGTACTGGAAAACTGGAGACTATGGATAATAGAACATTCAAGATTATGGAACGAACGGAAACGAAATACCGAATCAGAATGTGGGGAACTGGTATAAATACGTCGCACACAACTCATGGGGACAAGTAGAAAGTAATAAGTCTCGAGTGAGAAGCAAGCGATAAGTAAGAAGTAAAATACGCGATAAGTACGGAAGCGATAAGTCAAGAAATCGTTGTGTACGGTAAAAGTAACGGTTGTGGTTAACGGACTAATAAAGTGTTATATTAATTCAAAATCGATTTAACGGCTCTTATTTATTCAAAATAATTAATCCAGCGAACCCTAAGCTCGCTACAGTATATATACTGCTGGAAAAAAAATATAAACAAGCTTGTTCTTCGACATTAATCGCTTTTTTTTTTACACTAACGCCCGCACAAAACGGGATTTTGAAGTACCTTTAAATGTCAGAGCACAGTGCCAGCGGATGGAGAGGAAGTGGATAAGGAAAGGAGGTGTCGATGTATATTGGGGTTGAATGCCTGGACATCACAACGGCCAGGAAACACATGATCAGGCAGAACATTCCACATTCGTGTGGTTCAGCTAAAGAGCGACTATCTATGTTTATTTGTGCACCTAACGTCCACTTTCAGTTAGTGTAGTTTTGGATGCACCTGATGAAATATGGGAGTTGAACTCCATTTTTGGACACATTGTAAATAGTGGCCAGGTTGGATGGAGCGAAGTATCTTTTGCATCTCTTAAGGAACCCCATACATTTGGCTGCACTTTTCGCAGCTTCAAATATGTGGTCATTCCAATTAAGAGTCCAATTAATTCGAGTGGCGGAGATTGATAGTTCCTTGGCTTCGTCGATGCAAGTGCCTTTCGTAGACAGTATATTTACTTTGGGGCTCACCTTTGACGAGAAGAGGCAGGACTGGCTTTTTAGGGCATTGAATTCTACTCGGTTAGATAATCCGAGCCGAGCGCCAGATCCCAGAGCCGTCTTTCGACGAAGTTGTAGACGTGATAAATCGACTGAAAAACAACAAGGCTCCCGGAATCGATTCCATACCGGCAGCGCTTGTGAAGCCTGGAGGAGGAGCAACCGCTCGAAAGATCCACCAACTGGAAAAAATAATATGGGACAAGGAAGTCATTCCGGAAGAATGGAAAACCTCAATAGTCGTCCCCATTTTCAAAAAAGGCGACAGATCTGACTGCGAAAATTACAGAGGAATATCATTGTTCCCAATCACATACAAAATATTAACAAATGTCATACTGGCAAGAATCACACCCTACGCAGAAGAAATATTGCGAGACTACCAATGCGGATTCCGTAGGAACCGGTCAACAAGCGACCAAATGTTCACAACAAGGCAACTACTGGAAAAGAAGTGGGAATACGGAGAGGCGGTTCACCAACTGTTCGTTGACTTCAAAAAAGCCTACGACTCAGCCGCGCGGCAAAGACTCTACCATACTGTGGTCGAGCTGGGGATCCCGAAAAAATATGCCGCCCTCATTCAAATCTGCATGAACAAAAACAAAGGGCGAGTTAGAATAGAAAACCACCTCTCAGAACCATTTGAAATCCGGGACGGACTACAACAAGGGGATGGCCTCTCACCATGCCTTTTTAACCTTGTCCTCGAGTATGTTATCAGAAAGGCACAAGACGACAACATTACCGGAACATCCCTGAACGAGGTCACACAAGTGCTCGCATATGCGGATGACATCGCCGTTCTGGGCGATAATCTCGAAACTATAAGTAAAAACAGTGAAATTGTGGGGCTTTTCAGGGCCCGAAGAGCCATGCATCGCTCGATTCCCACTATTCCAAGCAAACGACTTACCTCTCGGTCGAACTTCAGCAAGGTTGCGTAACCTTGCTACGGCATTTACCCCCAGCCAAATCGCCGGAATTATTACGGTTACCCAATCGGATACCCGTTTTGAATAGCCGTAGGCAGCGTACCTATTCTGTGGGGGTTTTCCTTCCAAACCCCTTTTTCTCCAACACCACCCCTGAAAAACATTAAATCCACGGCAAAGCTTATCACCTTGCCGTGGCATCGAAAACTCACCCTCGGGCAGGCATTAATTCCTTAAAAAACATTAAGTCCACGGCAAAGCTTATCACCTTGCCGTGGCATCGAAAATTCACCCCCGAGGCGTACATTATTTCCTAAAAAAAATCATAAGTCCACGGCAAAATTATCACATTGCCGTGGCATTTGAAATCCTATCCCTAGGCATACATTTATTCAGGGCATCTCGTTCCCATAGCCTTATGCTATGGAAACAACATCAACAAAGAGTTCCTTGTTGACTCGTTTTATTGTTTGCCCATGGCACTTCTTACATGCGGCTATTTGGTCCCATTGTTTTGCCACCGCCGACAAGGTTTCGGCCGAGGCAAACCAAACATTTCTCTAAGTACCAGCAATCGCTGGTTTCCTATTATCGGTCCCCACATTCAGGGACCGCAATTAAGCAACGAACTGGATGCAGCCAGAAAATGTTTACTTTCAACATCTGGCAATGGCTGCACCCTATATTCGTTGCAATGTTTAATCATCGTCAACCGAAATGATGATTTATGACCTCCCATAGGATGACCAGATGTTTTGTTTACATTCATGTAAGATGCTGCAGCGATGTCGGCATCCGTCCAGGGTCGCCGGACGATCGTATGCAAGGCATACGCACACATGCATAATGTATGCCTATTTCACCCGGTCCAATCACGATTAACTCCCTCGAGTTAATCGTGTAGCCCCTCCTCCTTTTGCAGTTCTTTGAGGTTTTCCTCTTTTCTTTGGTGAGCACCAGTCAGTCAGCCTTTTTCCTTGGAGTCAATCGGTGTGTGGCGAGTCGTGATATTTTATTCACGTCGACAGTTTAATTATTAGTTTTCTATTACTTCTGATCCTGCTTTATCGTTTAAGTTACTTTTAACGTGATCATCAATTTGAGTCGTGATATTTTATTCACGTCGACAGTTTAATTAATAGTTTTCTATTACTTCTGATCCTGCTCTATCGTTTAAGTTATTTTCAAGGGATCATTTAATTAAAACCGTTTTCAGTGGACTTTCGTCATTAAGTGCGTTTATTTTATTTTGCCTTTATGTTAATAAATTCGCAAGACAGTCGGGATTTTGGTGTGGCTGATGTGTCGTGTTGTGTTTGCTGGTGTCCAGTTTGCGTTCATGTAAATTAAGTAGAGAAACAAAGTTTATATCTCCAGTTGTGTTCATGTTAATCAAAGTTATAATAACAAAGGAAACATTGTAAAATTAATCGGCGTTACAGTTATAAAATAAAAGAACATTGTTTTTAAATAAACACCGTGCGTTTTATTCCTTATTTGTTTGATTTTGCTCATGTGACAATTTCTCTGTATTCAGTGGGTTTTTGTTGAATCCGCGTCCGTGTTGACGCACTAATAGAAAATCCCACATTGGTGACCACCGCGAGTCAACACGCTCCTTAACACAATCCGAACATTTAACACCGGAACCGAGTGCAAAAATTTAAACAATAAAAGGGTACGCCCCAACGCCAGCCCAACAACAGCACCTGGCATAACATCAGTTCGCAGAGCTAACCAGTCCCCAACGCTCCGGTATCCAACATCTTCGGACAAGTAACAACTCAGCTATAACCGCCGTCCCAACGACTCACCACTGCGGACCAGGAACTGCAGCCACAATTAGTCAACACACAGGTATGCACAATAGTTTGGTTTTCACTGCTAGACAGACTGGTAATGTCTAAGCAAAATAGGTTTTTGCATGCACGTAAAAATTAAATATTAACGTAATTCTGAAATTAATTACGAATAAACTGGCAAATAAACAGATATATACATATACGTTATATTTATTCATTTATTTATCATATATAGCACTAAAAGAACACACGACACGAATATCAAAATATATTGTATACTTATGTGAAGAATGACATCTCTTTGATACTAAAAGTTACAAAGTTTCCCTCTCTTTATATAAAAGCGAATGTTTACCTACATTATTAACGAAATAAAAACTTGCTTGTTTTGTAAGCAGCGGTTTTAGTCCAACAAATTAAAAAATAATAATAATCAATACGCAAAAGGAAAAACGACATTAAAGTTGAAATTCGAGTGAAAAATTAGTACAAAATAGTCGTAAAGAACAATTAATAATATCCTTCAATTGTGAAACCTTTCACCTTCATTATTTTTTTTTTTTTTTTTTTTTTTTTTCATTTCATTGTGTGTACGACAATACTCTTTAGTGACTTATTAAGAGTTGTTATATGGTCGACAGAATTGTAAGCCCCTTCCGGGTCAAGTCCGCGTACATACATCAGTATTTTTAAATATCTAATCCAATAAGTTTAATTCTGCACTAATAATACAACAGAAAGTAAGAAATTAAAGTACACAACCAAGCCGCCAAAAAAAAAAAATCAACTAACAAATCAACTTATGGTTCCCTTTTGAATTTTCTTAGTTTTCCATTAAAAAGATACAGACCTAATTAACATTTAAACCGCGGCAATACACCAGCATTTAATTGTAATCCATGTCAGTTTTTATTTTTAGAACTTTATATTTTACATATTATTTTTGTCTTCATTTTATTGTATCCTTAAGATTTGTGCAAATAAGTATATGTACCTAATTTCTTCACATAATATTTACATTTACATACATATCCTACAATTAAGTGAACTTGTATTGTTAATAAAATTGAATTCACCCTAAAGAAAAATATCTGCCTGTTTAAAAACTTGAACAAAGAACCATATCGATTAAAAAATTACAAACGAAAACATATTGGTATTCTCAAACAGCAAGCAATAAAGGCAAAATTAAACTAAATTTTGTAAGCCCCTTCAGGGTATAGATAACACGCAACTCCCGGTAAAAGCACACTCATATCACGACTCCCCACGACCACTTATTCGCGACTCGAAGCAAGCCCACGGCTCGATACCCCCTTTGGCTCCACTTGACTCCACTTCCGACCTTCGCTCGGCTTATTTTGGTTAGGGAAAACCATTGTTTTAGGACATCCGTGGTTCTCTCAACTTCCTGCGACTCCTTTTCACCCATTGGCCCCCTTTACCTTTCTTCGCGTTCTCTTACGCTTTTGACTCCCGTTTCGCGTCACTACCCATAATGGTCAACACGAGAAACACCATGGCCAAAAAGGCTCAGGAACAATCCGAGCCCCTTGAATTCCACGACGCCTCCAGCGTCGATTTCCCTGCTGAGCAAGTCGATGCTGACCTAGACTTGCCCGGACAATCTACTCCCCTGGCACCACCCGTTGCCCCCAGCGTCGTGAACCGACCCCAGCCTACTTCCACAGACACACCCCCGACTGCTCCTAACGCCTCTAGTACCGGCCCTTTGGTAAATTCCGGCATTTTAATGCCCACAACTAGTGCCGGTACTTCCAGACAAGCCCATAGGCAACCAGAGTCCCAAGAATTCCACGATGCTTCCAGCCTCGGGAATGGGACTCGTCATTCTAATATAGGACTTCCCCCTTCGATGAGGAGGACCCAGACCTTTGGTTTGCGGTAGCAGACCGCATCTTCCAGGCCTCAGCCTTGCACGACGAACAACTTCATGCAGTCGAGCTGTTGAAAGTGCTTGACCGCACTCAGCGACCGCATGTTGCCCACATAATAAGGTCGGCCGGCCGCAACCCATATAGCAACATGCGTGAAGCTCTGCTCGACGCTTTGGACGAACCTGGAAGTGTGCGGCAACAACGTTTAGCCGCTGTAACCAACCTTTCTGGGATGAGACCATCTCTTTTCCTGACCCATTTACGCTCTATAGCGGGGACCAGGATTGGGGACGACCTAATAAGGCCTCACTTTTTGAGGTGTCTTCCCCAACATGCCCGTTCGGCACTTATAGCCCAACCCAACCAGAGTTTGGGCTATTTATCCAAAATTGCGGACGCAATTATGGAAAGCTCAGATCGGTATTCTGAGCCTCCTGCGTACCAGGTAGCGGCGGTTTCTCAACACGCCGCCCAGCCTGCACGGCACCCTCGTCTGCCTTTCTCAGCCCCTCAATTGGTCCCAACTCTCCATCCTCCTCAAACCCAATTACCTCATAGAAGGCCCGCCTCAACCAATTTCCCTCAGGGGAATCCAGAGGCAGCCCCCAACGTATTTAACCAAAGAAGTCCGCCACCACAATTAACCCCTGCTGACCTTCGGGCGCTCCAAACCTCACTCCTCCGCGAGATAACTCAATTGCGCGCGGAGGTGAGGAACAATCCTCGAAGCGCCCAGAATCGAGCCATGCCGAGCCGTCCTATTAATCGGCAAAATTTCTCCCAAAATGCCCCACAGAGGGCCAATTCCTCTCAAAATGGCCCTCACCGGGCCAACTCCCAGCGAGCTCCGGCTCGACCTCCCCGTAACGGCAATGCCAATAGGCAGAATATACCCGATAATGCCGTTACTCTGCCTTGGTGCGCCAATCACCAACGATATGGTGATCGCGCATTTAACTGCAAGGCGCCTTGTGGTTGGACGCAACCTTCCACCAACCAAAGGCGCTCTTTAAACTAATTTCGCCGACCGACACCCTCGCGCAATCGGCCGGCACCCATACGATAAGTCGCCTAACCATCCGGGATTCGAAACTGAATATCGCTTTTACTGTCGATACCGGCGCCGATATTTCAGTCCTCCCGCGATCGTTTGCTCCGCGCAACCGCGTGCCAGCCGCACTTAAATTGTCAGCTGCAAATAATACGCCGATACTTACGTACGGACGTAAAAAGCTGACACTCCAATTGGGTCTTTGTCGTCCGATCACTTGGCGTTTCGTCATTGCGGACGTAAATGAACCCCTGATAGGTTCCGACCTATTAGGTGCACATAATCTGTTGGTCGATTCGACCCATAACAGACTTGTGGCTCCAACCGCACCCCCCTTGCCCTTGACGGCATCACCAGCGGCAACTTCAGGGGCCACAGAGTGCATAGACCCATTCCAGGTTATGGTACAGGAATTTGTGAGTACAACAATTCCTCTACCTAACCAACGCCGACATAAAGCCACGGTGTTTCATCATATAGAAACACGTGGTCCCCCGGTGAGCCAGCGTCCACGTCGACTGGCTCCGGAAAAATTAAATGCGGCGCGCGCGGAGTTCGAGCATATGATCGAACTAGGTATCTGCCAACCGTCGGACAGTCCCTGGGCAAGCCCACTCCACTTAGTGAAGAAACGTTCTGGTGAGTGGCGCCCATGTGGCGATTACAGGCTGTTGAACGCAGCAACTGTCCCGGACAGATACCCAATTGCACACCTCTACGATTTTTCGTACAAATTACGAGGGTGCAATGTCTTCACTACCCTGGATCTCACCAGGGCATACCATCAAATTCCGGTGGCACCAGAAGACATCCCCAAGACCGCAGTCATTACACCTTTCGGACTCTTCGAGTTCAAAGTGATGACTTTCGGCCTCAGGAATGCCGCACAGACATTCCAACGTTATATCGACACGGCTTTACGAGGTCTTAATTGCTGCCATGCTTATCTTGATGACATTCTCATCGCCTCCAAAGACCACGCCGAACATAAACGCCACTTACGTCAGGTCCTAGAGCGCCTCCGTGAATTCGGTCTTGTCATCAACCCAGATAAGTGTCAATACGCCAAGGAGCAAATCACCTATCTGGGTTATGTCGTTGACAACCAGGGCATTCGCCCACTACCAGACCGTGTGGAGGCCCTCATGAAGTATCCCCGGCCTACTAACGTGAGTGAGCTTCGTCGATTTTTGGGCATGCTTAACTTCTATCGTCCAACACTGAAGAACGCTGCCCAAGTTCAAGCTCCCCTAAATGAGTTTTTAAAAGGAGCCAAGCGCAACGATAAGCGCCCCATTAATTGGACAGAAGACTCTGATAGAGCATTCCAACTGTCCAAAGAACAATTGGCAAATGCCACCTTACTCCGATACCCTCTCGAGGGAGCGGCACTTTCTATCCAATGCGACGCATCGGATACCGCAATCGGAGCCGTCCTTGAACAGGACATTGAAGGCCGCCCGGAACCACTTGGTTTCTTTTCAAGGAAGCTGAGTCCCACTGAGCGACGTTACAGCGCCTACGACCGTGAATTGCTCGCGATCTACAGCGCTGTTAAGTACTTCCGTCATATGATAGAAGGACGTTCGCTCTCTATTTTAACAGACCACAAGCCATTGGTCTATGCGTTCCGGAAGAAGTCGGGAAATGCCTCCCCCCGACAAGAGCGTCAATTAGACCTCATTGGGCAATATTCTACGGAGATCAGGCATATCTCCGGTAAACAGAATGTCACGGCGGACGCCCTTTCTCGAATCGATACGATTCACTTGCGTTCCGCCTTGAATAACGCTGATCTTGCCCTAGCTCAAGAGGAGGACGAACAGCTCAAGTCCCTCCTAACTGCCGATACGGCACTAGAGCTTAAGAAAATTACCCTTCGCGACCCTTTGGGCGAAATCTGGTGTGATGTCTCCACTGGAACCGCTAGACCTTACATTCCCGAGAAACTTCGTAAGGGCGTGTTCCAGGTTTACCACAACCCTGCCCACCCCAGCAACAGCCGCTGCTGTCCGTCGCAAATTCATTTGGCCCCGGATGAACAAAGATCTCACCGGTTGGGCCCGTGCTTGTCTCCAGTGCCAACGCTGCAAGGTAGCGCGACATAATGTACTGGAGCCAGCGCAATTCAAGCTTCCCACGGCACGCTTCGCCCATGTCCACATAGACATAGTGGGACCGCTTACTCCATCAAGAGGATTTTCTTATATCCTCACTATGATGGATCGCTGCACGCGATGGCCAGAGGCGACACCTCTCCGGGCAGTTACTGCCGAATCAGTCGCCAAGGCCTTTTACTCAACTTGGGTCACACGTTTCGGTGTACCAACCACCATAACTTCGGACCGAGGTCCACAATTTGAGGCGACGATTTTTAGGCAGCTAACAAATCTTCTCGGCTGCCAAAGGAGTCGTACCACCGCCTACCACCCGCAATCAAATGGGATGATAGAGCGCTGGCACAGATCTCTTAAAGCCTCACTCATGTGTCATAATGACACACAATGGTTTGACGCCCTTCCAATCGTCCTCCTCGGCCTGAGGACAAGTATTAAGGAGGACCTGGGTGCTTCGGCAGCAGAGCTTACCTACGGTACCAACCTCCTTCTTCCAGGAGAACTTTTCCTGAATGGCGAAACACCGCGTGACCAACTTCGTGAATTGGGACATCTCCGTGACCTGCTACGTAAGGTTAGGGCAACCCCTGTAACCAGGCACGGCTCCAAAAAACTTTTCGTCCACCCTGAACTGCACAGCTGCACGCACGTCTTTGTCAGGGTGGATAAGGTCAAAAAACCCCTCGACCCACCTTATGATGGCCCATTCAAAGTCTTCCGCCGCATCAGTGACCGCGTCTTCGAGATCGACATCAGAGGCAAGCGATCTACGGTCAGCGTCGAAAGGCTTAGGCCTGTTTTCTGGAAGCTTCCGCTCCAGAACCACCCCCATCTGCTGATACCACTCCTACACCACCGGCACAACCTCCCCGTACTCGCGCTCAAGCGCGCGCCCATAACCAACTTACCACCCCCTAACCTGCCTTACCTGTTTCGTGACTACGTCACTGGGGAGGGAGTGATGTGGGGCTTTTCAGGGCCCGAAGAGCCATGCATCGCTCGATTCCCACTATTCCAAGCGAACGACTTACCTCTCGGTCGAACTTCAGCAAGGTTGCGTAACCTTGCTACGGCATTTACCCCCAGCCAAATCGCCGGAATTATTACGGTTACCCAATCGGATACCCGTTTTGAATAGCCGTAGGCAGCGTACCTATTCTGTGGGGGTTTTCCTTCCAAACCCCTTTTTCTCCAACACCACCCCTGAAAAACATTAAATCCACGGCAAAGCTTATCACCTTGCCGTGGCATCGAAAACTCACCCTCGGGCAGGCATTAATTCCTTAAAAAACATTAAGTCCACGGCAAAATTATCACATTGCCGTGGCATTTGAAATCCTATCCTTAGGCATACATTTATTCAGGGCATCTCGTTCCCATAGCCTTATGCTATGGAAACAACATCAACAAAGAGTTCCTTGTTGACTCGTTTTATTGTTTGCCCATGGCACTTCTTACATGCGGCTATTTGGTCCCATTGTTTTGCCACCGCCGACAAGGTTTCGGCCGAGGCAAACCAAACATTTCTCTAAGTACCAGCAATCGCTGGTTTCCTATTATCGGTCCCCACATTCAGGGACCGCAATTAAGCAACGAACTGGATGCAGCCAGAAAATGTTTACTTTCAACATCTGGCAATGGCTGCACCCTATATTCGTTGCAATGTTTAATCATCGTCAACCGAAATGATGATTTATGACCTCCCATAGGATGACCAGATGTTTTGTTTACATTCATGTAAGATGCTGCAGCGATGTCGGCATCCGTCCAGGGTCGCCGGACGATCGTATGCAAGGCATACGCACACATGCATAATGTATGCCTATTTCACCCGGTCCAATCACGATTAACTCCCTCGAGTTAATCGTGTAGCCCCTCCTCCTTTTGCAGTTCTTTGAGGTTTTCCTCTTTTCTTTGGTGAGCACCAGTCAGTCAGCCTTTTTCCTTGGAGTCAATCGGTGTGTGGCGAGTCGTGATATTTTATTCACGTCGACAGTTTAATTATTAGTTTTCTATTACTTCTGATCCTGCTTTATCGTTTAAGTTACTTTTAACGTGATCATCAATTTGAGTCGTGATATTTTATTCACGTCGACAGTTTAATTAATAGTTTTCTATTACTTCTGATCCTGCTCTATCGTTTAAGTTATTTTCAAGGGATCATTTAATTAAAACCGTTTTCAGTGGACTTTCGTCATTAAGTGCGTTTATTTTATTTTGCCTTTATGTTAATAAATTCGCAAGACAGTCGGGATTTTGGTGTGGCTGATGTGTCGTGTTGTGTTTGCTGGTGTCCAGTTTGCGTTCATGTAAATTAAGTAGAGAAACAAAGTTTATATCTCCAGTTGTGTTCATGTTAATCAAAGTTATAATAACAAAGGAAACATTGTAAAATTAATCGGCGTTACAGTTATAAAATAAAAGAACATTGTTTTTAAATAAACACCGTGCGTTTTATTCCTTATTTGTTTGATTTTGCTCATGTGACAATTTCTCTGTATTCAGTGGGTTTTTGTTGAATCCGCGTCCGTGTTGACGCACTAATAGTAACTCCCACAAAATCATCATGCAAGCAGCAGAAGAGGTGGGCCTAGAAATAAACGAAGACAAAACGAAATACATGATTACGACGAGAGCAGGTGGATTTCAGAGAACACATATAAACGTCAGGGGCAAGATATTTGAAAATGTCGAAGAATTTAAATATCTGGGAACGATACTGACGACCAGAAACGAAACGTCAAAGGAAATTAACAAACGACTACACTCCGGCAACGCTAGTTGGCATGCAGCCAGTAAACTATTAAAATCCAAACTGCTATCACGTAATATAATGCTCTGTGTCTATAGAACCATAATCATGCCGATTGCTCTATACGGATGCGGAACATGGGCTCTCACAAAACGGGAAGAGAACATATTCCGCGTATTCGAGAATAAAGTTTTAAGGGGTATATTTGGCGGTAAATATGACGAGGAGTCAGGACAATGGAAAAAACTCCACAACCACGAATTGGAAGAGCTATACCGCAAACCTACAATAGTGAGCGTGATCAAGTCGCGAAGATTAAGATGGGCCGGACACGTAGCGCGAATGGGCGATGATAGGACAGCGCGTAGAATTCTTGACGGTAAATTAACGGGGAAGAGACCAACAGGACGGCCACGACGGAGATGGGAGGACAATGTTAGATTGGACCTCGAGGAGATCGGATCGGATGGTCGAACGTGGAAGGAGAGCGCACAGGACAGGGAGCGATAGCGGAGCCGAGTCGGTGAGGTCATGAACTTCCGGGTTCCCACAGGCCAGTAAATAATAAATAAATAGATAATCCCCACTGACATATCTTGTTGAGGTCTGAATTCAATGTATCAAGCATAAGTTGCTGGTTAGTAGTGGCGTTCGAAGAGTTTGGACAGGAATGTCCGTATGAGTATGAGATAACGAGTGAATTGGGTTGTAAGTTATTGACAAGAGATCATTTATAAAGATGAGGAAGAGAGTAGGCGAGAGTACCGAACCCTGGGGAACACCTGCATTAATTTGATGGAAGACAGATTTGATACCATCAAGAACCACTTGGATTGAACGGCCAGAAAGATAGTCTCTTATCCATTGAATCAGGGAATTGTCCACTCCATATGAATGCAATTTTGACAAACGGGCTGGATGCCAAATTCTGTCGAAGGCTTTTGAAATATCCAATGTAGTGGAAGGAATGGCTCCACTTTTCGGTAAGGTACGCCATCAGAACTCCTGTGGACCTGCTGCTACGAAAGCCATATTGGCGGTCATTGAGGAGGTCGTTTGATTCCAGATATTTTGAAAGTTGACGGTTGATAAGAGATTCCATTACCTTGGAGAGAATAGAAGTTAGTGTTATGGGTTGATAAGAAGAAAGGGATGATTTGTCACCCTTTTTGGGAATTGGTTGTGTTACACCTCGCTTTACACCCCCTCTCAAACAACTAAGATTCCATCATCTTATGATCCATCATCCTATGATTCCATCTAAAATAAACGCATTCATAAATACAATGTACAATTACACATAATTAAACACACAATACTAAAAACATATTACATTTAAATTCAAATTACGTAAAGCTTAAATTGAAAACAAAAATAAATATAGCTGGTGCATAAGCCCAGTCTTTTCCCCGGCGATGACATCTTCGAGTCATTTCGAAGTTGATCGTAGCCAGGTTTCTTCGTTAGGACAACGGCGAATGAACAAAGAGATAACGGAGAAAGCTAAGAACCGGGGACACAGTTTTGGCTCTTAAAAATTGATTGTTGGTTTTCTTTTGCCCCCCAGGGTGGGACAGTTTTTTGTTTTCTTAACTGAGTGTGTGATGACAGTAAGACAGGAGTCGGGAGTCGGGACCAAGGAGAAGAGCAAAAGATCGAATATTGATTACTTAACTGCCAACAACGATGTATTGAGGGAGGATTTTACAACTGTTGCGGAGAACTCCAAGGTATCCAGAGGAGCAGCCACCACCCACGTACCTGGTGGGTCAACGGGCACAGATACAGCATATCCGGTTAGTATCGGTTAAGGACGTTGTCTGCGTTCTTCTACGAGGAGCACCCATGGAGGCGGCAAGCAGGGTGGCGCGTCTAACCAGCGGAACCCCGCGCCAACAGCAGCGCTTTTTTTTTTGAGGAGATATTTTTGTCTTTTTTTTTGCTTGATTTTGATTTGACGACGATAGCCGCCGTTGTTTGTTATTTTTTAGCATAATTGTATAATTATTGCTCCTCAATAGTATACTGGTTAGTATACCCGCCTGTCACGCGGGAGACCGGGGTTCGATTCCCCGTCGGGGAGCCTCTGGCGCAAGACTAATGACCTTGCCCGGAAAAAACAAATCATTATGGAAAATTTAACAAGCCTCAGGACTTTCTAAATAAGGCCAAGACCGGTTCCAGGTCGTAGTGCCGATGATGATGATGATGTATAATTATTATCTCCAAATATGTTTGTATTTATTTATTTACATTTATATTTTGTTTATAATTTCTTGTTGTCCTGGGCACTCTCCTTCCACGGATCGAATGGTGAAGCGTGGAAGGAGAGTGCCCAGGACAGGGAAGGATGGCGAAGCCGAGTCGGTGAGGTCATGAACTTCCGGGTTCCTACAGGCCAATAAATAATAATAATAATAATAATAATTAACTTTTTCCTTGCTGTTCGAGGTCGTTACTGTTCTCCTTTTCCCTTTTTCATTGGAAGGTTTTTTTTTTGTTATTTATTATTGTTGTTGCTTCCCTAGCGCGGGTTTTTCTTTTGGGAGGATTTGGTTAGTTTGTTGTTGGATTTTCCTGTTTCTCTTTCTCTTCCTTCTGTGCTTCTGGGTTTTTAGGTTTGTGGCGTCTCTAACAGATACATACCCAGAACACAAAGCAAATAGTGAAGAACACCGAACGAAAATCGAATAAGAAAATACATCAGAGCCGTATACCATAGCGATAACATAACAATTCACATGTGGAGTATAGCTCAGTTTCAAAATCAAATCACCAACACGGCCAGTAGGCTGATGGGTAACGCTTAGGTTCAATTTTTGGTGATTCAAACTGTCATAGCGTCAGTTCGAATCACGCGTTCTTCTTCACTATTATTTCGAACGCTATAGGTTCCCCCGTCTCCGTTTTTCTTTTCGTGGGTTGTCTTTTACCCCCAACCCGTAGGACTAAAGAGGTCCTTGGATTTGATCCTGGGGATTCCTCCTGTCTATGCTATTTTTACTTTAATCTGGGAACCGACGTTCCCCAGATCTTGGATCTTCCGTCGTTCACCTTTCGCCAGGGAACCGATGAGGTTCCCAACTCCTCATCTTCTTGGCGTTTTCTTTTTCTATATTTCGCGACTCGGGTGTCTGCTTTAACTGGTTCCCTCAGGACTCCACAGACAACTCAAGAATAGGACAGCTAACTGCCCTAACTGAAAGCAAGGAGGCGACCGAAGGAAAACTAACAGTGCTCTCCTTCGCCTGGACTTCTGTCCTCTTTCCCTCACCAGAGATAGCCAGGGGACGAACCAGCTGCCACAACCCCGCCCAGCACGCCCAGAAAGTTGGACCCAGTGCCTCCACCAGTTCCTGTACGGACCATTTTGGGTGTGGACGGGGTCTATGGCCTTGTCGCGAAGACTGTCCCGGTATAGTTTCATGGACGGCTGCAGAAAGACCCTGGGTTGCTTGGAAGAGGAGGAGAAGAGCTTCCTCCGGTGGCTGCCCACCAGGCTGTGTGGTGTTATTATTCTGCGTGGATCTTTTTTTATCTCGCGTGTATACTTCCAAGCGGTCTGCTGTATTAATGTAACAAAATCTTCTAAATCAAAGTCTATCTGCTCCGGGGTTTTATGTGGTACTCTGAGGTTAACATTCTGATAGAGTTCTATTTTAAAACTTTCTCAGTCCGTGCATTTATTAACTAGTGTCAGGTTCTGTTCTTTATATAATACATTCTCACTTATTTCTAGATATATTGCAGAGTGATCTCAAGTGATATCGTAGTTAGTTGATATATTTTTGTATACAAAAAAGTCTATCAGATCAGGGATATTTAACGGGTCAGTAGGTGGGTGATTTCATTGACGCTAGGTCACAGTTCATTTCTTGTATGGTACTCATAAGTTCTCTTCCTTTTGTGTTCGTTAAATTGGAGTCCCAATTCCTTTTTTTGGCATTAAAGTCACTTCCTAGTATATATCTCTCACCGAATGATTGAAAAATATTTATGTAAGTATCTCTTCGTACCGTATATCGTGGTGCCCAGTATATAGCTGCTACAGTAAGGAGATACCGCTTTGTGTTAATACAAATTGCAACAATTGAATGTCTGATTCTTCATATTGTTACGTTTTTTGATTTTACGTCTATCGACTTCCTAGGTCCGATCTCTGGATTGGGAAATAATCCAACACAAAACTCCAAGTTGGTTCTCCTTTCCTGAATAGCTTTATTTTATTTTCACTTATTGACAAGTGTACTTCATTTCTTCTTGACTTTTGGCTTCTTCTTCACTTTTTGCTTCTCTTCCCGGTGACACTTCTCTCACTGGCGACTTATCGTTTTTTACTCCTCATAGTCTCCAGTTTTCGCTGATTTTCATCTGCGTCACACTACCCTCCGCCTAGATTAGTTCGTCCCGAACTAAGTTCCCTGGTCTTCTGGGTTAACAAAAGTCGCAAGTCGGTCACGATGTACCACTTTCATCTTGCCGTTCGGTGGTGGACGTTCTTGACCTTCTTCCAAATTTTCTAAATTTTCATCGATGAGATCCTTCAGTTCTTCATGTAACACATCATAAGTTTCAAGCAGTTGTGAAGTGTGTTGTGCCAGCTGGTTCTCCATACGTGAGGACTGTTGTGCCAGCTGCTCCTTCATGCGTTGTGCTAGCTGCTCCTCCATGCGTGAGGACTGTTGCGCCATTGCTGCTAGAAGTACCTCCATGTCATCCAGATGATATAGGATTATTCCACAATCCAATTGTTACGTTTTTCGCTTTTACGTCTATCGACTTCCTACGTCCGATATCTGGATTGGGAAATGCCTTCGCAGTCCTAGATGTGGTGTTACGTAATGATGGTGTTGATGACACCTTCACAAACGAGAGAGGCCGGTCCAAAATCAACATCATATTTGCCAGCTCCATGTTGACAAGAAGTATGGAGTGGGGAGTTTTGAACACCTACACCCATAGTGACCACCAAGCCGTGATGTACGAAATATTACCGCATCATCACTGTCAAATTGGCCAAGAAAGCCAAAATGGGTGCAAAGAGGAAGACGTCGATGCGGAACTGGTAGGTTATATAGTGGAAGACCAAATCGAACAGTTTAATGCAGATGCCGATGCGAACAGGCAGGCCGGAAAAGTCATGAAGTGGCTAACTATCGCATGTGATGCTTTTATGCCACGACAAAGACAACCAGCAGCGGCAATCAGACTAGTGTATTGGTGGAACCCAGAAATCGCCCATGTGCGACCGGAGTGCAACAGATTACGACGCTTGCAACAAAGAGCAAGAAACCGTAACACATACCCACAGTTACATGTGGAATTCGTCAACAAATGGAAGGAGTTGAGGAATGAGATCCGCATGAGTAAATATGACGCGTCTTGTACCTAAGGGATGAATTAAATAACAACCCATGGGGTAGCGCTTACAGGATAGTCATGAAAAGACTACACAACAGTAGTCAAATGCAAAAAAGGTAAAAGTGACATGGCCAGAATGTTGCTGTCCTCTTTCCGCAGTGTGATGGGGTGTTGAGAGTGCAAGAGGAGTGGAGTATCACTGAAGGAGAGATACCTCCCATGACCACCGAAGAGGTGCTCTTGGCTGCAAGGTTTGTTTAAAAAAAACAAGACCTCGGGACTGTATGATATTTCTAACGCTGGAGTGAAGACTGCTTTAACAAAAAAGTCGGAAGTCTTCAGCAGTCTCTTCGCAACCAACAACAGCGACTTGTCTTTATATCAAATGGAGTCAAGAATCCGGAAGCGCCGTCTTCCTATCACCCGCTGTGTATGTTGGACACAACAGGGAATCTGCCTGAGCGAGTAATTGCCATTCGCCTGGAACAATTCACTGAGGGGACATCGGGGTTCTCTGAATGGTAGTATGAGTTCCGGAAAGATAGATCAACCGCTAAGGCACTATCTGTGGTGTGCGACATGGCTCGCAATGCGATAGCTGGAGCACGATGGCTAGGAGGTAAGAACAAATATTGCGTTGTGGTGATATTAGACGTTAAAAATGCATTTAACTCTGTGAACTGGAATCGGATTCTAGAAGCGGTGGGCGATCTACAAGTCTCACCCTACTTGGTGCGTATACTAGCAAACTATCTGTCGGATAGAAGACTGTTCTATGACACAGACGAGGGACCACAGGAATATAAAAAACAGCGGGTGTTCCTCAGGGATCTGTATTAGGTCCCCTGTTATGGAGTATCATATATGATGGTGTACTCAGGGTCAATGTACCAGAAGGGGTTAGAATCATAAGGAAACTGATAACCAGTTTCAATACCTCTATTATAAAGTATGCAGCTCACATATGGGTAGGCGCCGCACAGTGTAAGCCGTACATGAGGGGAGTGAACTCAGCACATAGGTTGGCATCATTAAGAGAATGCTGCGGATTCCGAACGGTATCCAAAGATGCCATAAATGTTTTGCCCGGGAGGAAACCACTTGACATTGCAGCTAAAGAAAACGCTGCATTGCATGAGGTCTCCCAACAGAATCGTCGGAGAATGCGGTCACAATTAGAGCTCTCAAGCCTAAGAAAATGGCAATGAAGTTGGGATTCTTCCACCAAAGGAAGATGGACCTACACCATGATATCTGATGTTGAAACCTGGGTGAAAAGAAAATGTTGAGGTAGCTGGTCTGGGGAATTAAAAATGGTTTCGCTTACCTCCTTTTGTATGTTACCAATAGCCATTGGGTCATCTGCCTTTATTGATGGTCTTCTGCGGGGCCGCTTTTGGGTTGAAGTGGATGGCGTGAAGGGGTGTGCCCTCGCAACTTCCTGCGTCTGTGCGTGTGGGCTTCTGGACGTGGGCTCGGTCTCCGCGGGCTCCTTGGCAGGGAATGGCGGCGTCTCCTGTTGTTAGAGGGGATGCCCGTTCTAGGGTCCGCAATACCTAGTCAAGATCTCTTTATGTGGTGTGGCCTGGTCCGCAATATCTTGTCAAGATCTCTTTTAATTTTGTTGTTAAGATCTCTTTTTCTTGTTTGGTTACTTTCCACCGGGAGAGTGTTCCGTGGACAATTAAAAGGCTGGACTTCTATTTTCTTTTTAAAGTCTCTTTTTTCTTTTTTCTTTTTATATTATTTTGACTCGGCATCGGACCAGGGGTTCAGCCTTCCAGAACTTGACTCATGCTTTGGCCATAGGTTCGGCCTCTGAAACTTTACTGATCACGAAATTCAAATGTACCGTCCTTTTATGGTTTTTATCGTTGAGATGTGTCAACGTTTTTAATGTAAAAATTCCAAGAAGCACACACATACGATTTTGTGTGCTTCAATTGGGAATTGACTGAGGGTTTAGTTGAATAAGTTCCTGGAAGGGAAATCATGAAATGCTTTTGAGTTAAACATTTCATGATGTCAGGATTATTGGGAATTGAATCAATGTGCGACAATTAACTTTCGGTTTAATTTATCGCTCATATAGATAACGGATAACAAAGTGTTCAGTTTTGCGGATGATAGTACGCTTGTTTCCTCCTTTTCGAGTGATCGGCCGATTGGTGCATCAACGTCGCACCAGCTGAGATGTAGACAGATTGACTCTCTGAACCAGGATCTAGATAAAGTCCTGCAGTGGGGAAAGGCCAATCTTGTCGACTTCAACGCAACGAAGACCCAGTATACAACATTCACAAAGAAAACTGGATCATCGGTTCCACAGCTGATGATGAGTGGCCGGGCGCTCCAGGCTGGGGAAAGTTTGAAATTGCTCGGCGTCACGGTCTGTGGGAATGTATCATGGCATAAACACGTAGCGGGTATCGCCAGATCGGCCTCAGGAAAACTGAGTTATCTTTTTAGAGCTAAGAAATACTTTACTCCGGCCCAACTTCTTCTCCTATATAAATCTCAAATTAGACCCGCGCTCGAATATTGCTCTCATGTTTGGAGCTCGGCTCCTAAACATACACTCGACCTACTTGAAAGCGTACAAAGACGAGCGATCCACCTGATCGGGGACTCGGCGCTGACGTCGGGACTACAGTCGCTATCACATCGAAGGCGCGTGGCCGACCTCTGTCTGTTTTACAGATATTATCACGGGTGCTGTTCTTCGGAGATTCTTGGCATTGTTCCACGCAATTCGGTCTATATGCGCTCCACAAGACAATCCGACGGATCGCACCCGTTTGTGGTTCATCTCCCGACAGCGCGAACATCCCTATATCAGAAATAGTTCCGTTACAGAGCGTGGAAGCTGTGGAACTCCCTTCCCACGCGAGTGTTCCCGGAGCGTTACAACCTGCAACTGTTCAAAAAGAACTGCAACAGTTATTTGATGGCATCTCGGGGCGCCCACTCGACGCTATAGGTTCGCCTCTCCCGAGAGAAGTCTAATAAAATAAAAAAAATAAAAAAAAAAAAAAAAATGGGATTTGGATTTGGATTATTAGTAATATTGGGGATTTGGATATGGGAGTAGCGATTTAGGGTCGTTACAAAAACATGGGGATCTGAATTACCACTTGGCTCAGCTAATATCAGGACATGGATGTGTGGCGTCTCTAACAGATACACACACAATACACAAGCAAATAGTGAAGAACACTGAACGAAAATCAAATAAGAAAATGCATCAGAGCCGTATACCATAGCGATACATAACAATTCCACATCAGTTGAGTGTACTTGAGTTTAGAAATCGAATTTATACACGCGGCAGTAGCCTGGTGCTTTATTGCTTCGCTTCTCACCCATTTCATCGTGTGTTCAATTCACCTTCTTCACTATCCTTGCTTAACGCAACAACCCCGACGTGATCTGTGTACACATGTGGGGGTTTGGGGTATATGCCAATACACGGGCACACGGTTCACTTAATCCCCCAACACTAATCTCAGCGCGGATTGTTCACCAAAGAAGAAGAGTATTAATCGACTCCCACTGGAGTGGTCAGCCTTTAGTAAATGCTTTCCTTTTGTTTCAAGCGGGCACAGGGCTGAAAACGAAACACCTAGATTGTTGAATGTCCGGAAATAAAACGCTTAGCTATTATTTTGGTTTTTTTATCTTTTATTGTTTATCCACTTTAATGAGTTTTACATACTGTAACAATGTTCACTATCTTAACGTGACCGTGGTGCACTCGGGAACGCAGCGTCAATACTTTAACATATTATAAACCAGAAAAACACAGTTAATATTGTGATCACGGAACTATGGCACTGGAGCTGGCTAGGTAGTTTAAGTATATTTCTCTTTTAGATTCCACCGTTTATACGCATAATTGTTTGTCGGTTCACTTATCCACTGAAGCTTGATTAAGTTGGCGAATGAATCTCACAGTTACACTCAAATTATTCGAAGTGGATTTCACATTTAACTCGTTTCGTTGGATAAAATTTAATTGTTTATTTAACCAACGCGTAAATTGCACAATATCCTATTTTACGAACTGTTCGATGATGAGAAATAGTTATAAAAAAGTAATTATGAAACGACGCGAAAAGATTAGGTGGATTTTTGCATCGACGTTAACTAAGCGACGATTTTCTTCTCAACATTTAACCGCACTTGGGAGCGATGTATTTTGAACTTTCTCTATCGTGGTACGCACTCTGCGAAAGATAAAATCTGACTCCACGAGATCTGCTCGATGCACTACCATTCCGGTGGGTGAGGTGGATTTCCCCTCTTGTGGTGACAAGGGAAATCGATCTTTCTGGTGACGCTGCGGCCAATGAGAAACCGATCCGCGTCTCATTGGAAGGTTCGCCAAAGACATCTTTCAAATTGGGTGAATGTCTTTACCTTGAAAGGAAAGACAAACGAAACGTGCGTTGGTCGAAAGAAGAGAAAGCAATCATGCAGATGTTCAAATAAATGAACGTGCATAGAGGCTGAAAGTATTTCTATCGTAAACGATATAGGGTATAATGTATATACAGAAACGCTATCTCAAAGGGCAAGCGCTAAGATGCGCATTTGTTTGTATTAGCGAACGAAACATGGGACGTGACCGTTGCAAGATTGTTTAGAGTAAACATTATGGTCGCGTCCAATACGATGCTTGTGTATCGCTTATGCTACCGATAAGGGATAATTGGCTGCAGCTGGTGAAATTTTAATGTAACAGGGAGCCTTGGATGTTTACGCGATCGGCTACTGCGTATAGCATCTCGCCGATCGTGCACACATTGCTGGCATCTCATCTGTGGATCTGTCGAGTGTGTGTTTACATTAAACAACACTCAATTTCCTCTTGGTAGCCAGCAGTGAGCTACGCTGTGAATTGTCGTTCCAACATTCGACCGATGGGTCTGCTGATAAAGCAAGGGTGAACATGTCATGTACGTGCATGGGAAAATACTTTCTTAGCTATGCGCATTGACATGTTCTGGGATTTATGCCGGTTACGTGGTGTCGTAACCGAATTGGATTTCAGGAACATGATGCGTTGAATGCAAGCATGCCCCCGGAGGAAAAGTTTGTAGATGCTAATGCCATTGCATTAGCGAATGGTAGTTGTTCTAGGTGATTAGGAGATATCATTGCGTGGATGATGATAAGGTAAGTAATGGCTTTAAAAATGGACTTGCCAACAATACTTGTCCTTATCCCTAGGAGTAAGTTTCTTAATCGTGATGGGAAGGTGAGTAGTGGCATTCAATAGAACCGACACACACACATACACATTCCCATAGTAAACAGAACTTTACGACTAAGATCACGACTTCCACATAGAGCACTGGCACACTCGCCTGTTCCGACGTTCTCTTGCTCGCTCGTTCCTAGCTCTGTCGTTCGCACACGAAGTTAATCGTAACAAAGTTACTGAGGAGGGAGTAGCGTGGCGTTTCTAACAGATACTCACACAATACACAAGCAAATAGTGAAGAACACCGAACGAAAATCAAATAAGAAAATGCATTAGAGCCGTATACCATAGCGATACATAACAATTCCACATCAGTTGGTGTACTTGAGTTTAGAAATCGAATTCGTACAAGCGGTAGTGGCCTGATGTGTTGAGCATTGGTTACATTTTTAGTGATTCTGTCATTGCGTCAGTTCGAATCAGACGTTCTTCACTATCGTCGCAATACGCCATAGATGCTTTCGGCAATACTTGCACAAGTATAAGTATGTGAATCACCCATACTGCTTGTACTGCGAAGGCAAAATAGAAAATGCGGAACACGTACTCACGGAGTGCGTGAGATTCGAGACTGCACGAACGATTTTGGAGAGACATATGAGACGGACAATTACTCCGACAGGTGTAATAGAATACATGCTAAGTTTCAAACAAGCATGGTCCGTAGCAAATGATATTCTATGTGACATGATGCAGCAGTTGCGACGCGACCACCGGAGTAACAGATAAACTCCGTCTCGCCCCACGATGGAATATCTAAAAGAAAGTTCCGTGGGGATCAACGGGAATATGTGCCTGGTGGGAAGCGGTATTAGTCGGTAAAAGTCCAGCATGCCTCTGGATCGGTCAGAGGTATCTTTTAAAGATTTCCACCTTCCTACCGAAACAAAAAAAAAAACCTAGTAATGGGATCCATGCTGAAGTTCATAATGGGTAGGTATTATACGCATATAGCAGTTGCCGTACTAAATCTACGCGAAATACCAATCACAAATGGTCTATAAGTAATATTACGCCACTTGCATAACACATACCTGAATTATTAAAATAATTATTCGAAGGAAAAGATGTTCGCAGTTATTAGTAGATGAAGATAAGGATAACCATAAAGATACTCAAACTGAAGGGGTGTTCTCCTCGAGTATATTCATATTCTATCACACACCAATTCACACAAACTTCGTTGTTGGATGCAGGCATGTGTGGGAATTCTTTTTTATTTAAATTTTCACATTAGTGTCTGCATGAATCCGATATTAGAATATCAACTGTCGATTCAAGGGCGTAATCGGAAAATTATAATGTTCAAAATAGGAGCGACGACGCTGCTCCGTTGGCAGTTAGTATTTAAGTCAATTGAACTAGGCAAGGCGGTTCAAGTAATCCTTATTTTTTGTGATCGCATATAACCCGTAAGCTTTTGGAAACTGGTTCGATATTTTGAATGCAGTTGCATGTGCTCGAGTGCATAGCAATGAAATAGTTTTGTATTCCGGTTGAAACGACGGCTTGATTATATTCGTATCTGCTTGACCGCTGCGAGCAGGATTTTTACAAGATTCTGAGCGTTTATTAGTTAAAACGCGATTCTCATTTGTTGATGAGTTGAATCCGTAGTATGCCTAACGATGTTAACAGTAATAACTTTGTGCCATCATCAAGGAATTGGTCAATCTACTATTGTGCACATGCTTACGAAGGCGCTTGCAAGACGGCGGACAGAATAATGCGCTTCTTTCTTTAGTCCTTTAAAAAGATATCGCTAACAATCACTTCACTACAATTCCACTTGGCGAGGAGTTCAATATAGGTATGTGTGGTGTAGAATTGTTTCTGGGTCTTGGATCCAAAACAGCTTTGCTTCATTGGCAGGTCCGCTAAGATAAATCGAAATATTTCCGTTAACGCAAGAAAAAAGAAAAAACTGATCCAAAGGAAGTCAATTAGCAGATGCTGTCTTCTTTAGAGTGTCCATCATATTGAAATATCCTCCAACAAATTTAGGTAAAAAGTCTCCTCCGGGAAAGAAATCATCATTAATGAACTCTACTTAAAAAAATCCATTCACAAAACCCCACACTAGTGAGAGAAAAAAGACCGTTTGTATTGCCATCACAATAAACCATCACACCTTACGTGACACTTTAGGCAGTTTATTATTATATCTACCACAGGAATCCATTTCATAGAAATGCTTGGAAATAGGTCTAATTGCTGACCACTTATCCAGTGCATAGTTGGCCAGCTTAAAATTTATTCTTAAATGCTCTCGAGTGGTTGTGGATGTTACTCTTTCGATGCCATGTGTCCCATTAGATTGCCAGTCAATCGCTCGATCTTTTTCAGGTCCGGCATATTTTCTGCCTTGTATTGAATGCACTGTTAGGTAGAAAATTTAAAGTATTGATTTGAATGTTGAGTTTTCCAAATCATGTACTTACCTTTACATTATCTGTCATCTTGAGGACTATTTGTCCTTTTGTATGAATATATTTCATTGTGTATCGGCAGTTCTTCGGGTTGGCCATATACATATTTTCGACAGCAATTTCAAAATCCTCCCACTCTTTTATGAACACCATTTTATGTTGTTAAAATTATTAAAAATATAACTGAAAGGTCGTGAAATTGTGTGTAACGTCGACATCCAGAATAAAGAGAATCTTGACAGTTGGTGACATGTGTCGAACAGCTGTCAAAGCAAAATACAACAACATGACAGCGAGGCAGAGAAATAATTTATCCATTTTATTAACTATATTGAACACAATTAACTGTAACTGGTTGATTGCATGTAATATTTAATTGATGTACATATATATGTAATGAATGAATTGTTTTATAATAATATATTAAGCAATTGAATGCACTGATCTATAATATCTGTAAATTTAAACACTATTCGATTTTACCTAACTCTAGAGCCATCTATGTGCGACAAAACTACTTCGTTCACGGAACCCTTAGGGTAAAATATGGTTGGGGTCGCAGCTTTGTACTTTGAATTTACATTTAAGTAATTTAATTGGTTAAATTTACAAAAATTAGCTGGAAAAATGTTTGACAAACCAATTTTATTTTTTGATATTGTAGCAAGCTTAGGGTTCGCTGGATTTATTATTTTAATGAGCCGTTAATTCGATTCTCTTTGCAAACACTTTATTAGTCTGTCAATAACAACCGTTACTTTTACCGTGCACTTAACGATTTCTTGACTTATCGCTTCCTTACTTTCGCTTGCTTACTCTGCTTACTTTTTACTTCTTACTTCTTACTTATCTCCCTGATCTGCGTGCGACGTATTTATATCGTTTCCTCATTCTGATTCGGCGCTTCGTTTCCGTCCGCTCCATAGCCTCGAATTTTCTACTGCTCATAGTCTCCAGTTTTTCAGTACTCTCTAGAATATTTTAGTACTTTGTTTTGGACTTTATAGAATATTCCAATACGAACCAAGTTCACTGATCTTCTGGGTTAACAAAAAGTTGCCAGTCGGTCACGATGTACCACTTTCATCTTGGCGTTCGGTCTCCGCTGAATCCTATAGACAACGTCGTTAATTCTTGTGAGAATCTTATATGGTCCTTCCCAATGTTGCTATAACTTCGGAGACCTTTCTTTTTGCCAATGAGGCAAAAGCCACATGTTATCGCCTGTATTAAATCCGGATGCGTTGGCTCGAACGTCGTACGTTGTTTTCATCCTGTCACTTGATACCTTGATTTGCTTTCGAACCAAATGATGAATCTCATCGAGGCGATTTCTCCATTCGGCTACGTAGTGTTCGGTCTTATCTATGGCGTCTGAAGGTATTCCGAATCGCAGATCGGCTGGTAATCGTATCTCCCGTCCAAATATAATTCTTGCTGGAGAATGGCCCGTCGTATCGTGATTAGCCGATCTATAACTCATGAGAAAGGTTTGTACATATTTGTCCCAATCTCGTTGGTGATCACTAACGACCTTCGATAAATACTCTTTCATTGTTCGGTTGAACCTTTCGACCATTCCGTCTGACTGTGGATGTAAGGGTGTGGTCCTGGTTTTCCTTACGCCCAGTGCCGCACAGATGCCTTGAAATATCTGTGATTCGAAGTTTCGGCCCTGATCGGAATGAAGCTCACAGGGGACTCCATATCTGCTGATCCAATTATTGATTAGCTGCTCAATGACGGTTGTTGCTTCTTGGTTTGGAATTGGAAGGACTTCCACCCACTTGCTGAAGTATTCCATGATAACCAACATGTATTTGTTGTTGTCGTTTGTTTTTGGGAATGGTCCTGAGATATCAATCGCAATTCGCTCGAAAGGGGCACCCACGTTGTACTGCTTCATAGCGCTCCTTGGTCTTGCTGTTGGTCCTTTGGTCGCAGTGCAATTTGTGCACTTCCTAAACCAAGACTCGACGTCATCTCTCATGTGAAGCCAGTAGAATCGAGATCGTAATTGAAAGTGTTTTATTAACTCCCAGATGTCCACCGGAGGCCCCGCCGTGCATTTCTGTTAGAACCTCTTTCACTTTTGATGGTGGGACTAGAATCTGCATTCGATGGGATTTTCCGTCCGCGGCTTCCCATTTACGCTTAAGAATACCATCTTCCACCAGCAAGGAATTCCATTGTGGCTAATATGCTTTAAATGTTTCACTCTTGTCGGAAATATCGTTCCAAATTGGCCGCTCGTTCTTTTCTTTGTGTTCCAGGATTAGTGACATATCTTCATCCTGAAGTTGAGCTGCGCGTATAGCTTCAGTCGTCCACCCATCTAGTACTTCTACTCGTACATTTCGCAGGTCGTACGCCTCTTCTTTGTCTTCGCTTTATGACAATGTTTAAAATCTGGCTTACATCGTCTTCTTGATAGAGCATCAGCGTTATTATGCACCTTCCCTTGCTGAATTGAGCTTATCATTGATACGGGTGCACATTCTGCGGTTAAATCTCCTTTTCTTATTGCGACCGGCTCATCGGACGCATTTAGTACTCTGACAGGTACAATGTGCTTCTTCACCTCAGATTCTTCCGTTGATAGTCTCCTCTTATGACAAGCGCATGAACAACAATTCTCACTCGATGTTTCATTCATTCGTCGACGTTTCCTACAGTCAACAGAGATGTGGCCGACTTCTCCACATGTCCAACACTTCATATCAGGTCTCGGGGTTCTCCGTTGTACATGCCCGATTCTTTGACAGGAGCATTCCTGGGCGGACATTTCTCGGACTCTATATGTACTCCTGGTAGCCAGTTTAGCAGATTCATATGCCAATGCGAACGCCAGTATTTCATTAGTCGTCTTCTTTCCCGCCAAACGAACGATTTGTTGCAAGTCCCGATCTTGGAGTGCATTTATAAATGCATCTGTGGTGTTTACGTGGTACGGCAGAAATACCGGGTGCCACAGGGGCACGGGTTCACCACGCTTGTCCAACGTCTTCTCTCGGCTTCTGGCTATTCGAATTAAAACACCGACTGCTTCCTATATGTTCTCATTTTTATTTATCAAATTAAATTAAGCGTTCACACTTGTAAAGACTAATTCGTTTTTGGTGCACTGTTCAAATAGACACTATTAAATTAAACGCTCAAACAGGTAAAGACTAGATAATATTAAATTATACGTTCAAACAGGTAAAGGCTAATTCGTTCTCGGCACACTGTTCAAATAGACACTATTGGCTCTTCAACTGGTCCCCATCAACTGCAATTTCAGACTACGAATGTAACGCCTTATTCGATCCCCTGGGACGGCCCAAGAGGGATGTAAATTAACGCGAGGGCGCGACCTGCCCTCACGGAATCCGAACCGAGATTAAATTATTTCATCGAAGCGATAGGATACCAAAATCCCATCATCGCTTCGATGACCAAATTTGGTAATATGTCCCTTTTCGTTTGGTTCAACACAAAAGGGGTGGAAATACACACACGATGATTGCTTCCGCTGCTCATCGTGTGCGTCCGCAAGTATGTAGACATTGCATAAGTCCCCTTTAAAGTTCGCAGCAGGTGCGAGTATCTCGACGGCAAAAGGGTTACAATGTTTACACGATCAACGACTGCGTAAAGCATTATTGCTGATCGTGTACATTTCGCTGTATATTATTGCAATCGAACTCTGATGGTAATTTTCCATTTGCGAATTCGACTGTCGGGGCGCCAGCCGGATGCCTTCATGTATCGGTCGTTCGATGTGGGCATGCTTGCTAAGGCAAAATACCTTTTTCTGCTGGTGTGCAGCTGGCGTGCAAGAGGATATCGCGTAGATATTGCACAGCCAATATTGGTTGGTTGGTTGTTAAGCCAAATTGCCTTGAAGAATATAGCATTCGATGCCGCTGGAATTTCACTTCAGCGCGACTTAATGTTTCATAGGGTTTTTCTTGTATTTTGCAGGTACAGTACAGAAAGTGAGTACAGGCCTTATAACGTATTTCAGGGACTGTTACCTTGTGTACCTGTAAGGTAAGTACTGGCGTTCAATAGAACTGCCACGGTACTTGTTTCTCTTTTGTTGTATGCCCTATTTGGGGGTTTTTACCTAGGTTTATTGGAAGAGTGATTAGTGGCGTTCGAATGAACCGCCACACATCTATTGCTACCTCGTTCAGAAATTCCTTAGTCATATTTGAATAAGACAAGTTTGCCAATCGCTCAATGTCTGCCTACAACAGTTGAAGATTTTCTCCAGGTTTCTGCGTTCTGCTCCGCAGTTGCATGCGGTAGACCTGCTGCATGTGGTTGTCTCCATACCTAGCTTCAAGGCCGTCTCTTACCGCTTGAAAATCTGTTTGCTTCTCTGCTGGTATGGTTTGTAGCAATTCTGCAGCCGCCCCGCGGAATGACAAGATTAGTGATGTTGACTTCTGCTCATCCGACCATTTATTATAATTGGCCGCGGCGTCAAACTGACGTATAAATACGGAGAAGGGCCCCGTTCCATCGAAGGTTGGCGGTTGCGTCCTTGTATCTTTGTAGTCATGTTGATTGCTAGATTGTCTTATTTCTCTCAACACACTCAAGTCTCTTTTCGATTCACGTTATTTCATCGGTGACTTTCTTAAATTCAGCTTCGTTTTTTAGATCCAGATTTTCTATTTCGTTTCGAATTTTTGATTGAATTTCTTCCTCAAAGTGTTGAAAATTACATTTCATGCCCTGCAGCATTTGCAGCTTGTGCGTCGAATTTTGAATTTTGGGCATCCAACTTTGCATCAACATCTGCAGCTGGTGCGTCGAATTTTGTCATCATCATTCGGAACATCTCCGAAATGTCCATCTGTGGCGAACTCTTCTCCGTTACATTGGCACCATCTTGACTCGCTGTTTCTTCTCCATCCGGACAGTCTGGCGCAATCGTAAAAACATATGTGTCGACATCAATACCCTCTTCTTCCATTGCTGCTTGCAGACACTGTCGAAGAATTTGCTTCTGTCCTCTGCTATCCAGATTCCGGTCCTGAAATTCCTTCTTCAACTCAGGAACGCGAAGATCCCCCAAATGTTGATCTGACATTGTCACAATACACTTTCACAGACTTATTTACTTCACCAATAATTAATCCCACTTCTGACACCAATTTTAGCGAGCTTAGTGTTCGCTGGATTAATTATTTTAATAAATAAAAGCCGTTAACTCGAAACTCTTTGCAAACACTTTACTAGTCTGGTAATAACAACCTTTACTTTTACCGTACACTTAACGATTTCTTGACTTATCGCTTCCTTACTTATCGCTTGCTTACTCTGCTTACTTCACTGCTTACTTCTTACTTCTTGCTTATCTCCCTGATCTGCGTGCGACGTATTTATACCGTTTCCTCATTCTGATTCGCCGTTTCGTTTCCGCCTGTTCCATAGCCTCGAATTTTCTACTGCTCATAGTCTCCAGTTTTCCAGTGCTTTCTAGAATATTCTAGTACTGTGTTTTGGACTTTCTAGAATATTCTAGTACTGATTGTCATATGCGTCACAATATTAAGGGGGCATCATCATCATCATCGACACTACAAGCGGGATCCGGTCTTGGCCTTATTTAGCAAGTCTTTCCACCGGTATCCGGTCCTTATCCGGGACTTGTTAAATTGTCCATAATAATTTGTTTTACCGGCAAGGTTATTACCCTAGCACCAACCTATCTCAGGATGTAGCTGCATGCATTGGTTCACTATTTGGCCAAAGTAGCTATCCAGGGGTGTCACGTGGAGACTGCATATCAACTTGGATTGAACAGGGACAAGGATCGTTCTAGCCTTCGCCGGGTTGAAATCAATCAGTGACTTTGCTCCGTATGTTCGTTCCCAGCCCCCATTAAGGAGACATAGCACCTTCAAATTAAAAACCTTTTTTTTCAAAGGTAAATTTTTTATTGAATACGAAGATATATCTTAATGAAACTGTCAACATTTGTTTTATTGGTCTCATCATCATCATCATCGGCACTACAACCAGGATCCGGTCTTGGCCTCATTTAACAAGTCTCTCCGCCGGTATCCGGTCCTTACCCGAGACTTGTTAAACTGTCCATAATAATTTGTTTTTCCGGGCAAGGTTATTAGCCTTGCGCTTTAGTCTCATAGTATACAAAACAATTTTTTTTATTTTTTAATTTTTTTGGCTTCATGTCGTCTGCTATTATACAATTTAAAAAAAAAAACAAAAAATCATGGTGTGCAGGATTACCGCCCTCAAAATAGCCTGAAAAAAACCGTTTTTTTTAATCAGCATCAAATTTCAGAACGGTCGGATAAATCATCATCATCATCATCATCGGCACTACAACCGGGGTCCGGTCTTGGCCTTATTTGACAAATCTCTCAAGCCGTCACGATTTCGATGTCATCCAGTTTGGCACTCCCAAGCTCTGGGCGTCCTGGTCTACGCCATCCCTCCATCGCAGACAAGGTCTGCCGCGCTGCCTCCCTCCATACATCCTGACACAAAGAACTTTCCGGGCAAGCTGCTCTACGCTCATTCGAGCTAGGTGTCCCGCCCACCGCAGTCTACCGTGCTTGATTTTTCCAACAACATTAGCTTCAAGGTAGATTGTGTCCAGTTTGGGGGGATGGGAGCAAACATACACGGCAAAGTCTCTAATTGGTTTGAACCCGGTGAAGGCCAGGACGATCCTTGTCCCTGTTCAATCGAAGTTGACATCCAGTCTCCACGTGACATAGCTACTTTGGCGCCCGCCAAATAGTGAACCAGTGCATGCAGCGATATCCTCAGAAAGGTTAGCGCAAGGCTAATAACCATGCCCGTAAAAACGAACTCTTATGGCAAATTTAACAAGTCTCGGATATGCACCGGATACACGACGACGACCACGGAAACGCAAATGGCTAAACGATTTAAGAATTTTCTCATGGAACGTCCGCTCACTATACAGAGTCCGAATATAAGGCTGACATACCAGCATTACAAGAAATAAGATGTATGGGGAGTGGTGTTATTCAAAGAAACGAGTATGACATTTATTACAGCTGTCATGCAAAACACCATGTGCTCGGGGTAGGCTTTCTATTCAGCCAAAAACTGAAGCCTGCCATCATCGGCTTTAACGCAATAAACGAAAGGCTATGCACTCCGCGTGCGAGGCAAGTTTAAAAACATAAGCCTCATAAACGTTCACAGACCTACAGAGGAGCCCCCTGACGACGAAAAAGAAGAATACTACGAGAACGTCGAACAGGTCGTCAATGCCTTCCCAAGATACGATGAGAAAATCGTCCTTGGTGATTTGAATGCAAAAATAGGTTGGGAGCTGATTTTCAGGCACTATCCAGATTCCTATAGTTTGCATGAGAACACTAACGACAATGAACTACAAGTAATCGAACTGGTAGCATCAAGAAACTTGGTCGTTGTGAGTATTAGGTTTCCCCGAAAAGATATTCACAAAGCCACCTGGGTATCACCTGATGGAGCCACACGCAACAAAATTGACCACGTGTTGACAGATCGGCGCCACTCCTCGAGCCTGATGACGGTACGAACGTACCGAGGTGCCAACGTCGAGTTGAATCACTATCTCGCTCTCGAAGAGCTCAAGGGAGAGTAAGTCCTGGGGCCAGAATGCCGGGCGTAGAAGAGAAATGGACACGCCTTAAGTATACTGTCATTAGTACTGCCAACTCCATCTTAGGCAGTAGTCGTAGAGATCGGAACGACTGGTTTGATGATGAATGCAAACTAGCGACTGAACGTAAGAATGCTGCATACCGGGGAATGCAGCAGTCTCATAAGACGCGGGTACGCGAGGTGAAATACAAAGAGGTCAGAAGATCTGCAAAAAACTTCACAGATAAAAGAAAAGTGCCTGGGAAAAAGCCTTGTCTGTGAAATAGAGAAAAGTAGAGAGCGAGGTCCGCACCAGGCGCGAATAATAATATATAATAAATAATCCGCAGTATGACGCGGTATACACCGCTCTGCACTTACTGCATGGATAAAGAGGGTAATCTGATCACCAATCCTGAAGGCATTCTGGAGCGATGGGAAGTGCACTTCAATGAATTGCTATATGGTTAGCTCACAGCAGAATTTGAGGCTCCAAATGCAAGATCAAAACCAAATGCTGCCGTCACCAAGCATTGAGGAAACATTAAAAGCCATAAGACAGTTCAGATCAAATAAAGCCCCTGGAGATGATGGCATACCAGCTGAGCTGATCAAACAAGGAGGGACAGTGTTACATCACGTAATTCATGAGATCGTGGTGCACGTATGGGAGCAAGAGGAGATCCCGGAAGATTGGCGTCGTGGTATAATTTGCCCCATACATAAGAAGGGAGATATCACACTGTGCAGCAACTATAGGGGTATAACATTGCTGAGTACCACCAATAAGATACTCTCCACTATCCTACAAGATCGGATAGCCCCATACGCTAAAGCCATCATTGGTCAATATCAGTGTGGCTTCATCCCAGGCAAATCAGTGATTGATCAGATATTCACCCTTAGGCGGGCGATGGAAAAATGTCTGGAATTTAAGATTCCATTATATCATCTATTTATAGACTTTAAGGCCGCCTACGACAGCATAGTCAGGGTAGAACTATATAATGCCACGAGAGAGTTCAGCATTCCAAACAAATTGATACGACTTTGTAGGTTGACTAACGTAACTAGTCAAGTAAAAACAGCGGGATCGCTGTCTAAATCAATAAACATCTTTAATGGACTCCGACAATGGAACGGTCTGGCCTCTTCAAACTGGCGTTGGAGAAAGCAATCCGTGACTCCGGCGTTACAACTAGAGGGGCTATGGTCACCAAGTCCAAACAGATACTTGCCTACGCAGGTGACATCGACATCATCGGTAGATCCAATTCCACTGTACAGGATTCTTTCACCCAGATCGAACAGGCGGCATAAAAACTGGGACTGCACATTAATGAGGGAAAAACTAAGTACATGGCGGTAACTTCTGCGAAGAGAAGACCTAACGTTGGTCAAACTATCAGGATAGCGGAGCACGAATTTGAAGTAATGCAATCCTTTTACTACCTTGTGTTACTAGTATCAGCCTATAACAATATGGAAGAAGAAATACGTGAACGGCTGGTCAAATCCAACAAAGCCTACTATGGTCTATCGAAGCTCTTTAAATCCCGAAATTTATCCACAACACCCAAGTTGCTACTGTACAAGACCATGGTCTTACCAGTTCTCATGTATGGATCCGAGACCTGGGTGCTCAATAAAAGGCACTCTGGACTCTTAGCCGCGTTCGAGAGGAAGGTCTTAAGGAGAATTGTTGGCCCCGTATGTGGAGGAGGACGATTACGGAGACGCTACAACCATGAGCTGTACGCAATCTACCTTGAAGCTAATGTTGTAAGAAAAATCAAGCTCGGTAGACTCCAGTGGGCGGGACACCTAGCTCGAATGAGCAAAGAGGAGCTTGTTCGGAAAGTTCTTTGTGGCAGGATGTATGGAAGGAAGCAGCGCGGCAGACCTTGTCTGCGATGGAGGGATGGCGTAGATCAGGACGCCCAGAGCCTGGGAGTGCCAAACTGGATGACATCGGCTCGAAATCGGGACCGGTGGAGAGATTTGTTAAATAAGGCCAAGACCTGATCCCGGCTGTAGTGCCTATGATGATGAGGACATAATAAATGTTTACATGTTATTTGTTAACATTTTTCAAACTGTTCTTTTTTACATGTACTTAGGGTGTAATGGGATTTAGATACATTGGTAATTTTGTTTTTTTCTGGAAAAGGTCAAAAGAAAAACCAGGAACTCTGTTTATTTTAACTTAGCCTATTTAAAACTACTAACATAACTTAATCTAACTTACTTTAATCTTAATTCGGTTCTGTGTTAAAGGTAAGAATCTTGGAGAGTGGTGGGATGTTGCTGTATTTGAAATGATTGGGTGCCAGTTCGGTGTCGTGGTACACGACCTCTTTTAAATCGTTAACAAGTCTGCCTGAGGTGAAGAGGGTTCTGATTTGGAGACAATTACCGTAATGAGTTCCCGTATTGGAGGAGTATAGCGTTTCGAATGATAGTGAAGAAGAACGTGTGATTCGAACTGACGCTATGACAGTTAGAATCACCAAAAATTGAACTCAAGTGTTGTGGATTGGCAATTGAATGTGCTGGAATGTACTGGAGAAATCTAGTACATTCGCAGTGTATACCAGTTGCGCAGCAGCTGGCACCAGCTGGCCGATTGTCACCATCGATGAGGTCATAGCGTCCCTTTTTGGATTGGCAGTTATGCCCAATGGGTTAGTCTGCAATCAATCTTTTCGGCGCTCACACCGCCAAACGGAATAGTAAACCATTCCCAGTCGTTGCCATCCGCAAAATACCATTCAGTTCAATTGGTGACGTGCTCTTCTAGATTGACCGCGCTGCTCTCTCCCCTTTGCGACAGCTATTGTTCGTTGTGACCGTTCATCGGCGCCCAACGACACGCGTACCACTTCAATCAACATTTTCTGGTCCTTCGAGCCGGATGCTCAAGGACAGGGACACATTAAACTAAAGACATTAAAACATAAAAGACAGAGTGTAGTGAGTGAAAGTGGGAAACATCATAATCAGGATCATAGCCGATCGGCGAGATCCCCGTAACACTAAGCGTTACCCATCAGGCTATTGGCCGTGTTTAGAATTCGATTTTTAAACTCAAGTATATTCCACTGATGTGAATTGTTATATTATCGCTATGGTATACGGCTCTGATGTATTTTCTTATTCGATTTTCGTTCGGTGTTCTTCACTATTTGCTTGTGTGTATCGTGTGTGTATCTGTTGCAGACGCTACAGGAGGGTGATGGTAGGTCTGTTATTATCGGGTTGGGATTGTTAGGAAGGCTTTCTATGAAATTTATCGACAGTTCTAGGATCCGTCTAACCACTCGTTCGATGCCTGCAGTGTTGTAAAGATCGTTGTTACTATGGTATCTATATGAGTTGGTTTTGCGATGTAAGCCAGTGATAAACCGGAAACATTTTCCTTTAAAAACTCGTAATTTCTCCATTTGGGAGGGTGAGATGTGGTACCATAATGGGCAGGTATATGTCTTGAGGCCTTTAGGTATCCACAACACTCGTCTGCAGAGGTTAAGCTGTTTTGAGGCTTTATGAAGGGAATTTTTGATGTGGGTTGAGAATGACCAGACGTTGGAAAGGGTTACTCCCAAATATTTTAGAGTTTTGGAAGGTTTTATGAGAGTGTTGTTAAGCTTGAGTTTAATTTTGTTTAGCTTTGTTTTTTTCCCTTAAACACTGTTAGCTGAGTTTTCGTTGGGTTGATGCGAATTTTCCATTTGTTAAAGTGTGCTGAAATGAGCGGGAGGAAGTTGTTAACGCGGTTTCTTGCCGCTTTGACAAATCTACTGCTAGAGTAGATTAAAGTATCATCAGCATAATTTGGCATTACCACACTAGGTGGAGGTTGGGGAATATCGGAAGTGTATAGAAGATATAAATGGCTCCTCGATAGTATAGTGGTTAGTATACTCACCTGTCACGCGGGAGACCGGGGTTCGATTCCCCATCGGGGAGCCTCTGGCGCAAGACTAATGGCCTTGCCCGGAAAAAACAAATCCTTATGGAAAATTTAACAAGCCTCAGGACTTGCTAAATAAGGCCAAGATCAGTTCACGGTTGTAGTGCCGATGATGATGATGATGATGATAGAAGATATAAAAGTGGTCCGAGAATGGATCCTTAGGGAACTCCCGCGGTTATTTTGCGAGTTTGTGAGAGGGAAGAGTTTATTCAGACCATGAATTTCCTACCAGAAAGATTAGATGCTACGAGCTTTGTGATGTTGGAATTCAGGCCAAATAAGCAGCTTATAAAGAAGTTCTGAGATCCAGACACAAACAAATGCTTTGGAAATATCGAGAGATATGCATACGGTAGGGCATTGGTTTTCCAGACCAGTTGTGACATCGTGCGTAAGTTTTAGTAGAGCATGGCAAGTGGATGTCACCCACGAAAGCCAAACTGAGAAATAGGGATGAGAGCGTTATCACTAGCAAACGAGAGAAGGTTTTGGTAGATCTTACATTCCAATATTATGCTTAGGGTGTTCAATAAAGATATCGGACGATAGTTGGAGGTGTTATTGGAACTGCCGGCCTTTTTAACGGAAATTACTACCGCAATTTATCAGTTCTTAAGAAGGACGAGAATGGGAAGTAGATTTGGCGGGCGAAGTCTTTTAAATAGAAGGTGTGGTATTCCATCTAGACCGGTAGATTTTTTGTAGGGTCGTGATTTTATGAACTTGATTAATTCACCATCATACGCGTCAATTCGGAAAGAGACAATGCGACTCCTCAAACGCAAAAAAAACGCGAATTACAGAGCAAAGAATATGAGAGGTATATATGCCGGCATAAATTCAATTAGAAATGGCTACCGAGTGACAGCCAAAATAATTCGAGACGCAAACAGCTGTCTGGTCACAGAAACAAACAATTACGTGACAAGATGGAAGCAGTACTTTGAAAACCTGCTCAATGTGCGCACCCATCAACCACAAATAAACGCACCAGCCGTACATAAAGCCGATCCTCAGATCCCAGAGCTCTCTTTCAATTAAATTATAGACGCAATAAATCGATTGAAAAACAACAAAGCTCCCGGAGTCGTCTGCATTCCGGCAGAGCTTGTGAAGCATGGAGGGGAGGCAACCGCTCGAAAGATCCACCAACTCATCAAAACAATATGGGATAAGGAAGTCACTCTGGAAGAATGGAAAACCTCAATAGTCGTCCCCATTTTCAAAAAAGGCGACAGATCTGACTGCGAAAATTACAGAGGAATATCACTGCTCCCAGCCACATACAAAATACTAACAAATGTCATAGTGGCGAGAATCACACCTTACGCAGAAGAAATACTAGGAGACTACCAATGCGGGTTCCATAGGAACCGGTCAACAAGGAACCAAATGTTCACAATAAGGCAACTGCTGGAAAAGAAGTGGGAATACGGAGAGACGGTTCACCAACTGTTCGTTGACTTCAAAAAAGCATACGACTCAGTCGCAAGGCAAAGACTCTACCATTTTGTAGTTGAGCTATATGAATGTTTCCTTTTGTTTGGGCATACTTGTTTTATATATGTATACTTGTGTTTTATTATGGTTTTTCAGCGGGACAAAGGTGGTGAGGGTGTTACTACGTAACACTGACCGAAAAGTCTATAGCGTTTGGGATGATAGTGAAGAACGTGTGATTCGAACTGACGCTATGACAGTTAGAATCACGAAAAACTGAACCAATGCGTAACACATCAGGCTACTGACCGTGCTTAGAATTCGATTTTTAAACTCAAGTATATTCCACTGATGTGAATTGTTATGTTACCGCTATGGTATACGGCTCTGATGCATTTTCTTATTCGATTTTCGTTCGGTGTTCTTCAATATTTGCTTGTGTATTGTGTGTGTATCTGTTAGAGACGCTACAAGTCGGTGGCTAGATATTGACAAAAAGAAGCGTATTATGCGATACTGAGAATTAGGTTAGGTAATTTTATTACTTAGAGTTATATAGAATCGATTAGTTTGAGTTGACGTCTTGCTACTTAAATCTTAGAGTTTTGGTTGACCTAAGCAAAGTTACATTGTGTACATAGCATAATGGCTTGGCCACCTTGAATGGAAGAGGATCATCGTCAAAAATGTTACAGGAAACAGCAGCCTTAGTATCAAGATAAGACATATACAAGTTATTGTATATATATATATATATATATATATATATATATACATATATATATATATATATATATATATATATATATATATATATATATATATATATGTATATATATATATATATATATATATATATATATATATATATATATATATTGTAGCGAGCTTAGGGTTCGCTGGATTAATTATTTTGAATAAATAAGAGCCGTTAAATCGATTTTGAATTCATATAACACTTTATTAGTCCGTTAACCACAACCGTTACTTTTACCGTACACAACGATTTCTTGACTTATCGCTTCCGTACTTATCGCGTATTTTACTTCTTACTTATCGCGTGCTTTTCACTCGAGACTTATTACTTTCTACTTCATACTCATCAATATGCTCTGTGTGCGGCGTATTTATACTGTTTCAGCGTTTCGTTTCCGTCCGTTCCATTGCCTTGAATGTTCTACTGTTCCTAGTCTCCAGTTTTCCATTACTTTATAGAATATTCTAGTACTCTGTTTCGGACTCTCTAGAATATTCTAGTACTGATTGTCATATGCGTCACACTACCCTCCGCCTAGATTAGTTCGTCCCGAACTAAGTTCACTGGTCTCCCGGGCCAACAAAAGCCGCTAGTCGGTCGCGATGCACCACTTTCATCTTGGCGTTCGGCGGCGGAAGTTCTTGACCTTCATCCAAATTTTCTACTGCTCTCCTTTTCGCGTCAGCTCTAGCCAGCCGCCATTCTTTCTTTTCCTGACGACGGAATTCCTCTTGCATTTTAGGGATCTCATGCGAACAGTATAAGAGAAAATGCATGTGCACACCCATAAGCTCTTCTGGAGTTTGCGCATCACGTAAGCGATCTAGATCTTCATCTTTAATTACAGGCATATCATCTGGTATTGGAGCATCTGTCGATTTCATAACCGTATCCAACTGGTAGTTCCGCATCTTTTCAAATAACTGAAGCAGTTTGTTCTTTGGAGCTGACAGTAAACACCATCGTGCGTCGTAGTAATAGCCTTTCCATAGATCGTCGCACGTTAATTCTGGTTTCACGTGTTCTTCTCTATAGAACGTAATGAACGGCACCTCTAGCTGTTGATTACGCCTACAATCTAGGGCTTCCTTGATCTTTCCCCCCATATGTGGTGGCTTACAATAGCGGTCTCGACCACCAACATCCGTTGATTTCTTTTGTTCGGAAACAGTTGATTTACAAAACGCATGTTTGTAAATCCATTCAGCTTCATCTTGTAGCTCGTTGGGTCCCTCTGGAACAGGCGTAACCGGAACTTCGCGTAATTGCATTCGTTCAGGAATATCCGTTTTACGGATTTCATTGTCCAAATCCGTAAAGTGACCCCTTTCCAATTCATCATTGAAATGTTTTGCCGCCTCAGTTTCCCTGTGACTACGTTCAGAGCGGCGTTCAACATCGTCTTCGTCGTCGAATAGCTGTTCGTCTATAGCCTCACGTGCTGAACCTTCATCGACGTGCTGTTCCTCTCCATCACTTTCTTCATCCTGTGTACGACGCAGATGCTTGGGACGCTTTCTGCCTTCGACTTTCAAACCAAGATTCTCTTCAATAAGGTCACAGTCGTCGTCTTCCAGTCGGTCGTCCAACTCGTCATCATCATTGTAAATCGGTTTCAGGGAACGGCCTGAAGCATCAGTGTCTTCATCATCACTGCCGTCCTCTTCAATCGGGTTATCATCGATGAAATCCTTCAGTTCTTCACGTAACACATCATCGTCATTTTCCTCCTCTTCCTCACCACTGTCGGCCATAGCTTTGCTCTTCCTGAGTTTCTTCATTTCCTGTGGTTCCAATTTCTCCTCATCTTCAGATTCCTCCGCTCCCGAGTCCCAGAATTCTTTCATACACTGCCTTTGGGCATCCAATTTTGCCTTAAACTCTGCAGCTCGGGTGTCCAATTTTGCATTAACGTCTGTAGCTCGCGCATCCAATTTTGCAGCTAAAGCATCCAATTTTGAGTTAATATCGATAGATCGCGCATCCAATTTTGCCATCTTAATGCTGAACATCTCCGAAATGTCCAACGGTTGCGAACTCTTCTCCGAATGTCGATCTGCCATCGTCACAATACACTTCCATCGACTTATTTATTTCACCAATAATTAATCCCACTTCTGACACCAATTGTAGCGAGCTTAGGGTTCGCTGGATTAATTATTTTGAATAAATAAGAGCCGTTAAATCGATTTTGAATTCATATAACACTTTATTAGTCCGTTAACCACAACCGTTACTTTTACCGTACACAACGATTTCTTGACTTATCGCTTCCGCACTTATCGCGTATTTTACTTCTTACTTATCGCGTGCTTCTCACTCGAGACTTATTACTTTCTACTTCATACTCATCAATATGCTCTGTGTGCGGCGTATTTATACTGTTTCAGCGTTTCGTTTCCGTCCGTTCCATAGTCTTGAATGTTCTACTGTTCACGGTCTCCAGTTTTCCATTACTTTATAGAATATTCTAGTACTCTGTTTCGGACTCTCTAGAATATTCTAGTACTGATTGTCATATGCGTCACAATATATATATATATATATATATATTTTTTTTTTTTTTTAATTTTTTTTTTATTGGACTTCTCTCGGGAGAGGCGAACCTATAGCGTCGAGTGGGCGCCCCGAGATGCTATCAAATAACTGTTGCAGTTCTTTTTGAACAGTTGCAGGTTGTAACGCTCCGGGAACACTCGCGTGGGAAGGGAGTTCCACAGCTTCCCCGCTCTGTAACGGAACGAGTTCTGATACAGGGATGTTCGCGCTGTCGGGAGATGAACCACAAACGGGTGCGATCCGTCGGATTGTCTTGTGGAGCGCATATAGACCGAATTGCGTGGAACAATGCCAAGAATCTCCGAAGAACAGCACCCGTGATAATATCTGTAAAACAGACAGAGGTCGGCCATGCGCCTTCGATGTGATAGCGACTGTAGTCCCGACGTCAGCGCCGAGTCCCCGATCAGGCGGATCGCTCGTCTTTGTACGCTTTCAAGTAGGTCGAGGGTATGTTTAGGAGCCGAGCTCCAAACATGAGACCAATATTCGAGCGCGGGTCTAATTTGAGATTTATATAGGAGAGGAAGTTGGGCCGGAGTAAAATATTTCTTGGCTCTAAAAAGATAATCAGTTCTCCTGAGGCTGATCGGGCGATACCCGGTACGTGTTTATGCCATGATACATTCCCACAGACCGTGACGCCGAGCAATTTCAAACTTTCCCCAGCCTCGAGCGCCCGGCCACTCATCATCAGCTGTGGAACCGATGATCCAGTTTTCTTTGTGAATGATGTATACTGGGTCTTCGTTGCGTTGAAGTCGACAAGATTGGCCTTTCCCCACTGCAGGACTTTATCTAGATCCTGGTTCAGAGAGTCAATCTGTCTACATCTCAGCTGGTGCGACGTTGATGTACCAATCGGCCAATCACTCGAAAAGGAGGAAACAAGCATACTATCATCCGCAAAACTGAACACTTTGTTATCCGTTGTCTCCAACAAATCATTTATGTGAAGCAAAAACAAGGTTGGTGCCAAAATAGAACCCGGGGGCACCCCCGAATTAACAGGATACAGATCCGAACACTCGCCGTCCACAACAACTCGGATCGATCGATTCTCGAGGAAGCTCCTCGTCCAGTCGCAAAGCTGTTGGGAAAGTCCATATGAACGAAGTTTGCTCAGCAATGCCCCGTGCCAGACGCGGTCAAAAGCCTTGGAGATATCTAATGCGACCGCCCTTGACTCACCATGCCGTTCAATCGCAGATGTCCATATATCGGTTATAAGTGTCAAAAGGTCTCCTGTGGACCGCCTGCCACGGAATCCGTATTGACGATCATTCAGAAGTCCGTTGCACTCCAAATACTTAACTAACTCTGTATTGATGACTTTTTCCATTACCTTAGATAAAATAGACAGTAATGCTATCGGACGGTAATTTTGTGGGAGACACTTTTTTCCCGTCCAGTAGGCAGGAAAGGTCCTCCGTGCATAAGATAAGCGGAAGAGTCTGCCAAGAGCCGGCGATAGTTCTGGAGCACAGTTCTTAAGAACTATTGCTGGATTCACGTAGAATGCGTTGAAAAGTGCGCGGACGAAATCTCACATCCCGCATCGAAGGCCGTACCGGCGAGATCACAGGTAGCTCCAAAAGGCCGGGATTGAGGTTTGAATTCGCGAACACATTAGCTTTATCCTTTGAATTCGTGACCAACGTCCCGCTGTCTGTCACCAACGGAGGGAAAGAGGAGGAAGCAAAGTTACTGCTGACAGCTTTTGCCATTGACCAGAAGGAGCGCGAACCAGTTGGGCACTGAAGGAGCTTATTGATCACCCTGTCGTTGTGAGTCTTCTTCGCGGTATCAATCGCCTGGTTGCACGCGTTTCTGATTCTAACAAAATTCGTTCTGTTAACATCGGTGGGATTGCAGCGCCATTGCTTAAAAGCTCTATTTTTTGCCGCTGTAATCAGCTCGCATTTTTTGTCAAACCATTGTTTATCAGACGAACTTCGTTTGATGGAATGTGGAATATACATCTCCATCGCCAGGAGAATAATCTCTGATACCGACTCCGCGCAAGCGTTAACATCGGAGTTTCCGAAGCACACCTCCGACCATGGAAAGGATGCGAAGAAATCTCGCATATCGTCCCAGTTAGCAGCCCCATACTTCCATACATGGCGAAGCTGCCTAGGCCGGTTATTCGCTTGGTATGCAAGTGCTTGCGCGACAGGTACCAAGCAGTGATCTGAGTTTCCCAGTGGCGCAGAAACCTCTACGGTATAAATACTCGGTTCGGATGTCAAAAACAGATCCAGGGTGTTCGCATAATCGCCTCGGGCATCCAGCACTCGCGTTGGCTCCCCCACGAGTTGAGTCAAATTGTGGCTTACAGCAAACATCTCCGCCAGCCTCCCAGTCTCGTCGGTTCTGTTAGAATGTAACAACCAGTCGGAATTGTGCACATTAAAATCGCCAAGGACAACAATTTCAGAAGCTGGGTGGTTGATCTGTATCCAGTCGACGGTATATGAAAGATGTTCGAAAAATGTCGCCGGTCGATCGTCATTCGGGGAGCGGTAAAGACAACAAAGAAATTTGCAGTATGACCAACATTTAACTAGACTAAAAATCTAACAGTTCACCATTCTACAACTGAAGTTAAAATCTAGATGCGACTTATACGTTGTGTGGTGTCGAATGATGTTAAAATGTTTTGTTTACGTGCGAAGATATCCTGATGCTTTTGTACATACTTACAATTTTCTTAAACCTAAATAATAAATTATTGCAACGGCCTTACTGTAAACTGGGTTCACTTCGTTGCTTTAGTAATCGTTTTTACATCCAAATAGAAATATAAGAGACTTTCATTTGTGACCCATCGCCATATATTATACCCGCCACAACCACAATACTGTAAAAGTGAGCCTTTTCGGACTCTTTCTTTTGTTAGAGCTATTTCCGTTTTTGTAGAGAATTTTGCGCGGACTAAAACTGTACGTATTACATTTCCTCTTTCTACTGTAGCTCTCACATCATATATCCTTAATGAACCCATTAGGTTTTTGCCGAACACTCAAATGAAAATTAAACTGAAATCACAGGAGTGACTACCGGGATACGAGTAAAACCTTCATGGAATCTTTTAGTGTCCTGTGTATCCGCAAAATTGTAGTCCAAATAGTACAAATCATCAGTCGGGCCAACTCGTTCTCTACACGTGAAAAGACGAAATCAAAAAATAAAAAAATAAAAAAACCTCTTTTGCTCGGTTGGGTTTTCCTTTCATGTGCCCCTCTCGAAGGATTTTCTGTTAATTAGTCTCACTTAGAAAATAAACTGCAGTAATTAAGCATATCATCTTGACGACTACCACTACTACCACCCACATTACCACAAAGGGAAGTCCAGAAACGACATCGTACAGGATCACACGCAAACCAATCCCCAAACAAGAGCAAAGGAGAACAAAAAGCGATGAGAAATACGACAATTTGGCGTACACTTGGAATCCTAATTACGAAACAAATCCTACCTAGCTCCTTGCAATGTCTGAGCAACATACGCTCCCACACATACACTTGTTCACTTGTTCACATTCATGCGAGAGAATTTTATTTTAATACACATTTCTCATTTTATGAAAGGCCAAAAACAAACCCCATTCTCACAGATGACAGGGATAAAGAGTGTTAGCGAGAGGGAGAGAATTTAGAGAAAGAGACGGAAGGGCAAAACGAAAGAGAGGAACGATAGGTAGAAAGGACTGCCGAGAGGGCAGAGAGGTCTCATTGAGTGGGTTCAGCGTAAGGCCCACATTCTTGAAACTCATTATATCGCTCGACAAGAGTGAAAATCCCCAAATTTGCTATTATAATTGTCACAATTATCATGCCCCGTTCACCTTGGAGGACTCAGTTTTTGCACTGAAGATGTGGCGGCGTTTAACGAGGAACCACAAGGATTCTTATTAGCTCCTCCTATTTCCGGGATTCCTCGTGATTCAATTCAGTGCAGGTTTATGTGCGATTAAGGGGGTGTTTCTTAGTCCAAGGCGCAAGTCCTAAAGTCCCAACGATAGGTGTATGAGTGAAAGAGCCAACAGGTCGCTTGAGAGGTGTAAGAAAGGACATTCAATCAATTCCTCTTCGCCCTATCCTCACATTCCTTTTATTTTTCTGTGTCCTTTTTCGGCATTTCCGGATTTTAATGTAAGAAACTGTTTGTTAGATACAATGGTGTGCATTATGTAGCTTAGACCGAGGCATGTCCTTTTTTATTCAGGACTTTTTATACAATGAATAGATGAAATGAAACTAAATGGAGCCCTAGATGAGGATTAAATTGATTAGTAATGAAATTTGCCACTTTGCCAGACACATTTTGTTCTCGAACGCGCTGTGGCTGATCCATGTGTGTGAGTATCCTATATATGAGCTTCTGTCGCCTATGGATACAAACCATGGACCCTTGGAGAATCGTCCTTTTTAGATTTGCTAATAAATGCTGTAAGTTTGCCGGAATTTATGTGAATTATTTTTATCCTGTCGAGTGCCATAGGTTGGGACTGAAGTCGGGATTATATTGTGCATTAGTGTAATAAAAATCACTTGGTTGAGTGCGAGCTACTGACGGTCGGGCAGGGGTTCAGGGAAAGGAATTAGATCCGAGAGGAAGTTTTCACGTTTCTTGTGTGTGGTCCTTGGGTGACTTTTGTCTAGAGTACGGTTTTACTGCCCAGGATTATGGTGTTTTATGTTGGATTCTTGTTTTTGAGGAGATTTTGTTATAATTGTTCGTTTCGGTTCTTTAATGGGGCTGCTGTTTGGAGGTTGTTGGCTAGTAGACAGACTAATTGGGATCGTTTACTAATTGAATAATGATCATTTCAGAAGATTTAATTGGTAAATGTCTGTTATAAGGTCTACGAATGTTTTAGTTGTTCTTTATCAGAGACAATTGCATTAGTTTGCGACTAGTGGACTATCTGTTATATAGGGTGGGCCATACATTTCTGCAAATGGCAACACTTGATTTCTTAAAAACAGTTAGAGATGAAATGTAAATTCATGCACTTTCGATCAATGATAAAATAAAAATGTTTGCAATCTGTTTACAGAATAAAAGGGCTCATGGCTTTAAACACTAACTCTTTTCTAGAATGGCCTACAGCGATTTGGGAAGGTGTTTTGTTTACTGACGAAACAAAAATTAACTTGTTTGGCTCCGATGGCAGGCAAACAGTCTGGAGAAAAACATGCGGCTTCAAAGGCAAAATCTATCTCAGACGGTAAAACATGGAGGATGTTGTATTATGTTATCAGGCTTCGAGGCAGCATATGGTACCGGAAGTTTTGAGTTTATCGAGGTAATAATGGTTAAAATGAAATACCTTTATATTATCAAAGGAAACTTACGTTAAACGGTGGAAAAATTGACCCTACGTTAGGAGTTCTACACTTCACTCGTCGCACGAGTTATTTCTTTCAACGCTTCGAAATTCAATAAATAAAAACGGGTTTCAGTCTTGTGACATCCACACTTTTGTCCTTATTGTTACGAATCTCTAACACTAAGTTGAGTAATTACATTTGACTGTGTTTCATATGCTTCTGCTACGTGGGTGTACAACATACATGATAAAACGTACAGCATTGAGGCTATGCTATGGCTCCCTATTTATATTACATTCTTATCGTTACTTATTGATAAAAGGTTTGGCGTCCCTTCTTATGACTCATTGTAGCGATTCTAACAGATACACACACAATTCACAAGAAAAAATAGTGAAGAACACCGAACGAAAAATCGAATAAGAAAAATACATCAGAACCGTATACCAAGCGATAAATTAAAAATAATTCACACCAGTGGAATATAGTCGAGTTTGGAAATGAAATTCTAAACACGGTTAGTAGCCTGGTGTGTGACGCTTAGGTCAAATTTTTTTCGTGATTCGAGCTGTCATAGCGTCAGTTCGAATCACACGATCTTCTTCACTATTATTTAAAACGCTATAATTGGTGACCCCGACGTGATCTGTACACACACGCAGCATACACTCCCCATAGTAAAGCAGAACTTCACACACGGTCACGACTTCCGCATAGAGCACAGCCTCCGATGTTTCCTCGTTTCTCTCGTTCGTCCGTCGTCCGCATACGAATCTGATCGTAACGAAGTTACTGCGGCGGGAGTGGTGTAGCGATTCTAACAGATACACACACAATTCACAGGAAGAAATAGTGAAGAACACCGAACGAAAAATCGAATAAGAAAAATACATCAGAACCGTATACCAAGCGATAAATTAAAAATAATTCACACCAGTGGAATATAGTCGAGTTTGGAAATGAAATTCTAAACACGGTTAGTAGCCTGGTGTGTGACGCTTAGGTCAAATTTTTTTTCGTGATTCGAGCTGTCATAGCGTCAGTTCGAATCACACGATCTTCTTCACTATTATTTAAAACGCTATATCATCTTCTACAAGTGTCATCGTGGGAATGCGTTAACTCACGCGAATGGTTGCTGTATAACTTCAAAACGAATTGAAAACTTGCGGGATGAGATAAAAACGTGTGTTAATTTAAGTATTTTCACCATTTTTTATTAAATCATTGAATAAGTTCATTTCATGTATCAATACAAACATCGCACATCATTACGCGATTACAAAATTATATTTATTAGATTTTAAGTACTTCTTCACGAGATACTATTTTTATGACAGTTTTCTTGTCTACGGCAAATGTCTTAGTAGATAATTCCCGTTCCCATGACACGACCTCGGTACACACATTTTATGATGCATGCAAAGGAATACTCCATTAAGGGTTTTTCCTGGATGCAACCCCGGCGGTATCGGTTTGTATTGATGCATGAAATAGACAAAGGACTTAGGTAATTAAGAAAATGTTTCGACCCGTCACTTGGTCACGTGGTGAGAAAATGTATGTCTATTGTAAGGATAATGCTCGTCACCATATGGTTGTCTGAGTAGTTGGATAGTTTTATTGTAAGAAGGAATTTTTGTACAAAAAATAACGAATATTTGGTAGGTAGTAAGTTTATAGATTGGGTATATAAGGCAAGACAATTTTGAAATAAACCTGACATTCACTCGCCGATCGTTCATGCAGTCAGACATATTCATCGTGTGCTCGTTTATAAATAAAATTGAAAAACAAAAAAAAAATGAATTCGTAGACGTTAAGTCGTCGTCGATCGATCGCGTTCATATCGATTCTTGTGTGATATATTGCGTTTGTTCGTGAATATTGCCACAAGTTATAATTCCAAAAAAAAAAAACTATACAAACACGAACAAACACGTGTAATTTTCGCTGGATGCCGTAGTCGAAATCTGTTTTCACAGATGCCAGACAACGATCCGAGCGCTACCCGGGAATCTCTATTAGAACGGAAGAGAAGAGCCATTGAAACTCTTCAAAACTCATCGAAGAAGACCACAAAAATGGAAAATCAAGGAAAACACATTGACTACGAACAAAAATTCCACGAAGCCGCGGAATACATCCAACAGCTTAAAAAACAGGTGAAGCAACTCCCTAAAACAACCCACTCAAAACAGCGACGATGCCAGTATGGAGATGACGCCTTCTCCCAGCTTAAACCATAAAACATCTTCGCCCAAACAACTATCATCAGCCCATAAGGAATCCACCAAACAAGCCAAGCCAGCACCGAGTCCCCTGCCTGCCCAGCACAAAAATGTTAGACCACCACCAATCTACATAAAAAATGTGACCAGTATAAAGGGAATAATTCTAATAGTAGAAAATGCCCTATGACACCGCAACTTCACCACAAACACTAAATGCTCCTCTGTCTCCATTGCAACAACAACTCTGGTTGATCACGAGAAAACCGTTAGAAAACTTGCGGAACTACAACACCAATTTTTTACCTTCCAACACCATCAGCTCAAACCAACAATATTCATCATTAGGCACATTGACCCAACTCGGACAAACGAAGAACTGCCGTCGGAGATCATCAGGATTTGCCCAGAGCTGAAAATCCACAGGCTGGACTATTTTCAAACTCCGTACATGCGAGAAAATAACTTAAGGAACTTACGGATTATCCAAACCCCTCCAAATGAAGACACCAACAACCTCAAACAAATTAAGAACTTGTTTACGCATAAAATCAGCATCGAGGAGCCTCATAAACAAAGCATCCTTCTTTGCAAGAGATGCCAAGGCTCGGGACACTTGGCGGTGGCTTGCCACCTAAATACACGATGCGGCAGATGCGCCGATGTGCATCAGCCAGGAGAATGTAAGGTCAATCCACAGGGTATGGAACCAGGAAAAATCCAAACCACAAACCCCGTTGGATTCATTACTACTAAGGAAATTGCTGTGACATGCTGTAACTGCGGAGTTCCACATCCAGCCAATTTCTCCCAGTGCCCTCATAAATTGAGAATTCTCCAAAGAAGAATAAAACCAACTACAACTAACAAATCCGCACCAACCACATCCACATCGCAGAACACATTACCACAACCTACAAAGCCAGGAACATCATATGCCGATGTCATCAAAAACAATCAAAACACGCCGACGTCAAACAACCCCAACTCCATTGGCCTCAACCTGGACATCATGGGCTACATCAAGAGTCTACAAACTATTGTAGCGTTCTACGAACGCACAAGTCTACTCAGGTAAGGTTCCCATCTTCAAAGAACGTACTTACCTGAGAGCGTTGCACGCGCCCACAGACGCGTGCCCCAAAGCCCGCGATAGGGCCTGCAACTCGCAGCCAACGTTGAGACCGACACCAAAAAAGCAAGGAACTGAACGTTCCCAAAGCTTTTTAGGTCAAGCTCAACAATTATAACTCTTCATGTCTGAAACAAAGGCATAAACATCCATGCGTTCTAATCCTAAGAAAAAAAACCAATTCCCAAAATGCCATACATGCTGCCTGCGCCCAGGAACATCTCATCGAACCGGCAATTCCGAAATTCGATACAAAAGAATTGCTACATCAAAGAATGAGCCGATCAACGGATGCACGTGCGGGTAATCTAACGCGAGGACCACCCAAATCCGTTGAACAACAGAAGGCAGCCACGACCTATCGCAATCGAATATATCTCAACGAGATATCCGATGATTTATGAGGAGTTAAGCCAACAAAGGCAATACTCCGGTCCCACGGCCACGCTAGAATTTCGCACCATTATAAAGATCTAATGGATTTCGATTCCGGGTACAAGTTCAAATCACACCCACCGACTGCACGTCAAAACAATCGCCGAATATCTCTGGTCTGGGCGCCAGATGTTCTGTGCAAACAGAAGGCTGTGGAAATGAAACTCTCTCAGCGATAATGATGATGTATGCAAGATGACCTTCCCCTTCCAGGAAACAAAAAAAATATCCCGTGGGAGGTGATAACATGCTGCTGACAGAAATTCGGAAGTTCTGTTAGCAGAGCAAATAGGGAATATTGTTTTTGGATAGATACAGATACCAGTTTTTAATCTGGGTATCGTGTGAGCAGGATATGGTTGAGGGCGGCAGAGAGATTTCGATCGAGAGACGACGAGGAGGATAATTTTGAGAGTATAAGGAGCAGAGTGTGCTTTTTCGAAGTTAGAAAAGTAAAGTAACGTCGAGTGTTGAACGTACGTGCGGTGTAGTGAAGCGCTTTAAAATCTTCTATTTTGATTTTAATATCAAATATAAAACAAAACAAAACATTTCTCGGAGTTTCATTTGTGTACTGAACTAAGTTTTCGTGTGTCGCTGTGAACAGTGTTCGGCGGAGCACTCTAACGTAAGTAGCTATTGACATTCCATACTAATAGGCCAACATTCGTCAAAGTCCTATCCGTTAAAATAAACTCCGCCAAACTATGCTTCCTACATTGAAGCTGGCGCGGATTCGCCCTTGAAACAACCGGCGAATTTGCAATTAAAAATCTGTGGCACCACCTGAATAAGATATGTGGCACCACCTTAAACAATGTCAGCAATCAGCTGACATTTGTGAATTTTCTGTTGGTTGTCACTTGACAACCATTTTTCACTTTTATTTTTCTCTTCTTCGTAAATCGGTTGGCGACTCCAGTTCGCAATTTGTAATCTCTAAAAATCTAAGAAATCCGACAAAATCAAGACGATATTTCTAATCGAGATAAAGATCCACATTATTTCAATTATCGGGAGGTTAAAATTTGGAATCAAGGTAATCTTTTCAGTTTAACCAATTTATTAAGAGTGAATTCCAGCATAGATTAATTGTTCCGGACGTCATTGCCACGGAACCAGCATCGCTACACGGCAAGAGAACGAATCATTGTTCTTAACGCCATTTCTTTAGCCCATCAACACAACCCATTGGTTGGTGGACGATTTGCAGAACGCAAATCAAGTAGAAGCATATACATCAGATTCTCTCACTTATAACCTCCCATATTCTTTCCCTCAATGTCTGAACTAACTATAGTCGCCCTCAACGCAGAATCTATATACTCCAACATCCGTAAGCAACACTTATGGTTGTTTGTTAAAACCTTCTCCCCAGACATCCTTCTCGTCTCAGAAACGTGGCTTAAGTCCAATTCCCGAGTATCCATCCTCAATTACACATTTATTTCAAACCCCAGAACCACTGGATCCCATGGAGGTACCGGCATCCTACTAAATTATCAATTCACTGAAGTCAGGTTGGCCAATGTTTTCAATATCGAATATACGGCAGTTAAACTTTTTTGTGAAAACAAAAAAGTAATCATATTAACATCCATTTACATCCACCTAACACGAGAACCAGACTTCCCTGACTCTGACATATCTCAAATAATCAGACAGTCTCTCCCCGCACCATTCATAATCGGTGGAGGCTGGAACGCTCGTCATACAGCATTCAATGACATAAAGAATAACAAATACGGCTGTCAACTTTTGGAGCTCCTCTCATCTCACCCATATACGTACATCGACAGTCCACTGCAGCCAACTCGTGTCACCAACTCGACGCAGTCAACAATTGACTTCTTTCTCAAGTCGGTTGACGTCTACTCAACGAGTCCCCCCACAGTATCCTTCCTCTTTCCCTCTGATCATGGTTTCGTTCACACTTCGATCAAAGTTCCCTCCTTCGAACTGCTCTACGCACACAGTCCTGTCCCGAACTTCTCCAAGACTAACTGGAAAAAGGTCAATAGAGACATCGCCGAAAGTTTTTCTAACTTGCAAATCCCCGAATCTTCTAACCTAATCCCTGCTGATATCGATCGAGCAGCCCTAAAAATTGAGCAGACCCTCAAGGATGCCCTCACCAGCAATACACCCACCACCATCCCTCATAATGATCTAGGAAAACCTTTAACCAGCATCCTAACTAAATTGCTGCGTCTGAGAAAACAACTCCGCCGAAAACTTCATATAGGATTCTGCCCCTTTATTAAAAGTCAGATCCAACTCCTGACCACCTTAATAAACGAACATTTAAAAAAGTTCGCGGATCAGACCTATACCTCTACACTACCAATCTATATAATACCCATTAAATCTTAAGCACATATAAAAAAGAATTGTTTAAAAAATGAACATGTAAACACAAATGACATGTAAACACTTATTATGTAACCAATCTATTATAAGTTAGTTGTATTACTTATTGTAACTCTCAATTTTTGGTCAAATAAATGCAGTAAATTAAAAAAAAATTAAATAAACGTGATTCTACTTTCACTGGCCGACAGTTGTACAGTAACGCAATTTTGTTGTTTGAGTCATCATTTTACTTTCAGCATTAACGATGGATATTCGATTGCTGTTGGATCACCATCTGATCTTCTCTCGTGCAATTTTAGTCACGATGGAGCGCTTCACGGGACAGAAGTTTGCGTAGTCGATCGCAGGAGTTCCAACGACGAGACGGGGCATATCTCGACGATGCCATTTAAAAAAAAAAAATTTCAATGAACGTTTATTACGTTAAATAAATGCTCAACAAAATAACATTTGTAGTTTTATTTCTATTCATCTGTCAAATGTGCAAACATTTATGGCCCACCCTATATATACACAGTGTGCTTGCAATAATGTCGATGACGTTACTGTGTGTTCATGTTTAGTTCCTACGGAGCCAAAATAACTTCTCGTAATTCAATCCTGTTTACATTTTGACATAATGTATATGTTATTATTATTATTATTTATTATTTATTGCCCTGTAGGAACCCGGAAGTTCATGACCTCACCGACTCGACTCCGCCATCGTTCCCTGTCCTGTGCGCTCTCCTTCCACGTTCGACCATCCGATCCGATCTCCTCGAGGTCCAACCTAACATTGTCCTCCCATCTCCGTCGCGGCCGCCCTATCGCTCTTTCCTGTTAGTTTACCGTCAAGAATTCTATGCACGGTCCTATCATCGCCCATTCGCGCTACGTGTTCTGCCCATCTTAACCTTCGCGACTTGATTACTCTCACTATTGTAGGTTTGCGGTATAGCTCTTCCAATTCGTGGTTGTGGAGTTTCCTCCATTGTCCTGACTCCTCGTCATATTTACCGCCAAATATACCCCTTAAAACTTTATTCTCGAATACGCGGAATTTGTTCTCTTCCCGTTTTGTGAGAGCCCAAGTTTCGCATCCGTATAGAGCAATCGGCATGATTATGGTTCTATAGACACGGAGCTTTATATTACGTGATAGCTGTTTGGATTTCAACAGTTTACTGGCTGCATGCCAACTAGCGCTGCCGGAGTGTAGTCTTTTGTTAATTTCCTTCGACGTTTCGTTTCTGGTCGTCAGTATCGTTCCCAGATATTTAAATTCTTTGACATTTTCAAATATCTTGCCCCTGACGTTTATATGTGTTCTCTGAGGTCCACCTGCTCTCGCCGTAATCATGTATTTTGTTTTGTCTTGATTTATTTCTAGGCCCACCTCTTCTGCTGCTTGCATGATGATTTCACTGTTTTTACTTATAGTTTCGAGATTATCGCCCAGAACGACGATGTCATCCGCATACGCCAGCACTTGTGTGACCCCGTTCAGAGATGATCCGGCCATGTTGTCGTCTTGTACCTTTCTGATAACATACTCGAGGACAAGGTTAAAAAGGCATGGTGAGAGGCCATCGCCCTGTTTTATTCCGTCCCGGATTTCAAATGGTTCTGAGAGGTGGTTTTCTATTCTAACTTGCCCCTTGTTTTTGTCCATGCAAATTTGAATGAGCGCGGCATATTTTTTCGGGATCCCCAGCTCAACCACAATATGGTGGAGTCTTTGTCTTGCGAATGAGTCGTAGAGTTTTTTGAAGTCAACGAACAGTTGGTGAACCGTCTTTCCGTATTTCCACTTCTTTTCCAGCAGTTGCCTTATTGTGAACATCTGATCGCTTGTTGACCGGTTCCGACGGAATCCGCATTGGTAGTCTCTCAATATTTCTTCTGCGTAGGGTGTGATTCTAGCCAGTATGACATTTGTTAATATTTTGTATGTGGTTGGGAGCAATCATATTCCTCTGTAATTTTCGCAGTCAGATTTGTCGCCTTTTTTGAAAATGGGGATGACTATTGAGGTCTTCCGGAATGACTTCCTTGTCCCATATTGTTTTAACCAGTTGGTGGATCTTTCGAGCGGTTGCCTTTCCTCCATGCTTCACAAGCTCTGCCGGTATGCAGACGACTCCGGGAGCCTTGTTGTTTTTCAATAGGTTTATTGCGTCTACAACTTCGTCGAAAGAGGGCTCTGGTATCTGAGGCTCGGCTGTATGTACGTCTGGTGCGTTTATTTGTCGTTGATGGGTGCGCACATTGAGCAGGTTTTCAAAGTACTGCTTCCATCTTGTCACGATATTTTTTCTTTCTGTCACCAGACAGCCGTTTGTGTCTCGGATTATTTTGGCTTTCCCTCGGTAGCCATTTCTAATTGAATTTATGCCGGCATACATACCTCTGCTGTTCTTTGCTCTGGCATTTTCTATGATTTTTTCGATCCGAGTCTTCTCCCATTCGCGTTTTTTGCGTTTGAAAAGTCTGGTTGTTTCTTTCCGAATCGTCGCGTATCTTTCTGCGTTGACTTCATCATATCTTTCTAAGTGGATCAATCTGAGGCGTTTACGTTCTTCGATCTTCGCCCTGCACTCATTGTCAAACCAAGGTTTGGACTTAATTGTTTTCTTAAATCCTAATACCTTTTGGGCTGTTTGTTTGATTGTGTCTCTGATCGATGCCCATTTAGTGTCCACACTATTGACTTCCTCTTCCTCACTACTGTCATTCTCTAGGATGCTAAATCTGTTCGTTAGTTCGTCTTGATATTCAGCCCTTTTGCGTAGGTCTTTTAGTTTATCAATCTCGAACTTTTTGCTCGTCTCCCGTGACTGTCCATGTGGGTTTGCTGCGAGCCGACTTCTAAGTTTGCCCATCACTAGAAGATGATCGGAGTCGTAATCTGCTCCTCTATATGATCTTACATCAAGGATATTCGAGTGGTGTCTTTTGACTATGGGGAAATGGTTTATTTGGTTACGCGTTACGCCGTCGGGTGATATCCATGTGGCTTTATGGATTTGCTTGTGCTTGAACATCGTGCTTGGCACTACCAGACCTTTTGACGCCGCGAACGTGATAATTCGAATACCATTATTATTTGAAACGTCATGTAAGCTTTCTTTACGTATTGTTGGTTGGAAGATATCCTCCTTTCCAATTTTCGCATTGAGGTCGCCGAGGAGGATTTTAACATCAAATGATGAGATCCCATCAAATACTTCCACTAGGGTCTCGTAGAATGTGTCCTTCGTTTCTTCGTCGGTAGATTCCGTTGGGGCATGTACGTTTATAAATACATAATTGTTCCATGGGCCCTGTATTTTTAGCACAGACATTCGGTCATTAATAAATTTCACATCTTTTACATGGGGCGTAATCTTTTTGCTTATGATGAAGCCGGTTCCAAGGTTATGTGTATCGGTACCTCCACACACCAGTGTAAACCCATTGGTTTCAATTACTTGATATGGGAGTCGAACTTCCTGAAGCGCGACGATGTCCTTTTTATATTGTTTCGCGTTTTCTATGACGGTCTGTATCACGCCTGGTTTATATAACGTTCGAACATTCCACGTGCCGACGCGTATATTCCGCTTTTTCCGTTTTTCCCTACGTCTTCTTTTTGCCGAGTCCGTGTATTCTTGATGATTTTGTCCCTTATGGTAGTGTCGGCTCATCACACCCACGCCTACCGGGTTTTTCGTGGGATTGTTTTTTGTATATTGATTATTCATTTTTGATCCCATGAGTCTTGGGGTTTCAAATAGTCCGCCACATCAGAGCCCCGTTTTGATATGGTAAGGTCTGCTTACTGCTCTGATTCGACCCGGTGTCAGAGAGGCGCCGTTATAATACAGCCGGTATACCCCTGGCTGCAAACCATCCAATGGACACGGTGACGCGTAACACCCTGGATTAAGGGTGGTAGATCTTTGTGTGTTACTCGTCGCTAGCCTGTCTGACATGGATGGCCCTACTGGAAGAGTATGCTTCCGTCAGCATAGCCTGAGTGATTCATTGTAGTTTAAGCCCCCGCACCACGTCGAGGTTTCTACCAAGCGGGGGATAATGTATATGTATTTATATAATTATTTCTTACCAAATAAACAACTTATTACGTAGCCCGAGGACCTACGTAAAGCATCGCGTTCTGAATCACTTGAATTAACAAGCATTTGGTGAGTGCGCGTCTAATTTTCTGGGAAATCTTAATGTGCGCGATGACACGCACTCATAAATTCAATTTAAATCCGACAACTTCCTAATATTATAAACCAGACTATGTGTCACCATTTTCTTCTCTGTAACTGCATCTTACTCATAGGCTCATAGTGTTCAATAGTAAAAGTCTCTGACGCAAGTAAACACTTCAACAAGTAAAATAATAGCTCTCAATCATAGATAAGTCTAAGAACTTAAACACGAATATTGTATCTATAATATGCCCTGTCAGTTGAGCAGCAAATAAGCGGTCTGCTACAGTTCCCCTTTCAAAATTAGGAACGACAGATACCTTTATCTAATCAAAGCATTAATCGAATGCCGTTTGAGTCTATCGCGTAAGAGGGTACCAAAATGCGGAGCGATCTGTTGACAAATCACCCCTCGAAAAACACTTAACAAATGAATTGCACTAGAATCAATTTAAATGCTTATTAACAAGGTAACTCTGATAACAACCCCCGTTTCCAGTCAAAGGATAATTCCACTAATTTTATCTATTAGTCGTTTTCAAGCCCCATTAACTTTTGAGTGCCGCTTACATGGCGGTGGTTGCATCCGCACAGCGTGTCCGTGTTCCTGGATGATTGTTGTTCTTTTGATAACAGGACATGGAATATCGCATTAGTTTTCGATGTTTTGAGCGAATTTATCTGTCATTGTGGTATTAGTTTTAATATTAAACGCAAAGGATCAGTTGAAGCGGGAGCTGAGGACTTTGGGGAGCCACTGACTTTTCCGAACAGGGGTAATTACGTGTTTGTTTACCCAAATTGAACAGCTTTTGGCGTTGTTTGTCGAATATGGTAGTGTGGCGGTAAAACATTGTTCTGGGGCTGATTAGAGATGATACTTCGGTCATATGTTGTTTAGAGGATGCGATAATGCGCTTGTAAATATTGGATTGATGTGTGTTTTAGAACAGAAAGTGCTAAGGGATTGTCAAGGTGCACATATATTGACTTAATTAATGTTAAGCAATCAGTCAATAGGGCAAGTTTATTTGTTTAAATGAGTGGATTCATTAACTGGTGGCCTTTCTATTTAACTAGAAAATTCATGGGCGGTTTATTTAACACATTTATGTTCATGATGACCCATTGGAAACATACAATCGACTGTGGAATTCGAAAATTCGGAGCATTGGTATCTCCTTTGGAGCTATTTGCATCTGAAACGATTAACTAACTTACTATGATTAACCAACGAATATGGGTATGAGTGGTTGCCTTAGATAATGTCATGGGTTTCAACCGTGTCTGGCCTAGAGCCTGTGGCGATTACGACAGATTACGCACACAAGGTCGTAGTCTAAAGCGCGAGGCATTGGTTTTAAACTTTTCTAGCATAGGTTCAACTTTTCTACAGGTTTCCCGCTCTGTAACGGAACGAGTTCTGATGCAGGGCTGTTCGTGCCGTCGGGAGATGAACCGCAAATTGGTGCTATCAGTCGGATTGGCTTGTAGAGCGCATCTAAACCGAATTGCGCGGAACAATACCACGAATCTTCGAAGAACAGTAGCCGTGATAATATCTGTGAAACAGCTACGCGCCTTCGATGTGATAGCGATTGTAGTCCCGATGTCAGCGTCGTGTCCCCAATCAGGCGGATCTCTCATCCCTGTATGCTCTCAAGTAGATCGAGTGTATGTTTAGAAGCAGACCTCCAAACATGGGAGCAGTATTCGAGTGGGGGTAATTTGGGATTCATACAGGAGAAGAAGTTGTTACACACAACGCCTACTCACCCTTTTTGTGGGGCCACCCCCCACCAGTAAGAGGATTCACCTTCATGTGATGCTCCATATGTGGATTAATCCAAATCAATATATCCAATCCACTGGGTATCTGTAAAAGTGCATTAGATACAAAATGCATATACCGACGAATCATGGAATCCAGATACCACCATCATCATCATCGAAACTACAACCGGGAGCCGGTCTTGGCCTTATTTAGCAAGTCCTGTGGCTTGTTAAATTTTCCATCATGATTTGTTTTTTTTTTCCGGCAAGGTCATTAGTCTGGCGCCAGAGGCTCTCCGACGGGGAATCGAACCCCGGTCTCCCGCATGACAGGCGGGTATTCTAACAACTATACTATCGAGGAGCCTAATACAGATACCACATCTGGGAAAAATCCATGACGACACAAAGAAAATAATTTGCTACTTAAAAGAAAGAACAATTCTATGGTAACGAAGCAATAAGGTATACAAAATATGATTGCCATCGTGGACCGTAAATGAACACTTGCGTAAATACAAGGTTCTAAGTATTGTATACACGCATCCACACAATCAGATCTCGCAGATCATAAACATTTTCAAGTGTATCAAAAAAGATCTAACCATTTGAAATCCGGGACGGACTAAAGCAGGAAGATGGTCTATCACCGTGTCTCTTTAACCTTGTGCTCGAGTATGTTATCAGAAAGGTACAAGACGACAACATGGCCGGATCATCCCTGAACGGGGTCACACAAGTGCTCGCATATGCGGATGACATCGCCGTTCTGGGCGATAATCTAAAGACTGTTAGTAAAAACAGTGAAATCATCATGCAAGCGGCAGAAGAGGTGGGCCTAGATATAAATGAAGACAAAACAAAATACATGATTACGGCGAGAGCAGGTGGACATCACACAGCACATATAAACGTCAGAGGTAAGATATTTGAAAAAGTTGAAGAATTTAAATATCTGGGAACGATACTGACGGCCAGTAATGACATGTCGAAGGAAATTAACAAGAGACTGCATTCCGGCAACGCGAGTTGGCACGCAGTCAGTAAACTGCTGAAATCCAGACTGCTATCACGTAACATAAAGATCCGTGTCTATAGAACCATAATCATGCCGATTGTTCTATATGGATGTGAAACATGGGCTCTCACAAAACGGGAAGAAAACAAATTCCGCGTATTCGAGAATAAAGTTTTGAGGGGCATCTTTGGAGGTAAATATGACGAGGAGGCAGGACAATGGAGGAGACTCCATAACCACGAATTGGAAGAGCTATATCGCAAACCTACAATAGTGAGAGTAATCAAGTCGCGAAGATTAAGATGGGCCGGACACGTGGCGCGAATGGGGAACGATAGGACCGTGCATAGAATTCTTGACGGTAGACTAACGGGAAAGAGACCGGTAGGACGGCCGCGACGGAGATGGGAGGACAATGTTAGGTTTGACCTTGAGGAGATCGGATCGAATGGTCAAGCGTGGAAGGAGAGTGCCCAGGACAGGGAACGATGGCGAAGCCGAGTCGGTGAGGTCATGAACTTCCGGGTTCTTACAGGCCAATAAATAATAATAATAATAATAATAATAATAAATCAAAAAAGATCTATTGTGTGTAAACAATGGATCCATCTTTCGGGCTGCACGACCGAAAGAGAGATAAGGGGGTGTGTGTATGAACGTCCTCCGATTTTGGAGATTTTATCAAGAGTATGTGCGCAACCGTCAGTACGACCGGACAATAAAAAAAAAAGATTATTACCCGTCATCGAAGACGGAAGATAAAGTCGCTGCAAGTAACCTTTTGACGGTGGTTAAAAAAGGAACGGGCTCCTCGATAGTATAGTGGTTAGTATACCCGCCTGTCACGTGGGAGACCGGGATTCGATTCCCCGTCGGGGAGCCTCTAGCGCAAGACTAATGACCTTGCCCGGAAAAAACAAATCATTATGGAAAATTTAACAAGCCTCAGGACTTGCTAAATAAGGCCAAGACCAGTTCCCGGTTGTAGTGCCGATGACGATGATGATAAAGAAAAGGAACATCAGTGTTTTGCGGTTACCGTACGACTTCGTCGAGTTCGGTAGATGTTCTATATATAACCAGAGTGTCCGCAAAGGTGAAATAATAATTCGAATCTTCTGGATACGTGTGCAAAATCCAATTCAGTGTCAGTGTTGTGTTTCTCGTTTTACCCAAACATAAAGTAGACTGTTTTGGACAAACTTAACTTTGTGAATTGAATTCAAATCAAAACCCAAAAACCCCATTTGTAAGAATAAATTGATTGTGTTCGCTGTGACGATCAATCGGTGTACCCAATTTAAAAGGCTTAAAAATAGATTTCATTATGTAAATAAAGTGACTTTAAATTAAGAACAGACACGTGTGTTTTATTTAATTATTTGGGTGCTTATCTCTCTGTGTGTGTGTATATATAGTGCAGTGCAAAAAATATTTATAGCAAAGTTGAGCCGGAGTAAAATTTTCTTGGCTCTCATCAGCTGTGGAACCGATGATCCACTTTTCCTTATGAATGTTGTATACTGTGTTTTCGTTGTATTGAAGTCGACGAGATCGGCCTTTCCCCACTGCGGCACCTTATCCAGATCTCGATTCAGAGAGTCGATCTGTCTACATTTCAGCTGGTGCGACGTTGATGCACCAATCGGCCGATCACTCGAAAAGGAGGAAACAAGCGTACTATCATCCGTGAAACTGAACACTCTGTTATCCGTCGACACCAACAAATCATTTATGTGAAGCGAAAACAAGGTTGGACCCAAAATAGAACCTTGTGGCACCTCGGAATTAACAAGATACAGATCCGAACACTCGCCGACCACAACAACTCGGATCGATCGATTTTCGAGGAAGCTCTTCGTCCAGTCGCAAAGCTGCTGGGAAAGTCCATATAAACGAAGTTTGCTTAGCAATGCCCCATGCCAGACGCGGTCAAAAGCCTGGGAGACATCCAATGCGACCGCCCTTCACTCACCATGCCGCTCAATCGCCGATGTCCATATATAGGTTATAGGTATCAAAAGGTCTCCCCTGGGCCTCCTGCCAGGGATCTGTATTGACGATCATTCAGAAGTCCGTTGGCGTCCAATTACTTAATTAATTCAACATTGATCACCTTTTCCATCACCTTAGATTACATAGACTGTTAATTCTGCGGTGTGGCGTGTTGTTAGTGGACTGTATTTTTAGTTCGCACCTTTGCAAATAGAAACTCCTAATGGCTGGCGAACTAGTATAATCCTTCAATCGATTTTCTGTGGTGGTTGAAATACGAACCCAACTTACTTAACAGACAATGTTCGTGGACAAGTCAAATTAGTTTACTTGCTGTGGTATTCCAATAGAATTCCTTGACGACTAAGGATTGATAGAAAATTCCAAAAGGTAAATTTCCGGGTCCGAATTTGACAATAAAAATAATTCATTTATTCAACGTTAGATTTCCAAAAATTAAACATTAATTTTCCTTTTCACAACTTATGGATGTTCTATCTGTTTAATTCCGGTTCGTTTACCGGAATCGAACGAACAAGCGAACGTACACGATATGTAAATCAACGGAAGGTTTTCTCACGACAAGTTTCTTGTTATTTATTATATAACATTATCAATCGACAAACGATATACAAACGAAAAACGAATTAATTGAATTTACAACGAAAATAACGAAAAACCTCATTTGCATAATGCAAACTGACAATAACGACAACAACAGAAACTATGACAACAAAACTAATAACAAAACATGAAAACAAAAATGGCAAGTGCTGCCAAACATGCAAATTAATTATAAATTATAACAAATGAATAACAAACTAATAATAATAATACATACGAACTATACTAATTAATAACAAATGTAAATACCAACAATTACTACTAACTACTAATAACAACAAAACAAAAGATAATAATAAATGGCTTGAACTTATTAGTTCAAGCACGACGCGACACTATCTATGCACAATTCCTAATCGTACACCTTGTGCCAATTATTGCCAAGTCGATCACTAAGCGCCCGCCTCAGTCCAGGAAATATTGCCTTGTTCTATTACCCTTTTGCCTCCCTTTCTTCCTTTTTCTCGATCTTGTTGTTTTCCGATTATATGTTATGTAGCCTTGTGTTGTGTCGAGTTAGTCTTTTTTTTTTTCTTTCTTTCTATCGTATCGTTTCGAAACTCCTTTAATCTCCTTATGTTTTTTTTATCGTTGATTGCTTTTTCCATTTTGGTGTTGTTTCTTATTTTTCAGCACCCACCTTTTCTTTCTTCAATTTGTTCTTTTTCCTCAATCAAACGTTATTTGAATTTTTCCGCACTGAATCGTCTTTGTCTTTTTGTTCGAATTCGATTTTTTTTTCGTCTGTTTATATTTGATTTATCACCTTCCTTTGTTCTTTGTTTTTTGCCACAACATAATAGTCGCTCCTCTTTTCTCCAGGGCTTTTGTAGTGTTCCAAGTCAAGAGCAGTACGGTTGTACTGTTCTCTTGAATTCGCCTCATTAGTTCTTATGTCACAGCTCAATGTAATAGAAATTGAGCTAATTAGTTGTGACGCGAGCTAACACCTCGAGTGTAGAGGATGGAGAGGTATTGTCGCTTCTCACGCAGAGCTTCCACATCATGATTAGTTGCATCGTACAATATAGCCAATAATGCTAATGGCCGGTCATTATGTGGGAGACACTTTTTTCGCCTCTTTGGGATTGACTGAACTCGAGCGATTTTTCAACAGGTAGGAAAGGTCCTTTGTTCATAAGATAAGCGAAAGAGTCTGACAAGAACCGGCGAACGTTCTGGAGCACAGTTCTTAAGGAATATTGCTGGTATTCCGTTTTGGCCGGTCGACTTCCTAGAGTTCGGTCCACGTAGAATGCGGTCCACGTTGAATAGTACACGGGAGCTATGATTTTGGGGTTTATTTGTCCGCACTAGGATTTTCACCGCAAAGAAAGAAAAAACCAATTTGCACCACTTCTCTTTTCATTTACTTTCTTTATTAAACTCCTTTCTTTTTTTCTTGGTTCATTACACTCTATTTCATACAGTACGATATTGTATCACTTAATCTATAGTTACATTGAGTTCATCTCAGAAGTTACAATTTGTGTTACTCGGCACTTTAATACAAAATTTATAACAATTACTTACATTGACTGTTTCTTCTTCTTTTTGTTGTCTTTACATTTATTTCTATTATTTAATGTTTTTGTTTAATTTATTTTGTTTTTTGTTTTTTTTTTGTTTTGTTATTCAAGTACTTCTGTTACTTATCGCTTTTGATACATTTGCTTTGTTTTTTCTGCAGCACTTCCTATCGCTGAGACGTTTATCACTATTCTTCCCTACTTCTATCACGACTTTTCAACTGGGTTCACTTTTTCACATCCACTTCCCTGTTTATTTAATCTTAACCATAATCTTCCTTGATCTCTAACCACTCTCCCGAACTCATTTGCACTTTCTCACTTCTTATTCCGACCGCTTCCAAAAAAAAAACAATCTTTTCGTTTGCTATCTTAATAACGTTGATCTCTAACGACTTTCCCGAACTCCACTGCACCTCCGCACTCCTATTTCTAACCACTTCCACAAACAACCTTTTCGTTTGCTATCTTAATTAATTCTCCTCGTTATTTCTCTTTTACCCCTGCTTGTTACCTTAACAAGCAGGGGTAAAACACCTCCCGATTACGGTAATGCAATTCCATTTCAGAATGACCTAATTTCCGCATTTTAACTTCGATTCGCAATTGCTTTGCGCTGTGGCGTCAGGCGATATTTCTTTATCGATTTGCGTCACAGTTCAACATCCGCAATTGCGAACTGACCCGATTAATTTTGTGCAATTACTTTTTTTGCGATTTATTAATCGTGCCGAAATATGCCGTTAATTGCTTTTTGGCTCTGAAATATGCAATTATTTGATTAATCGTTTCGGAATATGCAATTAATTGCATTATCGTCCCGGGGGTCATCCGAGTTTAGAATCGGGTGGCGTTCTTTTGTTTGAGTGTATCAATGACCTAATGTAAGCCATCTTTGTCTATGATGTCACTGACACACTTAGCACGGGCGGAACCTGGTATCCCACATCGAAGACCGTACCAGTGCGATCACACGTGGACCTGGATCAAGGTTTGAATTCGCGGAAAATAAATTCGTGAACACATTAGCTTTGTCCTTTGAATTTGTGATTAGTGCCCTGCTGCCCGTTACTAACAGAGGAAAAAAGGAGGAAGCGAAGTTACTGCTGACAGCTCTTGCTATTGACTAGTCGGGGACTCAAGGAGTTTACTAGTCACCCTGCCTTTGTAATCCTTCTTCGTGGTATCAATCGTCTGGTTGCACGCGTCTATGGTTCTAGCAAATTTCGTTCTGTTAATCTCGTTGGGATTGGACCGCCATTGTTTGAAGGGTCTATTTTTTGCCACTGTAATCGGCACGCATTTTTTATCAAGCTAAGGTTTATCAGATGAACTTCATTTAATGGAATGCGGAATGTAGTTCTCCATCCCGACAAGAATAATCTGTGTGACCGATTCCACGCATGCGTTAACATCGCAGTCACTAAAGCACACCTCCGACCACGTAAATGATGTGAAGAAATCTCACAAATCGCCCCAGTTACCAGCCACATACCACGGTACATGGCAAAGCTGCTTAGGTTGGTTATTCGCTTGGAATTCAAGTGGATGCGCGACCGATACCAAGTAATGATCTGAGTTTGCCAGTGGCGCAGCAAGCCCCACGATATAAATTCTCGGCTCGGATGTCACCTTGGGTATCCGGCACTCGCGTAGGTTCCTCCACGAGTTGAGTCAAAATGCGGCTAACAGCGAACATCTCCACCAGCCTCTCAGCCTCGTCCGTTCTGTTAGAATGTACTGTAATTAATATTAGTGGAGGGTAGGAGTTGCGTGTAACACGGGCGACTCACGGAAATTTTTACTGGGACCTGTGGGGAGGAGAAATATTGTGCCAGGCATGGGCACTCCGTTCACTCCTATCCCCATCCAACTGTCACTAAAGTGCCGACACGTATCGTTCACAAGGAAGGCAACACAAAACAAAACTTCTCAACACAGGAAACAAGTTAAATGAACTACAAGAATTAATTGCTGATCACATCTTTTACTTTTATTGTTTCTTAACACACGGTAGTTTTGACTTAATCACAAACTGTGGTGAACGAAGTATTGTGCCTGGCACGGACACTCCGTTCACTTCCTCCACCATCATAATTACACTGTCACCCATCGAATACCGCTACAAAACGTTCACCAGACAAGTAGGAATGACGGTGGGTCTACGACACGGAGCGGACACAGCACAGGAATGTAAAACAAGCGAAACTCCACAACAGGAAAAGGAAATAATACACGGAAGGTTTCACTGAATTGAATTAAGTTTATTGTTCGTGTTCAGCGGTATTTTGAACTTATTAATAATGTCAATTGACCGAACACGTAATTACGCGACTTTACTGCACTGTACAAAATGTATTGGGAAACGTCTTGTTTATAAAAGGCACAACACTATGACTACGATTCCGGGAAAACCCACCGTACCGCGCCGGTACGGTGGATGGCGAGCGACCCCACCGCTCGGAAAATTGAATTGCGACTCCAGGGTGTGCACTCCGAGCACACCCTACACGGGATAATGAACGGCTCGACCGCTCCGTTCAGTGGTTGGGATCAGACTCAGTGAGGATAGAACTCTGACTTGAATTCTCTCTTCAATTAAGGGTGAGATATGGAGGGGAAAGAGAAAATGTTCTCTTAAGGGTGTGGCCACTAAGAAAAAGCGATCTTTTTGGTGCAGTGGTATATGCGCGCGATCGAACAGATTCAATGTCGTTGCACGTGTTCGAAAGCAGTGGAACGACGAGAAAGGCAGTCAGCGAGAACAAAAGAAAAGGCGACCAAATGGTTCGCTCTTTAATGAGGGTCATGTTTATGCAACATCGCTATGACGGGCGTTGGAAAAAAGTTGTTAATGGGATACGATACTTTATACCATGAAAATTGTATATCGTATCTTGGGTTAATTGCCGATACGCATCCCTTGCTTGCATTTAGGTATGCCAAGCAATTAGTGGTGGCGACGAAAGAAATGCATCATTGTTTGTCTATTGAATCGCTAGTGTTGCAGCTGTAAAAACAAGCTGACGACATAGTATTTTAACTCAGACAAAGGGTATCGAATGTTTGTTATTTATGGTGCATATGCACATTAAGGATCAATTTTAGGAATTTCAGATAATGCTTGAAAGCAATACATGTCCTTGGAAAAGGAAATGTTTTCTGGGGCAAATGCAAATGCATTGGCGGGAAACAATGGGAGTTATGGAATTCCTAAAAAGGTCAAGAAGAATTCTTACAGAAAATTGTATAAAAAAGGGATGCAATGAAAAGGTAAGTTTTCTTTATAGGGATTTTAGGGTTATAATAATTGGGTCTGTTTGATGCGTGAAGCATTTAAGATGCTAATGCGAATTGCATTAGCGAAAGCTGGTGCAGACCCGGGTTGTGGTTATGGGGGTTTTTTCAGGAAGGCGAGCCGTGGGATCTGGCGGAACCGCCACAAAACAGTTTTCAATTCAGCGTTGCGGTTGCTGTAATATGTTCACTTAATGTTAAAATATTTGTATTTGGTTCAAACTAGGCCCAACGTTCGCGGAATACGTAGTGAAGTGAATAAAACGATACATCCCGCAGGGGTGCAGACTCCAGTGCACACCCTACGGGGGATGGTAAGAAAAACAAACTCTGTGCGCGCACTGACGGATGAATGAAGGATCGACCAGCTCGGCCAGTGTGTGGAATAAGACACCGATATCCTCTCCAATAAGGATATCGTTTTTACCTACCACCAGAGAAACGTAAAGTCTCTCTTGGTGGTATAGGAAACCAGATCTTGTAATAAAGGTCATGTGTGCGATCGTTCAGATCTGTGTGGTTTACACGTGCTCGAGGGCAATGGGTAAACGAAGCAGATAGGCAGTAAAAACAAAGGGATCGAAAAGATCGTCGTCTATGGAGTGTATCGCGTCTAAGTAAATAGACGACGATACAGCGAAGAAATGTGGCAAAAGAAAAGAGGGGACGAGGGTATCATAAAAGTCTTTGATGGATGATGCCCTTGTGTAAATATACGAATAACCATTCGAAAGAGGTGCTAATGTATTTCAATACTTTTTACAATGAGAATTGTATATCGTATCTTAGCTCGGTGGCCAAAACGAATCCCTTGCTTACATTTGTATATGCCGGGTAATTAGTTGCGGCAGGGAAAGAAATTCAAGATTGTTTGTCTATTGAACAACGAATCGCTGGTCAGCTTGCTGCAGCTGTAAAAACAAGCCGTCCGTCTTTGCATTTCAATTGATAACAATGGGTGCCGAATGTTGTGTATTTATGGTGCCTATGCACATTGAGGATCTATTTTTAGGAATTATATCTAGCACGTTGAAAGCAACAAATGTCCTTATAAAAGGAAATGTTTCATGTATGGGAATTTGAAATCTGCCTGGGATTCTTGAATAGGTAGAAAGAAATTCTTACAGGAAATTATATGTGAAGCGATGAATGAAGGTAAGTTTTCTTTCACAGGGACTTTTCGGATTATAGATTTGATCTATATAATGCCTGAAGCATTTAAGATGTTAATGCGATTGCATTAGCGAAAGCTTATGCAGATTGGGTTGTATGGATGGGGGTTTTTCAGGAAGGTGAACCGTGGGATTTGGCGGAACCACCACAAACCACTATTATGTAACGTTTTGTACAACTGTATGTTCAGAATTTATGTGACAGAAGAAGTGATGATCATTTAGTAGGTATATTAGGGAGACTAAAATTACCCACGCAAAGGACGAAAGCACTTTTAATAAACAGTCCCAAAAAGCCTAAATACCTAGATATACCAATAGATGGATACACTACCACATCCGTTGAGTGGAGGAACAGATAAACTCCATCCCCGCGATGGAACATCAAAATAAAAAGTGGGGTGGAAAGCAGCGGAAAAAAGTGTTTTCCGGAAGTCATTTTAACCCCTCAAAACTCGTCATGAGTCTTAATCGGTCAAAGGTATGTTCGACCATTCTACCGAATAAAAAACTGTTTTCCAAATTTTCTGAAAAATATCTTGGATAGCCTTCGAAACCCATTAATATAAACAACTTGAGCCCTCATTCGATGACTTTGAGGAGATCATAAACTGTCCCTCACCTGGTTTCTCTACTTTACCGGAGATATTTTAGAAGTTCTAGATCATACTTTAATCTACGCGAATCCTCCATTCAATTTGGTTGGTAACAAAACTGTCGCCAGAAATATCATTTTCTAAGAATTTGATATTCTCTTTGTCGACTTCTGTGGGGCACCCTTCAATCTGAACGCAAATTTCCATGAAATTCAATCCCATGCAATACAAATAAAAATCTGAAGTAAACCTCTAAAGGCATCAAGGCCTAACGACAACGATAACAAGCGACGACGCCCCATTTTCAAAGGAACCGTGACGATGATTTAACCACCAATAGGCACAAGGGTTATATGCAAACGTCTAAAATATGCGAATCCTTACGCAAAACGGCTATGATATCGGTGTAATACCCTAGTCCTGGCAAATAAAATCACTCTTCTCCAACATTTCTAGATTTTGAATATGAAAAACACAAACAATGCAAAAAAGGGCAGCACGGCAAAGGAAGAGAATCAACCCTGAAGCAGTAGCAAAGGAATAGCTACCCACACCCAATGACGTGCGCCGTTTTCAAATCTTCCATGGTATCCTTCCTTTCTGTGTGAATCCCTAAAAGCATCCAATATTACATTACATATCCTGCTCATGCATAAATGTATGAATTGTCACTGTTATTTTACTTAAAGGATGCTGCTTCCAACCAACTCCTGGCCCATTACGAGTACCATTTCGTACAAGAATGTTTTGTTTATTTTTTGTTTGTGGAAAAAAGGATTCCTCCTAGTCACTAAGCAATTTTCTATGTAATTTTTCGACATAAATCCCCTTAAGTGTAAGAGAGACTCAGATGACTTTGCGCCGCAATGGTATACAGCAGGGTTCTAAGAATTATGGAGAAACGCACATGAATTGGTTTAATTAAATCAAAAGGATATTCAGACACGAGTGCATCGTATGTAAAAGAAGGAGATGACGGTTAATGTACATTCGAAAAAGTAGTTGAAGTAGTTTCCGTCACCATCAGTAGAAACAGATTTTTTGGTAATGAGAGTGAATTGAATTTGTGTTCGAAAGGATATGCGAATAACAATTTAGATATACGAATGGGATTTAGTTGACACACATGCCACTCAGGGACTGCCGTTACTTGTCGTATAGGAACGTCGGGTAGATATTGTTGATTTGGTTTTGGGTGATGTGGAGAATTTAAAGTTTTATTGACACTTCTCTTAAGAGGTCCATTGAGCAATAAAGTCCTTGATTAAAAGTTCTATTGCTTAAGGGCTACTGTCAATTAGAATGGGTGACTAAAAGTGCATAGGTGATTGAGTTTGATTTATTCCTATGTACTTTGGGAAAAACAATTTGAGTTGTCCAATTTGCCGTGTGGTTTTTGAACTTTCGCAGTCTTTTTTTTTCTCCATAAAATAATGGATTGGTATATTGATAGTTATGGAAAATTTAACAAGCCGACTTGCTAAATAAGGCCAAGACAGGCTCCCGGTTGTAGTGCCGATGATGATGATGATATTGATAGTTACTTAAGAGCATCACAGTTATTGTATATTAATCACCATAATTATATTCCAAAGTTAAATGGGCACTTATCAGTCCTAAAAAATTAGGTACATCTTTAGGTATTAAAAAAGCCTGTCAATACACTTTGAACAATCCCACACACGCGCTCAAATTGGTGTCCTTTATAAATGGAGTAGAGCACGCTAAACCACCCCCGTTATTACCTATCCACATAGACCAGCTCCACTATGTCCGAAATCGCTTAAGGTGAATTCCCTTGTGTTTAGGTTAGATGGCACATCCTTAAACGGCAGATGACCTTTAAACTCATCCCATCCGTAGAAGATTGGATAAGGCGCTCACGCGGAAACCATAACTACCACCTTACAGAGTTCTCGTTTTCGAAGAATGGCAGGTATCGAAAATAATCTAAATCGTTTTAGACAAGACAGTTCACCTCTCTATCTATAGTGGGAAGAGTGAGAGGAGGATGCTAAACATGTCATTTTTGAATGCCGCCGATTTACTAAGGAGAAACAACCAAGACATTTAAGGGTACTCCAAAATTCCACTTTCTGAACGCGTTTGTGTAAAAAAAAAGAAGACACCTGGCACACTACATGAAAAGGTCAGAAGAGAGCTTGACTGAAATCTACACTATAATAACCCTAGTGCAGAATAAGTTACACGAACTTGAAAGTTTGACGAGAAGTCGCATAAAGCAATAAGAAACCAGCGTAAAGAGCTAACTAGCTCCGCGAAGGAAAACACGGGTAGTGTGGCTGGAAATGCGGGGGAGTGTTTTAGTACATAGACGCATCAATGTTACCACACTGTACAACTTTGTGAATCGTGCATGCCAGGTATGTGACACAGTTAATAATCCGCCCTCAATTAAGTCTTAGGTTGGAAGGAAATACACTTCACGTGAAATACGATGGAATGTGTAAAATAATTGCAGCAGCACCCGGTTGAAATGTCTGGAAGAAAAAGGTCTGGTGTTGATATCAATCGGAACGATTTGATTCTGATACGAAGGCAGTTTGATAAATCAGAGACTTGTTGAATACATTTCTTTTCGGCAAATAACCATTTTATTTCTCAACATAGCCTCCTTTCATCTGGATACATTTATACCGGCGGTATTCCAATTTTTTTATTTCTTCGAAATAACAGGTTTCCTCAAGGCCCTCAAATAGTCAATTTGACTCAAATATCTTACTGCCCAACCAATTCTTCAAGTTTGGAAATAGGAAATAGTCGTAGGGGGTAAATCTGGAGAATATGCTGGATGCGGTAGCAGATCGTCGCCCAATTTATGGATTTTGCATGAGTATGCTTAATCAGCACACGAAATTCACTTTTTTCTATTTTCGTTAAAATTCACGAGGTTGTCTGCTTTCGATGGCTGTCAAGCGCAGACTAAATGACACAGCACAAACATTGACATTCGTCTATTTATAAATGGCAGTTGATGGGAGCATTTCAAGTAACTGCTAAAAAAAAAGTGAAAAAGTCACTGACTTTTCAACATGCCTTCTAGTATAAAAATATCCCGTGAGTAGAGCGATAGGTCGACTCCTCAACTCCTCAACATAACTTCGTTGTCCAGGATCCGACTTACATTCGAAATTTCGTTTAAAGGTGGAGTCTGCATTTTTACCCGATCCGATTAAGCTTGCCAATGGGAAGTATGCTCCTTCCAATCCAATAATTTGGACGAAAATCCTCTTGAGGAGTTCTGTGAAATTGTTTCAAACACGTCCTAAACTATTCCTGTTATCGAAACCTTAAAATAAAAAAGTGGATTATTTAAGTTTTACGATGGTCCACAATCGTGCAACACTTACCTTGATCAACTGTGTACTTGGATATTTGAGGTTATCACCAATGACTTTTCCTGATGATATTGATTTTTCGTATGGTGTAGGTAGTCAGCTGGACTTCAGCTTTGATGTTAACTGGGATTTGAATGTGGTGAGATACTGCCTCGCTGGCCATACTTTGGTAATCAGTTTTTAAAAAAAAAATATATAAAAAGTGATTTTTGGTGAACACCTCATTAAACTATTTCTTTTCCTCTCTTTTTCTTTCGCATTCTTTGCTGGTACTCATTATTTCTCCCTCACTTATTGCATTTTTCTCTTTATTTTAAAATATAGTAAGGGTTATAAAATTTTGAAAACCAATAACTATTCATGTGTTGTTTCTGTCCCTGCATTGCGTTACTTGATGTAGCCGCAATCTATTCGTAAAATTCCACATAATTTTAAACTTATCGCCTCACAAAGTATCGAATGGCCTAAAAGCTTTCGGCCACTTCGTTCACTCCAGAACGTTGTCACATCTTCAACGTAGTAAGGCCGTCTTCAACAAGTTTTTTCGTTCCTAAACCTCTACCTCCCCTATTCCCCTCCAAAACCGACAGTATAACACCACTTACGATCTATGATCAGAACGTAAGAGCTCTTCGCTCAAACACCCAATTCATTCTGAAAAACGTCCATGCCCTATCTGTTGACATTTTCGCTTTAAGTGGAACGAACTTAATCCCCAGCATTCATAACCAGGAACCCCCACATTCACCATCTTCCACGACGACCTCCTCAATCATACTACTGACTTTTCCCCCAGCCGAAGAGCGCTCATCGCTGTTCACAACAGCCTCGAGTCGTCACTTGTCGCTATCCCTACCTCCTTCAAGCTGGACTTTTTAACTGTCAAAATCACTCTTCCGCGGAAATCAATCTTTGTCATGTGCTTATATATACTGCCATCCCAGCCTATTGAAGTTTACGTACTAGCTCTCAATGCTATCGACCATATAACCGAGCTGAGTAATTGCGAGGACAACATCATCATCTTCGGAGATTTTAATCTTCCACAACCCAACTTCGCTTTATTTGACGATCATTCACACTTCACCTCCCATCCCGCCTCGGCCAAGGAACGTCCCTTCAACGATCGACTATATGATTCTTGTCTCGGTTAGATCAGCAACATTCGAAACCTCTTGGGTAGGCAACTTGACCTCATCTTTACAACAGACCCTATCAATACATCTGTCTTACCCAGCCCCTGCCTCCTTACATCTATAGACAACCACCACCTCCCCTTCTCGTGACCTTCTTTCGAGTCCAGTCGCTACCACCCGTCCCCCTCCCAATCACTTCGCCTACGATTTCCATAAAGCTAATTTTCGCCTTATCAACGACTACCTAGGTAGACTTTCGTTCAACTACGATCACCTATCCGGTGAAGATGCCATCACCCACTTATATATCGAAATTCTTTACTCTATTTTCCTGTACGTTCCCTACTCTAGACAAAGAGCATCAAACTCTTCCGCTCCATGGTACAATCACAAGCTTCGCTCCCTGCGTAATAAAAGGAATAAGTTATGGATCATCTTCTCTCGCAATCAAACTATACGTGACTACTCCAATTTTCTTGGGTGTTACCTCCACTTTACGGAACTTTTCAACATCCTTTATCCCAACAATCTTTCCAAAACTCAGACTAATCTCAAAAATGACACCAAAACAGTTCGTCAATCATAAACATAGATCCGACGGATACCCCGTATCATCTTCTCCACAACTCCTTTGATCCGACCTTAATTGAATCCAAGCTACTGGAACACAAGAGGAGTTTACATCGGGCCCTGATGGAATCCCCACAATCCTCCTTAAAAAAACTTCTCAATTCTCTCTGCTCCCTTCTCATCATCATCATCATGGGCACTACAACCGGGATCCGGTCTTGCCCGTATTTAGGAAGTCTCTCTGCCGGTCTATTGTCTATTGTCATTAGTGTTCTCATGCAAACGTTGGTAAGCTTCGTAGTGCTTGAAAACCGGTTCCCGAGCTATTTTCGTATTCAAATCACCAAGAACGATTTTCGCATCGTATCTTGTGCAAGCATTGAGAGCCCGTTCGACGTTCTCGTAGAATTGTTCTTTTTTGTCGTCAGGGGACTCCTCTGTAGGTCCGTGAATGTTTATGAGGCTTATGTTCTTAAACTTGCATCGCACGCGAAGAATGCATAGCCTTTCGTTTATTGCATTAAAGCCGATAATGGCAGGCTTCAGTTTTTAGCTGAATAGAAAGCCTACCCCGACCACACGGTGTTTTGCATGACAGCTGTAATAAATGTCGTACTCGTTTCTTTGAATTACACCACTCCTCGTCCACCTTATTTCTTATAATGCTGTTATGTCAGCCTTATAGTCGGACATGGCTTCGGCTAGCTGCTGTGCAGCTCGAGCTCTGTATAGTGACCGAATGCTCCATGAGAAAATTCTCAAAGCGTTTAGCCATTTTCGATTCCGTGGTCTTCGTCGTGTATCCGGTCCATATCCGAGACTTGTTAAATTGTCCATAATAATTTGTTTTTCCGGGAAAGGTTATTAGCTTTGTGCCAACCTCTTCCAGGATGTCGCTGCATGCATTGGTTCACTACATGGCGGTTGCCAAAATAACTATCCAGGGGTGCCACGTGGAGACTGCATGTCAACTTGGATTGAACAGGGACAAGTATCGTCCTGGCCTTCACCGGGTTGAAAGCAGAGACGTTGCCCTGTATGTTCGCTCCCACTTCCCCCTGCCCCCTTCTCAATGATCTTTAATCTCTCACTCTCTCAAGGCGCATTCCCTCACATTTGGAAAACCTTCTTCATCACCCCCACTCACAAGAAGGGTCCCAAAAACGATGTCGCGAACTACCGCCCCATCGCCAAACTGACCCACTTACCTAAGATTCTCGAAAGCATTCTGTATGAATCTCTTAGTTTCCGTTGCAAACCTTTTATTTCACCGAGGCAACATGGTGTGGAGGTCATATTATGATTTGATATGTTGCTTTCTTACCTCCGTACTTCCAAAATGGACGTCCGTTCCGGCTGGAGGTGTGAGGGCGGCGTGATGGGTGTGCCCGCCCTCTTTGATTGGGAGCCTGCCCGATGAGCTGATCTTCAATCTAGGCTCCTTCTGGTCGGTTGCTTCCGACCTTAGTTCCCGACAGGTGATGGGTCTCCTTCTAGTGTGGGGCGTAGCAAAACTAGCCACATAATTATGTGAACCTTAATAGAGAAACAACTGAAAACCGAAGGCTTTAAGTGTACTTTGTATTTTCTATTTATACTTTGATTTCCTCTTTGGCCATAGTCTCGGCCTCCTAGATTTCGAATGATTGGATTTTATTATACGACTGGTCGGCGGTTCGGCCTTCGGAACTAGACTGATTGCGGAATTGAAATTGGTCGCCCTTTTATCGTTTTTTGAGTTGAGAATTGTCAATTATTTTAGTGTAAAAATTCCAAGAAGCACACAGAAGATTTCGCGTGCTTCAGATGGAATAAGGTTCTTGGAAATGATTAAGGGTTTAGTTGGGTGGGTTCTTGGAAGGGAAATCATGAAATGCGTTTTGAATTAAGCATTTCATGATGTCAGGATTTTAAGAATTGAATCAATGTGCGACGAATTAACTTTTGGTTTAATTCGTTGCTCATGTGATTCAATTTGGAATTTGGATGTAGGTTAATGGGAAATTGAATCAATGTGCGACAAATTAACTTTTGGTTTAATTGATCGCTCATGTGATTCAATATGGGATTTGGATGTAGCTTAATGATGACATTGGGGATTTGGATGGGAGTAGTGATCTAGGATCGCTACAATGGTATAGCGTTTGCCACGATAGTGAAGAACGTGTGATTCGAACTGACCCTATGACGATTAGAATTACTAAAAATGTAACCACTGCTCAACACATCAGGCCATTGCCGGGTGTATGAACTCGATTTCTAAACTCAAATACATTCGACTGACGTGGAACTGTTATGTTATCGCTATGGTATACGGCTCTGATGTTTTTCTCTATTCCATTTTCGTTCGGTGTTCTTCACTATTTGCTTGCGTATTGTGTGTATATCTGTTTGAAACGCCACAACGGCTTTCTTAATGGCCGATCAACTACAACCAACCTCGTTGAGTTCACTTTCTTTACACTCTCAGCAGTAAAGCACGGTTACAATGTTGATGTGGTCTCGACCGACCTCAGTAAAGCATTCGCCAACATCTCCCACAATCGAATCCTCTTCACATTACCCGCCCCCGGGTTCGAACCTGGGTCGCTGATATGGATTTCTTCCCATCTAAAGGATAGACTTTATTCCGTTCGGTTCTGGTCCATGATATCCAACCCCTTCCTTGCCACCTCTGGGGCCCCCCAAGGTAGCCACTTTCGCCCTCTCGTATTTATACTGGCCACTAATGACATCGATGAGGTCATTAAGAATTCCAGCTTGTCCTTATACGCTGATGATACCAAGTTATACAAGATCATTGAGTCGCCAGTTGATTCTGCACTGCTGCAATCTGACCTTGACAGCTTCTCGACTTGGTGTGTCAAAAATTGCTTTGTACTTAACATCACCAAATGCCAATCTATAACTCTTTCCCGTAAGCGTATTCACTCATCCTCATGTTCCTATACCCTTCATAACCAACACCTGACCATTGTCCAATGTATTCGAGATCTTCGGATCCTTTGCGGCAGGGAACTTAACTTCATCTCTCACATTGATGAGACGATCCGGAAAGCCAATTCTACCCTCGGATTCGTGAAACGATGGAAATCTCCGACACTTACGTTACTCGATCCCTTTACCTTACCCTCGTCCGTCTACTGCTTGAATATGCTAGCCAGGTATGGTCTTCTTATCACAAGATCCATATCTGTAGAATCGAAAGTATTCAACGCCGCTTCCTTAGGTTCGCTCTCCGAGGGCTAGGATGGAAAATCCCCTAATCCTTCCGCCGTACATTAACAGCCTCAAATTAATCAACCCCAGAACCCCTGAGGAGCGCAGGGTCGTGGCTGACATAATATTCATTCATCGGGTCCTCTTCGGCTCGGTCGACTGCGCCTACCCCCTTAACTTAATTCCTCTAAACACAAACCCTCGAAATACGCGTAATCCCCGCCTTCTACACATCCCGCCCCACCGGACCTCTTATGGCCTGAACGAACCCCTTTCGCAGATGTTGAGAAATGTCAATTCCAATTCCACCATGTTCGACTTCGACCTCTCTAGCCATACTGTCAAGCACCGCCTCCTAAACTATTCTGACCACCAATCTTAAGCGGCGCTTCTACACTCGACTATAACCTGCCCCCAACGCCCTCTCTTCTTCCTTCTTATTTTGTCTTGGTTACCTTAAGTTAAGCCTAGTTAAAGTAGTTCTTAAGCTCTCTAGTTTGTAATTTAGATATACTATAGATGTAGGTAATTATGTAGCTTGAATTAAGCCAATAAATGGGGTGGTTGCCCCACTAAACTAAACTAAACTAAACTAAAATAAGCGATCACGTAAAACTGTGCACAAAATGTAATATTTTATAAAACATATGATGTTATTAATATAAACCTTGCCAGTTTCTTTTGGTAACAGGTTGCCTGCCAACTAAGAGATAACTCCGGGCTTGCGATATTCCCTCGGACCTCAACTAATATTTTGTTTAGCTGTAGAAGTAGAACAAAACAGTTGATTTGCATGAACAGAAAATTTATAAAACAAACTGGAAAATATATTCATATAAAGTTTATTGAAAATCAACCAGCAAAACCATATTTATTTTTGCTGTAATTTTTAAAACAATTATCCATTCTTCATAGGTTGGACAGAAATCAATTAATTTGGCTTTTTACATCGGAATCTTAAAAAGTACTCATTCTCTTTCCAACCGTCGTCGAGTTTAGATCGTCGCGAATTGTCTTCAGTACGTGTAACATCAGTCCTACGTAACAAAATTATATTACATCCCCTTTGTGTAATAGTGCAGTGAAAAAAAAAAAAAAAACAGACCATACCCTTGTGCAGTGTGCTGTGTTTATAAGACAAAAGAGTAGTGTAAAACAATTGAAACGAAATGGCCTGCGGGCCAAATGTGAATAGTAACCGGTTTAGCGATCTTACGGAAGATACAAATAGTGATATTCGACCAAACAAAATGAGAAGGACACTTATGAAAACAGAGGAATTTTTTCCTAGCTTACCAACAATGAACAATACAAAAGATCCAAAATTTCTAATTATATCATCCAAGGAGAGTAGTAAGCCTATTTCATCTCTAAGCCCATTTTTAATTAAAAAAGTGATAGACGATGTTAGCAAAGACTATGAACAAATCACAGTTCTACGAGACGGACAATTATTAGTAAAAGCTAATTCTCAAAAAATCGCAGACCGTTTTCTTAAAATAACAAACTTTGGCAACGTGTGTCCCGTTTCTGTAAAATTACACGAAAAATTAAATGAATGCAAAGGCATAGTGTACGCCTCTTGTCTCATAAACATCTCGGAAGCGGAAATAATAGCCGAAATGGGTCAACAAAAAGTCACAGATGTGTACAAATTTACTAAAGTAGATGACTGTAAAGTGCTAAGACCCACCGGACTTATGTTATTTACTTTTAACCTATTCCAACTACCGAAATCGGTTGACATCGGTTTTTACAAAGCTAAGGTCAGCGAATATATCCCCAACCCCATGAGATGCCGCAGCTGCCAACGACTCGGCCATACCACAAAACGCTGCACTAATACCACAATGTGCGAAAAGTGTAATCTGCCACCTCATAGCCCCGTAAATTTGCAGTCGCACTATGTGCGCAAACTGCTCGCTCCCTCACTCGGCCGCGGATAAAACCTGTCTCTTGTATATCCAAGCGAAAGAAGTTTTAACAATAAAAACCACAAACAAATGTTCAATGGGCGGAGCCAAACGAATTTATAAGGAAAAAAATATCCACAAACCTGATCAACTTTCAGGAAGCTTTGCAGATACACTAAAATCGAGCCAATTACAAGGACCCTCAACGGAACAAAACAAACAAATAAATACACCCAAGGAATCCCTTCCAACCGGGTCCTCCTCATCTGCTACAATCAACAGTATTCAAATTGCATTGCCCCACAAGCCAAAAAAGTCAATAACACATAACCCAACCAAACCAATTTCGTCAATAACACCACTAATCCAACGAACACCATCAATTCAATTAACGCCATCAACTCAACAAACATCATCAACTCAACTAACCACATTCGAACCCTCACAACTACAAACAAGTTCGCCAACAAACAACCAAACTGAATCCATTCCACAAACCACTACAAGCTGCTCTGCTAATAACCATTCGCAACGCACCCCTTCACCCAAATCAAAGGTAAAAAGTAAACCGTCTCTCACTAATATAAATATTAATAAAAATGTACACACCTTAGTAGATGATGATATTACAATGTAACTATAAAACTAACAACCAAGCCCCTGACTCTGCTGTTCCTGAGGTTGGACACTTGAACTCAATCCAGAGTTCAAGTGCCCAACATCCGGAACAGCGGAGTCTTGATCCTAACAACATACATCCCGCCCACCATACCTTCCAACACCTTAATACATTTAAGAATATACAACCCCATCCCTCTGCAAAATCAAGACCTAAGCACACTAGCAGGGCTGAACGCCCAAAACTCACTCAAAACAAAAACCATCCACCATTCTACAATGGAACATGAACGGTTATACCAATAACTTTGACGAACTAAACATTCTATTTAAAGACTATAAACCACATATAATATCACTGCAAGAAACGCATTGTCCAGTCAACACCACACCATTCATCCCTAAATCCTATGTAGGCCACTTCTACAATTCACCTGCAAACACATCACACAAGCAAGGAGTTCCATAATTACAAATATTCAAACTCTCGTTGTAGAAATACAACACCCTTTAAATTTCACCTACATTGCCTTATATCTCCCCCCAAATCAGCCATTAAATAAAAATGATCTTCAGGCTATACTCAACCAAACAAATGAGCCCAGAATACTTGGAGGCGACATAAATGCTTGGAGTACATTCTGGGGTTCACCTTCCACAAACAAAAGAGGGGAAGTAACTGAAAACCTCCTCCTCACCTCCAATCTGATCCTACTGAATGACGGTTCGCCAACTCACCTTTCTACCCACAATACCCTCACTCATATAGACATCACCTGTTGCTCCCCAGAATTGGTTCCGAAAACTTCATGGCAAGTTCTAAACGACCTCTACAATAGTGACCATTTCCCCGTTTTAAGCATAATAAATAATCAGCAACCGATAACCCATCACAACAGATCTCCAAAATACAAAACCGATTCCGCCAACTGGGCACTTTTTGAAAGAAAGGTTGACGAATTTCTTTCAAGCAATTCCCCCACACCTGACACGAATCACGAAGCGGCGCTAATCAGTAAAGTAATTAGATCCGCTGCCAATCTCTCAATGCCCCAAACAAATATCACAACCAAATCAGAAACCAGGCAACATGTACCTTGGTGGAACTCCGACCTAACGCTTCTCAGAAAAAGCAAAATGTCAGCCCTCTCTAAATTTAAAAAAAGACCAACGCAGGTTAATTTTGTTGCATACAAAAAAGCGAATGCACAATTTCGTAGGAAGATGAAAGAAAGCAAAGCAAAAAGCTTTCTTCAATTCACTTCCTCAATCAATCCAACATCCTCCACAACCACAATATGGCATAAAATACGCAGCTTAAGTGGTAATCACAATCCGACGATTATCTCATCCCTTAATTCCGAAAATACTACAATCTCAGACACAGTGGAAATAAGCCAACTCTTCGCCAAAACCTGGTCGCAATTCTCAAGCAATAATAATTTTCACCCCGAATTCAATCGTAAAAAAATTGAATCCGTTAACAATCCACTATCTTTGCAAATTCCCAACTCTGCAGCTCTACGCATAGAACAACCCATCTCATTTATCGAATTCGAGTCAGCACTTAGTATAACTAAGGGCAAAACTCCAGGGAGAGATCGAATATCTTTCCCAATGTTAAAAAACCTTTCGCATTATGCAAAACAAAGAATTATAAAGTTATACAATAAAATACTTGAAACATCAGACATTTCACAAATATGGAAAACCGCGGTCTTAATACCAATTCCCAAATCGAACAAAGATAAAGATACGGTGGAGGACTACCGCTCCATATCCTTAATTCCTTGTCCCGCAAAGGTATTAGAAAAAATCGTAGCCAAACGTTTACTCTGGTTTATGGAAACAAAGAAATTGACATCCATCAACCAAGTAGCTTTCAAATCCAACAGAGGTTGCACAGACGCCTTACTCCACATTGACCACTACACCTCAAAGGTTCTATCCGCCAAAAATCACGTCACAATACTCTCTCTTGATTTTGAGAAAGCATTCGACAGAATAGGCGCTCACACCGTACTTAATAAATTGTTAAAATGGAGAATTGGCAACAATATATATAGGTACGTTAAATCATTTCTAAGCAATAGAAAATTCCAATGTAAAGCCAACCACCTTTACTCCAATACATTTCCATTACACAACGGAATCCCTCAAGGATCCCCACTGTCAGTTGTACTATTTATGAACGCCTTTGACGACATAAGTACAATAATACACAAACAGAAACATCTAGATCATTGCATTTACGCCGATGATATATACATCTTAAGTAAATCCAGTGATCTAACTTTCTGCAAAAACATTTTAACTGAAACAGTGAAAGATATCTTAGAATGGTCAAATTCTTCAGGAGCCAGACTCTCAGTAGACAAATGCAAATTATTTCATGTGTGCCGACGACGACTTTGTCTCCAAATACACCTTTACATTAACAACAAAACAATCCAAAATGTCCCCAACCTCAAAATCCTAGGAATAACATTTAACAATAAGTATACCTGGAAACAACATTGTTCAGAACCCAAAGTATCATTAGGAGCGAGGCTCAATATTATTAAATACTTAAGCAACAAGAAAAGTAACGTACACATTAACACTCTATGTAAAATTACTAAAGCTCTAATTTTAAGTAAAATAACCTACGGGATCTATATCTATGGTAATAGTCCAAAAACTACTCTAAATATAATAAAACCCACCTATCACCAAGTCGCTAGAAGAAGCACCTTTGCATTCAGAACGACACCAATAAAAAATATACTGGCTGAAGCTGGGCTCCCAACAATCGAGGACAGGATGGAAAGTATATCATTGAAACTAATAGCTAAATTAGCGTTTTCGCGAAATTCCATAATTGACAAAGACATCAAACTAACAATAGGATACAAAAACACCAACCGAATCCCATCTGCAATCAGCCGCATTTTAGATAAAGCCAAGTAATTGGAATTGGATATTAAACAAACTTTCAAATACTCCGCAACTTACCCGCCATGGCTTCTAAATTATAATAATATCATTACAACACTCTCAGCATTTAAAAAACCAAGCACAAACAAGGAAATATACTGTGCACTATTCTGGTCAGTCGCCTCAAAATATAAATCCAACGGTTGGCGCTTTCTGTACACAGATGGATCCAAAACAACCAACTATACTTCCTTTGCGGTCACATCCGAAGAAGGTGCAGTAAAGAAAATCGGACTATTACGAGGGTTGCCTTTTATATTTCGGGATTAGAGAACTAAAACAAATATTGATCATCGAAAATCACTTTATTGTTTTTCAAAATATTCCCCATGAAGATCTATACACTTTTGCATGCGTTTGAACCAATTGTCGAAGCACTTTTGCCACTCTGATTGAGGTATCTCCAACACATGCATTCTGAATGCAGCAACCGCTTCTTCAGGTGTCGAAAAACGTTGACCTCTCAGTTTGTTTTTTACGTACGGGAATAAAAAGAAGTCATTCGGTGCCAAGTCAGGACTATACGGCGGATGACCCATCAAATCGATGTTTTGGGTGCTCAAAAATGCAGTTGTCGCAACCGATGTGTGAGAGCTCGCATTGTCGTGGTGAAGAGTGATCCGTCTTCGGCGGTTGGTTTTCCTGATTTCTTGGAAGACAACTGGCAAACAAATGGTTGTGTACCACTCAGAATTGACTGTTCTGCGTTGTTCTAGTGATACGGTTGCGACATGTCCAGTTTTTTCGAAAAAACAGGCGACCATTTGCTTAGAAGTGCTTCGTGCGCGAACAACTTTTGTTGGATTTGGCTCATCTTGAAACACCCAGACAGTCGACTGCAGTTTACTTTCGGGCTCATACGCATAAATCCACGATTCATCACCTGTCACGATGTCATAGACGTGTTTCGAAGCACCGCGACCGTATTTTTTGAGCATTTCTTTCGACCAATTGACACGAGCCTTTTTTTGGGCGATTGACAAATTGTGTGGGATCCAACGCGAACAAATTTTTTTGACAGTCAAATGTTTATGCAATATTGAATGTATGCTGGTCCCACTAACGCCTAAGGTTGTCTCAATCTCACGATAGGTCACATGACGATCTTCCAGCATCAATGGTTTTCGGAACCACAACTGATTTTGGATGACCTTCACGAAATTCATCTTGGGGTGAACTACGACCACGATTGAATTCACCATACCATCGATAAACACTGGTCCTTGATGGAGCTTCATCGCCAAAAATTGAATTAAGTTCATCCATGCACTGTTGCTGAGTTAATCCACGCCGAAAGTTGTAAAAAATAATCGCACGAAAATGTTGACGATTTAATTCCATTTTTGGGCCGAGATGAATCTTTTAAGTTACTGTAAACAACACAAATAGCGCTCGTATGTCAAAACGTTCTGAGTGCGTATAACCTCAAAAATGTCCAACTTTACGACAGAGCTGTCAATGGCCGGATTGCAACACTAGGGTTGCCAAATCCCGAAACATAAGAGGCAACCCTCGTACCTATATTTTGCTCCATTTTCACGGCGCAAGTCTTCGCGATCTTACAAGCCGTAACATTCACCACCAACCACAGAGAAAAATATGTCATCTGCACCGACAGTAACGAAAATGCAGACGCCGCAGCCAACTCAGCCAAAAGAGCTCCAATACATAAATTCAACACCTACACAAGAGCCGATCTACTGTCAATTATCAGCAATCAACAAAAACAAATAAACCAAACAAACTGGGGTACTCACCGCCATGCCTATAAAATGATAAACCCTTTCAAAACTCATCCTTCTTATCCAACTAACTTGCCCAAATCCAAAATCACAAACTTTGTGAGGCTGCGATTAGGCCATACAGCTGCTACCCACCTCCACCTGCTCCATCGAGCTACAGCCCCAATCTGCCCAAAATGCAACACAACACTTACAATCACTCACATTTTGAAAGACTGTCCTCATCTAAAACCCTTGAAAGACAAACTATTTCGCAATACAGATATTTATACAATTCTAGCAGATCCCACTACCGACAACATAGAAATTGTAAATAAATTTGTAAATAGCATTAAGATTAAATTGTAAATTAGAAATACAGAGCCAATTGTCCCCGCTGCTAGGCTCATTAGGTTAAGTTATTGATACGTAATTTTACATTACTAATTGATAATAAATAAATAAATAAATAAATAAATAAAAAGTACTGTGACAGTTAACGTGGTAATATGGCTTTCAACAAACAATCCAAAACACTATTAGGTGGAAAAATAAACTTTTAACAAATATTTTTAACCCAAAACAAAGTTAAATGGAAAAAGCGTTTATTAAATTTTATTATACAAGATGTAAAATTATTACAAAAATTATACGCGAGTTCAATTTTCAGATATAAGTCAAAATTAATGTGTGGGGATGTAGCTCAGATGGTAGAGCGCTCGCTTAGCATGTGAGAGGTACGGGGATCGATGCCCCGCATCTCCAGATATCGACTAACTGTTTTGTATGTCTCTTTTTTTATTTTTGAAGATAATTGTCATTTGTTATTAACACAATAAAATATTCAGTAGAAGTTAAATATCCAATAGTCTCTTATATGTAAATGATATCTGAAATGATAAAGCTAACAGAGGTCTTGTTGTACTCGTGTATGAAATATAGAATTAATAACTTAGTGTATTTTTGACGAGGCATAAGCCAACTTGTTGTCAAAGATGAATACATAACAAAGAAAAGCATAAAAAATAATGCAATGTAATGCAATTTAACATTTAGTCCAAATTTGTTAAAATAAACACGAAAATTAACACAAATGAGAACATTGCTTCACGTCTGCGAAGTCATCGCTCCTTTTTTTTCAAAGTAATCATTATAATAGGCATGCGACCAGAAACTCTGAATGTAAATTCACTAATAAGAACTGAGAGAAGAGCCAATCTTTTCAACCTGTTGCAAGTTGAACAGCCTGATGTACTTCTGGCGGGGGAAACAAAGTTAAACCAGAGACACAAGATATGGCATAAAAACTACGATATTATACGAAGAGACCGACCTAACTCCTCTCAATGGGGGGGGTGTCGCAATCTTTATTAGAAAAGGGATCCCTCATAAAGTTATATATAGTGGAGAAGTGCGCAGGTTCCGGGTGCTGGAAGCCTGTATCGTACGCATACCCCTTCAGCAAGGAAGGGGTTTGTATGCGATTGCGGTCTACGCACCTGAGGAGCACCAACATAATCTATTTATAGCAGAGCTCGAGACTCTCTTCCGATGCTTACAATTGCACCTGGTCAAAAATTACTTTATTCTAGGGGGAGATATGAACGCCAAGCATAGAAATTGGGGAAATTATATATCTAATGCCAGAGGAAATCAGTTGGCTGGTTGGTTAGATCAGTTTCGTATTGAATATAGAACTGACCTGCTAGCTACCGAATATCCATCGTTCCCTAGAGGTAGATCGTTCTTAGATATCTTGCTAATCGACTCACGACTGAAATTACTTAACACCAATAGCCGAAATACAAACAGTTTACGGACAATTGAATACGACAGTGACCACTGTGCATTCACGGCAGTAATAGAGCTTCCGAACGAGCTCGCAGATCTGGAGGAATTCGTGATCCCGCAACCCTATAACTACAGGGCAATGCGATGGCCGCGGTTCACCAGATCATTAACAAGAGAACTGCGTTCGAATGACTTGAATCTGCCAGTAAACAGAAACCTGACTAATGTCGAAATCGACAAATACATTCAACAAATGGACGAAACCGTAAAACGAACAATGGACAAAACAATTCCCAAAACAACAGTTACAGATCACACTAACATGTACAGAAACGCAACAATAAACGCACTCCACAGGCAAAAGAGCAGACTGCTATCGAAATTAAAACAATTACACAGACAGTTTACAGACAGACAAGACCAGGAGATAATATCACTGAAATCCCGATTAAAAAACCTCCAACAATTACTTAAAGCTAATTATAGATTAGCAACAAATTTGTATTGGAACTACAGAATTCGAGCTATAAAAACTAATAACCCGAATATGTTCCCACAAATAAATAAAATATTCAGGAGAAATAATCAAAATGAGATTCAGTGTCTCCAAATCCCACGTACTCAGGTAAACAAGCAGCTGCTAACCAACATTGGCATAGATGCAGAGAACGCTATCCTCAATAGTGAGCTCTTCGTGATCGAAGATCCTTTGGAAAAGGTGAACGCTTTGGGAGCTGTCTTTCAGGAAATGTACAAGGTGAATGAAAGCATTCACCGAAATCACGACCTGGAGGACAGAGTTCTACTCAATCACCTGCACCTCCGGAATGAAATTTCACTTTGGCAATCGGAGAATCCGGGTTTTACCGAATTCAGTGAAGATAATCTGTCAATTGACATTAATGCCAATGGTGTAGTGGCTAATAGCCTTCTAATAACAAGGGAAGGAATCCAGAGTATCTTCGACTCATTAAGAAGCAAAAAGTCAGTGGGAATAGATGGAGTACCTAACATCGTACTCAAGAACCTGCCCCCAATGGCAATAGATATATACACGGTCCTGTTTAACAACGCGTTGAATAATGCATATTATCCCGCGCGTTGGAAAACGGCTATCATTCAGCCCATCGCAAAAAAGGGCAAAGACTGCACAAACCCAATGAACATGCGTTCGACAAGTTTACTCCCAAGCATCAGTAAAGTATTTGAAAAAACCATTAACAAAGCTCTGGTAAAATGGGTAGACGAAAACAGCATTATTCCAAATAACCAGTTTGGCTTTAAGGCGGGTCATGAAACCACACATGCCGCAGCTAAACTGGTCTCCGACATACAATGGAATAAATGTAGGAACCAATGCACAGGGGCCTGTCTGATCGACTTGGAGAAAGCCTTTGATACCGTCTGGATCGAAGGGTTGTATTACAAACTGGTCAGACATGGCATACATAAGCCTTTACTATATGTACTTTACGATATGTTAAAGGACAGGAGGTTCGTGGTCAAAAGTGGAAATGGGACCTCTAATAAGGGCGCGGTACTCTCTCCGGTTCTTTTTAACATTTACATTAGCGACTTATTAGATGCACTTCCGCAGGCTATTGCGCACGCAGACGATCTCATAATTTACAGAACAGCTCCGAAAGTTGAGATCATAAATAGGTTAATACAGCGAGACTTCAACAATGTGCAGCGCTATTGCAATGACTGGAAACTTAAGATCAACTTCCAGAAATGTGAAGCCATCCTATTTAGAACTCCATTATATAAAGCCACGTACGACACAAGGAAAAAATGGCGAAAGCTAGTTATCGTGGGACCGCATGGAGATAAACTGGAAACCAAGTTTAGTTAAATACCTTGGCATCTGGCTAGACCAATATCTGTATTTCAACAGACATGTAGAGGCTGCTTTGCTCAAAGCGAGGAAAACGTTTGCTATGACAAGGAGGCTATTTCACAGTAGCCAACTTGACAGCAAGGTAAAAGTCATATGCTACATGACGCTAATCAGGCCAATGCTCATATATGGTTGCCCAGTATGGTTCAACATAGGTCCAAATTTGATGGAAAAGATTCGGGTGTTCGACAGAAAGTGTCTCAGAAGTTGTCTCAGATTATATCGGACACCGGAATCGGACTATAAAAAGTATTACTCAAATGAGACTTTATATAATGAAGCGTACATAAATAGGGTGGATAATTTTATGATTAAATTAATCAGAGGACATATTGCGAGAGCAATAAGCTCGTCCAATGACCTAATTTTCGGGGCCTATTATCCAAACACCTTGTACTATGAGAGCGTGCGTCGCAACGGCTTTGTTCCACCAGAGGCGTTCCTTGACTTGGATATGAAAGGGCTTATACAGGATAGATCCGGAATTCCGCTGATCTATCATGTAAGTAGATCATCTGTAGACGGGCGATTGTGCTACGACCGGGAAGTAACGCGCACCGAAGAAGAGCTCCTGCGCTTCAGTAGGGCTATCTCCCACAGAGACCGGGACGATAGTATTAGACAGCGTCAACAGTTCTGGTGGTTGAATGGCATATAAAGACCTGGATACCAAAGTCGGTATAGAATCACACTATCATCAGCTAGCTTACATAGACTTAGCGTTTCTAGAAATAGGGTAGTATAAGATTTAAGTTAAGTTAGGGTAAGTGCTTTACATAAAAAAAAAAAAAAAAAAAAAAAAAAAAGTAGGTAAGTTAAGTAAGTTAAATTTTAAGAAAAAAAAAAAACAAAAAAAAATTGACAACGTTTTTCAAATTTTTCTTTGTCTTTCAAATAATTATAAGTATTGCCACAAAGTTCTGTCGCCGAAAGGCAAATTATACAAATATTAAGTAATGTTTAGCTTAGAGCGTCTGCGAAGGACCAGTAAGTTATTATATAAGATATTTAAGCTAGAATTTAAGCATTTTTTGTCTAGCCTTTAATTTAGAAACTAAGAATATAGAAAGAAAATAAAAAAATGTTTACAAATGAAATGAAATGACCAGAAACTCTGCGTTTTTGTTAAATTCAACTTTATGGGAAAAGATAGATGTACAAAGATTGATTGATATTGCTTGATGAGAAACTCCTAACTGTTTTGCAAGCTCTTCTTGTGTTTGACATTAATTTTCATCCAGTAAAACTTGAAGTTCTTCGTCGTCAAATTTTTTTATTGCACTTGGACGTGGATCGTCTAAAAACTAAAATTTATTTCATGAAATCTTGTAGCCACTTTTTTACTGTTGAATAACTCACAGAATGTTCACTCAAAGTCAAATTAAGTAATTCCATAGCTTAAGCAGCATTTTTTTCATTTTAAAACATATTAGCGTAAATGTTGTTTATCGACACGCATCTTCTTTTTTATTAATATTTTCATTTATTTTCCAAAAAAAAACAACAACTTAAGCCTGAAAATACTAAGCTTAGTTACATTTATTCTTCATATATTAACTTACTGGCCTTCACAAATGTCAAAAAAAACAGGAGCTTCTTCGTCCCAAATGTTTCTACGTTTTAATTTGGACTGCGATTCTAGCCTCATCAGAAAATAGGCAATAGCCTCAACCACCTTGAAGTAATGAAAGTGCTTGTGCAAACCACCCCTCAAACAGCGAGATACGGAAGCACGTATTGAATTCGCTGAAACACACATTCAACACAGTGAACTATGGTCTCATGTGATCTTCAGTGAAGAGAAAAAAATTTAATCTGGACGGACCCGACGGCTTCAAGTAGTACTGGCATGATCTTAGGAAAGAAAGAATTATCATACCACGCCGACCCTTAGGAGGGGAGGCAGCTTTCATTGGAAATCTGAAAAGAGAAATTGTTTTTATTTCTGGAAGAATGGACGCCAAAAAGTACTGTGATAGAAACGCCACAGATACACACAATATGCAAGCAAATAGTGAAGAACACAGAAAGGAAATTCGAATACGCAAAGCATCAGAACCGTATACCATAGCGATAACATAACAATTCCACATCGGTTGTGAGTGTGCTTGAGTTTAGAAACCGAATTCGTACACGCGGCGGTGGCCTGATGTGTTGAGCATTATTATTATTATTTATTGGCCTGTAGGAACCCGGAAGTTCATGACCTCACCGACTCGGCTTCGCCATCGTTCCCTGTCCTGGGCACTCTCCTTCCACGCTTGACCATCCGATCCGATCTCCTCAAGGTCAAACCTAACATTGTCCTCCCATCTCCATCGCGGCCGTCCTACCGGTCTCTTTCCCGTTGGTCTACCGTCAAGAATTCTATGCACGGTCCTATTGTTCCCCATTCGCGCCACGTGTCCGGCCCATCTTAATCTTCGCGACTTGATTACTCTCACTATTGTAGGTTTGCGATATAGCTCTTCCAATTCGTGGTTATGGAGTCTCCTCCATTGTCCTGACTCCTCGTCATATTTACCGCCAAAGATGCCCCTCAAAACTTTATTCTCGAATAGACGGAATTTGTTTTCTTCCCGTTTTGTGAGAGCCCATGTTTCGCATCCATATAGAACAATCGGCATGATTATGGTTCTATAGACACGGAGCTTTATGTCACGTGATAGCAGTCTGGATTTCAGCAGTTTACTTACTGCGTGCCAACTCGCGTTGCCGGAGTGCAGTCTCCTGTTAATTTCCTTCGACATTTCGTTACTGGCCGTCAGTATCGTTCCCAGATATTTAAATTCTTTAACTTTTTCAAATATCTTACCTCTGACGTTTATATGTGTTATCTGAGATCCACCTGCTCTCGCCGTAATCATGTATTTTGTTTTGTCTTCATTTATTTCTAGGCCCACCTCTTCTGCCGCTTGCATGATGATTTCACAGTTTTTAGTTATAGTTTCGAGATTATCGTCCAGAACGGCGATGTCATCCGCATATGCGAGCACTTGTGTGACCCCGTTCAGGGATGATCCGGCCATGTTGTCGTCTTGTACCTTTCTGATGACATACTCGAGCACAAGGTTAAAGAGACACGGTGATAGACCATCTCCCTGCTTTAGTCCATCCCGCATTTCAAATGGTTCTGAGAGGTGGTTTTCTATTCTGACTCGCCCTTTGTTTTCGTTCATGGAAATTTGAATGAGGGCGGGATATTTTTTTGGGACTCCCAGCTCAACTAGAATATGGTAGAGTCTCTGCCTTGCGACTGAGTCGTAGGCTTTTTTGAAGTCAACGAACAGTTGGTGAACCGTCTCTCCGTATTCCCACTTCTTTTCCAGCAGTTGTCTTATTGCGAACATTTGGTCGCTTGTTGACCGGTTCCTACGGAATCCACATTGGTAGTCTCCCAGTATCTCTTCTGCGTACGGTGTGATTCTCGCCAGAATGACATTTGTTAATATTTTGTATGCGGTTGGAAGCAATGATATTCCTCTGTAGTTTTCGCAGTCAGATCTGTCGCCTTTTTTGAAAATTGGGATGACTATTGGGGTTTTCCATTCTTCCGGTGTGACTTCCTTATCCCAAATGGTTTGGATGAGCTGGTGGATCTTTCGAGCGGTTGCCTCTCCTCCATGCTTCACAAGCTCTGCCGGTATGCAGTCGACTCCGGGAGCCTTGTTGTTTTTCAATCGATTTATTGCGTCTACAACTTCGTTGAGAGACAGCTCTGGGATCTGAGGTTCGGCTGTATGTACGCTTGGTGCATTTATCTGTGCTTGATGGGTGCGTACATTGAGCAGGTTTTCAAAGTACTGCTTCCACCTTGTCACGACATTGTTTGTTTCTGTGACCAGACAGCCGTTTGCGTCTCGAATTATTTTGGCTCTTCCTCGGTAGCCATTTCTAATTGAATTTATGCCGACATACATACCCCTGTTGTTTTTTGCCCTAGAATTTTCTAGGATTTTTTCGATCCGAGTCTTCTCCCATTCGCGTTTTTTGCGTTTGAAGAGCCTCATTGTCTCTCTCCGTAGTGTCGCGTATCTTTCTGCGTTGACTTCATTATATCTTTCTAAGTGGATCACTCTGAGGCGTTTACGTTCTTCGATCTTCGCCCTGCACTCATCGTCAAACCAAGGTTTGGACTTAATTGTTTTCTTAAATCCTAATACCTTTTGGGCTGTTTGTTTGATTGTGTCTCTGATCGATGTCCATTTAGTGTTCACACTATTAGCTTCCTCTTCCTCACTGCTCACATTCTCTAGAATGCTAAATCTATTAGTTAGTTCGTCTTGATATTCAGCCCTTTTGCGTAGGTCTTTCAGTTTATCACTGTCGAACTTTTTGCTTGTCTCCCGTGACTGCCCATGTGGGATTGCTGCGAGGCGACTCCTGATTTTGCCAATCACTAGAAGATGATCGGAGTCGCAATCTGCTCCTCTATATGATCTTAGGTCAAGGATATTCGAGTGGTGTCTTTTGTCTATGAGGAAGTGGTTTATTTGGTTACGCGTTACGCCGTCGGGTGATATCCATGTGGCTTTATGAATTTGCTTGTGCTTGAACATCGTGCTTTTTACTAACAGATCTTTTGACGCTGCGAACGTGATAATTCGAATACCATTATCATTTGAAACGTCGTGTAGACTTTCTTTACCTATAGTTGGTTGGAAGATATCTTCCTTTCCAATTTTCGCATTGAGGTCGCCGAGGAGGATTTTAACATCGAATGATGAGATCCCATGAAATACATCCTCTAGGGTCTCGTAGAACGTGTCCTTCGTTTCTTCGTCCGCAGATTCTGTTGGGGCGTGTACGTTTATAAATACATAATTGTACCATCGGCCCTGTATTTTTAACACAGACATTCGGTCATTAATAAATTTCACATCTTTTACATGGGGCGTAATCTTTTTGCTTATGATGAAGGCGGTTCCGAGGTTATGTGTATCGGTACCTCCACACACCAGTGTAAACCCATTGGTTTCAATTACTTGATATGGGAGTCGAACTTCCTGAAGCGCGACGATGTCCTTTTTATATTGCTTCGCGTTTTCTATGACGGTCTGTATCACGCCTGCTTTATATAACGTTCGAACATTCCACGTGCCTGCGCGTATATCCCGCTTTTTCCGTTTTTCCCTACGTCTTCTTTTTGCCGAGTCGGTGTTTTCTTGATGATTTGTTCCCTTATGGTAGTGTTGGCTCATCACACCTACGCCTACCGAGTTTTTTGTGAGATTGTTTTTTGTGTATTGATCATTCATTTCATTGGATCACTCTGGGGTTTCAAATGGTCCGCCATATCAGAGCCCCTCTTTGATATGGTAAGGTCTGCTTACTGCTTTGATTCGACCCGGTGTCAGAGAGGCGCCGTTATAATACAGCCGGTATACCCCTGGCTGCAAACCATCCAATGGACACGGTGACGCGTAACACCCTGGATTAGGGGCGGTAGATCTTTGTGTGTTACTCCTCGCTAGCCTGTCTGACATGGGTGGCCCTACTGGAAGCGTATGCTTCCGTCAGCATAGCCTGAGCGATTCATCGTAGTTTAAGCCCCCGCACCACGTCAAGGTTTCTACCAAGCGGGGGGATGTGTTGAGCATTGGTTAAATTTTTAGTGATTGTAATCGTCATAGCGTCAGTTCGAATCACACGTTCTTCACGGTCGTCGCAAACACTATAGTACTGTGGTTAAGTCTTGTACCAGCACCGAAGGGAAATCCATTCATCACAAGCTTAATAGAGAAACTGCGCCGCTCACCGTCAACCCAAAAAAGGAAATTAAACACCAGCTTACAATCAATGGATATTCTTTATTGTTATTAAGCCGTAAGTAAAACATAATCCAGAACTAAGGAACACTTCTTAATATAACTTTAAGATAATATCGGAAGTAGTATTAACATAAACTATTGATTACAGTCTGCATATTTGGGTATAGTCTTAGAAGTACAATTAAACACTTTTGATATAACTTTGGATATACTATCAGAAGTAGGATTAACATACAGTAGAGACTATCGTCTGTACACTTTTATTTACATTAGGAGGAGAATTAACACCTTTGATATAACTTTGGATATACTGTCATAAGTATGATTAACATAAAATAGAGACTATCGTCTGTATATTTATATTTACATTAGGAGTAGAATTACACTTTTGATATAAATTTGGATATACTGTTTTAACATACTGACGACCGGCACTCTTACCTCAATGGTAGCTGTTTTCTGACTGACTTAAAAGCTATCCGTGCGATACAAAAGATAAAACGAAAACCCTGCTCTGCATCCTCGCCCACACGACACACCGTCAACGACCTCCGACGATCGGTCCCAGCGAGGATGCGCACAAACACACGATACTCCGGTCGCCCATGATGGGCATCCCCTAGCAACCAAAACGCGGACACACAGATACGGTTGTCCGGGACGCGAGCAACACCTGCAACTGTGGCAAATCATCATAACGATGGTGTTGCAATTGTACGGTATGTGATATTAAGAGGATGTTGGATGTTTATACGACCGGTGACTATGCGCTGCATCCACGCCGATCGTACATCCTCCGTCTGGTAAGTGTGCGGCACTTACATTGTTGCATCATTGGTTTTGTGGGGGTATAAGTGGCGATGTGCCAGCGTATGGCACGTATTCCTTATATCTCCCATCGATCCGTAGGAAGGTATTGTTCGAATACTAACGTCAGAAAAAAGTTGCTCGAAACCCCAGGTTTGTCGTATAGCCATTCGTCTCTCAAAATGCGGCATCGATTTATGTTCACCTTTATTGAGGAATGTGTAATTGTAAACATTTATGGGACGCACGTCCACTTCCTGATTGTATCGAATCCGATGGGCATATTGGACGACGTCTCCTTCGAGTGGATAGATAAATAAACGATTGAAGTCTAATTCGAATAAGTGAGTTAAGACGCCAAAGTAATCAATAAAAAAGATAACAGATAGTACTTCCAGCAAGCGTTTTAATTTATTGAAAATATTCACTCGCGGGGACATTCCGATGCCGTCACACAACATATAACTCAGATAATATTTCTTATAATTATTAATCGTCACTTTCGACCATACAACGTACAAATTGAACCGACTTATTTAACATAACATTGAGTGTCCGCGGACGAGCGTGTGGATAAGCATGCACACACGGCGGTGGTCAGCGACACAACCTCACTAGCTTAATCACGTTAATCGACTGCTTTCAAAAGGGAAGAAATTGGATACAACCAAAAGAGAACATACTTCTGCTCTCTCATTGCCACGTTCTTCGATGTGTGGTAGGTTACGTCGGTAAACTGATGATCGAAGAGAGCGGGACAATGAGAGAACAGAAACACGCTGTACGATTATCTTGGGGTGGATTTGGTTGTATGTGCATGAATCAATGTAGTTCTGAGCGGAACCCGTTGACCTGATTCGGTAGTACGGTGAGTTCAGTGTACATTGATCCATACGAAGACAGTACTGAGAAAGAGAGGGGAATTGAGCTGATGATATTCACCTGCGAAAAGAGAACATTGATCCCCAGCGAATGAAGTGTCTGGAGAAAAGCCGAAGTAACGCTAGGGAAATATTATCACGTGATTCATTCGAATGTTTTGATAAATTTCCCAAGCGGATCTGCAATGATGCGACAACTTCGTCCGGCTGGATTTGGTTGTCGCTAATCGACATGGACACGAGTTGCCGTATGGCAAAAAAGGTAAGCTAAACTCATTTATGCATTGTCTGCGTGGTACAATGAGTTTAGTTATGTGTCCTTGGTGGAAACATGCTTTGCAGGTGAACAGGTAAGTAGGGGGAAATGGGCTTGATTTGATGCGCTGTAAGGCGGTCGAAATTAGGTAGGAATTGTGGTTGGAATTGTGGGTTGTTTCTCATATAGAATAGAGAAACCCCCACAGTTTTCCTTACGAACGTCGGCTGGGCATGGTTCATTCATTGCCCGGGGTTGGTTTCGCGACCGAGACACTCGCTGCAGAACGGATACAAGAGAATATCACCCGCACGTGTGTTTCGGCATTGGGCAAGAGTTTCATGCGTCGCAATGATTCGAGTCATGTTGGTCGGCTGGTGGTGCGACCCAAGCGGTGGCGTTAGTTGAAACCGCCACAGTACCACGGAGTGTTTGAAGAGCATCTTCTTCCTTTAATAACCCTAACAGGACGAAGATGTTATATTTCAACAAAAACAACGCTCCTATCCATACAGCACAAACAACAACAGCATGGTTTCAAGTGCATGGAATTAAACTTTTGCGGTGGCCAGCTTTAAGTCCAGATATAAACCCCATCGAGAGGCAAGGCAAGGGTGGTTTACGATCAGGAAAAACCAGAAATTCAAAAATTGAAACAACTCAAGTATTGTTGAACCAAGGATTACTATACCGGGCCACACTTTAAACAATCTTATTTCCGGTCTACCACCAACATTTCTATTATAAGAAATAACGGACAAAGCATTCCATATTAAATAAATTACTATACAAAATATTCAATTATAAATGTATTGTTTTGTGGGTTTTTTTCAGAAAACGAATTACCATTCCTGGTAATAAGCAATTAATCCATTTGTTGCACGGTGCGTTTACCGTGCCGGGTCAATTCGGAGCGAAACAGGACGACGACAAATAAAACGATACACGATGAAATGATTGTATAAAATTCGCCTTTATTTGCTCTAATCAAGGCAGATGAAACCGAAACGAAATATTAACAATACACATGCGAACGACTAAGACAAAAACAGTATGTTTAACGATATAAATAGATATCGTCCTTGTGCTCCATACGACACGATTACACTTGAGCGAACTGCACGATAATATCAAGAAAATGAAAAAGAGGCCACAAACAGAAAACGTCGTTGAAGAGGGCAGTCCTCCTTTACATATTAATACAAAATGGTGGTGGAACTCAGTGGCACCGAAACACTTTACATTACGAGAAAATGGGCGGAGCATGCGTGGCCGCCTGGTTTTACAGGATTTTAAACGAACGTAATAGAATTTTAATGTGAGATTACAAAATAAAGGCGATAATGGAGAAACGGCTAGACAGAACTACACGGAATACAAATTATAAAAATTAGGGTGGTAACACATGCTGGGTATACATTTCAAGATTGTAACCGATTGCAAAGCCTTTATAATGACCACTAGTAAGAAGGTTTTTGCGTTCGAGTAGCTCGATGGGCATTGCTGCTAGAAGAATTCCACTAATCGATAGAGCATAAACCAGGACAGGGTATGAAGCACGTCGACGCATCAAGCCGAAACCCATTTCACGGATGCTTGGTAATTAACGAGACCTACAAATGCCTTAATACGCGACTCAAGAAAGCACGGTAGCACGTCGACGACCTGCAAGAGAAGGTCAAGCGGTTGGAAGAAGGAAAGCTCGATATCTATACCTTGCAACGTGATTTATTATATAAAGATGTTGGTGGTGCGGTGCGTGTTGTATTTCTGAAGTTAATGCAGCTACAGGTCATACGAAAAACACATGGTCGAGGCCACTTTGGGATCAATAAGACAGAGGCGCTGGTCCAGAATGATTACTGGATACCTGATTTAAGGGTTAAGATTGAAAAGGTAATTCGGAACTGTATTTCGTGTATACTGGCCGAGCGAAACCGAGAAATACAACACGGATTCCTGAATCCTGTGGAGAAGGACAGTGTGCCCCATCGACACCTTTCACAGCGATCACCTGGGTCCGCTGGCGCCAATCAAGAAGTCTTATGCACACATCTTGGTCCAAGTACATTTGGCTGTATATCACAAAATCCACGGCATCCACAGAAGTCATCTGCCATTTGCGAGGGCAGTCATTTATCTTTGCAAAACCTCGGAGGTTCATTTCCGACAGGAGTACCGCGTTTACTTCAAAAGAGTTCGAGAGCTATTGCTGCGAAGAGGGCATTGAGCACGTTTTGGCAACCGCGGGGATACTGTGGGGGGTAAAATTCGGTGTGCCGGCACGGAGACGGGTTCACTAATATCCCCACCGTGAATTATTGTTTACACCCAGAAAAGCTGGTACGGTAGTTGGTCGAAATGTGGAGCGGACACAGAACAGAAAAAATAAACACTCGGATATTGTTTGTTTGTAATTCGTTTTTATTTTATGGTTCATCACTAATATATTTTTAAGTCACATCGATTTTCCATTGAATTGAATTTTCTGGAATAACTATTTAACGAAACCGATTAGTACACTATACTGAATTAATTTGTAAACAACAGATCTTTTGTTAAAACACCAACACAAAGCGTCAAATTAAAATGCCAAACTATTAGAACACGACAGACAGTTACATACTAAGATTGGTGAGTTACTTCACATTTATATATGATTTGCACCATCTTAACACATAGTTGCACCGGGCAAAGAACTACACAAGTACTAAAAGTTTCCAACTCCTATTATACATGACTCGGGTGTGTGCGCGCTCCCATGCGCACTCTCATACGCAATCTCAGACGCGACCGATGCGTTTGATGGTTGTGATTCGACCCATTGATACTCAAGGGTTAACCTCGCGAGACTCGTGGTGAGTCCCTCTCAGCTAAGGGTGAGTTTTCTTTCCTCGAAAGAAACGTGAAGTTTCTCTTTATGGTGGTGAATGGGAGAGGATCTCTCTGGGTTGATCTTAGCTAGTGTGCTAATTGATCCATTGTTTACTCATGCAACGAGGTCATGGGAAACGAAACTGAGAAAGGAGGATAGAACAAAGGGCATCATTGAAGACGTGGATGCAGCTGTGTAAATAGTCTTCATGCAATTAGGAGAAATGGGTGCTAAAAGGAATTTAGGGACACAATGGTGATTGTGCACTGTATCCTTGCCGGCGGAAAGGGTCGAATTCTTTGTATGCATGTTTATATGTGAGAGAATTCGGTTTTTGGCAGCTAGACGCTAGGTGCGTAAACGCTTTCGTCGATTGGACAAAAGGCTGCCGAGACTGTGTATAAGCCAGGAAAATGTGCTGCGCACGTGTGTGACAGGGGCGCCGATAAGGTTTTCCTAATTAAGGATGATGCTTTGCCTGTAAAGAATTTTTTTCAGAGATTTTGATAATGCATTGAATGCATGATTGTTAGCGAATTATTTACAGGGGGTTTTGGGTGATGCATTCGATTTCCCTGGGAAGGAATTGCTTGCAGGTAACTGCAGGTTTGCAAAGGGAGTTGGGGTTGGAATTGTGGGTGGTTCTTTGCGCAGCTTTAAAGAACCCGCACAATACCAAGGGCCAACGGTCAAGTTGAAAGGGTGAACCGCACTCTAATACCACTGCTGACAAAATTATCAGATTCTAAACCAAGTGAGTGGTTTCGGTACCTGGACACGGTACAAAGATGCCACAACGCCACGCTGCATCGGAGCATGGGGCTGTCACAATTCCGATTAATATTTGGAGTCGACGCTCGTTTGAAACACGATCGATCCGCAGATTAAGGAGCTTATAGCGTTTGAAATAATAGTGAAGAAGATCGTGTGGTTCGAACTGACGCTATGACAGCTCGAATCACGAAAAAAATGTTACCTAAGCGTTACACACCAGGCTACTGACCGTGTTTAGAATTTGATTTCCAAACTCGAGTATATTCCACTGGTGTGAATTATTTTTATTTATCGCTTGGTATACGGTTCTGATGTATTTTTCTTATTCGATTTTTTCGTTCGGTGTTCTTCACTATTTTTGCTTGTGAATTGTGTGTATCTGTTAGAATCGCTACAAGCTTCTGGAGGAGGATTTAATTGCCTCGTTCGACGACCATCCAGCAGAACTCCGCAAACAGGCAATGGAGAATATCCAACGCATCAGTTCGAAAACAAACGGAAGTTCAATAAAAACAGGAAGGTGGCGTTCCGATATCAAGAAGGCGATTGCGAATAGCAAAATATACTAAGGACTAATGGGACTGAGCGTCCGTGTGCCGTCGTTGGCACGGGTTCTACGCCTATCCCACGCTGTTGCCCCGTTGGTCGTCAACAATGTGAGGTAATAGTTCCGGTATCTGCTCGTTATCGATGGAGTCGAAGGTCGAATTGTGAAATGCACTGCCGTGGATTTTGTTCTAAGTTTGAAACCTTTTACTCCTGAACACGATCGCTGCTTCGAGACACACTGAATTTACTGAGCATCTTGTCGATGAGCTTTCCCAATCACTATAATCGCGTCTATTGTAAAGCAATGTCACAGCACGTCATTAATGCAAGAGGATCGTCTGGTGAAGAAGTAGCAAAAGGATAGACGTCCAGGAATACCAATGGTAAGCAATGCACTTCCTGAATGTAGTCAATTCAAAAGAGTCGAACGAGATTAAAACGCACTTTCATTCTTTTTACACAGCACATCATGCTATACTTGTTTTTATTTCATATTATTGTTAAAACAATTCACAAAGGTGGTCAAAAGGCAGTCACTGCTAACTTAAACAATGCTTTTCAATTTAGTGATTTCAGTTAATATACTCTTCCATCGACGGTTGTTGGGCTCAGACTCGAATTATTTAACGTAGAGGCACGATATGCCTCCACGGAATCCATATAGCGATTAAAGATTCATTCACCGGAGACGACAGCACAACAAATTTCGTACATTGCTTCGGTGCCCGACAAGGGGTGATTTTCCTTGCATTGGTCCAGCAAAAAAGGGTGAAACACACACGCGATGATCGTCTGTGCTACTTATGCCGTGTGCCCAGGAGTATGCAGGCCGTGGGTGATCCACAGGGGAACATTAGCTGGCATGGTTGCAGCTGGTGCAAATATCTCGACGTAGATATTTTGTGTTTACACGATCAGCAACTGCGTACAGCATTTATGCTGATCGTGCACATCTTGGCGGCATCTCCAAGCAGTCGAATTCTCGCTGGTAATTTTCCATTTTTGAGGACTCGATTTTCTTGAGCGGTCAGCCGTATGCCGTAATGTATTTGTCGATCGGATGACCGACTGATGTGGGCATGGATAAAAAGGAAAAGAAGAAACATCTGTGGGGATAATGTAAGCGTGCCTGCCATGGGCACCGGTTAACTCTTATCCCCATCATGAGTTGTTCGCCGCGTAAAACACTGAGCCGAAAGAAACACAACAAAATGTCACGACGACACCGTACACTAGGAAGTATACGAATTGAAACACTGGATATAGTTCTGCAATGCTTTTGATTTATTTAAATCGATTAAAATCCGGGGTGTTCACAATTATATTGGTTTTATTTTTAACCTCACGACAAATTCTATTTACATTAAGTATTATCACGAATTGCGGCACAGACTCGACAAACAATTAGGAACCAACAAGCTCGAAATACCTCTCACGATTTCGGGTATTATCGCGTCACCGTGCGCACCGGTGAGCGGGAGTGACGCATGACCGTTCTGGTCTGCTGATGTAAAACGACTCCACGATATTTTATCGTTTGGGGTGAGTTTTTGGTGGTGTGGTGAAAAGGGAAAGAAATTTCCTTTGACCAGTGACCAATGGAAAGCGATCTCAGGTACGCGGTGGTGTATGTGTGTGTTGGCACACATCACCGTGTTGATCGATGCGTTTTGCCTGAAACGAGGAAAAAAGGAACAATGGTGAAACGACCTACAGCATCTTTCGGTAATGAGGGTCGGCTGTCTAAATAGCAGCCACTCATTATATGCTAAAAGGATCGTATTCATGATTACCTGCGCAGAATTTCGTTTTATGACTCTAGGGTAGGATGCGAGTATTCGCTTTTGTCCGATGGTCAAAGAGCTGCCGCGGCCGTAGAAATGCCAAGGACATTTGGTATGCACATGTACGGCAGAATAGGAATGGTGGAACATGGGTGCCTAATGGTCGGGAATTTATGGTGCATATGCACGTTACAGAATTGTTTTTAGGGATTTCAGGGTCGATTGCGATAATTGAATGCGGCCGCCGGTATGTTATTGCTGGGCGAAAAAGGTCGCCGGCAAATGTGTACATTAAGAGAATTTATTATACACATGGCGAAGCTAAGGAATAGACAGCGCAATGTTTATGGCCCCTGCTGAAGGTTGTTTGTATGTAATTCAAATCCTTTTGTTTACAGGAATTCGTCTAGGGAGATTTGCTTGGCAAACAATGGTGCCGGAATAGTTTTCCTGCGAATTCTAGTGATGCATTGGACTATGAATGCTCTTGTAGATGCAATTCTGTTTCGGAATTTAATGTAATGCTTTTATGCATTAATGTCCTTGGTAAAGGAAATATTTTCAGGTGCCAATGCAATCGCATTGGCGGGATTTAATGGGAGTTGAGTTGCGGATATGGGGAGTTTTTCAGGTAAGTGGGCCGTGGGCTTTGGTGGGATCCCCACAGTACTCCCCTCCCAGTGACGTAGGCACGAAATAAAGAAGGTAGGGCTGAAGGGATGAACTGGGCGTCCTACTAATTGTTTGCTACGCGTAGTAGTTGTGGTTCAGTGAGGAGCCGAGGTTGTGGAAGAAGGGTGTCGAGCAGAGGCAGGCAGAGCCACTTAAAACTGCCTTTGGCGGACATGTGCGCCAATAATTGGGGAAGGGCCTAAAAGGGCGGGTAGAGGCGAGTTTTGTCTGTACCTAAAGAAGGCCAGAAAGGGTTGAAATGTTTCGAACATTGGCAAGCGGGGTCGCGTGAAGGCTGTGGTTGGCGAGTATGAGCGCCAATATCCAGAAAAGCGGCGGAAAAAGTTGATTTAGAACAAGGCCGAGCGTCCTATTGAATGTTGCTACACGTAGTAGCCGTTGTTAAATAGGGAGTCGGTTTGGAATGAGGTACTTTGTTGGGCATTGTTGCGCCCAAATGATGGGAAGGTCGAGTAAAGTCGAGCCGGAAGAGGTTGAAAAGGAGTCAAAAGGTTTGGACATTGAAAGGAAGGAATCGAATAGATGGAGTTGAGCGAGTCTCGTGAAATTGTGTGGAGTCGCGTGTGTATCGAAAGGAGTCGTAATAAATCGAAAGGAGTCGAGAGAAGTAGTAAACAGAGTCGTGTGGAGTCGAGTAGCGTTGGTAAGGTTTAAATAGGGGTGAGCGATGTCGTGTGTGTGCTGGGAAGGGTTGTGCGCTACTTAATACCCTGAAGGGGCTTACAATATTTATTATTTTATTAATTGTATACAATTTTGCAGCAACCGTTTCTATTTAATTAGATATGATGTTTGTTTAGTATGCACTATACTAAATAAAAGAAAGGAAACAGAAATATGGTAGAACGCACAAAAAAAAAAATAAGGAAATTATGGTGCCGTGTGCGTGTTTATTTTGTAACTTTTGTGTAATGAACTTTTAACTTTAGGTATATTTCTGCCTTCGAATTGTGTGCGTTGCAAATATTCCGGTCATCGTCGACTTATGTGTATATCGTAATATACTAAATTTTATTTAAGAGTTTATTTTTTCTAGTAACAGCAGTGGTGCACAAGACTATGGAAAAAGGTATCGAAATGATTGCATAACAACTTCAGAGTGTTTTATTGATTAGCACTAACAACTATTATTGCTTATTGGTCTAATGTAATATAAATTAATAGTGTTATAAAAGCTTTTAATTTATTTCATTCGTATACAGAACTATATTAAATTATCTGATTCTGCGGTTACACATTCTAAATGTGTTTTTATACCACATAACATTTTGCGACAAGCGTTTTTATTCAATTGGGTTTACAGAATATTCAATATGCGAAATATTAAATTAAACGGAAGAAAAACAGTGTGTGATAAAAATCGCGATTAAAAGGGGAGGCCATTGATTGCTTAGACGTATAATTTACGTATCGCGTTTTAATAAAAGGAACTTTTTGCTTAACCAAAAATAAAGTACAGTCTTGTGCATCGTAAAGTTTATTTGTTTAGATTGCTTAATAGAGATGATTCATTTTCGTGTATTGATTTTCTATGTACCCGGATGGGGCTTACACTGTTTTTAATTTAAAGCTGTTACTCGTATTTGTGTGTCCACATTTCTTGTTAATTTTGGCATTCTGATTGTTTTTATTTAAATATACAATTGTGTGTTTATGGAACATTTTTACATGGTGTCTATAATTTTCATTGTTGGTTTTTGTTACATTTCAACGGTAAATGTTTGTTTAATGCACAATATATTAAATTAAACAAAAGAAAAACAGAAATTTAGGCGAACAAAGAAGAAGGAAGTCGTGAAAATGTACGTGTTGGTAAAGTAAAAAAAAATAAAAAATAAAGCAATTGTGTATTTGTTTGGAAAGTGTTCGCTTGGGCTTTTTACAATGTGCTATTTTTCTATTTTATCTAATACTTTAATTTCGTTAATGATATTAATTATTTAAATCTGGTGGCCCAGGAGGAGCTCACCGAAAGAAGAAATGCCGCTTGGCAAATAAAATAAAAAATGAAAGGGAAAAACCTGTGTGTCCAGCGGTGGTTGTCTTGCTGTTCCTGGCCGGTAATGTGGAATCCTGGTGTTGTTGGCTGTGTTGGGGTGATGTTTTTGCCCATTGATTTCGCTCATCACTGTCACTGTTCTTTAGCGATTGCCGCCACAATTGCTCATTGAATTATATTGAAACGCAACGTTGCTCACAAAACGCTCGGTGTTGATGGAAAATCCGTCTGACTCCGGGTCAGAAGTTGAAAGGTTGCGCGAACCTTCAACTGGGTCACCAATGTGGGGATAATGTAAGCGTGCCTGCCATGGGCACCGGTTAACTCTTATCCCCATCATGAGTTGTTCGCCGCGTAAAACACTGAGCCGAAAGAAACACAACAAAATGTCACGACGACACCGTACACTAGGAAGTATACGAATTGAAACACTGGATATAGTTCTGCAATGCTTTTGATTTATTTAAATCGATTAAAATCCGGGGTGTTCACAATTATATTGGTTTTATTTTTAACCTCACGACAAATTCTATTTACATTAAGTATTATCACGAATTGCGGCACAGACTCGACAAACAATTAGGAACCAACAAGCTCGAAATACCTCTCACGATTTCGGGTATTATCGCGTCACCGTGCGCACCGGTGAGCGGGAGTGACGCATGACCGTTCTGGTCTGCTGATGTAAAACGACTCCACGATATTTTATCGTTTGGGGTGAGTTTTTGGTGGTGTGGTGAAAAGGGAAAGAAATTTCCTTTGACCAGTGACCAATGGAAAGCGATCTCAGGTACGCGGTGGTGTATGTGTGTGTTGGCACACATCACCGTGTTGATCGATGCGTTTTGCCTGAAACGAGGAAAAAAGGAACAATGGTGAAACGACCTACAGCATCTTTCGGTAATGAGGGTCGGCTGTCTAAATAGCAGCCACTCATTATATGCTAAAAGGATCGTATTCATGATTACCTGCGCAGAATTTCGTTTTATGACTCTAGGGTAGGATGCGAGTATTCGCTTTTGTCCGATGGTCAAAGAGCTGCCGCGGCCGTAGAAATGCCAAGGACATTTGGTATGCACATGTACGGCAGAATAGGAATGGTGGAACATGGGTGCCTAATGGTCGGGAATTTATGGTGCATATGCACGTTACAGAATTGTTTTTAGGGATTTCAGGGTCGATTGCGATAATTGAATGCGGCCGCCGGTATGTTATTGCTGGGCGAAAAAGGTCGCCGGCAAATGTGTACATTAAGAGAATTTATTATACACATGGCGAAGCTAAGGAATAGACAGCGCAATGTTTATGGCCCCTGCTGAAGGTTGTTTGTATGTAATTCAAATCCTTTTGTTTACAGGAATTCGTCTAGGGAGATTTGCTTGGCAAACAATGGTGCCGGAATAGTTTTCCTGCGAATTCTAGTGATGCATTGGACTATGAATGCTCTTGTAGATGCAATTCTGTTTCGGAATTTAATGTAATGCTTTTATGCATTAATGTCCTTGGTAAAGGAAATATTTTCAGGTGCCAATGCAATCGCATTGGCGGGATTTAATGGGAGTTGAGTTGCGGATATGGGGAGTTTTTCAGGTAAGTGGGCCGTGGGCTTTGGTGGGATCCCCACACATCTCCTGCACGTGTGCGGCTGACTCGTAAGGGGATGTCTCATTGCTATGGTACGGGTAATGTTGGTTGGTTGATGATGCAACCAAATTGCCTTTAAGGCACATGATGCGTTTAATGCGACCATGCCCTTGTGGAAAAACATCTATTTGTTACTGATGGATTTTGCATCAGCGCAATTATAGTTCTAAAGCATTTCTGAAGATATTCGTACAACTATGGAGGTAAGTACATGTTTTAATGTGTTTTAGGAAGACTGTTTCTTCATCATAGGTTGTAAAGTAAGTAGTGGCGTTCAATGGAACTGCCACAATACTTGTTTTATATCATTTTTGAATGCCCTAGGGGGAAGTTAGGTGTTGTACCTGGAAAAGGCGATCGGTGGCGTTATTGAAACCACCACAGACATAGCTTAAGTCTCGCACACATGTTCCTTGGACCGTATGAGGTTATCAAGGACCTGGGTAATGGTCGCTACGTTGTGCGTCGGATAGGAGAGAGTCAGAGGCCCAAACAAATATCATCCGCCGCCGGCTATATGAAACCCTGAGCAAGCGACAGCAGTGGGGAACTATTACATTTAGGAGTGACGAAAATGACGAAGGCGATGAACATTCGCGTCGAATGTCCAGTCAGGACGGCCGAGTGTGGAATGGATATCACGGAGGTGAATTTGAGATAAACTTATAGTTTTGTTTAGTCCTATAATTCACAGTCAATCAGAGCAGGGCACTCTTGATAGGGTGATAAAAAGAATAAAAGAGATTCGGTCATGAAAAGTTGAATAATGTAAATGTTTTTATCCCACACGAGTGAATACCACTCCTTGTTATTATAATAAAATTCTATGGAACCGCGAAGAAGAAAGACCCGTGATAATAACGATCGAATTCGTACGACAGTGGTTAGCTAGCTGCCACGGAAATAAAAACTTCCACAAGCGAAGTTTGATGAGTGTGTCGGTTCAGAAAAAGTGAAAAAGATGAAAAAAATCATTTATTAAATAAAGTTAAACAATACTAGAAAGTAACGACTTTTATTTTGGACCGTATTCGGCAAAACACGAAGAACGACATTCAAAAATCGCCAGAGTACCCTATTCTATAGCTGGACATTGGACCTAGTGTAAAATCTCCTTTTTTTATTTTTATTGCAGATATTAAAATAAATGTTAAAAAAACATTAGACTATTTATTACAAAGTTAAAAAAAATCGGTGGTTAGTAGTTTCCGGTGTCTGAATTTTCAAAATATTATCTTTATCTTTTTCGTGCCATCAATGCGAATATTAGATATTTGGTTCTTACATCTCACTTCAGCTGCTCTACTCTGATACTTCAGATTTGTTGATTGCGTATAACGTAATTGCAATTCGATGGTAGCAACACTATGAAACTCTCTCTACCAGGTTCGTAAAGTGTGCGGGTATTCATAAACATCGATCATTAGTCACAACAATGATTGTGGATATCCCCGGATCTATTGTAATTTCACCATTTACACAAATATATGCTTTTGGTCCTCCCACCGCCTATTTTAAAAACAGTTTCCAATTTAACCGTAAACTTGTGTTAATGGATACATTTAGCAAACCGTTCGACGTCATTAGTGCTAAGAAACTTCACCGAAGTGGAGGCTATAAACATCAACTTTCTGGCATAATAAAACTTAATTTAACGACTTCCACCATTCTAGCTCCACAGCTACTCCAACCCCGTCGCTCTATTTTTCAACTTTTACTCTGTGTGGCTTTCAGCAGGGAAAATATTTGGTTCCTTTTCTTGGTTTTTCTTTTATCTGGGCGATTGGTGGGTTACAGGTCTTCCTGTCCAAGGAACCGAGGGAATCCAATTCTATCCTCTGATGCATGCGTCTCCATTTAAGGATCTTCGTATCTATTTTTTCGCCGTATTCTCTGGCGGCAAATGAAAAAATGGGCGACAAGCAACGAGAAGGAGGTAAACAAAACGGAAAGAAACCCTGAAAATGGGAAATCGTTTGCTGAATTGAACGATTGTTTGTTTTGTTGCTCTTCGATGGAGGACATCGCAAAACACAACAAAGGCACTTTACAGACTTTTACCAAAATTACGTTATACACGCAAAACGCCCACTTACCCCTTCCCCCTGACGCCACCCGAACATCCGTGTCTATCCAGTTTATCTGCAAGAGAAATGGATGCCGTTCGGCCGAATGACGCTTCATCTGATGATGATGGTAATTCTGATGATGATGATGGCGGACAGATTTCCACCATAAAAAGGAAAACCACGCCACCGACATCAACATCAACAACAACAGCAAAAGCCGTGAACAGCAATTTATGTGTTATTATTCAATTTTGAAAATTGCTTTTCTGTTAAGATGAGGGGTGGGTACTAGGGGTTGTTTGGTATCATTATCCACCCTCGCCATTACTGAGAACCACTGTAGACAAGTTGAGCTACAATTGGGGAAGCAAGAATAGCGTCGGTAATGCTCCTCGATGTGATGTAATGTAATTTGAGGTCATATTTTACGGCTGATTGATTTTTATCGGCTGAGTTTTATGATTTGCAAGTGATGTTGGTGTGTAGGGTTGTTTTAGGGGCAGTTTTGTTGTTTTTCACAGTACTTGGTATGCTGCGGTACAAATGGTAAAGTCTCTATTTGATTTTATTTCCTTGACGTGATCTGAAATCGGGTTCTATGAACGATTTGATGTGTACCGCTACCACTAATGTGTGAAATAAACGTAAAACTTAAGTGGGCACTTACAGCCAATCCTCGGCGTGTGCGAAATTTTTAGTTTGAAATGTTGAACAGTCGTAATGTGATAACAGCCTGAATTGACAAATGGAATTTCGTTTTTTTTTTAAATAGTTAAGTTAGTCTCTTAATGAAATAGAAAGTACAAAGATATCACTTTTCAAGAATATTTTCATTAGATAATAGTATGAAATTAAAAATGAACTCTTTAACATTCATTGATAAAACCATTTTTTTCTGCTTTAAAGAATCATCATCATCATCGACACTACAACCGGGATCCGGTCTTGGCCTTATTTAGCAAGTCCCGAGGCTTGTTAAATTTTCCATAATAACTTGTTTTTCCGGGCAAAGTTATTAGCCTTGCGCCACGCTTTAATGAATAGAACCCTAAATAGAGTTCCCGAAAAAGTCCTTGTTATTTTGTTAACAGTTAATCTCAGGATTAGTATGTTTGAATTAAAAACGTTATTTACACGACATCTTAACCGCTTCATGCACACCTCCGTGACATATACGGGCAATGTTTGCCGTTTACCGTTTAAATGTGCATTAAGGGGTTAAAGGATTACTTACGTAGGAACCTTTTTTATAAAACTCTATTAAATAAAAAAAAATGGCAGGTGCTCAAAAAAAAAAGGAGAAAAATAGAGTTGTTGTTGTGGTGAACTACTATCTAAGGCACGTTAACATACAAAATGCACCAACATTTATTAACAATTAGTTTGGTGAAATAAATACCACCACAGAGTCTGAGTGGGATACACAGTGACCGAGTGAGGACGTGTTTTCAATTCGGCTATTGAGTTAAATGTAATGAAACTTTTCGTCATCCACTTTGCACACCACACACTTTATACACATTTGAAAACAACACACTTAGCAATTGGAACGAATAATAAAGATTGCAAATCCGTAGCATGAAATACGAGGGTTGCCTTTTATATTTCGGGATTAGAGAACAAAAACAAATATTGATCATCGAAAATCACTTTATTGTTTTTCAAAATATTCCCCATGAAGATCTATACACTTTTGCATGCGTTTGAACCAATTGTCGAAGCACTTTTGCCACTCTGATTGAGGTATCTCCAACACATGCATTCTGAATGCAGCAACCGCTTCTTCAGGTGTCGAAAAACGTTGACATCTCAGTTTGTTTTTTACGTACGGGAATAAAAAGAAGTCATTCGGTGCCAAGTCAGGACTATACGGCGGATGACCCATCAAATCGATGTTTTGGTTGCTCAAAAATGCAGTTGTCGCAGCCGATGTGTGAGAGCTCGCATTGTCGTGGTGAAGAGTGATCCGTCTTCGGCGGTTGGTTTTCCTGATTTCTTGGAAGACAACTGGCAAACAAATGGTTGTGTACCACTCAGAATTGACTGTTCTGCGTTGTTCTAGTGGTACGGTTGGAACATGTCCAGTTTTTCCGAAAAAACAGGCGACCATTTGCTTGGAAGTGCTTCGTGCGCGAACAACTTTTGTTGGATTTGGCTCATCTTGAAACACACAGACAGTCGACTGCTGTTTACTTTCGGGCTCATACGCGTAAATCTACGATTCATCACCTGTCACGATGTCATAGACGTGTTTCGAAGCACCGCGACCGTATTTTTTGAGCATTTCTTTCGACCAATTAACACGAGCCTTTTTTTGGGCGATTGACAAATTGTGTGGGATCCAACGTGAACAAATTTTTTTGACAGTCAAATGTTTATGCAATATTGAATGTATGCTGGTCCCACTAACGCCTAAGGTTGCCTCAATCTCACGATAGGTCACATGACTATCTTCCAATATCAGTTCGCGCACAGCATCAATGGTTTTCGGAACAACAACTGATTTTGGAGGAACTTCACGAAATTCATCTTGGAGTGAACTACGACCACGATTGAATTCACCATACCATCGATAAACACTGGTCCTTGATGGAGCTTCATCGCCAAAAATTGAATTAAGTTCATCCATGCACTGTTGCTGAGTTAATCCACGCCGAAAGTTGCAAAAAATAATCGCACGAAAATGTTGACGATTTAATTCCATTTTTGGGCCGAGATGAATCTTTTAAGTTACTGTAAACAACACAAATAGCGCTCGTATGTCAAAACGTTCTGAGTTCGTATAACCTCAAAAATGTCCCACTTTACGACAGAGCTGTCAATTGCCGGATTGCACCACTAGGGTTGCCAAATCCCGAAACATAAGAGGCAACCCTCGTAGTTTTTATTTTTTGAATCTCCACAAATCGTTTTGTTCAATTCGATGATGACGGCGAAAGAGATAATTAAACAAAACCGATCTTACAATTCATATAACTATTTATTTGTTATTTAAATAAACTTATTTACGCTATTAATACAAGACAACAACTTTTAATTTTCCATCGATTATAAATTCGAAAATGAATTACTATTAACAACCGACTCCTCGTACACGAACTTAAAAAACTCTCTCTTTCCGTTCCGGACGAAGTCTTCCAACCAACCCTCGATGTCCGTTTTTTCATCGGACGAAAACTTTTCTTATCCTGCAGATAAAGGATTTTCCTTTCTTGTCGAACGCTGATTGTGTTAATGGTTTTGGATAACCATATTTCTAGATGATCATAAAATTGTTGGCGCGCATTTTATGTTTCTCAATGATTTTGTTTGGAGAAAGACATCTGGTCCGCACATTTGGATCCTAGGGGATTTTTGTGGCGAACCTCTGGTTCGATTATCCTATTTAAGTTTTCAACGTGAGCAAATTGAACGTTTAATTCAATTTGTTTGGTATTGCATTAATGTGGGACCGTTTGATGCATGCGGTAATGCTATGGCTTAGTGGGGGAGTATCGCAATTAGTGGTGGAGATTGGCTCCAAAGGGGTAAGTATTATGGGATGGGTGGTTGTGGCCATAACATAAATTAAAAAGTTGCTTTTGTGAGTCGCGAATGCTTAAAATATAAAAACTATTTATAAAGAAATTCCAGTGATAAAAACAGTCAAAGCAAAATTTATATGTATCAAATTAATTAAATAAAAGAGAACGAAGCCACGAAAAGGGAAAACAGTAACATGATGTGTTGTGACAGTTAAAACAAAGAACATCAAAAACAAACAAACAAAACAAATAACAAAGGTGAAAATTCTTGAAACTAAGTGCACAAAAACACAGTGCATAAAATATAATTAAAATAAAAGTGCTTAATAAAGCACTGCAGTGATGTATGAAAAACAAAATAATTATTAATTGCAAGCGTGAAAAACAAAAATAACAATATATTGCATATCAAGCAATTAATATTTAAATTAACATTTGGCGTGAGTATAAGAGTTATTATTTTAACAGATTGCGGTCAACGATCTTTCGTTAGCCAAGAGTTCTTTATTAAGAGCACCTTTGCTTCTTGAGTTACTTTCTTAGACTAACTTATATTTTTATTTCACTTAAACCCTAATATTTGAAGGACAACCGAATGTACATTAGGTAATTACAAGGAAAAGGATCAATACACAAAATGTCTACCTGTGTTTATTTTAAAAAGTATATAAAAATGTAATTAGAGAAAAGGTACTTAAAATGTAATTACGCTATGACGGCATGTAGCGTACACATGTTGGGTTTTTCAAATTGCTTTAAGAGACGAGATGTATTCATGATGTAATATTTATGTTATAGCGACATGTATGGGAGCAGTGTGGAAGAGGAAGCCAATAGTGTGGACACTAAATGGACATCGATCAGAGACACAATCAAACAAACAGCCCAAATGGTATTAGGATTTAAGAAAACAATTAAGTCCAAACCTTGGTTTGACGATGAGTGCAGGGCGAAGATCGAAGAACGTAAACGACTCAGAGTGATCCACTTAAAAAAATATGATGACGTCAACACAGAAAGATACGCGACGATTCGGAAAGAGACAATGGGACTCTTCAAACGCAAAAAAACGCGAATGGGAGAAGACTCGGATCGAAAAAATCCTAGAAAATTCTAGACCAAAGAACATCAGAGGTGTTGTGGATTTACTTCCGAGTGGTAAGTGAATATATATATTTGTTGGGATATTATATGAATGCCATTGATGTTAAAAGGTCACTGACTTCTTCAGGGTACGCGTTGCTGTACTTCAAACGGCTATAGGCGGTTATAATTTGCCCTCGCCAAATGGTTATAAGTTGTATCTTGGAATTCGATATGTTGTTACATACAGTCTATGGCGTCCTGTTTTGGAGCGCCAGTGGTTGCCAGTTGTTACAGATCATAAACTTCCTCTCGGGCAGTTATGTACCACAGCAGCGGGAAGTCTTACAGGGACAAACTGTACAGCTCGTAACCGGTTACCCGCCTTCTCTGTTGCAAGAACCTATTTAACAACCTTAAGGGGACATTCCGGTTTGTCGGATCAAAAAATAGGTTATTTTCATGATTTTTTTAAAGTGAAAGTATTAAAGATATAACAACAATTTTTTTTAAACATTTTATTAATCTTTCGACTACGTTTGTAAATTTTGTCGAGTCACTCCGGAACCCCCCGCCCGAATTCGCTGAACCGAATTCCTTCACAATTCCCATTACTCGACTCCAGCAGAAGTACTTTTCGAAATTTTACTTACGTTTCGATGCATCCACGATGTAAAATTCCGATAAGATGTTTAGTCAACGTATGACACGGGTTTACTTCACCCGCCAACAACTGCGGCACCGAGGGGAAACAAAACCCAAAAACACCACAACTTGTACAGATAAAAATTAATTTTCTTTTCTTTTAATAGTTCTTTATTGTTCACAATTGCTTCCACATGCACAAATACATTAATAAAATTTAACTATTTTCTTGAAGATAATTAAACCGACTTTTCGTGGCAAATATAAAACTTTACACGTAAGATGAAATTCTCTGTGTTCTTAAAATAACGTCCAATTCTTGAGAAGACGTGCGACGTAGAGTGTGTACGCTGCTGTGGTTGTATAGTGACTGATCCCAATTAGGGACGAACAGTTGGATTTTACATTCGCACGTCTATTAGCCAATTATCATCGCGCTCTTCTCATGAATCTTTTCATTTGCATGTCTCAGCGAGGTGAATAATACTTGCACATCATTCGACAGACGCTGGACCTGCGAAGGATGAACAGAACAAAAGAGAGAGCGCAATGACTTCGAGGTTGACTTAGCTTGTGTGCTTGTATCAATGCAGCCTCTGAGGATGACCTACTGCCCTAGTGCGATGACTGTGGTGATTTCAGAGTGCATTGAACCCAGGGAAGATAAAAATGTGAAGGAGAGGAAATGTTCTGTGGCTATTCACCAGTGAAAAGAGGTCATTGATCCCCAGCGAATGGAGTGTATGGGGAAAGTGAATAGGACACCGGAATTGGCTAAGGAAATCTGATCGTGGGAACTAAATTAAATGCTTTGATAAATTCCCCAGCGATTGCATAATTATGCAACCGCGTCGTTTGATCAGACTATACCGTTGATAACCGACATGATGCGATTTCCGGTGGAAATCTCATGGGTTAGCGAAATGGAGTTGCCGTATGGCGAACAGATAGCTAAACTCAATTATTCATTATCTGCATAAGATAATGAGTTTAGCTATGCGTGCTTGTGGGAAACATGTTTTGCAGGTGAATTACTGAACGGTGGGATAGGGGCTGATATGACGCACCGAAAGCGGTCGAAATAAGGTGGAAATTGTGGTTGAAATTGTGGGTTTGTTCTCCATGTAGTATAGAGAACACCCACAGTAGTACTCCAGGAGAGCAATCCAGTGTATAGATAAATAAAAGCAGTCGTTTTTTCCAAATAGTGTCTTGTTTTAAGTTAAGTTGCTCCAACACTGGCGTAGTTCAGGGGACAAGAAGGTCCTGCTGACATTCCGGCAATTGGTGAGTAGAATCGGGGTACATACCAATAAAACTTTCTTTCAGCTTTGCTGCTTACAAACATTACCTGCGCCACGGAAGCCGCTGGGTTGCTCGGCCCAAGGACGCCATTCCCCAAACAACGTCCCTCAAACGATCGGTTGCTACTCCTCCCGGCTAACTCCGGAAGCATTGTAACGGACGAATTTGGGGGATCAAATAAAGAGATCTTGTTAGTCACGAACAAAAACAGTATCCTCCCAAGTATCGCTACAACAGTAAGCCTGCAACTTTAACCTTGATCGATCAACTTTCAGTTATTTACTCAGAGTAAAGGGCACATTGTACTTACGTGAGGCTGCGACTCTTTACTCCCTCTTCTAATCCGGGCAACCACTGTTTATATACCCAAATTATGGGCACAGAAACGCGAACGATGCATCCTATTCCGGTTAGACTTCGATCCAGAACATTTGACCCGTATTGAGTTCAATTGCCTAGCGCGAGTCAACTCCATTTCTTAATTATCATCGTCACTTAATTGTCCCAATTAGTGTGCAGCAACGTTTAAGCAATTGTATTGCCCAATTGATTTTCGCATTTGACTGAACCAATTAAACGAAAAACGATCAAGCTATTCGTATCGTTTTATTAGTTTGCGTTTCGTCGTTATAGCTGGCCTTTCGCTGATCTCAGCACAATTGGCCGACGTTAAATGGTGCGCCATTTACCTTTGAAGGCGCCGGCAGTGTCCTGCGGCAGGTGTGACACCTGTTCTCGGATATGAAGCAAAAGCTGCATTCTTAGTATGTATGTCTCTCGTGCTTGGGCGAAAATGTCTCTTGTGGTTGTTTTTGAATACGAGGCAAAAAAATGCATTTGTAATAGCGTGCAGCTTGAGAAGTGAGTATGAGTCATAAGTGGAGAATTTACGAAGGTATTCAAATGAATATTATGAGTATCGCAACGTGTGTGATATGAACATTAATTATATAATGTTAATGGAACATGTGATATTGATTGTGGGAAGAATTAAATTGATTGCATCGTGTACGTTAATTGGTTAACGAGTTATGAGGTTTATGTAGCGGGATGTGACAATGGCCAGGATACATTTTGCACGATCTCGTTGTTGCAGTGTAATCGAGCGGAATTTTTTCGACGTTCTTCGACGTTGGATGAAACGTGGTTCCATTACCACACGCCTGAGTCCAAGAGACAGTCTGCAAAGCGGCTGGAAGGCCACGAAAGTCTACTAAAGCGGGAAAAAGACCAATGCTCGACCGGGAAGGTTATGACCTCTGTTTTTTTGGGATGTGCATGACATAATCTTAATTGATTGCAGAAGGGAAGAACAGATACAGGAGAGTATTATGCAGCGTTATTGGACAAATTGAAAGACAAAAGAAAGAAAAAACAGCCCCATATGGTGAAAAAAAAAAACGATAACGCACCGTCACACACGTCCTTGAAAGCGGCCAAATTGGACCAATTACGATTTGAATTGTTTGCTCGCCGTATGGCCCACACTTGGTCCCAGCGACTATTATGTGTTCCCAAACCCCAAGCCGTGGCTGCAAGGAAAGAGGTTCAGATCGAATGAGGAAGTCATTGCGGAAACCGAGGCGTACTCGTATTTCGAAGGCTTGGACGTTTCGTACTGCAGAAGGGGCAACGGCATGTAGGAAAATCGCTATACGAAGTGTATCGCCCTCGAAGATAACTATGTTGAGGAATAATTATAACTTTTCCCCAAAACACGCTTGTTTTCGTTAAAAATCCGGGTACTTTTCAGCTTATGTAATACAATCGATTTTTTGAAGCCATTGTTCTCCGACCGGCTTTGGTACCAAAAAATTGTAACTTTGAATGTGTTCTGTGCTTACCCGATTTAACGCCGCCAGACCTTTTCCTGGATTCAAAGCTTTATATTAACAAGCTAAGGACCTTAGATTTACGCCTAACATCCGACAGGCAATAGCTATAACATCCGTCGAAGCATTGGCCAAAGTAGTGAAAACTACTAAACATCAAACATATTACGCCATTTGAGTTCATGGCGATTACTTGTGCGTTATCATACTCAATGTAAACGGATCTTTTCACATCGTTTTAAATGATTTGTAATTAAACAGCGCAAAACAAAAACAAGTTGTTTTTAAATATTATTTTTTTCAAAAACAAATGCGTTCACCTAAGTTTGGCCACTCTGTGCAAGATGCACACACATTAAAGGTTGTGCCTATTATCCCACCCAAGGCTTACACGAATTTTTCTCAATCTCAGTTCTCGTATCGCTCTTCGAGTAAAATTTAATATTATACAAACGAAAGCCACGGGCTGACTAATATGTCAGATACGCGATCGAGGTAATACCCCGTATTTCATCAACTTTCGTAGGTAGAGCTAGTTGTGTACTGCTATCCTCTGACAACATCAGGGATATCTAACATCACTGAGTTGGCGGGTATCGCAGGTGGTCAAGACAGCTGGAAGACAAATACAACAATGAAGGAAATGCTTGTCGTTGGCTCTCTTCTAATGTTACTCCAATCTATATCTTGTTTTTATAAAATAATGTTTCGATGAAACGCAATCAGGATCTCAGTAATAATGTGTGTACTAATTTGTAACTATTTTCAAATTCTAAAATTCGATGACTGTTTTAATTTCCGAGTTTTGAAACTTCATCATTGTGCAAATTAAGAACTTTACAATATTCTACGAGCTGCTGTTTAGCGAGAGTACGTGTACAGATATTGTTTCGAAAACCAACTCTAAGGCTGATAAAGATCGTTACCTTTTTGCCAAACTTGCTCTGCACAAGAGAATCAGATTGTTATTCTGCAAACAAATCACATCACTTCAATCACGCTTGGCAAAGGCAAGTGCTGTTGAATACACAAAGAACAACATAGAATCAACCACCCGACCACCTACGCATAAAACGGGCCACATTTGTATGTATCAGCAGAGTTTTGTCAAAAAGTATTAATGCTAAACAATCAAGAATATCAAAAGATGTCAAACAAATATCATTACCACCCGAAAGCATGGTTGGAAGCACCGACTTACTTATTGCTTGTTTGCGTCCTTAGAGTCCTTGTCGCTGTCACAAATCACGTCACATGAACACACATTCAAGGGAAGAGCATTTTCTCGAAATCCTGACAAATAGTAACGAATTTATTTCAAGACTCTTAGGAAAATCTTCTAAGAAGAAATCGTTTGTGAAATATTCCAATCTGACCCATTCCACACAACACGTAGTCCGCTGCATAGGGCCATCACAAAACAAAGGACTCTTCAAAAATGGATATTCTGTTTGCGTTGGCATCATTTAAGCTTTCTTTTGTCAGCCTTATTGCTTGCCTCTCCATCTTGTGGTTTATGATGGCAAAGATGCTAACACGGGTGTTTACCGTTTGCTTTGTATATGTACCTACACATGTTTTGTATATGTACGTAAATGGCTCCTTTTTATTTGGCCACGTCCCATGTCACATTTAAGGATTGATTGTCTCCACACTTCCACCCGCAGCAATTGCCAACATTCTCCATTGGGATGATGTCCGACTGAGTGCTCATTATGGTGACATTGATTGTGCGACGACAATACTATGGCAGTCCTAGAATTCTGTGGGGATATGTATAACGAGAGGAGGCTGTTTATATTTATTTTCGTATTTGCAAAACTTTCAGACAGAAAATATCCTTAAAATGCACAAAAAAAAAAACATAAATAAATACATCCTAAGGATATGACTTGGAAATTATCTGATGCCAATTGGGAAACAAGCAAAATAATAATCCTGGTGAAGACTGACATCATCCGGTGCCATTAGCAAATACCAACATCAACTCAAGTGAAATAAAGAGAATGAAAATGACTAAACAAAACACTAAACACCGCGCAAATGAACCAGAACAGGACCAATCGAAGGATGATCATCACCAGCATCATCATCGAAGGCCGGTTTAGGTTTCGGTTTCGCCCGATGGCGTCCTAAACAAACACCGGCCAATTGTGATTCAAAAAACGAAGAACCCCTAATTGGCTATTTGCCTTCGCAATGACACAATACAGATAATGGAGGAATCGAGTCTGCCTCAAGGCATCCAAGGGTGATTCGTAAACTAGTTATGGGATGGTTTCCGGATCAAAGGCTATGTTGTGAAAGGGGACGAAATTTCTGCTCACCTCACAAAATTCTGTCAAGGTAACGCAATACGTTTATGTAGTTCTTTTGTATTTCATGAATTCAAAAATGACCAATACTGTACTACAGCCGATATGTTGAGGCCGGTGGCTATAATTTTTGTCGCATTAATCGGGATTATTGAATACTTATATATTTGTAGAAATAGTGGTGAACGTTTCATGAAGATGTCTTAGACACAAGATGTGCCATGAGCTGCCCTTCAGGAAAAGAGTGAAGTAACCTAGGTTTAGTGTCTCGATAAGTAATCTAATTTATATTAGTTTTATATTTCGAAATGTGTTAATTAATATTTTTAGATATAAAATAATGGCCTTATAATTTATATATATAATAGAAGGCACTCTAACTATTTCATATTTTTATGAATTTCAAAACCACAAGTAAAGACGGATGACTAGTATTTCTGTGAAAATGTTAGCTTTTTGGTATTTTCCATTTTTAACTTTTATTCTATTTGTTGCATGTATTTCATAATTTTCTTTATGAACATATGACACAAAAAAAAGAGTAAAAACCAATGGCACTTTAACCACCTCCTTGATCCATACTTCCCCACAATTTTAGAAACCACAACCAAAGAGCAGACCCTCCGCACAATTGGCGTCAAAGCAAGAGACCTAAGCAATCCGAGTAACAAGAAAATCGCCGCCACAAATCAGTCCTCCAGTGCCGAGGAAATCGGAAAACCACAAGGAAACTAAGGGGACGAACGCATGGATTACCATGAGCCCATCACTATATCAACTAATAAGGATATCCCAAGGTGATACAAAAACCGAAGTACCGGGCGCAAACAGCAGCGGTAAAAACCGGTTCCAGATTCTTGGAGAGCTCTCCATCATCAGCTTGACAAGCAAGCACAGAGGAAAGGCCAGGAACACCTTATGGAACCAAAAAATACAGGTAAGACCCTTGCTCACAAGGAAATATTGCATTGTCTTCCAAATGTATTTTACATGGCTTACGTGAAACGACTTATTAGGGATCTGAAAGTTAAAGCTCCATCCCTTAACTTCAAGTTAACATATGTCTCCCATTCGAAAAGCAAACTCTATGTAGATAACCCCATAATTCCCGGGAAAACGATAAATTTCTCAGGGACAATCCTAAGGTGGAAGCCCACTCTTTTACACCCAAACGAAACCGGAATGTCAACCTCGTCCTAAGAAGTCTCACTTCTTATTTTTTTCATAAGGAAATTACGGGTGAATTAGAATTAATTATTAATTAATATGTTCAACCACACTCGAGAACATTCGGCATTTGACAGATGTGGGGAGCGTCGAAAGCGAGGAATCTTCTCTCATTTTTGTAGGTGCACAACTGTGTTCCAGTACACACACATTACAGATAAAAAAAAAAAAACGATATATATATATATGTGTTGCGGATTCCCTGGATGCAACCAGCGAATTCGCAGGTGAACGCAACCATAACAACCAAATAACAAATGTCAGCAACTAACTGACATATTCAATGTTGGTTGTCAAGGAAACGACAACTAAACAAACTCATCTTCGTAAACCTTTAGGTGAAATCGAAACAATCAATTATATAAAGTCCATCTTTTACTAACAATAAACCAACTTATTTTATTGTTGCTTGCTGGAGAAGTATTAGTTGTGAAATTGCTGCAGGTATTTTTATCTTTTTCATTTCTTCACTTTTCTCAGTGTTTCAGAACATAACGCTTCCCCGACGACATTCCCCGGTTGGCGGAACTGCAGAGATCTTCTCCGACGACATTTCTCGGTCGGCAGAGATAAAACATTTTGGTTCTTCGAGCCGGATCCAGTCTGTCAATCGCGTCGTTGGTAGTTTCGCGGAGTGTGTGCAGGCCTGCGGCTGACTCCTTAGCAAGGGCAGGTACGTTGAGGAGCGTCGTCAGGGCAGAGTGGACCAAGGCGCGAGTATTATCGTAATGATCCACCAGCTTATCCCAAACTAGGTGGTAATATTCCTCTGTCACGGGAATATACTGGATGGCTCTGGCGGCCTCGTTCCGGAGGCTGGACTTCAAATAATATAATCTCTCCACATCCAGGAGTTCGGGGTGGTCTGTCAGTACCACTAAAAAACAGATCTTTAAAGGGTCGCCATTCCGAATATTTTCCTGAAAAAGTTGGCATCTGCACCGGGGGAAGTTTTCTGACATGTGGCCGACTGAAAGTGTCTGTCACATCCCTGGACGTGGTCGGTAGCTCAGCGGTAAGGGCGTGGTGTACCTCGGCGAATTTGGTGGCTTCTTCCATGTAAGTCTAGCCGGCTGCCCCATAGATTACTTCCACGAAGTATCCGGGACCCCTAGGCGTCTCAGGATTGGCCAGGCGGATTATTTCTTCATTTCGGCTTCGGTGGTCCTCCCATTCGAGCTGGAGGCGCATTTCCATCGTGAACAAGATTGGTGGAGCTCTCTTGTCCAGATTGAGAAATGCACCTGACATCCATTCCTGGGCGGCGAACTGGGCGCTGACTAATTGTTCGGCCAAGAGTTGGTCTTTATTCCGGCGATCCTGACCATGTTGTGTTTCTTGTAGGGGTTTTTATTTTCAGGAAGCGTGTCTCCTGGTCCTTAAAAGGACAAGGCGATCTCTTAAAATTTGACCGCTCCTGCAAACTTGTCCTACAAAAGGGGTCGTTGCCGTGCTTCCTCTGAATTCAAAGGGAAGAGCAACGTCCTTTGATTCGGCCTTCGTCCTGATGTCTTCACTTGGTCTTCCGTGGGGGCCAGGTGATATTTAGATATCCGTGGAAATTAAAAGTCATCTAGTTTCCTTTTCGAATATGATTTTATTATATTATTCAGGATTTTCCTGGGGTACTTCCTTCAGGGACTGTGAATTTAGACTGCGGCCCGGATATCACTTGACTATTCCTTTATAAAGAAAAAGGAATCGAAAATTGTATCCCAAAGATACACATTTTCGTGCAACAATCTCGATCTTTTGGACATTTCGAGCGAGATGTTGTATTTACATAAGATAAGAAATCAATTTCTTGAATTCTTATGAAACTATCGCGCAGATGTGTGAATGTATCTGCTTTTGAGTTTTTTGTTTGTTTTAACTCAATGGAATTTTTGGGATAGAGATAACGATCTCTGAATTTTGGATTTGGGTGATGCTGTGGAGCAAATGTAGAACAATAAACGAATATTGGATTCGTTTATTGTGAATTTTAATTTTAATTTTGATTTTGGATTTAATTATGCCGTGTTAATGTTATGCGATAAACGAATGTTTTGATTCGTTTATTGCGAATTTTGGATCGTGTTTGGGTTATTGTGGGTTTTGATGGGTTTATACGTTTTAGCGTATTATTGCTGGGATTTTGGATTAGGAATGGGGGAAAAAGATGGTAGGGCTTTTTGGAGCACTACAACCATTGTTTTGAGCCTCGGCTTGGCAAGGAGCGTTGTCTTGGCATTCAGGCTGTACTTCCACTCTGATCAGGCTCTGGCGTTCACCCAATGCGGCCTTTGCCGTTTTCGTTCTGCCGTTGGTCGATGACGCCGGCATTGTCTTCGAATTTGACCGAATTTCCTCTCGAATTCAAACTCCTGGTGGGTCTTTGCGTCTGGACTTTAATGTCGCGCGACCTTGTTATATGCTGCAAGCTAGCAGCAGTGAATGGGATCCACAGACTGGATCCGGCTCGAAGGACCAAAATGTTCGTTGAACAAGCGTTGAACGCAACTGCCATGAACAATGGATATTGTTGTGGGACGGGGAGATGACGTCAGGAAGTGCTGTCTCCTGGCGTGCAGTGATGTTGGTGATTGTACTGTGAACCTGGTGGCGGTTGATCCTTACGTCTGGATCCTTGCTGCCGTGCGCCGCGAACTGGTTGCGGTGTGGTGTGGTTAGTTGTATCTGCGCTGGGGGCTGCTCGAATGATGCGCCACAATCTTGGCGGCGGTCGGTTCTTAGGCTGGGCCTTCTATTCACCAGCACAAGGTATCCGTTCTAATATAGCTGAAGACAACGCTGTTAAATGGAAACAAGAGTACCTTAACCAATTGACGGCAGAAACTCCATAAATAATCCTCCAAATAAGAAAACTAGTTGTTTTGATGATTGATTATACTTTTAAAATACTTTTATTTTAATTGATTGGTGGGACATTCAAGGATTCGCTCCGGTTGCACATCTGATTGTTCCAAATAGTTAACGAAGAGAGAGATATTGTCTGATATTTTCTTGCTTGACAACCAAATATACGATTATGTCAGCTGGTTGCCGACATTTGTTATTTGGTTGTCACGGGTAGCATTCAGTTGCGAATTCGCTGGTTGTGTCCAGTGCGAATCCGCAACAATATATATATATATATATATATATATATATATATATATATATATATATATATATATATATATATATATATATATATATATATTGTGACGCATATGACAATCAGTACTAGAATATTCTATAAAGTAATGGAAAACTGGAGACCGTGAACAATAGAACATTCAAGACTAAGGAACGGGCGGAAACGAAACGCCGAATCAGAATAAGGAAACGGTATAAATACGTCGCACACAGATCATGGAGACGAGTAAGAAGTAAGAAGTAGAAAGTGAAGCAAGCGATAAGTGCGGTAGTAAGAAGTAATAAGTTATGAGTAAGAAGTAGAACGTGAAGCAAGCGATAAGTAGAAAGTAATAAGTAAGAAGTGAGCAGTAAAATACGCGTTAAGTGGGGAAGCGATAAGTCAAGAAATCGTTAAGTGTACGGTAAAAAGTAACGGTTGTTTTTAACGGACTAATAGAGTGTTACATTGATTCAAAATCGATTTAACGGCTCTTATTTATTAAAAATAATTAATCCAGCGAACCCTAATCCCGCTTCAATATATATATATATATATATATAAAACTGTAGAAATTAGTTAAAAAGTATACTCAACTAAGTTGTCGGTTTGAACTAAAAGTTATATTCGAGTTAATGAAAATTATATTCAAATAATATGAAATAATAATCATTACAAAAGTGCCTATTGACTTAAAAGTTTAATGTTTTGAATGTGAAAGTTGTAAAGTAAAAATAAAACAGACTAAAAGAAATTGCTAGATGAATATGCCGTCCCAATATATAAGTCCCAACTACCAAAACCTGGTGTGAAGGAGGAAGCTGTTTTCCATCTATAATCTTCAGGTCTTTAGTCAAATCAAGGCAAACAATATATATATAATGTGATGTTTAGGTTGTGGGGGATTTTTCCTGTAGTGCGATTGATAATAGTAGTGTTTTTCTATAATAACAGAGTTTTTTATTAATTCATAAAAAATATACAATATTATAACTTAAACTAATTGTTATTCTTACCTATAATAATAAAGAAACAACATTGAATATTAATTGCACTGATTAGTTTTTATTTCACAGACACGTTTTTTGTTCTTAGTCTTTTTTGTGACATGAGCCCTTCGTGGTTTACATCGAGGTTTTTTGTGGGTTTATATTACTAAATTTAATTGCACTGAGGGTACTTTCCTTACAGAGTGTTCAGTCTCATTGTATTTTTCTACACAATTGTGCGCTATATTTGTCTATGCATATCTTTGATTTTCTTCATTTATGGCACATCTAATTTTATTTACTAGGGTTTGATTGAGTCTTTCGTTTAAACCATTCGAAAATGGTGCGTTAGTCGCTGTAAAAATCATAGTGGTGGTTTTCTTTTCTAAAAAATCTTTGAAGTCTTTGGGATTTATCACTGAGTATTGATCTGTTGGCTCCTCGATAGTATAGTGGTTAGTATACCCGCCTGTCACGCGGGAGAACGGGGTTCGATCCCCCGTCGGGGAGCCTCTGGCGCCAGACTAATGACCTTGCCTGGAAGAAACAATTCATTATGGAAAATTTAACAAGCCTCAGGAATTGCTAAATAAGGCCAAGACCGGTCTCCGGTTGTAGTTAGAATTATATGTATATTGTGTTCTTTGAGTACGTTTTCTGTTAGCTTAATGAAGTCATTTCCATTTTGCGTTTTTGATGTTAATATGTAAGCAAATCTTGTTAAGTGATCTAATAGGAGATGAAAGTATTTCTTTCTGGATCGTGAACCAGCGAATCCATCTATTGTATCTATAGAAACTATTTCGAACGGTTTTTTCGCGGGACCGAGATGTGACATTAGACCAATTTTGACTTGTCCCCTTGATTATTTTTTAAGCATATTTGATATTTGTAAGCCGGCATAAATTCAATTAGAAATGGCTACCGAGGGAGAGCCATAATAATCCGAGACACAAACGGTTGTCTGGTTACAGAAACAAACAATATCGTGACAAGATGGAAGCAGAACTTTGAAAACCTGCTCAATGTGCGCACTCATCAACCACAAATAAATACACCAGACATACATACAGCCGAGCCCTCTTTCGGCGAGGGTGTAGACGCAATAAATCGATTGAAAAACAATAAGGCTCCCGGAGTCGATTGCATACCGGCAGAACTTGTGAAGCATGGAGAGCGGGGGGGGGGGGGGGGGGGGGGCAACCGCTAGAAAGATCCAGCAACTGGTTAAAACAATATGGAACAAGGAAGTCATTCCGGAAGAATGGAAAACCTCAATAGTCATCCCATTTTCAAAATAGGCGACAGATCTGACTGCGAAAATTATAGAGGAATATCAATGCTCCCAACCACAACAAAATATTAACAAATGTCGAGAATCACACCGTGCGCAGAAGAAATACTGGCAGACTACCAATGCGGATTCCGTCGGAACCGGTCAACAAGCGACCAGATGTTCACAATAAGGCAACTGCTGGAAAAGAAGTAGGAATACGGAGAGACGGTTCACCAACTGTTCGTTGACTTCAAAACTTTTTTGTCTATTTTCTGATTTTTTTTTTGCTGTAAAATATGGCAGTATTTTGTTTTGCATTTATTTTATTCCTATATGGCAAAATTTCTTGTGAAAACGATTTCGACACCCGTCCCAACTAAACCAATGGAAGCAACACCAATTCTCCTTACTGGTAACCCACCAGCACGACGCGTCGCATTTCCGCGAAACAACCATCGCAACGACCAAGACCCATATCCCTTCGTCTAACCGACAACTCATGGCCACACTCGGTCGTGTTGCCAAAACCAATTTCTCAGTACACATAGCAACCGAGGAATCTAGCCCAGCCTGTACGGCAGTAATTCGTTGCAACCGAATTCTCCGTGCACGCATAGCAACCTCTTTCAAGTTCCTAGTAAGTGGCAGTGAGTTTATATCAGCTATGACTCAACCGCCGCGACACGATGAATAAATTCTTTCCATTATTAGTCAGTCCTAATTCGGCAACCCCCACGCGCACATCGAGAGTCCCCTGACAACCGCCGCGACGTGCCAAATAAAGTCAAGTCGAACGTTCCCCTTTCAATTCCTGCGGGCACAGCGTCGAGGAATAAGTGTTTTCTCTCGTATGGAATTTATGAAATTCATTTTAATGATACCAATAATAAGTTGCGTTATAACTGCGCCTTTATACACACCCAGAGGCCACCCTAGTGTAACTAAAATATGCGCGGCTTTATAAGACAAGTTGCCTGGTCGCTTACAAGTTCGGTAGTGACATGGAGAGTGTGCTTTAGGGCTCGCATTACAACTGGTGTCGTTATATAAGGCTCGACTCTGCAAATAATAAGAATAGTCAGGAAAATAAGTGAAATAGAAAAATAAAGGGGAACTTACAAACAATAACAACACCAGTGACTTTTACTTATTTTGGTGATCGAATTTTGGGCGGCAGTGTTTTTGCAGTGAACTCCCTAGTGGGGCGGTAGTGAACCGGTGCCATACGTTGGTACATCTACCTCGTACCCCCACATATGTATTGGTAGACCTATGGGGGTAAGATATACATATGTGTGCCGTCATTGGAACTGAAGATTGGTTCTACTCCTATCCCCATCAAGTTCACTGACTGTTCCGCCGAAAACTGTTCACAGAAAGAGAGAATAAAACACCAGGATACCGCAGCAAAACGATCACCAAATTTTTTGTTATGTGCCACGAGGACTTTGGTTCACAATTGCCCAACTTAACCGGAACTGCTTACGCTCGACTCCTGAAACTGCGGTTGCTTTCGAAGTGTCACTTTCGAAAACGAAAACTCAACTTCCTTCTTTTCTTTGTCTTTATTAAGGTGTCATTAAATATATATAAGCTAACGTTTTGGAACTCTTAACTATTATACATAAAGGTCAGTTTCACTTAAAGAAAACTTAACTAGGTAAAAACATAAAATTTTCCTTGTTCCAATTTAAGAGTTAAGCGAACTAAAATATGGCTTTACGTTATACTTATGAACTCTTCGCGACCTGGAAACGCTACCCCGTTCAAGCACCACTTGCTAAACCCGACCGTGCGCGGCAAAAGACAAACTTCGACTCCGACGATGGTTGATTTCCGACTGCCGTTTACTGTACGTGGAGGGCACGGCGGGCCTCCACGGAATTTGACTAAAGACTAACTACTCCTTTCGAAAAGACAAAGTATCAAATTTCATCCATCGTTTCGGTGACCAATAGAGGATGATCTTCCATACATTGGTCCTGGTGAGGATGTGCACGCACACAGATGTGGTTACTTCGCACGCTCATGCTATGTGTCCATGAGCATGCGAGCCGTGGATATACAAGTTCAACCTAGGGGAGAATAAATAGAAGTGGTTGCAGCTGGTGCAAACCATCATATCGACAGGAATTTGAACGTTTATACGATCGGCACTGCGCACAGAATCTATGCTGATCGTGCATATATCGTTGGCGTCTTCAAAGGGTCGATCTGTCGTGTGCGCATTTACCTTATGCAATACTCAATTCTCTTTGGTAGCCAGTGGTGCGGTATGCTATTTCCTGTCGATCGGTTTACCGACCGATGTGCTCGCAGATGAAAAGGAAAGAAAGAATATCTCCTGCATGTGTGTGGCGGAATTATTAGGAGATATTACATCGATATGGTTCGAGTTTATGTCGGTTGCTTGGTGTTGCAACCGAATTGCTTTTCAGGCACATGATGCATTTCATGCGATCATGCCGTTGGGGAAAATGTCTGTTCGGTGCTAATACTTTTGCCTTAGCGAAAAACTATGGTATAGGTGGTTAGGAGACATTTTAGCGGATAATAGACAGGTAAGTAAATGTTTTCCAGGGTTTTTAGTGCTCTAGGAAGCAGTCTCTTAACAATTGATGGGAAGGTAAGTAGTGGCGTTCAATGGAACCGTCACAGATCTGGGTCGAAAATTGCTAATACTGTTTGGGTACAGAGGAAATTTTTCATGTATTCAAAGGCTTTTTGTCATTCCTCAGACCAAATGAAATGTTGTCCTTTTCTTAATATGTTATGTAGGGGTGTGGGGGTAAAGTATGTTAGCCAACGTATGACTCGGATTCACTTTATCCCCAACGATGTTATTCCGACGAAAATTGTTCAAGAGAAAGAATATCCAATAATCCATAAAGAGTGTAAAATAAACTGCACTGTTGTTGTTATGTTCTTGATGTTGTTTTTATTTCCTTTTTTCTTTAACTTAAAACTGTTTATAAATTAGCAATGTTCACAATACTGATTTTCGACATTTCTTCAAAGAAATATTTTCGGCTGTGCAAGTGAATTAAAACAAACCAACTCTCGACATTGAGTGTGCGCGCTCACGTGATTGAAAACTCGACTGATATGCACAGTTTGGTGGATGTTAAGCGGCTTTATGACCGGCGGCGAATTAAATTGAAACTAGCGCAGCGGCGTAACCGACCGCGATGTGAAATCACAAGTGACTGTTTTGAACACGCGACGTAGCGTGTACACACGATGGCGGATGGATAGCGACTGATTGGAAATAGGGATGGAAATTGGGATTTCTGCTTTTACACAACGATCAGCCAATGGTAATCGCGCTCTCTTGTGCGTCCTTCAATTCCCCACGCTCATCGAGGTCGATAAGTACTTGGGTATTCGTTCGATGTCGATAGGCGTAGAAAGGATGAGGAAATCAAAAGGAAAGCACAATAACCCAGGGTTGATCTGGCTTAGTATGTGTGTATTAATGCAGCGTCTGAGACTGATCCACTGACCTAGTGCGGTGATTGTGGTGATCTCAGAGTGCATCGAACTATGGAAAGACAGAATTGTGGAGGAGAGGAAAATGTAGTTTGCGCTATTCACCTGTAAAATGAGATCGTTGATCCCAAGCGAATGGATGATCTGCGGAAAAGCCGAAGTAACGCCTAATTGGCTAAGGTAATTTATAGTGAGAACTAATTAAATATTTTGATAAATTCCCCAGTGGTTGCATGAGTATGCAACAGTGTTGTCTGCTTCGACTTGTTGTTGCTTACCGACATGATGTGATTTCCGGCGGAAATCTCATGGTCTAGCAAATATGGAGTTGTCGTATGATAAATCTATCATAAATGATCTGCATTATCTGCATAGAATAATGAATTCAGATATGCTTTCTTTTACAGGTAAAATAGCTGAACGGTGGGATAGGGGATAATGTGACGCGCTGTAGGCGGTCGAAATTAAGTTGGAATTGTGGGTTGGTTCTCCATGTAGTATAGAGAACCCCACAGGGGTTCTAGGATTAGTGACATTTTCGGAACGTATTCATTGTAAAACTTAATTTTTCCTAGGAACTGTCAGTGTATTCTTCTATATTTAATATTTTTGCTTTCATTTTTATCAATTCTTCTGATTTATACCCACCATTAATCGTTTTTAAGTTAACTCCTTGCTTTAAATCAATTCTTTTTTGTTTCAAATGAACTAATCTTGAATTTATAAGTGAAACATTGGAGCCTGATTCATAAATAGCGGATACTTCTAGAGTATTGTTTAATGTTATTTTCAGTATAATTAATGGTGGGATTAGTAGTTTTTTGGGTCATTATCACTTAGTTCTGCTTCTAATACTGAGTTATTAACATGTTTTATTTTATCTTCTTTCTCTTTAAACCAGCAGTCAGCTTCAGGATGGAAGCGTGTGCCCTTACCTTTATTTTTACAAGTTTCGCATGGTATTTTTCTGTCTTTTCTTTATTACTGTAATTTTTTATTTTTTTTATTTCTGAACTTTTTTTGTTGGCTAAGTGTTCCAATCTACCTACTTCATTATATAAGTCTTAGGTCTTTCTTAAAGTTGCGTTGAAGTCCACAAGATTGGCCTTTATCCACTGCAGGACTTTATCCAGATCCTGATTCAGAGAGTCAATCTGTCTACATCTCAGCTGGTGTGACATAGATGCGCCAATTGGCCGACCACTCGAAAAGGAGGAAACAAGCGTACTATCATCCGCAAAACTGAACACTTTGTTGTCCGTTGTCTCCAACAGATCGTTTATGTGGAGCAAGAACAAGGTTAGAGCCAAAATAGAACCTTGGGGCACCCCCGAATTAACAGGATACAGATCCGAACCCTCGCCGTCCACAACAACCCGGGTCGATCGATTCTCGAGGAAGCTTTTCGTCCAGTCGCAAAGCTGTTGGGAAAGTCCATATGAACGAAATTTGGTCAGCAATGCCCTGTGCCAGACGCGGTCAAAAGCCTTGGAGATATCCAATGCGACCGCACTTGACTCACCATGCCGTTCAATCGCAGATGTCCATATATCGGTTATAAGTGTGAAAAAGTCTCCCGTCGACCACCTGCCACGGAATCCGTATTGACGATCATTCAGAAGTCCGTTGCACTCCAAATACTTAACCAACTCTGTATTGATGAATTTTTCCATTACCTTAGATAAAATAGACAGTAATGCTATCGGACGATAATTTCGTGGGAGACACTTTTTTCCCGTCTTTGGGATTGGCTGAACTCGAGCGATTTTCCAGCAGGCAGGAAAGGTCCTCCGTGCATAAGATAAGCGGAAGAGTCTGCCAAGAACCGGTGATAGTTCCGGAACACAGTTCTTACGGACTATTGCTGGTAGTCCGTCCTGGCCGGTTGCTTTCCTACAGTCCAGTTCACGTAGAAAGCGTTGAATAGTGCGCGGACGAAATCTCACATCCCACATGGAAGACTGTACCGGCGAGATTACAGGTGGCTCCAAAAGGCCGGGATCGAGGTTTGAATTCGCCGAAAATAAATTCGCGAACACATTAGCTTTATCCTTTGGATTCGTGACTAACGTCCCGTTGTCTGTCACCAACGGGGGAAAGAGGAGGAAGCGAAGTTACCGCTGACAGCCTTTGCCATTGACCAGAAGGAGCGCAAACCAGTTGGGCACCGAAGGAGTTTATTGATCACCCTGTCGTTGTGAGTCTTCTTCGCGGTATCAATCGCCTGGTTGCACGCGTTTCTGATTTTAACAAAATTCGTTCTGTTAACATCGGTGGGATTGGAGCGCCATTGCTTAAAAGCTCTATTTTTTGCCGCTGTACTCAGCTCGCATTTTTTGTCAAACCAAGGTTTATCAGACGAACTTCGTTTGATGGAATGTGGAATATACATCTCCATCCCCAGAAGAATAATCTCTGATACCGACTCCGCGCAAGCGTTAACATCGGAGCTTCCGAAGCACACCTCCGACCATGGAAAGGATGCGAAGAATTCTCGCATATCGTCCCAGTTAGCAACCCCATACTTCCATACATGGCGAAGCTGCCTAGACCGGTTATTCGCTTGATATACAAGTGCTTGCGCGACAGATACCAAACAGTGATCTGAGTTTCCCAGTGGCGCAGAATCCTCTACGGTATAAATACTCGGTTCGGATGTCAAAAACAGATCCAGGGTGTTCGCATAATCACCTCGGGCATCCAGCACTCGCGTTGGCTCCCCCACGAGTTGAGTCAAGTTGTGGCTTACAGCAAACATCTCCGCCAGCCTCCCAGCCTCGTCGGTTCTGTTAGAATGTAACAACCAGTCGGAATTGTGCACATTAAAATCGCCAAGGAGAACAATTTCAGAAGCTGGGTGGTTGATCTGTATCCAGTCGACGGTATATGAAAGATGTTCGAAAAATGTCGCCGGTCTATCGTCATTCGGGGAGAGGTAAAGACAACAAAGAAATTTAATGGAATTCCTCAGCACGACCCTCAACCATATGATGTCCATTTATTGGGTTCCAACGCCTCCATCCTCTGGCAAGCCAGATTGGAGCGCGCGAAAACGCAGACTCCGCCCGTAAAACGGAATCTAGAATGTAAGTCGTGTCCTGAGCAACGAAGATATATTGAATCAGTTGACGAATCGACCTGGGTCTCAGTTAGGGCAAGGATATCAAGCTTCGTTGTTTGCAAATATTGGTGGACGGCGTTTACATTCGTATTGGTGAAACCGATGCCCCTGATGTTAAAAAATGCCGTGACCAGTCGAGCGTGGGCAGAACCTCGAGAGTGAGCCCGGTTATGCGATAACTATTAACAAGTAATTTAAAATTACATATCAATAAATTAACATAGTGAACCCTGCAGCTGAGAATATTGGCTCTGTACTTTTAATTATAAATTGATTTTTAATGTAATTTTACATTTTACTAGTTGATAATAAATAAATAAATAAATAAATTCGTTGGATAGGACGGATGATATTTGACTCATCATCATCGGCACTACAACCGGGATCCGGTCTTATTTAGCAAGTCTCTCCACCTGTATCCGGTCCATATCCGAGACTTGTTAAATTGTCCATAATAATTCGTCTTTCCGGGCAAGATTATTAGCCTTACACCAACCCTTTTCAGGATGTCGCTGCATGCATTGATTCACTACTTGGAAGGTGCTAAGGTATTCAGGGGTGTCACGTGGAGACTGCCTGTTAACTTGGATTGAACAGGGACAAGGATCGTGCTGGTCTTCGCCGGGTTGAAAGCAGAGACTTTGCCCTGTATGTTCGGTCCCCCCTCTCAATTTATTCGGTTGGTATTTTTTAGTTTGTTTTGGATGGTTGCTAGTAGATGGTCTCTTGTATTGTTAAATTCATGAACTAGAGCTCTTCTAGCTGACTTACCTGCACAGCCTGCACTTTCATTACCGCTGATAGAAACATGGTTGGAACTCCACATTAGTTTAATTTTGATGACGTCCATATGGAAGAAACCTCCCGTCAACCCCCAATTCGAGTCACAGCCAAAGCGAATTACCTTCTAAATTTCCAAACAAATAAATCCCTTATCAAATTAAATACCCGCTCAAGCCAGAGTAGAAACAACAGCGAAATCAACCACGAAAAACGAAAAACCCCCGCCAATCTACATCAAAAACCCGACCAGCACCAAAGCTATAATTCAAACCCTGCAAAATGCCCTGTGTCACCGGAATTTCAGCACAAATACAAAAGGATCTAGGACTTCCATAACAGTCAGATCATTAGTCGATCATGATAGAGCAGTTAAAAAACGGTTGGAGGAACAATATCAGTTCTTCACCTCCCAACAATCTAATAGCAAACCAGCTACCTTTATTATAAGGCATATTGATCCAGAATGGACCAACGAAGAATTAGGACTGGGAATCACAAGGATATGTCTACAAATAAAGATTAATAAGCTGGACTACTTCCAAACACCATACATGAGGACAAACAACATAAAAAACCTGTGGATCATACAAATCCCACCAAATCAAGATATCCAGCAACTTAAACAAATTAAATATTTGTTTATCCAAAAAATCGCAATCGAGAGGAGCCCCACAAACAAGAAATTCTATATTGCAAGCGATGCCAAGACTCGGAACACTTGGCAGTCTCATGCCACCAGCAAGAGCGTTGCGGCGCATGCGCAGAGGAACACGAGCTCGATGAATGCAAGGTAAATCCACAAGGCCTGAAATCAGAGACAGTACAAACCGCCAACGCCGATGGATCCATTACCACAAAGAAGATTACAGTAAAATGTTGTAACTGTGGGCCACATCCAGCAAATTTCTCTCAATGTCCTCTGAAGCAAAAACTTCTGCAAAGACGGAAATTAGCAATGCCAAGAATTAAACCAACAACAAGGAAATCAACAGTATTGCAGGAAACAAAGTTAACCCGACCCGGAATATCTTACATGGATGCAGCAAAAGGAAACCTCAACACTACCACTTCCTCTAACGACAATATTAAAATTTTCAATCTGGACATCATGGGTTACATCCAAAGCCTACAGGCCATGCTTCCGTCGCTGAGGCATATGTCAGAAACTGGAAAAAGGTCAGATTCTTTCACTAATAACTTCCCATATTCTTTCCAGCTCTGTCTAAACTAGCCATTATCTCCCTCAACACAGAATCCATTTACTCTAATAACACCGCCGGTTGCTTGTTGAAAAATTTCCCCCAGATATCCTCTTCCTTCAGAGACCTGGCTCAAACCAAATTCCCGAGTTTCCATTCCCAATTATACTTTTGTTTCTAACCCCAGAACTAATGGATCTCACGGAGGTACCAGCATCTTAGTACGCAAAAAATTTCAATTCAGTGAAATTAGATGCACCGATATATTCAGCATTGAATACACGGCAGTTAAACTTTTTTGTGAGAACAATAAAGTGCTCGTCTTAGCATCCATATATATTCACCCTTCACGACAACCAGATTTCTCAGATGTCGACATTTCTCAAATAATCCAACAGTCCGTTCCCGCTCCATTTATAATCGGGGGAGACTGGAATGCTCGTCATACAGCATTCAATGATAATAAATGCAACAAATATAGTCGTCAGTTGCTAGCCCTCCTCCCGTCTTATCCATATACATACATTGACTCCCCATTACAGCCAACTCGTGTCACTAGCTCAGCCAAGTCAACAATCGACTTCTTCCTCAAGTCCGATGATGTTCACTCAGCGGGTTCACCTACAGTCCCTTTTATATTTCCTTCTGATCATGGTTCCGTTCACACCACGATCCAACTCCTCTCTCTCTCGGCCCACTCTACTCGTCAAACCGTGTCCCAAATATCTCCATAACAAAATGGAAAAATGTCAATAGGGACATAGCGATAAGTTTCTCTAACTTGTATATCCCGGAAGCATCTAACCTACTCCCTACTGAAATTGATCAAGCATCTGTAAGAATAGAGCAAATCCTAAGGTGGGCTCTCAGCAATAACACCCCGATAACCATTCCTCACAACTATTTAGGAAAGCCTTTGCCCAGCATCTCAACCAAATTATTGCGCTTTAAAAAACAGCTCCGCCGAAAACTTCATACAAGATACCGCCCCTTTATTTAAACCCAGATCCAACTCCTATCCACTCTGATAAATGAGCAGTTAAAAAAGTTCGCAGATGAAAACTACATCTCCACACTTAAAAATATCAAACCAGATTGGAGCGCGCGAAAACGCAGACTCCGCCCTTAAAACGGGATCTAGAATGTAAGTCCTGTCCTGAGCAACGAAGATATGTCGAATCAGTTGACGAATCGACCTGAGTCTCAGTTAGGGCAAGGATATCAGGTTTCATTGTTTGCAAATATTGGTGGACGGCGTTTACATTGGTATTGGTGAAACCGATGCCCCTGATGTTACAAAATACCGTCACCAGTCGAGCGTGGACAGAGCCTCGAGAGCGAGCCCGGTTATGCGATGACGAACCTCTCTAGGTTCCATTATTTATCATGATATCTGCATGATGTTCCCCCTGACATAGTCCCCCCCCCCCGGAGATCCTAATGTTAGACTAGTTTACCTCCGGAATTCTTTATATCAGAAGGCACCATCATGACTTATCCTCCTGTCAGTGCGGGCCATCAGCCACACAACCGAAACACTGTCGAAGATTTCTCTCGGCGATATCGTGGAATGTACAGCGTGACGGGGTGGTATTTCACCTTGGGACCGACTACCACCTAACCAACCTTTTCTCGAACCGGTCCATCAGCCAAGCTCCGAAACATGACCAGGGATTTCTCCCAACCATTTCACGGAGCATATAGCTTGATGGGGCGGTATTTCACCGGGCGCACAGGGCGTTGGGACCCCGGCGACCACTCGGCCTTTAGTCGCCTCTTACGACAAGCTGGCCTAGCTTTGAGTATATTCTAACGCCCTACTCACAGAGCATAATGCGTAATTTAGTAAAGAGCCCGTTTGATATTTAAATTGTATCGCATATCTTATTAAAGACCAGCCTTTGTTTGCAAATGTATAGCGAAACTTAATTTTCCACATTGCCAGACGAACTCTCGAACAGTAAGGACGCAAATTTTAACCGTATTGTGCAGTGAAAGAATTGTGAACTCAAAACCGGGTGTGAATATTTTATTACGGTACTGTGCGTGTTGTAAGTGTATTGCTTTTGTTAGTGTACTTTAAATGAACCGGTTCCAAAGTAAAGCAAAAGTAAAAGAGAAATAAATAAAAAATGGCCTTAGGGCCAAAGCAGCACACCGGCAACAGATCCGGTATGTTGCAGGAAACGTCCTTGAGTGACGTCCCCGTCAATAAAATAAAAAACGGCAGGCATTTAGTCCTATTGAATCGAACTTCCCGGAATTACCAACAAAGACAAGTGAAAAAAACCCGAAATTTATACAAATTGTTCCTAATGACGCGACAAAACCTCTGACCGGAGTGAACGTATTCGTGTTAAAAAGAGCTATAGACTCAATTAGTACACAATATGAAAAAGTGTCCATGCTAAGAGACGGTTCAATTCTCTTACTAGTGAAAGATGAACAAACAGCTCTACGTTTTGTAAATACCAAACGGTTCGATCAACTATGTCCGGTAACAATAAAGTTGCATCCGAAATTAAACCTCTCGAAAGGTATTGTTTACGCACCATACCTAATTAATGTTCCGGAAGAAGACATCGTCCAAGAAATGAAACCTCAAGGAGTGGTAAGTGTCCATAAATTTAAAAAATCGCAAAATGGCGAAATCAGGGCCTCCGGACTAATGTTGTTTTCATTTGACCGCTTCAATTCACCGAGTAACATAGAAATCGGATGGCACAAAGCCAAAGTAAATGAGTATATCCCAAGACCAATGCGCTGCCGCCAATGCCAACTACTCGGACATACAGCCAAATGGTGCAAACGAAACCCAGCGTGCAACAACTGCAACCTTCCTCCACACCCCGACTTAGAATGCACCCGAACCCACTGTGCCAACCGTCAAGGCCCTCACCCTGCTTCATCACCATTATGCCCCCAATATATAGAAAACCAGTCCATTCTTGAAATACAAACGAGAAATAAAATGTCTCTATCCGAAGCGAAACGGATATATAGGGAACGAAATCCCACGCCATCAAACAAACCAAAGGAATCCTATGCCACACTTCTCAAAACAACAGCCACACATATAACACCACCAATAAAAGAAACTACAAAACAAAACCCAACAAAAACCACACTCCAACCAACAGCGACAAACACTTCATTCATTTCAAACTGCGCTTCTACATCTGCAGAATACCGTAAAGCCATACAAAACCAATCACCTCTAATCATAAAACCCACAACAACCAACCGTAACAACGAACCTATACCTATTAAAAAAAACACTAACATAAAAATAAATGAACCCACCATTCAAGAATTATTAAACTCCCCACTCCCTCACAATAACCACATATAACCCTAACACTCCCAACGAAAGCACAGTCTCTGTGTCTCGAGAAAATCCCAACTCGGGCCGAAGCAGACAGGGCTTCGGCTTGAATGGTTCAACACTCGAGACACGGAGACTGAACCCTTACAACAACAAAATCCCCAACAGCAGCAGGTTTAATATACACAATAGCATTCATGTCCATAAACTCACAATACTACAGTGGAATCTGAACGGACTCAAAAACAATATGCATGAGCTCCAAATACTCATCAAAGATCTGAAACCATCCATCATAGCTCTACAAGAAACGCACATCCGCCACGACTCTCGGGCCACAGGACCCAATGAATACGCGGCATTCTTTCACAACCTTACGGAAAATGTTGCTTCTAAACATGGTACAGGTATACTTATACATAGATCAATCCCACATAAACTTATAGTAGTAAACTCTGCAATCTCGGTCGTAGCAGTAGAAATAAATATCGGCAGAAACCTCACGATAATATCAGCATACACCCCCACATCCCAACCAGTAACGATACACGATCTTACCACTATCACAGATAGCATCCAAACACCGATACTTCTCCTCGGAGATTTTAATGCGTGGAGTCCCATCTGGGGATCTTCGTCCACTAATAAAAGGGGAAAAACCGTAGAGAAATACATACTGACCGCAAATCTAGCACTACTCAATAACGGTAGCCATACACATTTTTCCACTCACAAATCCTTCACACATGTAGACTTATCACTAGCCTCACCTCAATTGGCCCCAATGTGCACTTGGAATACTTTACCCAACCTGCACGGGAGCGACCACTTTCCAATAATAATAAACATTAACACTAGCATGTGTCCCAAACCCTCCAAACTTCTTCCTAAATTCCAAACCGAACTTGCTAATTGGAGTAAATTTCAAAATATAACTACCCAGGCACTAAGTCAACATGTAGAGAGTCAAAATATTAATCAAGAAACAGCCATAATCACTAAAGCAATCCGAATAGGAGCAAATGCCTCGATACCACAAACAAGTCGAAAACTCCATAAGGCAGTAGTTCCCTGGTGGAATCCAGTATTGGACAACCTAAGGAAGAAAAAACAAGAAGCCTGGAGAATTTTCAAAAGATTCCCCTCCGATTTTAACCTAATCAATTATAAAAAGTTAAATGCTCTTTTTCGCAAAAATGCCAAGGAAGAAAAAAGAAAAGCCTTCCAAACATTTACCGAAAAGATAAATCCGAACTCCACTCCCAGAAAAATCTGGGCGGATATAAAAACGCTAACTGGGCAGTATCGCCCCCTCTCAATAAAATGCATGAACACCGACTCAGGCACTCTCACATCTCCCCTTCAAATTGCCGACCATCTCGGCAAAACATGGTCAAACTACGCAGAAGACGTAAACTTCCATCCGTCATTTCTCTCTGCCAAAAGAGACACAATTAGCCCGTCCCCTCACACAAGCCCATCCTCTAAATTAATAGATCTCCCGATCAATAAAATTGAATTAGAGTCAACCATACACGGCGCCACAGGTAAAACACCAGGATATGATCGAGTCGATTACATAATGTTAAAGAACAGTCCACCACTCCTGAGACACCGAATACTCCATCTCTTCAATAACATACTCCAAACAGGTGTAATTCCACAAGTGTGGAAAATAGCCACAATTGTACCCATTCCAAAACCCACGGGCGAACTGACTTCGGCAAAAGGATATCGCCCAATATCGTTACTCGCATGTCTAGGAAAAACATTTGAAAAAATTGTAGCTAGACGACTCAACTGGTTCATGGAGAAAAACAATCTAATAAGCATTGAACAGGTTGGTTTCAAGCAAGGACGTGGAACGATTGATGCGCTACTCCATATCGACAACTTCATCACATCTTCTTTGTCAACCAAAAAGCATACAACAATTCTCTCCATAGATTTTGAAAAAGCGTTCGACCGGATCGGTCCTCATGTGATTTTGAATAAATTAGCGCAATGGAGAGTTGGTAACAATATGTTCTACATAATCAAGTCCTTTCTTTCTAACAGGAAGTTTAGAGTCAAAACAGGTGGTGCATTCTCACAAATATACAACATAAAAAACGGTATTCCACAGGGTTCTCCACTATCAGTCCTATTATTCGCTATAGCCTTTGACGGAATAAACGACTTTCTCGTAAAATATAAAAACATAAAACACTGCCTCTACGCTGACGACCTAGTTATTCTAACAAACGTAAACGATCTCAACGAAGTACAATCTACCTATTCAGAAATACTACATGACATCACTAATTGGTGTAAAACCTCAGGCGCAAAGATCTCCCTCGAAAAAACTAAAATGTTACACATTTGTAGAAAAACCAGCTGCAGCAAAAACATCACACTTCCCTTTCAGAATCACACAATCCCTACAATCCAATCCATGAAAATCCTCGGTATCCTCTTTGACAGTAAATACAATTTTAAAGAACATTGTTTAGCACTTAAGAAAAGCCTAGCTGCAAGATTAAATATTGTAAAATACCTAGCATATAAGAATGGATCTGCACATACTAACACCCTTATTAACATAACTAAAGCCATCGTCCTATCTAAAATCGACTACGGACTAATGATATACGGAAAATGTAGCAAAACGACCCTGCAAACAATAAAATCTCCCTATCACGCCGCAGCTCGAGCAAGTACCAGAGCATTCCGTACTACACCAATTAAAAACATCCTCGTCGAATGCGGTCTCCCATCTATAGAAAAGAGACTAAAATATATATCAGCTACACTTGCTTACAAATTTACAATGTCTATAGCAACCCCCATAGTGCAGGACATCCGAAAAATTTATAAAAAAAAACGAAGATCGAGATACCGCTCAGGACTGGAAAGGGCCATCGATATAGCCAAGGACTTACATATCCCTATAAATATTTCAAAACCCCACCGCACACAACACCCTCCATGGTTAATTCCGAGAAATACAATCTTAGATGACCTGTCCCATTATCCAAAACATTCAACAAATCAGATAATCTATCAAAAACTTTTCAAGGATACCATCGACAAACATCAAAACTGGAACCTGTTTTTCACAGATGGTTCCAAAAACGAATCAAATGTGTCATTTGCTATAGTCAACGATCGCAAAGAAATAATCAGAATGGGATCACTTCCCACCTTTTGTTCCATCCTATCAGCGGAAGCAACGGCAATTTTGGAAGCAACAAAACTGATCCAGAAAATCCCAACGATTATCTGTACTGATAGCCTTTCAACTCTAAAAGCAATAACCAACGTAAACTCCACAAATGCTGTCATTCGTCAAATCCAAGATAACATTATTAAGAAAGCTAATAAAATAAAGCTACTTTGGACCCCCGGGCACTGTAACATTAGTGGAAATGAAGCGGCCGACGCGGCCGCAAAACTAGGGACAAAGTCGCCTCTCGTCTCCTTCTATTATCCTAACAAAACGGACATAAGAAGACAGGTAAAAAATGCCCTTAAGAACGTGGAGGAAGAGGAATGGCACCACTACACCCACCTGTACAGCACTATTAAACAGGACACCAAACCCGTTACTTACCCAACAACTGTCTCAAACAGAAAAATAAAATGCTTCCTACGACTCCGGCTAGGACACACCAAAATCACACACCAACACATCCTTACAAAAACCAGCCCCCCACAATGCAGTAACTGCAACAACCAAGTCCCACTTACTCCACATCACATCATATTCGACTGCCCAAAAGTCCAAACCATCGCAAACCAACTATTTGGAAACGACCCCTTCAGCAACATTCTGGCAAAACCATCAGAACAGAATATCAACTACACATACGAATTACTAACACTTACTAAACTTCATAACAAAATTTAAAGTAACTCGATATTAGCCGAAAGCCCTAGCAGCTAGCGCTATTTAGAATTAAGTTATTGTGTAATTAATTACATTGTAATAAATAATAATAATTAATTTTCCAATCTTCCCAGTTTGCTTGAATGGTTAGTTTCAGAAGAAACCATACCAATCTGCTGCACCTTTTTCCATAAATGATTTTAGAAGTTCTATTTTCTTGTCGTTTCTGGTTATATCGAACTTTTCGCATTCTTTTCCAAAGCTGGTAATCCATTGATCTTTTTTTTTATCATCTGGGTTTTTACCATTAAATTTTGGTGATTGTACTGTGAACCTGGTGGCGGTTGATCCTTACGTCTGGATCCTTGCTGCCGTGCGCCCTGAACTGGTTGCGGTGTGGTGTGGTTAGTTGTATCTGCGCTGGGGGCTGCTCGAATGATGCGCCACAATCTTGGCGGCGGTCGGTTCTTAGGCTGGGCCTTCTATTCACCAGCACAAGGTATCCGTTCTAATATAGCTGAAGACAACGCTGTTAAATGGAAACAAGAGTACCTTAACCAATTGACGGCAGAAACTCCATAAATAATCCTCCAAATAAGAAAACTAGTTGTTTTGATGATTGATTATACTTTTAAAATACTTTTATTTTAATTGATTGGTGGGATATTCAAGGATTCGCTCCGGTTGCACATCTGATTGTTCCAAATAGTTAACGAAGAGAGAGATATTGTCTGATATTTTCTTGCTTGACAACCAAATATACGATTATGTCAGCTGGTTGCCGACATTTGTTATTTGGTTGTCACGGGTAGCATTCAGTTGCGAATTCGCTGGTTGTGTCCAGTGCGAATCCGCAACAATATATATATATATATATATATATATATATATATATATATATATATATATATATATATATATATTGTGACGCATATGACAATCAGTACTAGAATATTCTATAAAGTAATGGAAAACTGGAGACCGTGAACAGTAGAACATTCAAGACTATGGAACGGGCGGAAACGAAACGCCGAATCAGAATAAGGAAACGGTATAAATACGTCGCACACAGATCACGGAGACGAGTAAGAACTAAGTAGTAGAAAGTGAAGCAAGCGATAAGTGCGGTAGTAAGAAGTAATAAGTTATGAGTAAGAAGTAGAAAGTGAAGCAAGCGATAAGTAGAAAGTAATAAGTAAGAAGTGAGCAGTAAAATACGCGTTAAGTACGGAAGCGATAAGTCAAGAAATCGTTAAGTGTACGGTAAAAAGTAACGGTTGTTATTAAAGGACTAATAGAGTGTTACATTAATTCAAAATCGATTTAACGGCTCTTATTTATTAAAAATAATTAATCCAGCGAACCCTAATCCCGCTTCAATATATATATATATATATATATATATATATATATATATATATATATATATATATATATATATATATATATATATATATAAACTGTAGAAATTAGTTAAAAAGTATACTCAACTAAGTTGTCGGTTTGAACTAAAAGTGATATTCAAGTTAATTAAAATTATATTCAAATAATATGAAATAATAATCATTACAAAAGTGTCTATTGACTTGAAAGTTTAATGTTTTCAATGTGAAAGTTGTAAAGTAAAAATAAAACAGACTAAAAGAAATTGCTAGATGAATATGCCGTCCCAATATATAAGTCCCAACTACCAAAACCTGGTGTATCTATAATCTTCAGGTCTTTAGTCAAATCAAGGCAAACAATATATATATAATGTGATGTTTAGGCTGTGGGGGATTTTTCTTGTAGTGCAATTGATAATAGTAGTGTTTCTCTATAATAACAAAGTTTTTTATTAATTCATACAAAAATTACAATATTATAACTTAAACTAATTGTTATTCTTACCTATAATAACAAAGAAACAACATTCAATGTTATTAATTGCACTGATTGGTTTTTATTTCACAGACACGTTTTTTGTTGTTAGTTTTTTTGTGACATGTGCCCTTCGTGGTTTACATCGAGGTTTTTTGTGGGTTTACGTTATTGAGTTTAATTGTACGAGGTTTACATCATGGTTTACATTGTGGGTTTACATTACTAAATTTAATTGTACTGAGGGTACTTTCCTTACACATACATATATTCAAAAATCATATTAATCACATTGTACCACATGAAATGTCTGATTTTCGTTCGAAAATAAAAAGTTCTCGAGTAAACATCTGTGCCAGAACGTAAAAATTTTTTATAAAGTAAAGTGGTACATGTGTTTGACGTGTAATAATTTTAGGGTTCGTTACAAGTACAGTGAGTTTTTATATAGGAATTGTTCCCCATGCTGTCGGCAGTTCAAATTCGAACCCTCTTCCTTTATGAATTTAAAATCAGACATATCGCGTCATGGACAATGAAAAACATGAGGATGTAGCGGAAAACGAACGCACTATACGACGTTGGTTTGGAAAGTTCCGTTCGGAAGGTTTCAGTCTCGAAAATGAACCACGTGGGAAGCCGCAAACATTAGTTGAGGACGATGTTTTAAGAGCAACGGCGGTTGCGGACCCAATGAAATTGGTGCGGGAGATTGCACAAAGTATGATAGTATCCTCAATGACAATAAGTCGACACCTTCCTCTCATAGAAAAGATAAAGAAACTCGATAAATGGGTACCCCATGAACTGAACCAGACCGAACAACTACGACGCCTGGAAATCTGTGTTGAAAAGAACCAGAGGAGGTTCTCCATACATTAATGTCTGAAGTGGAACATGTCATAAATTCACGCCCGCTTACTCCCATAAGTGCGGATCCGGAGGAAGAAGAGAGTTTGACGCCCAACCATTTCTTGCTGGGGCGATCCTGCGGAGCAACATCGCGTGGCGAATTCAATGACTGTCAGCTCATGGGAAAAGCGAACTGGAGGGCTGCCCAGCGGTTGGCGGGTCATTTTTAGAATAGGAATACTTTGATGCCGAAGAGGATTTCCGGACGATCCCCTGCGGACCCAGCGGTCGGAGACATAGTCCTGGTGGTGGATGCGTCACTACCACGAAACACTTGGCCTCGAGGGGAGGTCCAAACCGCGTATCCGGCACCAGATGGGAGAATCAGGATCCTGGATGTGAGGACATCATTTGGAGTAATGCGAAGACCGACCCGCCGGATCGTCATTTTGGTTCCCATGAAAGCGTCGGGTCAACAGGATGAAGTGCCCTGCACTGCGGGGGACGTTACATACGAAGCCGATGTCGGAGCTGCACACGACTGCCGACTGGAGGATTTTAAAAAAAAATTTTTTATATAGTGCATTTATTTGATCAAAAATTAAGAGTTACAATAAATAATACAGTTAACTTATAATAGATTGGTTACATAATAAGTGTTTATATTGTGACGCATATGACAATCAGTACTAGAATATTCGATAAAGTACTGGAAAACTGGAGACTATGAACAATAGAACGTTCAAAGCTATGGAACGGATGGAAACGAAACACCGAATCAGAATGTGAGGAAACGGTATAAATACGTCGCACACAGAAAGTGAGTAAAGAAGTAAAAAGTAAGAAGTAAGAAGTAAGAAGTAAGGAGTAAAAGACGCGATAAGTACGGAAGCAATAAGTCAAGAAGTCGTTAAGTGTACGGTAAAAGTAACGGTTGTTATTAATGGACTAATAAAGTGTTACATTAATTCAAAATCGATTTAACGGCTCTTATTTATTAAAAATAATTAATCCAGCGAACCCTAAGCTCGATATAATATGTTATTTGTTAACATTTTTCAAACAGTTCTTTTTTACACGTGCTTAGGATTTAATTTGATTTACGTACGTTGGTAATTTTGTTTTTCTTTCAAGAAGAAAAACCAGGAACTCTGTATATTTTAACTTAGCCTACTTAAAATTACTAACATAACTTACTTTAATCTTATATACAATTTACAATACGAGGGTTGCCTCTTATGTTTCGGGATTTGGCATCTTAGTGTTGCAATCCGGCAATTGACAGCTCTGTCGTAAAGTTAGACATTTTTGAGGTTATACGCACTCAGAACGTTTTGACATACGAGCGCTATTTGTGTTGTTTACAGTAACTTAAAAGATTCATCTCGGCCCAAAAATGGAATTAAATCGTCAACATTTTCGTGCGATTATTTTTTACAACTTTCGGCGTGGATTAACTCAGCAACAGTGCATGGATGAACTTAATTCAATTTTTGGCGATGAAGCTCCATCAAGGACCAGTGTTTATCGATGGTATGGTGAATTCAATCGTGGTCGTAGTTCACTCCAAGATGAATTTCGTGAAGGTCGTCCAAAATCAGTTGTTGTTCCGAAAACCATTGATGCTGTGCGCGAACTGATATTGGAAGATAGTCATGTGACCTATCGTGAGATTGAGACAACCTTAGGCGTTAGTGGGACCAGCATACATTCAATATTGCATAAACATTTGACTGTCAAAAAAATTTGTTCGCGTTGGATCCCACACAATTTGTCAATCGCCCAAAAAAAGGCTCGTGTCAATTGGTCGAAAGAAATGCTCAAAAAATACGGTCGCGGTGCTTCGAAACACGTCTATGACATCGTGACAGGTGATGAATCGTGAATTTACGCGTATGAGCCCGAAAGTAAACAGCAGTCGACTGTCTGGGTGTTTCAAGATTAGCCAAATCCAACAAAAGTTGTTCGCGCACGAAGCACTTCCAAGCAAATGGTCGCCTGTTTTTTCGGAAAAACTGGACATGTCGCAACCGTACCACTAGAAAAACGCAGAACTGTTGTACTTCTGGTTTCGGGGAGTGTGTGTCTTAATCCTTAAAAGGACTAAGAGATCTCTTATAAAAGTTCCCGAAAACCTGTCGCACAACAGGGTTCGTTTGCCGTGCTTCCTTTGAGTCCAAAGGGAAGAGCAACGTCCTTAGATATGGGTCGAATGTCCTTTTCTTCTTTTGGTCTTCCAGGCCAGGTGAAATGAAAAACCGGGTGTTTTAGTTTTCAGATTTTATTTCTCTCCTCCAGGGACAAGATACGAATTTAAACTGCGGCCCGGAGATCACGAAACCATTCCTTTATAAAGGAAAAGGAATCGAAAATTGTATCTCAAAGATACACATTTTCGTGCAACAATCTCGATCTTTTGGATATTTCGAGCGAGATGTTGTGTTTACACAAGATAAGAAATCAATTTCTTGAATTCTTACGAAACCATTACGCAGATGTGTGAATGTATCTGCTTTTGAGTTTTTGTTTGTTTAACTCAATGGAATTTTTAGGATAGAGATAACAATCTCTGAATTTTGGATTTGGGTGATGCTGTGGAGCAAATATAGAATAATAAACGAATATTGGATTCGTTTATTGTGAATTTTAATTTTAATTTTGATTCTGGATTTAATTATGCCGTGGGGGCAAATGTTATGCGATAAACGAATGTTTGATTCGTTTATTGCGAATTTTGGATAATGTTTGGGTTTTTTCAGGTTTTGATAGGATTTTGGATTAGGAATGGGAGAAATAGATGGTAGGGCTTTTTGGAGCACTACATCCTCCCCTCCTTGAAAAAAAGAAAATTGATCTTTATGAGATTAATTTTCTGGAAAATGGTGTGATTGGGAATAAGGATGATAGTATCGTGATTCCGTTACATATGCCTGATATTTTCTAACATAGTAGCTTTATGTATACAATATTTATTATAAGTGTGTAATTTTTGTTCTTTGTTTTTTTTTCTTAATATTTATGTATTCGTATTTATGGTCGTGTATCCAAGTTTCCACAATGGTTATTTATATAATAAAAAAATTTTCTTTTGAAATTTTGTACAAATATAATTTTGTTTTTAAGGTTTGAATTTTCTTAGTATAGGTGTGTTTAACAGTAATTGTTGGTTATCCAAAATAAAGTTTTCTTATATAAAGTATTTTATTTTGAGTTAAGGGTATATTCATTTAGTTTGGTTTTGGTTATATGTACAATAGACATTTGGTTTAAAATTTCGTATAAGTTGTTTTTTTTTTCATGTTGGTTAAATATTGTATTAGAAGGAAACACTTGATTCTAAATATTTTCTTATTTTCTGAGTATACGTTTTAATTGTATACTGTTTTATAATTATATAAGTATTTGAATTCATTATTTTAACATTATTTCGTATTGTAACTTTTGGGATTTTTTTTTCTTGTCTACAAGAAATTTTTATTATTTACATATTTTATCTCTTTTTTTTTTTGAGGACTTTTCATTGTCCTTATTTGTCGTGCGTTTATTTATATATATAAATTTTTTTTCATGTATTTGAACGTACAATTAAATTCTACAACTTTTTCTTTTCTTTGTTTTGAGTTATACAAAAATGTTCTTACTTTCTTAGTATATCTTAGTTGAAAATTAGTTTGTACTTATATAAATATTAGAAATTCTTATTTTAACATTGTTTCGTAAGTTTCGTTTTTGTATTTTCGTTTTTTTTTTCTTCGTATATATATATTGTGTTTTTCCTTTTATAACTTAAGATTATTTATTATTACAAAAATTTTTTTCAATTAAGTCAGTCATATTGTCTGATGTTTATAAACTTATTTTATTAAGTGAGTTACTATTTGTCTTCATATATACATTTTTTTTGTTTTGTTTGTTTATTTTGGTTATTTAAAATGCTTGTATTTACAAAGTGATTTGTTATTTGTTTACAAGTATTTGAAAAGGAAAATGTTGAGGCAAATTTTAAATACATTATCGTGGTATTTTGGTAGTGTTACTTTATAATTTTTTTTTTGTTTACTACACGTATATGCATTTATTTATTTATTTTTTTTTTTGTAAGGTTGTCTATACATATATACCTTTGCCTTCCCTCAACTTTTATTTTTTTCTTTTGGGAGTTTCTCATTCGTGATTGCCTAATCCACAAATGGTTTTATATTGTTGTTGTGGACTATTCGGGTACCTTTCCCTATTTTGAGGATTGAATTTTCTTCGGATAGGATCTTGACAATTTCGTAGGGGCCTTTCCACAGGGAGGTTAATTTGTTAGGTCTTGAGTGATTCTTTAATAAAACCTTGTCGCCAACATTAAATTTCTTACGGCCTACTTTTTGGTCGTAGTATGCCTTAGATTTTTGTTTTTTCTCTATCAGTATTCCCTTTGCTGTACGATAACCATGTTGTAATCGCATTTTTAATTCATTTGCGTAATGGTCGTAGTTATAAGAGCTTTCGGGGTTTTGTCTGAGAGAACTGGGTATTTCGGCTGGGAAACCATATAGTAATTCATGCGGCGTGTAGCCTGTATTACTGTGGGGTGTAGTATTATACACAAACATTGCGTACGGTATCCAGGTGTCCCAAGTGAGAGGATCCTGGTTTACATAGTGGCGGAGGTATTCCACCAGAGTTCTATGGCTCCGTTCTAGTGCTCCATTCGTTTGTGGATGGTAGGGTGCTGTGTTTAGTTTTCTCATTTTAAGTAAGGAACAAATGTCCTTAAAAAGTGCGCTGAGAAAATTAGCACCTCGGTCAGTTAATAGAGAAGATGGTATGCCGTGCTGGCAGACGATGTTTTCAACGAAAGTCCTGGCCACGTCCTTGGTTTCGGCGCTGGCCAGTGCGTAAGCTCCTGAGAATTTAGTCAAATCGTCTTGAAACGTTAGTAGGTATTTATTTCCATTATAGCTGACTGGTAATGGTCCTACTATATCTAAAGCAATTCTTTCGAAAGGTTTTGAGCTTGTTGTGGTTATCTTCATAGGAATTCTAGGATTCCTTCCACTTTTGTTTATCTGGCAGGAGGCACATTTTCTAATATACGCTGCAACGTCAGCGGTCATTGTGCGCCAGTAATATTTTTGCTTCAATCTTTTGATTGTTCGGGTGGCTCCTTGGTGTCCTCCGAAAGGTGAGTTATGGTATTCCGCGAGTAACTTTTGTATTTCGTTAGGATCTGTTAGAAGCTTCTTTTTATTGGAGAAAACGTACATTGTCACGTTGAGGTGAGCAAAAGTTTCTTTTAGCAAGTTATTAAGTGTTACTTTTGATTCGTTTTCTATGAAGGGGACTAAAATTCCAATGGAATTGAAATTCCAGTCTTCGCAAATCGTCTTCAGATCAATAAGGGAACTTTTAGCGGTTTCCTGGTCGCTTAGGTTTCTGAAAGGCAATGGCAATGTGATGGCGCATAACCCATCTTGCTCATGAAACGTAATTTTACCTACGTCTGGCTTGGTGAAGTTTGGGATTCTTCCTGCCAGGTTTTCTTCCTCAGCAGAGTCTATCAATGGGAGGATTATAATACGTAGTCCAAGTTTTTTCTTGGTATAGATGGACCCTGTTTGTTCTTGCCATACAAGATTGGTAGTATCTTTGTATGATTGTGCAGCCACATCTTCTTCGAGTTTGGCTTTACTTCGTGTGGTGACGAGGATATTATTTTTGATGGAATCGACTGGGGTAGTCATTGTTATACGGCTGAGAGCATCAGCATTTGCATTTTGCTTTCCTTTTTTATGGACGATTGTGTACTCATACTCTTCGAGTAGAATTCTCCATCGCATAAGTCTGGATGTAGGATCTTTTCGTCCTATAAGCCACTGTAGAGAGCTATGGTCAGTGACTATAGTAAATTTTCGTCCGTAAACGTATGGTCGGAACTGGGCTAGTGCAAAAACGATTGCCAATAATTCCTTTTCGGATGTTGTATATCGAGTTTCTGCGTCGTTTAAAGTTCGGCTAGCGAAAGCAATAGGTTTATCTTGTCCTATTGTACCTTGAGATAGCACTGCTCCTAACGCAACATTGCTAGCATCCGTAGTTATTATAAACTCCCGGTTAAAGTCTGGATAAGCCAGTATTGGTGGGGTAATAACCTTTCTTTTTAGAGTTGTGAATGCCTCGTCACAAAAGGCATCCCAATAAAATGGAACATTCTTTCTGAGCAATCTGCTTAAAGGTTTTGCCAGTTCGGCGAAATTAGGGATAAATTTTCTATAGTAGCCTACAAAACCGAGAAAAGATTTTACATCTTTTTGTTTCTTGGGCGTTGGAAACGTTTTCACCGCTTTCGTTTTTTCTGGATCTGGTTTTATACCTTCCTTTGAAATAACATGCCCTAAGTAGGTGAGCTCCTTCCTTATGAAGTGACACTTTTCTGGTTGTATTTTCAGATTGTGCCTTTGTAATCGCTCGAAAATTCTGGTAAGTCGGGAATTGTGATCGTTCAGATCGTAGCCGTAAATTACAATATCATCTACATAGACGAAACATTCTATTCCTTGGAGACCCATGAGTACATTATTCATAAGCCTTTGGAATGTGGCGGGTGCGTTTTTAAGTCCGAAGGGCATTCGATTATATTCGTAATGTCCGAAGGGTGTGCTGAACGCTGTTTTTGCCTTGTCTCTATTGTCCATGCATATTTGGTGGAAACCATTTGCTAAGTCTAATGTGCTAAAATATTTAGCTTTACCTAGCTGGTCCAAAATATCTGTAATATTGGGCAATGGATATGCATCTCCGACTGTTATTTTATTTAAGGCTCTAAAGTCGACAACCACTCTCCACCGTTTTGTCCCATCAGGTCCTGCCTTCTTGGGTACTAGTAAGAGAGGGGAATTCCAAGGACTGAAACTTTGTTGTACTACTTCGTCCTGAAGCATTTCATTCACCTGTTTGTGAATTTCTTGCTTGGAGCTATCTGGTAGGCGATACGGTTTTATATAAAGTGGGGGCTTTCCTTCCTCAGTGATGATCTGATGCTCTATGGCGTCAGTATATGTGAGGTAGTCACCCTCGAGAAGAAATAGGTTATTATAAGTGCGACAGATATTCAGGATAGATTTCCTTTCCTCCTGGTTACAATGACGCAACTCTAGGAGTGATTCTAGCCGTTCAAGCCTATTTTTTAGAAGATTTTGGGTTTCGTCCGCCCTTAACACATTGTAGTCATCCAGATCTTCCCATCCGACTTCTATGTCGTTGGTGCTTATTTCATGATCGGTGTCTAATGTGTTCATTAATAGTACCTTTATTTTGTTGTCCTGTGGTGTTGTCAAACTATTACCCAGATATATCCCTGGCATGATCTCGGATTTTTTTATAATCAGTTCTTGACTGAGTTTTCCTTTAAATGGAATCTCCATTATTTGTTGAGATCGTGAATGCAATTTTATGAGATCGATTTTGGCATTTCGTTTTAAATTTACTGGGGATATTGGAGTTTCAGGTTCATGTTTTCCTGAACTCAGTTTTTCGGCAGTTTTCTTACCTTTTCTGTTACCACAAACTTTATTTAAATGGGGAGAGGAAGATTCAAGGCTGGTTGGTTTCGTTGCGTTTGTCACAGCATCAGATCCGGCCCGTAGACAAACGGATTCGGATGTTGACTCACGAACGGTATTATCCAATTTTTCATGAATGCCTGTATTTTCCGTGGAAGACACCTCGTAAGGCGTGGCATTCTGAATATTTTCCTTGACCTCATTTTTGTTCCCTAAAGGCTGCTCGAGTTCTACCATGGTTCTCTTCTTCACAGCGAATTTAAGGAATCCCTTTTCAAAGTTAATGTGGCACTGGTGCTTCGCAAGGAAATCGCTTCCCAGTATGCCATCGTGTTGAAATTCTACATTGCTTCCCACTACAAAAAGGTTATGCTTAAAGGGTATGGAGTGCCTATCAGTTCTGAATTCGAACTCCCCCAATACCTTTCCGCATGTGCTGACCGTTTTCCCAGCAATGGTGGATATAGTCACTGAGTCTGAATTATCTACAGATCGTTCAATACAAGGATTATCTAATTTGATCAGGCTGATGTCGGCGCCTGTATCGATGAGGAAAGTCGAGTATTGTTTATCCGATGGATTAAATTTTACACGTATTACTGGCTTCTTAAATTCAGGGCAGAAAAATACGCGCATTTGAAAATTTACATCGGGATGGGGTGTATATCGGCGATTGTCTGCACTCGAGAAGGATTGCCGTTGCTCGCTGCCCGAGTGAGTTCGTTTCCCTGTTGTGAATTGGATACCCTGTTAATATTTTGATTTTGTCGGGTATTTCGATTTTCAATGCGGGGCGAGTTTGTTATTGTCCTATTTTGAGATTGATTTGGCTGAGTTCTGAAAGGATTTCTACTCGTTGAAGGTTGGTCCTGGTTTCGCATATGAGCTAACCTGGTTCTGCACTCTGCCTGAGTGTGATTATACTTTCGACAGTATGTGCATTGGAGACGTTCAGCCTCAGTCTTAATGCATTGGGGGACGAAATTAGGAAAATTAGTGTTGCGATAGCAAGTCGCAGAAGTATGTCCCCTCTTGTTGCATGTTTGGCAAACAATTTGTTGGTTATTTCTCCTAAAATTGTTATTGGAAGTTAGCATTGAGTTATCGTTACCTAATCTTCGAGATTGTTCTAAAGCGTAGCTGATGGCTGCTTTTAAATTTGGGGCGTTGTGAGACTTCACCAAGATTCTGAGGCTGGAATTTCGTATCCCATCCTCAAACGTATTCAACGCGAGTCTCTGATTCTCAGCCAGAAGATAACTTCTGACTGCAGGCTCAGGTGAACTAGCGTATGTGGCGCTGTCCAATTCATGCAGGTGATGTGTGAGTCTATTTGAAAATTCTTTCACACCCTCCTTGCTATCTTGTTTTGTTGCCACTAAGTTATTTTGGGCAGCAGACCTAGAGATGAGAGCTTTAAATTCTCCCTCTAATTCTGAAACAAGATCTTCCCAGGTAGAAATGATTTTATGCCTGATACAATCACGCGCCGGTCCCTGCAATCTGGTTTTGACCACCCTTAGAATAAAGGACTTCTGATTGTCATCTTGTGCTTGTGAGAACAAAATGTCTCCACAAGAGACGAAACCCTCTAATTCGTCAGGATTACCGTTAAATATCGGCACGAGTCCCAGTATGTCACTTAATCCTATTGGTAAGTTCATTCTAGAACTCTGTTCGCGTGTTTCCATACGTACGGTTTCCGATATTTCGTCCTCGCGATTTTGTATGAGCTCGGGCTCAGGTCTCTGCGAACGCGTACCCGGTTTATTTTTGTCGCTCACGACATATTTGTGAAACAGACCTTCCCAAATGATGGTGAAAAGGGGTAGAGAACCAAGAGATGAGATCTTCATTATTGTTGGGTAATATGGCCAAGAGAAAAGACAAGACCAACGGCAAGAGAAGTGTCTTCAAACTCAGTTAGTTTTGATTCTATTAGAAAGCCTTTGTTCTACTTAAGGTGAGAGAATCCACCCTTTCGCCCTATGGAAAAAGTGTCTAAACCTAAAATGGATTTTCGAAGAGCCACAGATGAGTCAAAGGAAAAGATTCAACCCAAAGAAAATGTTCCAAACTAGACGCTAAGGACAAGGACCAAGAATTTAAATTTTGTTCGTTATTGTTTTAGCTTGTCACGTAAGAAAAATCTTCCCAAAAGAAAATGTATGTATATATGTTTATGTGTATAATTAATTAAAATATATATCAAAAAATAAATAATAAAACCAAATTTGTCGTTAATTTTTGTGTGGGGGGTTTTTTATTTTGTCCCCTTTTGAAGAATAAAATTGTTGATATTTTTGAAAAATAAATGTGTATATGTATATGTTTATAAGAATTAAAAATGGTTTTATAAGTTTATTAAAAATGTTTTCTATGAGTTGAAATAGTTTTGGAAAATATATGCATATTGTCTATGTGTAAAAATTTGATAAAATGATCGAATAAATTTATTTGTAACAAGATATATTGAAATTTTGCCTAGAAAAAAAATTTCTATAGTTCACTTGATTGATTTTGTATTATTCTTTTATCCCATTATGGCACTTGTGTGGATATTTGTATTTTTGTGGTGTATATTCTCATTAGAAGAGAAGGAGAAAAAAAAAAATATAAAAGATCAAATTTCATTTAAATCCACAAATCAAAATTTAGGGGGTTTTCTTGATCCCCATGTGAAAAGAAAATTTTTATTTCAAGAAAGACAAATAACAAAATTTAACTTGTTCTTGGCATCCCCTTTCAATTTACAAATTTTCAAAATTAAAAGGAATTTATTTTGGGGAGCCAATCACTATCACCGGAATCGTATGATTTAATTTTTTTTCACTTTTCACTTTACTATAATAAAATTTCGTACCTGTGATTTCTAGCTGCAGGTTTGTTGGGTGTCCTGTTGTTTGTCGTCACTAGCTGCTTGGTCCTGGTGTTGCCGCTGCATCAGGAATCCCGGTCTATCCTTGGCTGCTCGTTGTTATTTTTCACACTGTTACCTCTCCTCGGTGTATGCCCCAGAGGAACGCTTTTACCACTTTAGAATATTTAAAATTTACTATTTTGTAACTATTGCCGGTGTTTAGCCCCGGGCACGCTGTTTTTATCGGAATTAATTTTCCTGTTGGTAGCGGGATCTATAGATATCCCACTCGTGTATTCTCCCTCTGGTAGGGGATGTTTGGACCAGTCTAATCCACTGCCTAGTTCGTATTTTATTGGTAGGGGATGTTGGGATCCCAAACCGCTGCCACCATAATTTTTTGTTGTACTTCTGGTTTCGGGGAGTGTGTGTCTTAATCCTTAAAAGGACTAAGAGATCTCTTATAAAAGTTCCCGAAAACCTGTCGCACAACAGGGTTCGTTTGCCGTGCTTCCTTTGAGTCCAAAGGGAAGAGCAACGTCCTTAGATATGGGTCGAATGTCCTTTTCTTCTTTTGGTCTTCCAGGCCAGGTGAAATGAAAAACCGGGTGTTTTAGTTTTCAGATTTTATTTCTCTCCTCCAGGGACAAGATACGAATTTAAACTGCGGCCCGGAGATCACGAAACCATTCCTTTATAAAGGAAAAGGAATCGAAAATTGTATCTCAAAGATACACATTTTCGTGCAACAATCTCGATCTTTTGGATATTTCGAGCGAGATGTTGTGTTTACACAAGATAAGAAATCAATTTCTTGAATTCTTACGAAACCATTACGCAGATGTGTGAATGTATCTGCTTTTGAGTTTTTGTTTGTTTAACTCAATGGAATTTTTAGGATAGAGATAACAATCTCTGAATTTTGGATTTGGGTGATGCTGTGGAGCAAATATAGAATAATAAACGAATATTGGATTCGTTTATTGTGAATTTTAATTTTAATTTTGATTCTGGATTTAATTATGCCGTGGGGGCAAATGTTATGCGATAAACGAATGTTTGATTCGTTTATTGCGAATTTTAGATAATGTTTGGGTTTTTTCAGGTTTTGATAGGATTTTGGATTAGGAATGGGAGAAATAGATGGTAGGGCTTTTTGGAGCACTACAGAACAATCAATTCTGAGTGCTACACAACCATTTGTTTGCCAGTTGTCTTCCAAGAAATCAGGAAAACCAACCGCCGAAGACGGATCACTCTTCACCACGACAATGCGAGCTCTCACACATCGGCTGCGACAACTGCATTTTTGAGCACCCAAAACATCGATTTGATGGGTCATCCGCCGTATAGTCCTGACTTGGCACCGAATGATTTCTTTTTATTCCCGTACGTAAAAAACAAACTGAGAGGTCAACGTTTTTCGACACCTGAAGAAGCGGTTGCTGCATTCAGAATGCATGTGTTGGAGATACCTCAATCAGAGTGGCAAAAGTGCTTCGACAATTGGTTCAAACGCATGCAAAAGTGTATAGATCTTCATGGGGAATATTTTGAAAAACAATAAATAATAACAATATTTGTTTTTGTTCTCTAATCCCGAAATATAAAAGGCAGCCCTCGTATTTGATATTGCAATGATAGTGACAATTTGATGACTTAAAAATAATATTTACAATTTTGTCATGTGGATGTGCGATTTCTCGTTTTGATTGAGTAGTAAGGGATAAGGTCAGGTATGTTCTTGACGGAGGCGGGTGTCATTCGGTTGTGTGTTAAAAGTAAGAATCTTGGAGAATGGTTGGGTGTTGCTGTATTTGAAATGATTGGGTGCCAGTTCGGTGTTCTGGTACACGACCTCGTTTAGATCGTTAACCAGTCTGCCTGAGGTGAAGTGGGTCCTGATTTGGAGACAATTACGGTAGTGAGTTCCCTTATTGGAGGAGGGTGATGTTAGGTCTGTTATTATCGGGTTGGGATTGTTAGGAAGGTTTTCTATGAATTTTATCGACAGTTCTAAGATCCGTCTATCCAGTCGTTCGATGCCTGCAGTGTTGTAAAGATCGTTGTTACTATGGTATCTATATGAGATGGGTCGGCTGGCGGACTGAGGATCGGCTATTTATACTAGTCGTTCTCTCAACATGAGAAGGAGGCAACGGGGACAAAAGAGAGAATAAAAGCAGCGACAGTTGGGGAGTACAACCAGCACAAGGCGAGCACCGGGCAAGACTACAACGCCCGTCATCCAGAGCAGAGTCCGGCCTGGAGGTGCACAAAATAAAGAGATTGAAGTAACATATAAACAAATAAGTTCCTATCTATGTAAATATATAATCAAACAAATAAAGATAATACGTTTGTATTTTAAAATAACATAACACGAAATACAGTCCACTCATTGATAGGCGATCCGTGCTCGTGACATTGCCGAGACGCCGCCTTGGAGGTGCGTATTTAACGGCGCCAGGCACAGTATCTATTTCAATAAATACCAGTAGGTAATCAGTTGTCCATTGAATAAGAGATTTCTCAGGTCTATAAACGTGCAACTTCGATACAAGGGCGAAATGGTGAGTACTTGGAGATAACCAGAACGACGACTTTGCTTTCATCGAAATAGTGCATGCAGTGACTTTATTTTTCAGTGGTTTCCTATTTGATTGGCTGTTGGATTGTTGCTCTGGAAACCATATTAGCCGGTAGCGACAGATCAAATGTTTCAAAATATTACGAGATTTATGAATCATTTATTCAAATGTTTCAAAACATTTCGAAAATATATGACTAAGTTACTAGTTGTTGATAGTATGGAAATGGGCATCAAGGGTCGATAGCAACAGTGTTCTTAGACAATAAGGTGGCCTCGTGAAACTATATAATAAAGAATTTCACTTTTATCTCAACTTAATAATTCCTTTTTGTTGTAAATATATAAATTTCATTTTGATCGTGCTCACACCACCCTTATCATGAGTGCTGTACTCTATTAACATCAATTGATTATCCCGGGGAAACCGTCAGTCGTCAAATATCACATAAATCATAGCGTCTTTCAAAGATTACATCAGTTCAATTAATGGTCAATTAATAAATGGCTTAGCTGTTGTTGGCAGGTCAATAAAAACCATTTATCAACCTGCCTCTCTATCTAGCCAAATTCAATAACCCCTATCCTGAAAATCCAGCACTCGTGCACAGTTATTATCTTACCGTCGCTATAACTGCACCACACCATAACGTGCCGCTGCATATGAATTAATCAGTAATTATACTCGATCTAAATATGCCCCTGTGGACTGCTGTAGCATAAAAGCTAATAAGCCACCTGTAATATAAATAATAATCTCCCGAGGAAAATCCAATTTGCACGCAATTAGTGACACAAATTACCATCCGGGTAGAAATAATTAAATCGCTTGCATAATTACGAAAATTTATTACCTAATGAACGCACTGAACGCGATTAGAAGCAACTATTCATGAGCCTTTGGCCCCAGAACCAACGGTAAGGCGACATAATTAATTTCTAACTTCACAGCGCTATCAGGAGACCAATGACATGATACTCTTTTCGATTAAATCGATTGCCCAAAGTATCTAATCTCTGCTAGTAGCCTATGCTTTCAATCTGGTTATTGTGATACCATTTATCAAATCCAAAAGGAATCCTTTCTCATGTTCCTTGAACCGATTTCAGAAGCTCTCGTGAATCTTTTATTTACTTCAGGAATCGATTACCATAAACTGAAAGTAGGAAATAAAAAAAAACATCTTTTTAAGGGGTGTGTCGAGGGTTATATGTCGTTGCCACCCACTTACTTATAACGCAATTCGATCAAAAGCGAATTGTCTAGAAGTCGTCCATCGGTAGTCCTGTAAATCAGATTTAGAAATCCTATTGTGAAAGGATAACAGTGCGATGGTGATACTAGGTGGTGGTTGGCAGATTATGCGGCCGGCTCGAACAATCCGACGAGCAATTTATAATATGGCGGGAAGCGAAGGGGGATGTTCATAGGATAAGAATTGTGCTGGGTTTTTGACTTTTGTGTTTGTTGTCTCGTAAATCACAAAACAATTTGGAAAATTGCTGACTACCAATGTGAAACGACTTCAAGGCAACATGCGAGATGCGTAGCAAATGTTAACAGTTATGTGGTACATGGGCTACTCCAGCGTTAGGGATGACATTAATCTCGCACATATTTATACGAAGACAACAATAACTATCACTTATATATTTTAAGCGAGAAGCCGGCGGGCGGGGGGGGGGGGGGGGGGGGGGGGGTATACTTATAACAGAAATATTATCCCCAATCCAACCTTCGGTCCCTTATTCTCCTGCAACTGATGGTGTTATAAGCCTTTAACGAAAATTATATTAAAACCACACTACTTGATAACAGTGTAACACAGCTTGCTTTATGACTGCTCATCCAAAGGGGATCCATTCCAAGGAAGAAAATCTACAACTTCAATTTGTCAAGGGTATCATTTAGGGATCGCCGTCTCCAATTCGGTGCTACAATTGTGATTAGTTACCTAACTATTGTATCTGATGGAAACCTCTCTCGCGAATTTCGGTAGAGTAATCCATGCGGGTACTTTACAAAAATACAAGATTCAGAAGGCTTATTAGTTTGTGGCGGTTCCGCCAAACCCCAATGTCTATTTACCGTAAAACCCTCATAATATTCAGCCAATTTCCTAACTTCACTAATGCAATTGCATTAGTACCTGAAAATGCTTCACGCATCATATAGATCAAATCTATAATCTTAAAGTCCCTGTAAAGAAAACTTACCTTTTCATCCATCTCTTCACATACAATTTTCCGTAAGATTTCTTGCTTTACTTATTTGAAATTCCAAACCTATTCGCCACCTTCGGTACCAGTCAAATTCCTGTAAACAAAATGATTCAGTTTGCATACAATGTAACCGTCATGACGGGGACCATAAATATTGGGCCGTCTATTTTCCCAGCCGCGCCATGTGTACAACAATGTTCCCTACATACACATCGTCTGGCGACTTATATGCAAGGGACCAGAGCAAATACGCATTCCGCATCTCTTGGCATCAATTAAATCCTACAGCATAAAAAAATGCAAATTGGAATTCAATACCTACCCTTACTAGCGATGCCATAAACACAATTTCTCAGTAACCTAGCTAAAACCATTTAGCACATTTCCACATCGCATCGTCGTCTCTTTGTTTAGCCGCGACGCGCATTTCAAACAAAGATCCAATTAGCATCCGACGAGTTTCGGTTTTGTTTGCTTTACCGAACTCGCATTTCGTGAATGCACTTATGCCTTTTCTTTGTTTCAGATTCGTTATCATGGCTTCGACCCATGAAAAGAACCGACGTTGTTGTTGAATAACGCATGTATTGTACAATAATTAACAAATGTTGACTTAGGACTAAAACGCTAAATCCTATTTTACAATATCTTTTCTTATTCTTAAAATAATTTACTGGCTCTACACGAGCACTCTAAATTACACGATACAATTTTGTGTAATGCCTTTGGGCGTACAAAAAAAAAAGAACCGACGTACACATATACATGTGTCCAATGGCGATCTCCTCTATGAGATCCGGTTATCATCACCGTAAAAGTGAATGCATCCAAGTTTCCCTTGGACAACGATTGAATATCGTTGAGTCCTTTTACTTCCACCGACCGAGCAGGTCGTAGTCGTTGTAGCTCTCGCTCTCCACCGCCAGGTGGAGAAGCGTCGCAATAGCAAAGTCGTGTCGAGGAAAGCGTTTCGCCAGTTAATGTATTTATAAAAGTTATAAAAAAATCAATTTAATATCAATTTCACTTGGATACATCCAAACCAAATGACAGTGTTATAACCAATAAATTAATAATAAACAGAATCAGTGTGTTATTCTTTCCTGTGTTGATGTCGCGGAGTTTCGCTTTGTGTTTCCCTCTCGGTGCGCCAGTTTCGCCCTCGGTGACATCTTACTGTTTTTCTTTCGGTCTACGGCAGACAATTAGAATTGGTGGAGACGAGGTAGAACTCTCGCCCATGCTGGCGCTGCGATCTCGTACCCCACAAGTTCATGTGATTAGATTTGAGCCGAATCCATCTTTTTTTTCTTTTTCTATTAATATACTTCTCCCGGGAGAGGCGACCCTCTAGCGCCGCCATAGTGCCCCGAGATGCTGCCATATAACCGTTGCAGTTCTTTTTGAACAGTTGCAGTTGCAACGCTCCGGAAACACTCGCGCGGGTAGGGAATTCCACAGCTTCCCCGCTCTGTACCGGAACGAGTTCTGATGCAGGAATGTTCGCGCCTACGGGAGATGAACCGCAAATTGGTGCGATCCGTCGGATTGTCTTGTAGAGTGCATATAAACCGAATTACGCGGAACAACACGGATCTCCGAAAAACTGTACTCGTGATAATATCTGTAGAACATACAGAGGTCTGCTACGCGCCTTCAATGTGATAGGGACTGTAGTCCTGATGTTAGCACCGTTTCCCCGATCAGGCGGATCACTCGTCTTTGTATGCTCTCGAGTAGACCGAGTAGGAGCAGAGCTTCAAACATGAGAGCAATATTCGAGCTCGGGTCTAATTTGAGATTTATATAGGAGAAGAAGTTGGGCCGGAGTAAAATATTTCTTGGCTCTAAAAAGATAGCTCAGTTTTCCTGAGGCTGACCTGGCGATACTCGAAACGTGTTTATGCGATGATACAATCCCACAGACCGCGACGCTGAGCAATTTGAAACTCTCCCCAGCCTCGAGGGTCTGGCCATTGATCATCAGCTGTGGAACCGATGATCCATTTTCCTTTGTGAATGTTGTATATTGTGCCTTCGCTGCATTGAAATTGACGAGATTGGCCTTTCCCCACTGTAGGACTTTAACCAGATCCCGATTCAGAGAGTCGATCTGGCTACAACGCAGTTGGTGCGTCGTTGATGTCCTGTTGTATTCCAGAATACTACCCTTATTCGCTTTAACACTAACTCATGTCCTTTCAAACACAACCCTTAAAACTACATCCTCACATATCTTACATTCTCAGTTAATACAATTCATAAACAGACACAATATTCTATATCCAGTAAACAGACACAATATTCTATATCCAGTCACTTACAGCACATTTCATAAATATGCCCCTTTTCATAACAAGCACATTTTACATTTCAAAACATGGCCACTTTGATTTTCGTTCAAAGTTTATTCAAAATTCTAAGTCACAGAGACTTCTAGATTGTTTTGTTCAGTTTATACGCCACAGTCAGTTAGAACAAAATGTTCTATATAAACAAGTAAATTTATATGAAAGAAATAGAAAGAAGAGAGCTCAGCTTGAGATAGCTGAGTTCGATAAAATAAAAATAAAACAAAATATTTAAATAAAGAAAAGTTTAATTATTTAATAACCCCTTAATTATAAAAAATTATAATAACCTCCACGCTCTTCCCTCGAAAGAGGAAGCACGGCGTTGGAGCCCTAACAGTCGTAATCGGCCGACCATTCGAAACTATCGTCCGCTTGTTATCCGTCGACTCCAAGAAATCATTTATGTGAAGCAAAAACAAGGTTGAAGTCAAAATATGACCTTGAGGCACCACGGAATTAACAGAATACAGATCCGAACACTCGCCGTCCACACCAACTCGTATCGGTCGATTTTCGAGGTAGATCTTCATCCAGTCGCAAAGCTGCTGGGAAAGTCCATATGAACAAAGTTTTCTCAGCAATGCCCCATTCCAGGCGCGGTCAAAGTCGTTGGAGATATCCAATGCGACCGCCCTTGACTCACAATGCCTCCCAATTGCATCTGTCCATATATCGGTTATAAGTGTCAAAAGGTCTCCCATGGACCGCCTACCACGAAATCCGTATTGACGATCATTCAGAAGTGCGTTGCACTTCAAATACTTGATTAACTCGGCAGTAATGACTTTTTCCATTACCTTAGATAACAGCGACAATAATGCTATCAGATGGTTATTTTGTGGGAGACTCTGTTTTCCCCTCTTTAGGATTGGGTTAACTCGAGCGATTTTCCACCACGCAGGAAATGTCCTTCGTTCATAAGATAAACGAAGGAGTCTGCCAAGAACCGGCGGTAGTTCTGGAACACAGTTGTTAAAGACCATTGCTGGTATTCCCTGCGGACCAGTTGCCTTCCTACAGTCCAGTCCACGTAGAATGGTTGAATAGTACGCCGACGGAACCTCGCATCCCGCATCGATGACCGTACCGGCGCGATCACAGGTGGTTCCAAGAGAGCGGCATCGAGGTTTGTATTCGCAGTAAATAAATTCGCGAACACATTAGCTTTATCTTTTGAATTTGTGACTAAACTCCCGCTGCCCGTCACTAACGCACGAAAAGAGGAGGAAGCGAAGTTACTGCTGACGGCCCTTGGCATTGACTAGAAGGACCGCGAACCAGTCGGATACTGAAGGAGTTTAATACACAGTCTATCGTTGTAAGCCTTCTTCGCGATATTAATCGCCTGGTTGGACGCAGATTCTAGCAAAATTCGTTCTGTTGATCTCGGTGGGATCGGAGCGCCATTACTTAAAGGCTCTATTTTTGCCGCTGTAATCTGCTCACATTTTTCATCGAACCAAGGCTTATCAGATGAATTTCGTTTGATGGAATGAGGAATGTAGATCTCCATCCCGAGAAGAGTAATCCTTGTGACCGACCCCACACTTGCGTTCACGTCGGAGTTTCCAAAACACACCTCCCACCATGGAAAGAATGCGAAGAAATCTCGCAAATCGTTCCAGTTTGCAGCCCCATACCTACATACATGTCTAAGCTGTTTAGGTCAGTTATTCGCTAAAAAACGCAAGTGGTTGCAGGACCGATACCAAGCAGCGATCTGAGTTTCTCAGTGGCGCAGCAAACTCCACGGTGTAAATGCTCGGCTCGGATCTCAAAAACAGATCCAGGGTGTTCGCATAATCATAATACACTCAACTGATGTGGAATTGCTATGTTATTGCTTGGTATATGGTTGATGGTTTTCCTTATTCGACTTTTTTCTGTGTTCTTCACTATTTGCTTGTATATTGTGTGTGTATATGTTAGAAACGCCACACTACTCCTTCCTCAGTAACTTTGTTACGATCAACTTCGTGTGCGAATGACGGAACGAGAAAGGAACGAGCGAGAGGACGTCGGAGCACGCGAGTGTGCCGGTGCTCTATGCGGAAGTCGTGATCGAGTAGTAAAGTTCTGTTTACCTATGACAGATTGTGTGTTGTGTGTATACAAATCATGTCAGATTGTTACGTTAAGCAAGGATAGTGAATACCGTGATTTGAACATACAATGAAACGGGTGAAAAGCGAAGCATTAAAGCATCAGGGTACTACCGCGTGCACGAATTCGAATTCTAAACTCAAGCACATTCAACTGATGTGGAATTGCTATGTTATTGCTTGGTATACGGCTGATGCATTTACTTATTCGATTTATTTTCGGTATTCTTCACTATATGCTTATATATTGTGTGTGTATATGTTAGAAACGCCACAATACGCTAGTCTAAGAAAAAAAACCCTTGTGTAATTCGACCGCTATGTGTTACCTTTGTTGGCTCTGTCTGCTAGAATATGCAAGCTAGGTGTGATACGTCATCAAGTGATCCGCATTCGCAGAATCGAGAGCATTCAACGTCGCTTCTTAGGTTTTACGGTCCGAGTTGGGACGAGCCTCTGTTCCTGTCACTTTATATTGGGCGTCTCAAACTAAAGCGTTAAACTCGTACTGATAATTTTTTGTCCATCTTCTTCTATACATTTGGTTGATTACGCGAACGTTCTTTTTTCCATCTCGTTTAATATCATCTTCTGCAATTTACGCAATCCTTGCCTCGTCTATTCGTGTGCTCATTATACCTCTTATGGCTCTAACGAACCTATCTCGGGAATGCTGCAGAGTGCACAATCTTACCTTACCTTCCTCGACTTTAACAGTTATGATATCAAACCACCCCCTCCAATATAAACCTATAATATTGTAGCGAGCTTCGGGTTCGCTGGATTAATTATTTTCATAAAATAAGAGCCGTGAATTCGATTTTCTATTTAAAACTTTATTCGTCTCTTAATGACAACCGTTTTTCACTTTTCCTAATCATTCAAACGTGACACTTCTCTCACTGGCGACTTATTTTTGTTTTTACTGCTCATAGTCTCCTGTTTTCCAGTGCTTTGTTTTGGAGACCTACCAGATGCCCAGCTGATTGTCATATGCGTCACAATATTATGATACAATCATATTTTATTTAACATTGATTTGGATAAATGTATTACAATATATTTTTCGTGCACTGTGGCAGCGTGCGTTACGATTCGCACGGAGCGTTGCACTGTACACGCGACGACGCTGGAAGTGCAAGATTGGTATTTTGCCGATCACGAAAGTGCTTCGTTCGATTTTTCGAAGTGATAATGAGATGAAAATGAAATGAAAATGAAAATGAAATGAAAATGAAAATGAAATGAAAAAGAAATGAAAATGAAATGAAAATGAAATGAAAATGAAATGAAAATGAAATGAAAATGAAATGAAAATGAAATGAAAATGAAATGAAAATGAAATGAAAATGAAATGAAAATGAAATGAAAATGAAATGAAAATGAAAATGAAATGAAAAAGAAATGAAAATGAAATGAAAATGAAATGAAAATGAAATGAAAATGAAATGAAAATGAAATGAAAATGAAATGAAAATGAAATGAAAATGAAAATGAAAATGAAAATGAAAATGAAAATGAAAATGAAAATGAAAATGAAAATGAAAATGAAATGAAATGAAAATGAAATGAAAATGAAATGAAAATGAAATGAAAATGAAATGAAAATGAAATGAAAATGAAATGAAAATGAAATGAAAATGAAGTGAAAATGAAGTGAAAATGAAATGAAAATGAAGTGAAATTGAAATGAAAATGAAATGAATATGAAATGAAAATGAAATGAAATTGAAATGAAAATGAAATGTAAATGGAATGAAAATGAAATGAAATCAAAATGAAATCAAAAAGAAATTAAAAGAAAAATAAATATTCTAAATATTTATTTATTATGTTATTATATGTTATATGTTATTATCAACACCATATGATTCAATTTTTATATAACATACAGCCCTGAATATATACGAAGCCGTGCGTTTTCGATTCTCAATCCATTTTACTGCAGATAGGGCTCATTTCGTAATGAGAAAGCGGTTAATAAATCAATTACAGTTACTGATAATTCTAATCATATAAAGATATTAATTGATATTCGCATTTAGAAGGAACCAACCAAACCAATTAATCTATACTTGAGCTGTAAGCCTTCTAACAAAAATCTGAAGGTCTGATAATTGACAGTAATACTAATTTATTTCAACTTCCATGCGGGACACTTATCTATGCCTCTGATAATAACCGAATCGAAATGATCACGTCAAGAATTTAGCTGTTGTTCTAAGTGTCATTTTATTTTGTAATTATTGAAATCGTTGAAATTAATTGACGATTGTAATCACCTTTTGATTTCAGTTCAATTAAATTGAAGTTAGACAATAGATTAGAGCCCTGAAGAACATTTAACACCAACTGATTATAGAAAATATAAATGGGATTGCCAGTGCTGTCGAACTTTATTCCCTGATTCGTTATCTCTAATTTTGTCAATTTCCTTTCAGACAATTAAATTGTATATCGAACGGCATCTGGGCGCAGTATGCTTTCGACGGACCATCTGATAACTTCTGCTTTTGAGGTACTAATGAGTCCAACGCTTGTTGGTCAAAGTGCTTGGCGTTGCGAAAATAAACATATCAATGAATGTTTGATGATTACTACAAAATTTCACAAGCAGATATTGATAAACGTTTTTAAGAGTATCTTGTTGACATAATTTTCAGTTGACAGCACTTAAAAAGTTTGAGTTTCTATTAAAATGTTTGAGATAATATTTGGAAGATCTCTAACCTGCTTACCTGGGAACTTAAACATCATCCGAAAAAGTGCCTTCATCCAAACGTGTGGCCTAGATGGCAGCACTACTAATGTTTACACGTGGTGTTTTTTCTCCCTAAGCGAAGCTCTCTGCCACCCTTTCTCATTTCAACTCTACCTCTCATAGTTGCTCTTCCTTTCTCATTTTGGTTCTCTGTCATTCATGGTTTCTTTCATTCTTCCTCCGTCTTGCATACCACATCATCCACGCTCGCCCTTTCTGTCTCTCTCTCTTTTTCAATAATACAAAAAAAAATTAAATAAAAAAAAAGGAAAAGATAATTCCCTTACAAAGGCGGTTAAGTGTCAACAATCTCCTGAATGTTAAGAACTCCATCCTTCAATGTTATCTTCTCTTCTTATGCGTCGATCCCCACCTCTTCTTTGCCAGGGAAAACTTACGCATGAGGAAATTAATTATCCAAGGAAAATTAGCGGATGGAACTTTTCCTTGGCCCACAGACTCAGTGAAGGTAACTATAGCATCACAACACAGATCTTAAAACACCCCCTTGGCATCGACTACTTTCCAAAGTAAGAACAAAAGCAACATTAATAATCTTTACCGCCGAATGTGGACGCCATTTTTAATGTTCTTGATTACCATTCTCGATCTCGAATTTCTTTTTATAGCCCTTTTTCTATTTGAAAGGGAGAGACTAAAACTCCCCCAAGGTCCTGATCCAACAAGAAGGTAGATTCTCTACGGTTGATGTGTGGAAAATTACCCTTCTTATATCCTAATAGGGGTTGAATCGGTAACTGAATGAGTGGGTGGTTTGGTTGTTTGCCATTTCCTTGACGCACATCCATTTTGTCAACTAGAGTTTAATGGCGCCTACCACCCCCCTCTGGCTGTAATTTTATCGAAAGTAGTCTTTATATATATACATATATATATATATATATATATATATATATATTACTTGTATATGTGGGTGCGTGAGTGCCAGTGAGCTTGCCCGTACTCGTCCTCATCATCATTATCATCATCTCCTGGGCTAATTATATAAAAGAGGCACTTAGTTCCTACTTTGGTTCAGATATTCTGTGTAAGTATGTCCTTTATGGCTCTTAATTAAAGCACTGAGGGGTGTTTAATATGTTTCTCGTTTTTGTTATCCTAGTTTCATTTGCTTCCTGTGCTCGTTGAGCTATTTACTGAACGTTTCAGTTGGATATCCAGTTGTGAACGTCGAAAGAGAATGAACAGAGTAGGGGGTGACAAATTTATATCTCACATGGGGCAATTAGTTGAGGGTAAATATGAAAGATGTGTGATGCTAAATTGGTAGGGTGGTAACGTCATAATTATAAGTAATTTGAAGAAAAGTGGAATATTTTATTTTCTTGGAACTTGTTAAGGGAAATCGATACTCGTTGGGTTTTCTTTGCGCCTTCAGAGGGTTGTAATCAAGCGGGTGGAGAATTATATGTCAAAGTGGAACCAACACGAAAATATCTAAATATGAATCATACGTGTAAAATGGACGTCAACTTTATTGTAATTGTAAAGGGGGCATATTTGATACATTTTATTTTGAAATAAATCAAAACTAAGGAACCCAAGATTCGGTAGAAACATTCGTGAACAACAATTAACTAGCAAAAAAGCCCGCTGAACATTTAGTACATATTTTAGTTTAGAGATAGGGAAAAAATGAAATAAATATACCCAGATAGATATTATTCAAAAGTGAGCAGTTAGGATTGATCTATCGGAGACGATAGTAATCAAGAATATAATTAAGTGACCAGTTGGTGGAACGTAAATTTATGTAGTAATCAGAAATAAAATTAAAAATTTACGCTTTCAGATAACACATATCCAATGCATGATGCATGAAAGGTAAGTTTTCTTTTACACGAACTTTTAGGTTAAAGATTTGATCTATTTAATGGGTGAAGCATTTAAGATGCTAATGCGATTGCATTAGTGAAGTTATGAGATTGGGTGGAAGTTATGGGGTTTTTATGTAAGCGAACCGTGGGGTTTGGCGGAATCGCCACATGCCTCTCAGGCGCACCGCTTTCCTTCCCCCTATCCCCAATTCCCAATTTTTTTTTTTTAATTTTGTTTTTAATTCAATTTTAATTTTTTATTTTTTTATTTTTATTTGTATTCCGTGTTTATGTTTGTCGGTTTTGTTTCGTTTTTTTTATTTTTTTTTATTTTGCTTGTCAACCCCCTATATATGTAATTAAACAAAAAAAATTATAAATAATACATGATATAGAATAAATAGAATACATTTTAAAAAGAAAACATATCAATTATTGTGACATGTTATACAAACAGTTATTGTACGCCGAAAGGCATAAGAGAAATGATAATGTATAATTTAGAGTGCTTGCGAAGAGCCAGTAAGTTAATGTAAGAATGATATTTGTAAAATAGAAGTTGAAAATTAGTCTTAAGTAAAATATGTAATGGAATTCTTAAATAAATGTGTGTATAAAAATAAAATTCATCATCATCATCGGCACTACAACCGGGATCCGGTCTTGGCCTTATTTAGCATATAGCTATCCATGGGTGTCACGTAGAGACTGCATGTCAACTTGGATTGAACAGGGACAGGGATTGTCCTGGCTTTCGCCGGGTTGAAAGCAGAGACTTTGCCTTGTATGTTCGCCCCCCCCCCCCCCCTCCGCGCTTGGCGACTTAGGGAATAAGAAATGTCCTATCCTTTCAAGTTTTGTGGTTATTCATCTATAGCTTTACCGTTTAAAAAGATAAAAAAATGTATTTAAATAAATTTTATTTAAATAAATAATTCGTGCATTAACAATCATACTTTGACAGTTTTAATGTTTGCACTTTTTGTTTTGTATATAACACATATTTTGCGATATCCTTAAATATCAAAGTACTGCCATATTTTTTTGTACTATCATAGTTCGGATGTCGAGTAAGGGGACAAGGGAAGTAGGTTTCTATGTGTTGTAATTGTAAATAATAATACAACAATCAAAACGGAAAGAAGTGAAATTCCTCATTTTGAATTCACCATTGCTAATCCTTTTGATTCATTCTCAGATTTGTAGGTGGGTCGACATTGTCTTATAGGCGTGTTCACTATTGGTCCCTTAAGTCTTCCATTAAATCAATAATGAAAACACCTTTTACCCACTACAATTATTCATTTATTTATTCAAACAACAATGGTGTAAACTAAACAAACAAAAGAAAATTCACAATGCTTCTTTCCTACTTAAAGAACTAAGGAGACTCCACTGTTCCACTAGTTCACCACTCACAAAGTAGGTACTCAGTATCTGACTAATTGATATGAATCTGAACTGCGTGGATTTTACTATACAGGATCACTGAGGTATGATTTAGTTAAAAGTCAATAATTAATGGAAATGATTTAAACTGCAAAGAATTTGTTATCCAGGATCACTGATGTATGATTTAGTATAAAGTTAATAATTAATGGAAATGATTTAAACTGCAAAGAATATGTTATCCAGGATCACTGCTATATGCTTTAGCTTAAAGATAATAATTAACAGAACTAGTGTACACGGCAAAGACTCAATAATCTATTGGGTTTAGCAGACACAATCGAAATAACACACGGTTAGTTTACAAATTGGAACGATTGAAATGATAACTTTGGTTGCACTTCCACCGGTAGCTGGTCTCCAACTGACTTCACCGTCCAACAAAACCCACTATCCGTGAGATAAAAAAAAACAAGAATATACATTTCGAATACATCCCCCGGGCTAAGCGACTTGTAGGAAAAGATCTCCGCCGACCGGTCCCATTTAAGATGCGCGCACACACCATGATTACCCCGGCCGCTCATGCTGCGTTTCCCTCAGCATGGGAACCGTGGACTTACCGATACACTTGCCCGGCGAGAGATACACCTGCAGCTGGGGCGAGCCATTATACGAGGGTGTTTACATTATCGTACACTGTGTACAGCACTCAAGCTGATCAAGCCTATGGCCCGAGCCGACCGAAGGGTCGAATTCTCGTGTGTAAGTTTACGCAACCGAGAATTCTGTTTCCCTCGGCGGCCAGTCACGAAGCATGATACTCCTTGGGGTCTCATGACCGGTCAACATGCACGCAGGTAGGTAAAAATCAAAAACAGAGAATAATAATCAAAAGGGTTACAGATGTGGACTCGTTGTATAAGGGGACATCGCATGTTTATACGATCGGCAACTGCGTACAGCATTTTCGCCGATCCTACATCCATCGTTGGCACTTGGTGCAGCGTTTTCGTTGGTGCTATGTTGGTTTGGTTCTCTTGGGGCAGCTAGACATGGTTCATACCTTGTCTGTGGATTGGTTTAGCGACCGAGATGCTCGCTGTAAAACAGAAAAGAGAGAACATCTCCTGCACGTGGGCGGCGGGGTTGAACAGGAGATATGCGCGCCCAAATATATTTCAAGTCATATCGGTCGCTTAGTGATATGACCGGATTGTCGTTTAGGAACATGGGTGTTTCATGTAATCATGCCATTAGGGAATGTTGATGGCGCCCCGCGTGAAGCCGCAAATACATGAACACTATATTTCTTTCAGGGAGGTTTCGAAGATGCGTTGAATGCGTCTTATGTTGGAAACCTGTAAAGGGAGATTGTCTACAGGTGATTGCAGGTAATGGTGGTTTTTAGGTGGAAAATTTGGTGTACCCAATTGCAAGGTAAGTAATGGCGTTCACATGGAACCTCCATAAGGGTGGTTAAATTTTAAGGGCCGATGTTGAATGTGAACCACACCTAAACGTCAAGCTTTCTATGCATGTCATTTGATATTTCTCAATTTCAGACTAACTCAATTTGATCCATGGAAAAATACACAATCGAGCAACGCGTTAAAGTTATTCGGGCTTATTATGAAAATGGGCGTTCAAATCAAAATGCATATCGTGGATTTCGTGATTTTTTCGATCAATTTAATTGTCCAAATGTGCGTACAATCGGAAAAATCGTCCAAAAATTTGAGCAAACCGGGTCTGTAGGAGATGTGAAAACACCAGTGCATGCTCGTACAGCTCGTACTGCAGAAAATATTGCTGCTGTTCGCGATAGTGTGGCTGAAGAGCCGTCCACCTTAACTCGTCGTCGTGCCCAACAATTGCACCTCTCACGCTCGTCGTTGATGAACATTATGCATAAAGACTTGCATTTACACCCTTACAAGGTGCAATTGACTCAAGAACTAAAGCGTCTTGACCATTTCAAGCGTCGTCAATGGTCAGAATGGTGGCAAGAAATGGCAACAGCGGATGATCAATTTTCGAAGAAAATCATCTTCAGTGATGAGGCACATTTTCACCTCAGTGGATTCGTCAATAAGCAGAATTGCCGCATTTGGGCGAATGATAATCCAAGAGTGATTGTCGAAAAACCAATGCACCCACAAAGAGCGACTGTTTGGTGCGGTTTATGGGCGGGCGGCATCATCGGGCCGTATTTTTTCCAAAATGAGGCCGGTCAGGCAGTTACTGTGAATGGTGTTCGCTATCGTGAGATGATAACGAACTTTTTATGGCCCGAATTGGAAGATATGGATGCGGACGATATGTGGTTTCAACAGGACGGTGCCACTTGCCACACAGCTAACGAAACAATGGCTCTTTTGTGCCACAAATTCAATGGCCGTGTTATCTCACGTGGTGGCGATGTCAATTGGCCGCCAAGATCATGTGAGTTGACACCGTTGGACTTCTTTCTTTGGGGTTAATTGAAAGAAAAGGTGTACATCGATAAGCCAGCAACAATTCAAGCGCTAAAGGATGAGATAATTCGGCACATTAACGTCATAGAACCTCAATTATGCCTCAGCGTCATCGAAAATTTGGATCATCGGATGGAAGTGTGCCGCCGAGGTCGCGGCGGCCATTTGGCCGATATTTTGTTTCATACATAATTGAACCATACCAATATTATCATAATAAAAAGAAATGACAATAATTTCGTAAACAATTTGTGTTTTATTCAAAATCAACATCGGCCCTTAAAATTTAACCACCCTTTACTTATTTTCCTTGGTTTTTAGTGCTCTCGGAAGCAATTTCTTACATATTGATGAGGAGGTCAGTAGTGGCGTTCAGTGAAACCGCCACAGAATTATCTCTACATTTGTCATCACCATCATCGGGACTACAACCGGTATCCGGTCTTGGCTTTATTTTGCAAGTCTCGAGGCTTGTTAAATTTTCCATAATAATTTATTTTTACGGGTAAGGTTATTAGCCATTTGTAATCTTCCCTAATTTGAGAGCTCTATTTCTGTAAAGTTATAGACTACAAATTTGTCTACGATATCAATACACTCCAAAAAATATACTAAACATTTTATCCCGATATATGGAATCCAAAAAATTCTTCACAAATTCCCCATCGTACACCACATCTGTAGCCGATTGCACTCAAACAATTTAATTGGAAATCTAAACAAAATTCATCCGGATGTATCTGAGCTGTTTGTCGTCATCACAGTCGCCAGTTATTTCTCGTACCATTCAACGCCCCTCACAGGCAAGTCAACCAGTCAGACAAGCCGAAAGTCAGGCAACAACGATGACGAGGCTCCGTCACATGCTGTTTACTCAGATAATTTCAAAATCAATAGATAAAAGCTGTGTGATGATATCCTTGTGCCAACAATTTGCGCAATTATTCAAATAAATTGATCCCGCTGAGGCGATGACAACCAACTCAGCTGTACCGGTGGTTAAAGAGGCGGCACACATACTAGTAACAGTAACAACAGATACGACATAGAATTGCTAACTGTGAGGTGTAACATCAACGTTTCGCGGAATCCTGATAGTGTTCCAAATCGAAAACTAATCAAAAAGGATATGTCGTCCAATTTGCCAAAACTCGAATTCTAGATAGAAAGTAAATGTGAGATGAAAGCTATTCGAAAAGTGTGTTAGTGTTGACCGCTGGTTAATCCAATTGCACGTTGACGGCTGCATAGTTATCAACAATCACCTAAAAGGTTCTATCTACAGCAGGCCGTAGCACAATGCCTAAAGTGGGTAGATGCTGTACTTTCTGGCGTCCATGATACCTTGTTACGTTCTGTTTGGATAATTTCCGGAGTGATAATTTATTCATTTGATGATGATTTGTCGTTGGATTCAAGTAGACGTTTTCGAGTCGAAGTGAATTTCACTGCATGATTGGAAATTGTACAGATATATGTATACCTTGTTATGTATGTTAATGCATTTGACGTTGAGTTTTCCCCAGACGATGCAATGACTTGTAATCGTTAGCAAACCATTATTTTCCTGATCAAACGTTTTCTAATAAGATTTCAATTTAAATTTTATTAAGTAGATAATACATTTACAATTTAAGATTTTACAAATAGTATTTTAGAGTTTTAGGACAGCACTTCCTTTACAACTATAATCTTTAATCTATATAATGAAAAATAGCACAATTTCAATGAATAATAAATAATAAATGATTAAGGGAACACTCCAAGAAAAAACCCTTATTTGAATCTTAAGACTAATACTGCACAGGTTTCCGGTTATTTTATGTAATACGAGGGTTGCCTTTTATATTTCGGGATTAGAGAACAAAAACAAATATTGATCATCGAAAACCACTTTATTGTTTTTCAAAATATTCCCCATGAAGATCTATACACATTTGCATGCGTTTGAACCAATTGTCGAAGCACTTTTGCCACTCTGATTGAGGTATCTCCAACACATGCATTCTGAATGCAGCAACCGCTTCTTCAGGTGTCGAAAAACGTTGACCTCTCAGTTTGTTTTTTACGTACGGGAATAAAAAGAAGTCATTCGGTGTCAAGTCAGGACTATACGGCGGATGACCCATCAAATCGATGTTTTGGGTGCTCAAAAGTGCAGTTGTCGCAGCCGATGTGTGAGAGCTCGCATTGTCGTGGTGAAGAGTGATCCGTCTTCGGCGGTTGGTTTTCCTGATTTCTTGGAAGACAACTGGCAAACAAATGGTTGTGTACCACTCAGAATTGACTGTTCTGCGTTGTTCTAGTGGTACGGTTGCGACATGTCCAGTTTTTCCGAAAAAACAGGCGACCATTTGTTTGGAAGTGCTTCGTGCGCGACAAAAACTTTTGTTGGATTTGGCTCATCTTGAAACACCCAGACAGTCGACTGCTGTTTACTTTCGGGCTCATACGCGTAAATCCACGATTCATCACCTGTCACGATGTCATAGACGTGTTTCGAAGCACCGCGACCGTATTTTTTGAGCATTTCTTTCGACCAATTGACACGAGCCTTTTTTTGGGCGATTGACAAATTGTGTGGGATCCAACGCGAACAAATTTTTTTGACAGTCAAATGTTTATGCAATATTGAATGTATGCTGGTCCCACTAACGCCTAAGGTTGTCTCAATCTCACGATAGGTCACATGACTATCTTCCAATATCAGTTCGCGCACAGCATCAATGGTTTTCGGAACAACAACTGATTTTGGACGACCTTCACGAAATTCATCTTGGAGTGAACTACGACCACGATTGAATTCACCATACCATCGATAAACACTGTTCCTTGATGGAGCTTCATCGCCAAAAATTGAATTAAGTTCATCCATGCACTGTTGCTGAGTTAATCCACGCCGAAAGTTGTAAAAAATAATCGTACGAAAATGTTGACGATTTAATTCCATTTTTGGGCCGAGATGAATCTTTTAAGTTACTGTAAACAACACAAATAGCGCTCGTATGTCAAAACGTTCTGAGTGCGTATAACCTCAAAAATGTCCAACTTTACGACAGAGCTGTCAATTGCCGGATTGCAACACTAGGGTTGCCAAATCCCGAAACATAAGAGGCTACCCTCATAATGACCCGGATAGAATTTTCATAGACAGAGTACATATGTAGTGATTAGGATAACGCAAGATGGGAAACCAGAACATTGTCAGAAAAAGAACAATTGACGAAGAAGTTTCGATTGATTTTGTCAATAAGGAACTCTACCGGTTTAACGTTAGCGTTTTCATGAAGTTCATTGTCGAATAATGCCATGGCAAATTCAGCAACATTTTCAGTATTTTATTTTGACACCTTTGTAATTTTATTTTGTGTGTGCGAGCACAATTACACCATACAGGGGCGCTGAATAGTTTGAAAAATAGTTTTAAATATTATAATTTTATTTTCGAGGCTGACTTTCTACACACTAATGGATACAGAACTCTTACAACTCCCAAAGGAAGCGGTAAAGAGCTTAAGAAGGAAACCAGTTGGCACGCAGGCTGCCATGATCCACTTACCAAGAGAAAAGGCTAGCATGTTGCTGGCTACAGGTTTCCTACAGGTTGGATGGGTGAGATGCAGACTTCGAGAACACATCGCACCCAAACGATATTTCAGACGTTGGCAATACGTTCATATTGCGAAATCCTTCAAATCCGAAGAAGATCGTTCGAAAAACTGTTTGAAATTCGGTGAAAAAAGCCACAAAACAATGGGTTGTAAAGCACAACCCAAATGCATGTTCTGCGAATCAGAATGCGAAGGCGGTAACCAACACCCAACATGGAGTTAAAAAAACTCGATGTTCAATCTCCTCAATAAAAACGGACAGGTTTAAGTGCACTCAAATTAACTTAAACCATTGTGGAGCCGCACAAGATCTCCCTTCCCAAACGGTTAAGGAATATGGTGCCGACGTGGTACTCATCAATGAGCCGTACAGGAACTGCGGAACAGCGGCCATCTGGACAACTCGAAATTCCCACATGGAATGCAAGAGTGTTTAGCGGCTGCAAGGATTGTCTACGCTAACATCAGAGAACATTTCGAACATCTTTCATATACCGTCGACTGGATACAGATCAACCACCCAGCTTCTGAAATTATTGTCCTTGGCGATTTTAATGTGCACAATTCCGACTGGTTGTTACATTCGAACAGAACCGACAGGGCTGGGAGGCTGGCGGAGATGTTTGCTGTAAGCCACAACTTGACTCAACTCGTGGGGGAGCCAACGCGAGTGCTGGATACCCGTGGCGATTATGCGAACACCCTGGATCTGTTTTTGACATCCGAACCGAGTATTTATACCGTAGAGGATTCTGCGCCACTGGGATACTTAGATCACTGCTTGGTATCTGTCGCGCAAGCACTTGCATACCAAGCGAATAACCGGCCTAGGCAGCTTCGTCATGTATGGAAGTGTGGGGCTGCTAACTGGGACGATATGCGAGATTTCTCCGCATCCTTTCCATGGTCGGAGGTGTGCTTCGGAAACTCCGATGTTAACGCTTGCGCGGAGTCGGTATCAGAGATTATTCTCCTGGGGATGGAGATGTATATTCCACATTCCATCAAACGAAGTTCGTCTGATAAACCTTGGTTTGACAAAAAATGCGAGCTGATTACAGCGGCAAAAAATAGAGCTTTTAGGCAATGGCGCTCCAATCCCACCGATGTTAACAGAATGAATTTTGTTAGAATCAGAAACGCGTGCAACCAGGCGATTGATACCGTGAAGAAGGCTCACAAGGACAGGGTGATCAATAAGCTCCTTCGGTGCCCAACTGGTTCGCGCTCCTTCTGGTCAATGGCAAAGGCTATCAGCAGCAACTTTGCTTCCTCCTCTTCCCCCCCGTTGGTGACAGACAGCGGGACGTTAGTCACGAATCCAAAGGATAAAGCTAATGTGTTCGCGAATTTATTTTCGGCGAATTTAAACCTCGATCCCGGCCTTTTAGAGCCACCTGTGATCTCGCCGGTACAGTCTTCCATGTGGGATGTGAGATTTCGTCCGCGCACTATTCAACGCATTCTACGTGAACTGGACTGTAGGAAAGCAACCGGCCAGGACGGACTACCAGCAATAGTCCTTAAGAACTGTGCTACAGAACTATCGCCGGTTCTTGGCAGACTCTTCCGCTTATCTTATGCACGGAGGACCTTTCCTGCCTGCTGGAAAATCTCTCGAGTTCAGCCAATCCCAAAGACGGGAAAAAAGTGTCTCCCACAAAATTACCGTCCGATAGCATTACTGTCTATTTTATCTAGGGTAATGGAAAAAGTCATCAATACAGAGTTGGTTAAGTATTTGGAGTGCAGCGGACTTCTGAATGATCGTCAATACAGATTCCGTGGCAGGCGGTCCACGGGAGACCTTTTGGTACTTATAACCGATATATGGACATCTGCGATTGAACGGCATGGTGAGTCAAGGGCGGCCGCATTAGATATCTCCAGGGCTTTTGACCGCGTCTGGCACGGGGCATTGCTGAGCAAACTTCGTTCATATGGACTTTCCCAACAGCGACTAGACGAGGAGCTTCCTCGAAAATCGATCGACCCGGGTTATTGTGGACGGCGAGTGTTCGGATCTATATCCTGTTAATTCGGTGGTGCCCCAGGGTTCTATTTTGGCACCAACCTTGTTCTTGCTTCACATAAATGATTTGTTGGAGACAACGGATAACAAAGTGTTCAGTTTTGCGGATGATAGTACGCTTGTTTCCTCCTTTTCGAGTGATCGGCCGATTGGTGCATCAACGTCGCACCAGCTGAGATGTAGACAGATTGACTCTCTGAATCAGGATCTAGATAAAGTCCTGCAGTGGGGAAGGGCTGATCTTGTCGACTTCAACGCAACGAAGACCGAGTATACAACATTCACAAAGAAAAGTGGATCATCGGTTCCACAGCTGATGATGAGTGGCCGGGCGCTCGAGGCTGGGGAAAGTTTGAAATTTCTTGGCGTCATGGTCTGTGGGAATGTATCATGGCATAAACACGTATCGGGTATCGCCAGATCAGCCTCAGGAAAACGGAGTTATCTTTTTAGAGCCAAGAAATATTTTACTCCGGCCCAACTTCTTCTCCTATATAAATCTCAAATTAGATCTGCGCTCGAATATTGCTCTCATGTTTGGAGCTCGGCTCCTAAACATACCCTCGACCTACTTGAGAGCGTACAAATGGTTTATATGCGCTCCACAGGACAATCCGACGGATCGCACCAGTTTGTGGTTCATCTCCCAACGGCGCGAACATCCCTGTATCAGAACTCGTTTCGTTACAGAGCGGGGAAGCTGTGGAACTCCCTTCCCACGCGAGTGTTCCCGGAGCGTTAAAACCTGCAACTGTTCAAAAAGAACTGCAACAGTTATTTGATGGATAACACAAGAAGCTAGAGGTAAGAGCCCTCTTATAGTTTCTGGAGATTTCAACGCATGCGCAGCAGAAGGACCAACAGTAGAGGCCAGGCACTACTCGAAGCCTGCGCAGTCCTACATGTGGTGTTACTTAATGATGGTGTCTAATATATATATATATTACCACACGGGGGATTCATCACTGGCAGATTGCCCAATAAATCCCAGAAAAATGGGAGGAAAAAGTAGGAGCTCGGTGCGGAGCTGCTCGATTATATACCGGAAGACCAAATCGCACAGTTTGACGCAGGGGCCGATGCCAACAGGCAGGCTGGAAAAGTCATGAAGTTGCTAACTACCGGATGTGATGCTTCTATGCCACGATAAAAACAACCAGCAGGGGCTATCAAACCAGTGTATTGGTGGTACTCAGAAAGCGCCCTTGTGCGGTCGGAATGCAACAGGTTAAGACGCATTTTCCCTGAGAGAGAAAGTATTTCCCTCAACTAGGGAAAAGATTTACCTACGACCAGAGAAACATAAAGTCTCTCTTGTGGGAACAGAGAACTAGATCTCGTAATGCAGATCATGGTGGTGTGTGTGAGATCGATCGTTGAGATCAGATTGTTTACATATGCACGGAGGCAATAGCAAAACAAAGCAGGCAGGCAGCAAGGACAAAGAGATCGAGAAGAACGTTGTCTATGAAGTACATCGCATCTAAATAAATAGACAACGATACTTCGAAGAAATGTGGTAAGAGAAAAGATGAGACGAGGGCATCATAAAAGTCTTAGATGAGTAAATATACGAATAGAAATTGGGAAAGGTGCTAATGGTTGCAATACTTTATACAATGAAAATTGTATGTCGTATCTTGGGTCGGTGGCCAAAACGAATTGCTTGCATTTGTATATGCTGGATAATTAGTTTGTGGCAAAGGCGAGGGATCATGGTCGGGTATATGCCAGCTGAACAAACAAGCTGCCCGACGCTGCTTGGCAGTTGGACAATGAATCGATGTGTATGTAAGGCAAGTTGTACACCTTTTAGGCTGGGAATAGCCTTATATGTGAACCGATAAGTTTTCTTTTCAGGAATATGCTGTTTGGAACAGAATTCTTAAGAGGAATCTTGAATTCGAATAAATGAATGCAGGTAAGAATTCTCTTCCAGGAGCTTTTAGATAAATACATTTGGGGAATTTTATTGCGTGAAGATTTTACATGTGCTTAATGTGATTGCATTAGCAGAAAGTTGATACAGACTGAATAGAAGTTATGGTGGTGTTTCGCCAGCTGGGAACCGCAACTCCGATGTTGCCGATGGTTCGCCAACTGGGAAACAGCAAAAAAACAGCAATGATTCTGCGTCGATTAGAACAGCAATAGTTTGCGTTGTAGCCCATCGAATAATGTTTTCGTGGTCGTTGACACTTGACCAGGAAGGCAAATAACAAATGTGTCACCATGGACACAGCAAATGACTGCCGCATTGGGCACAAAAGAAACATGTTTTTTAAAGCACCAATTTTAACTTTATATCACATTAAAGACGTTCACATTCATAAAACAGGTGCTGAAGGCACCGTAAACAATTTCAATTCAACCAAAACGTTAAAATATACAGGTGCTGCAAAAACCATATACAAAGCAAATCAGAACATTGTAAAAAACAGTAACACGGAAACGTCACACGAATAGACAATTTTGCTTTTGTCTATTCAGCAATAGGTGGCGTTCCGTGTGGTATGTTTTTTCGGAATGGTGTACTGTGGTATATGTTGCGGAACTGCAACATCTTCTCGGGCCGAGACGATGGACCCAGTAGTAGTCCTCCTTAGTTGGCGTCACCACCTGGTGTCAGCGCCGTGGGAAGTGGCGGTTGGGTTTGGTTGAGCTCAGAGCCCTTAATGCTCGTATTGCTCATACACCGGTACGGTAAAACGGTAGGGTGGCAAAATTAATTATATTGTTATACTATATATGTATTCTATTAGTTGATTAGGTTATAGAGTATACTTGGTTATGGGGCCGTAGTATTATTTATAGTATCAGTGTGTGTGTGTGTGTGTGGGTCGTTGTTTATTGTTGATAGTCTCCGACATGTTGTGGAGAAGTGCCTGGCAGGCGATATTTGCCGCATCAGCTGCGGCAGTGATGTGATTTGTGTGTTTAATGTTAAATGTTGGTTGGATCGTACATCCCTGGTGTCATCGATGAACTTCTTGGACGTAGTCCTCTGCTTGGATCGTGGATCCCTCTGTGTCATCGATGACCTTCTTAGACGTACTCCTCTCTTTGGATCGTGAATCCATTTGTAGAATTATATGTGTTGGACGTAGTCCCATGTCGGATCGTGAATCCGTAAGTAGTATAAATATTTTGGACGTAGTCCCCATTGGATCGTAAATCCATTAATAGAATGAGAATATCTTGGACGTTGTCCTATGTTGGATCGTAGATCCATTGATATAGTATAAATACTTTTGACGTAGTCCTATGATAAGAATATATTGGACGTAGTCCCATGCTGGATTGTACATCCTTAAATAGTTATTGAGCGATGTGGTCGTCAATATGTTGAAGGTGATGGGTTGTAATTCCACCATCTTCTAAGTATGTCCAGCCTGTGCCGCTGCCAGAAATGTTAGGTATCCCGCCAACCGCATAGAATCATCTGCGACTCGAATCCAATTTGATTGCTCTGGCTGATGCTGTTGCAGTTGGGGATATGTCCCATCTACGCCGCTAAACCAATGCTCGACGTTGGGCGAGTTTCTTGATGGGAACTGAACCCTCTGTCGGCAGCGTTACCTTTGGTCGTATTTGATAAACTGATAGAATGATGGTGCTGGACATGGTGTCTTTTTCCATTTGGAATGTTGTGGTTGAATCCTTGCGGCATATTTTGTTGAATTAGACTGGCACTTGATTGAGCCAGAGAGGTTGCGCATCCAGGTTGCTATCAGGAAGAATACTCTGCTAATTGATAGAAGCCTTCGTTCAATTGTGTCGCAGTATGCAATAGTCCCAAAGCCAGGTACCTTTCTTCTTCGTTGACTGGTGGCTGGACCATGTGTTCACTATTCGCGCTCCGTTGATTGGATTTCCCGAAGGGTGCCGGCATCTTTCCTATTCTTCTCCTTCTTTATTCTCTAATTTTGGCACCGAAAGCCTATCTTAGACACCGACTCCGTTGGAGTGGTGCCCCCGTGGCAGCTATGTGCAATGGGCGGTGTTAAGAGGGTGCCCCCAGAGCATTTCGTCCAGGCGGCGAAAGGTGAAGAACCCCAGACACGTGACAGCGATGTGCCTGAGTGGCGAGAGCGGCAAAATTAGGATGCTCGAACGATGAATCCAGGTAACGAGAATCGGTGAACTCCAAATCCGCAACAGTTTTCCGTAGACATGCTTTCCGAGGGGTGCCGGCATCTTTCCTTGTTCCTCGTTTTCTTTATCCCTTAATCTTACAACCGAAAGCTTATCTTAGACACCGACTCCGTTGGAGTGGTGCCCCCGTGGCAGCTACGTGCAATGGGCGGTGTTAAGAGGGTGCCCCCAGAGCATTTCGTCCAGGCGGCGAAACCGAAGAACCCCAGACACTTAACAACGATGTGCCCGGGTGACGAGAAGCGACAAATCCTGGATGTGTAAACGATGCGCCCAGGTTTCGAGAAGCGGTGCCCAGGAACGGATGTGTATGATGCGGTGAAATCGCATCTCGGATTTCTTGGCCGTATTCACCTGTAATTCGATTTTTGGGATGATACTGCAAGTATAGGACCGGATGTGCCCTTGTTGACAAACCTTTTCTTGATACTGACCCCTTAGATTTGATTGAATTGTCCTCTTGACTTTTTTGCCCGATGGGCCATCGTCCTCTTCTTGAGGTTCTTTTAATGTGCGCGGGGCGTATTTAAGTGGTAGCGTGGGTCGTTCCAAGTACCTGCAACTTCATTAAAAAGAGAAGCCGAATGATGTCCTCAATCCAAACCCTGGAATTGATCGAATATTTCTTGAGGTACCTGCAGTGAATTCTGTAAAATTAAGCCAAATGAAACAACCTTGGATGTCGAACAGTGGACTGTACTTTGTATTTGTTTAATTGTGTATTAATTAAATTGTTGGTTAACTGTGTTATTTAAATTGCTAAATAATAGTAATTTATGGACTGTAATTTGTATTTGGAAGAATTACTAGCTTTTCGTTTATTGATGATGACTTGTTCGACTTGTATGTTAAAGTTAAAATATAAGTTGGATCGTAAATCCATCTATATCATCGATGACTTCTTGGACGTAGTCCTCTTTTGGATCGTGAATCCCTCTATGTCATCGATGAACCTTTGAACGTAGTCATACGCGTTCCACCCGAATGAAACGAAAAAAATGTTGTTTTATTTATATTGGAAGTTTATAATGTTGGTAAAAATAGGAAATATCTATTAAATTATTCTATTTACCATCGATTGCAATAGAAAATTATTAAAATAAAGCAGAAATTAGTTTATTTTCACAAGAGTGATGAACCACCTAATCAGTACGGGCTCGGATATGTCTGGTCCGATTGAACTCTAGAAATATATATGTGGTAAGCATATTCCACTTGACCATGACGTCTTCGTTTTTCAGAAGCATATTTGCCAGAGTTCCAATTATGAAGTGCTCCATCCCTTTGATTATCATCAACGCTTGGTGATGTAATACCTGCATCAGATTCCCATAGTTGTTATCAGGATCTAATTGCATAGCTTTCGTATAGGCGTCTATGGCTTCATCGTACTTTCCTGTATTGATTCGGCCATATGCTTTGAGGTAATTTGGATTGTAGAATAATGCAGAGTTGCAGTCTTTAATCGCACGATCATTTTCTGTTACACGGATATAAACTGCAGCTCGATTACAGTAGAATATTGGGTTTTCCGGATCGAGACTAATTGCCCGGTTGTCTTGGACTACTGCTTCTTGCATTCCTTCATCAGGCGGTTGCCTTTATTCTTAATCTGTTCGGCTGTTTCAAGGAATTGCTGTTGCGTTCGATAAACATTGATTGGCACTTCGCATAAATCTAACTTTGCGGCCTAGTTTGTAATTGCCGTTCTTGATTCCAAATCAATGTCGACACTCAGTTCATGTTAGAAACTAGAATAGTCCCGAGTCACTGCACGATCCTGTTCTTGATATACGAAGGTGATTGTTTCCCGTTTCACGATTTCTTTGTTTAAAATTATTATTGAATTCATTTGCTTTTGTTTGTTCTGCGTATTTCCATTCATTGGAAATTCAGCAACAATTATTGAAAGCGGTTAGCTTAACCTTAATTTCCGTCCTTTTGTTGATTTAATTAATACTTTATTTAGTTTTGATGATGAAAATAGTGTGACGTCAACACGTAGATTTAATCCCAAAGCACGACACAGCACAACACTCCTTAAGTTAGGATCCATTCGGATCGCTAATTAATTTATAATAAATTATAAAATGCACCCTACCTTGTTTCGGCGTGTAGCTCCCTCGTTGAGGTTTTTGTATGTTGGACGTGATCCTATGGACGTAGTCCAATTTTGTGGCGCCTTGACTTGTTCCTGATACGGATGCAAAATCCCTTGGTTGTGGCGCCGACTTCTTGCTCGGATGTTATACATCCGGCTCCGAAGGACCATAATGTTTCGCCAGCTGGGAACCGCAACTCCGATGTTGCCGATGGTTCGCCAACTGGGAAACATCAAAAAAACAGCAATGATTCTGCGACGATTAGAACAGCAATAGTTGGCGTTGTAGCCCATCGAATAATGTTTTCGTGGTCGTTGACACTTGACCAGGAAGGCAAATAACAAATGTGTCACCATGGACACAGCAAATGAATTATATCACATTGAAGACGTTCACATTCATAAAACAGGTGCTGAAGGCACCGTAAACAATTTCAATTCAACCAAAACGTTAAAATATACAGGTGCTGCAAAAACCGTATACAAAGCAAATCAGAACATTGTAAAAAACAGTAACACGGAAACGTCACACGAATAGACAATTTTGCTTTTGTCTATTCAGCAATAGGCGGCGTTCCGTGTGGTATGTTTTTTCGGAATGGTGTACTGTGGTATATGTTGCGGAACTGCAACAGGTGGTTTTTTAGGAAAGCGAACTGTGGGGTTTGGCGGAACCGCCACAGTAACACCTACCCACAGTTGCATGTGGAATTCGTCAACAAACGGAAAGAGTTGAGGAATGTAATCTGCAAAAGTAAATATGAGGCGTTCTGCTCCCTAAGGGATGAAAGAGAGATACCTCCCGTGACCACCGAAGAGGTGCTCTTGGCTGCAAGGGTTGTCAAAAAAAAAACCAAGACCCCGGGACTGGATGGTATCCCTAACGCTGTAGTGAAGACTGCGCTAACAAAAAAGCCGGAAGTCTTCAGCAGTCTCTTCACAACCTGCTTTCAAACAGGACAATTTCCTAAACGATGGAAAAAACAGCGGTTTGTGCTTATACCCAAAGGAGTCAAGAATCCAGTAGCGCATTCGTCTTATCGCCTGTTGTGGATGCTAGACACAACAGAAAAACTGCTTGAGCGAGTAATTGCCACTCGCCTGGACCAATTCACTGAGGGGACATAGGGGCTCTCTGAATGGCAGTAGGGGTTCTGGAAAGATAGATCAACCGGTAAGGCACTATCTGTGGTGTGCGACATCGCTTGTAATGCGATAGCTGGAGCACGATGGCTAGGAGGTACGAAAAAATATTGCGCGGTGGTGACACTAGATGTTAAAAATGCACTTAACTCTGTGAACTAAAATCGGATTCTAGAAGCGTTGGGCAATCTAAGAGTGTCACCCTACTTGGTGCGTATACTAGCAAACTATCTCTCGGATAGAAGACTGCTGTATGATACAGATGAGAGACCACCGGAATATCAAATACCAGCTGGTGTACCTCAGGCATCTGTATTAAGTCCGCTGTTATGGAATATCATGTATGATGATGTAGTGCTCCAAAAAGCCCTACCATCTTTTTCCCCCATTCCTAATCCAAAATCCCAGCAATATTACCCTAAAACCCAAATTCCTATCAAAACCTGAAAAAAACCAAACATGATCCAAAATTGGCTTGCCCCCACGGCATAATTAAATCCAAAATCAAAATTAAAATTAAAATTCACAATAAACGAATCCAATATTCGTTTATTGTTCTACATTTGCTCCACAGCATCACCCAAATCCAAAATTCAGAGATCGTTATCTCTATCCCAAAAATTCCATTGAGTTAAAACAAACAAAAAACTCAAAAGCCGATACATTCACACATCTGCGCGATAGTTTCATAAGAATTCAAGAAATTGATTTCTTATCTTGTGTAAATACAACATCTCGCTCGAAATACCCAAAAGATCGAGATTGTTGCACGAAAATGTGTATCTTTGGGATACAATTTTCGATTCCTTTTCCTTTATAAAGGAATAGTCAAGTGATCTCCGGGCCGCAGTATAATACCATTAATTGTCCCTGGAGGAAGTACCCCAGGAGTGGCCGCAGTTAAACATAATTAATGGTCCCGATAGGACTAGTAGCGCCGCAGTCTAATACCATTCATTTGTCCCTGAAGGAGGTGCCCAGGAGAACCATTTAAAAATAAACACTGGTATTTACCAAAAGAAGAAAAGCGAGACTTTTTAATAGTTTTTCATTGAGCTGACAACTGGTAAGTACAGCCGTGGTATCTCCACAAAGAGAACAACAACTGATACCGAAGCATCACCTGGCCCCCACGGAAGACCAAGTGAGGACATCAAGACTGAGGCCAAACCAAAAGGACGTTGCTCTTCCCTCAGGTATATGAGGAAGCGCGGTAACGAACCCTTGTAGGACAAGATTTCAGGAGCGGTCTGTTTTAAGAGATTGCCTTGTCCTTTTAAGGATCAGGAGACTCGCCTCCTGAAACTAACCCCTACTAAACACAGCAATGATATGCTCAGGGTCAATGTACCAGAAGGGGTTAGAATCATTGGGTATGCAGATGATTTGGCAATAGTGGTCGTAGCTAAACATCTAGATGACCTGGAGAATATTTGCTCCCAAGCAATCCAGAGCATTAAATGCTGGCTAGTTATAGCCGGACTGAAACTAGCTGGACATAAGACAGAGGCAGTTTTAATAAGCAGCCGCAAGAAAGTTGCACACCTTAATTTGAAAATAGAAGGACAAATAATCAGATCCAGTCCCTATATTAAATATCTTGATGTTATACTCGACAACAGGTTGAGCTTCAAGGAACACCTGAGGAAAACGGATGAAAAAACGGCAAGAGTATGCAAAGTTTTAGGGACTGCTACCCAATGTTGGAGGAGCCCGGCCCCACATAAGGAAACTTATAACCAGTGTCAACACCTCCATTATAATGTATGCAGCTCACATATCGATAGGAGCCGCACAGTATAAGAAGTACATAAGGGGATTGAAACTCATCACATAGGTTGGTATCACTAAAAGTATGCTGTGCATTCCGAACGGTATCCGAGGATGCTATAAATATTTTGGCCGGGAGGACACCACTTGACATTGCAATTAAAGAAAACGCTGCCTTGCATAGGGTCTCCCAAGAGAATCCTCGGAGAAAGCGGCCACAATTAGAGGTCTCAAGCCTAGGGGAATGGCAACGAAGGTGGGATTCTTCCACCAAAGGAAGATGGACCCACACCATGATACCTGATATAGAAAGATGGGTGAAAAGAAAACATGGCGAGCTGACTTACCACCTGACTCAGCTAATATCAGGACATGGATGCTTTCGGCAATACTTGCACAAGTAAAATCATGCGAATCACCCGTACTGCTTGTATTGTGAAGGCAAAATAGAAAATGCATAACACGTACTCACAGAGTGCGTGAGATTCGGGACCGCACGAACGATTTCGGAGAGACATATGAGACGAACAGTTACTCCGGGAGGAGTAATAGAATACATGCCGAGTTCAAAACAGGCATGGTCCGTAGTAAAGGATGTTCTATGTGACATGATGCAGCAGTTGCGATGCGACGAGAGGAGTAACATATAAACTCCGTCCCGCCCCGCTATCGAATATCTAAAAGAAATCTCCGCGGAGATCAAAGAGAATATGTGCTTGGCGGGAGGTAGTTTTAGTCGGTAAAAGTCCGGCATGCCTCTGAATCGGTCAGAGGTATCTTTTGAAGATTTCCACCTTCCTACCGAAAAGAAAAAGGGAACTCTTACAACTTTGTTGATTTTGTCAATTGTGGTAGTGATGTGTTTTTGGAAGATAAGTTTGTTATCTAGAATAATTCCTAGATATCTACAATCTTCCGACCAATCAATATCAACAGAGCACATACTGAGTGGAGTGCCATTTGGTAGGTAGCAGTGTTTCCTACATCTTGAAAACCAGACAGCTTGTGTTTTATTACAATTTATTTTTATTTTCCTCTTCCTGAAATAAATTACTGGAGTATCAAGGGCTGCTTGCAAAGAGGTCTAGACGTTAGTGAAAAAAGCACCCGACAATAAAATGGCCGTATCATCGGCAAACATAACTACTTGAAAGTTTCCACCTAGACATGGTAAATCTGAGACAAACATCGTGAATAATATTGGTCCGAAAACCGAGCCTTGGGGTACACCATAATAGATTTGGTGAGTAGAGGATTTGTCGTTCCTATAGGCTATACTAATAACATATTTTCTCGAACGAAGAAAGCTCTGAATAATTTTAATAAGCAGTTTTGGCAGCTTAAGTTTTAGTAGCTCATAAATCAAGGCATCGTGCCATACCGAAGCAAATGCTTTTTCAATGTCTAGAAGAACCAGTCCCGTTGACTCCTGTCGATAAATTTACTAGCTATGTGGTTTTTAATGCGCAAGACTTGGTGGATTGTGCTCTGACCACTACGGAAACCGAACTGAAAGTTAGGTAGGATATTATTAGCTTCCACGAAACGATCAATTTTTTCCAGACAGGTAAGTAGACTAATAGGTCTGTAGCTTTCGGGGCTATTCTTCGGTTAGCCGGGTTTCGTGATAGGAATTTCTTTCGCTGTTTTCCAACACTCAGTTTCAAATCTGCATGAATGAAAACAAAGGGCGAGTAAGAATAGAAAACCACCTCTCAGAACCATTTCAAATCCGGGATGGACTAACACAGGGGGATGGCCTCTCACCATGTCTCTTTAACCTTGACCTGGAGTATATCATCAGAAAGGTACAAGACGACAACATGGCCGGATCATCCCTGAACGGGGTCACACAAGTGCTCGCATATGCGGATGACATCGCCGTTTAGGGCGATAATCTAGAAACTGTTAGTAAAAACTGTGATGTCATCATGCAAGCGGCAGAAGAGGTGGGCCTAGAAATAAATGAAGACAAAACAAAATACATGATTACGGCGAGGGCAGGCGGACCTCAGAGAACACACATAAACGTTAGAGGTAAGATATTTCAAAAAGTTAAAAAATTTAAATATCTGGGAACGATACTGACCGCCAGTAACGAAATGTCGAAGGAAATTAACAAAAGACTGCATTCCGGCAACGCTAGTTGGCACGCAGTCAGTAAACTGCTGAAATCCAGACTGCTATCACGTAACATAAAGCTCCGTGTCTATAGAACCATAATCATGCCGATTGTTCTATATGGATGCGAAACATGGGCTCTCACAAAACGGGAAGAAAACAAATTCTGCGTATTCGAGAATAAAGTTTTGAGGGGTATCTTCGGAGGTAAATATGACGAGGAGTCAGGACAATGGAGGAAACTCCACAACCACGAATTGGAAGAGATAGGACCGTGCATTGAATTATTGACGGTAGACCAACGGGAAAGAGACCGACAGGACGGCCGCAACAGAGATGGGAGGACAATGTTAGGTTTGACCTTGAGGAGGGCGGATCGAATGGTCAAGCGTGGAAGGAGAGTGCCCAGGACAGGGAACGATGGCGAAGCCGAGTCGGTGAGGTCATGAACTTCCGGGTTCCTACAGGCCAATATATAATAATAATAATATGACTAAGTTCCTTTGCAACTATTGTTATCTTTATTATAATCGTAACTTTCTGTATGAAAATTGTACAATTTAAAACAATTCCGGAGAATCGAAAAACTAGCAAAGAAATTACGTTACAACAAAATGCAACATACCTCTCTGCTGTGAAAAGCTTCAGAAAGCAGAGAAGATTGACAAGCGTTAAGTTAAGTTGGTACAAAGTCAGTTAAGTTTAAGTCGGCGGTCTAAAGATTCGACTCCAAAATCTTTGAAGAGATTAAGAGTTAAATTACCCGGGGGGTTCGATAAATCAGTGACGTTTTGAATAAAACGTGTTTTTTCCAGCAAATAAGCATTTTATTTCTTAACATAATGTCCTTTTGGCTCAATAAATTTAACCCAGCCCTTTTCCAACTTTGTTATTCTTTCCAAATAATAGGTTTCCTCAAGGCCCTCAAAATAGGCGTTAGTTTCTGCCATGATCTCTTCATTCAAATCTTTTACCGCCCAGCCATTTCTTCAGAGTTGGAAACAGAAATTAGTCGCAGGGGCTACATCTAGAGAATATGCTGGATGGGGTAGTAGTTCGCGGACCACTTTATGGACTTTGCTTGATTATGCTTAATGAGCACATGAAATTCAGTTTTTTTTTTCCATTTTCGTTAAACGTCATGAGGTTGTCTGGTTTCAATGGCTGTCAAACACAAACTAAATGCCGCGGCTTGCTCGGGCTTTGACAGGGGGTTATTTATCGGTGGCAACTGACGACAGTGTTGCATTTAGAGTTACTGTGTCGGAAATTAAAAAGTTCACTGACTTATCAAACTGCCCTCGTATTACTCTAGTGTTAGAAAACCGTTAGATTTAAGTGACACAGTCGTTTGTATAGTGTATATTAATATTTGGTAAATTTAGATATCTATAACAGAAAAGAGTGTTTACTTAAATAAATTGTTTCTGTTCCTTTTCACTTCACTGTATTTTGTTTCAATTAAAATGTAAAAATGGTTAGGTTTAAGTTGCGCGAGTTAACGACCTGCACAAGAATCTTATGGAAAATATCAAACGCTCATACAAGATAAGACTCTCACGGAAAATAACAAATGCTGATATAAGATACGACTCTTACGGAAAACGCCAACAAGATAAGACTCTCACGGATAATACTGTGGGCGTTCTCTATATCACATGGAGAACCAACCCACAATTCCTAGCTAACTTCGAGCGCTAACAGCGGGTCACCCTAACCCAACTTGTAATCCATGCGCAAACACGCAAAAACACATCCCAATACGCAACAGCAAACGTCCCAAATCCGCAATTGCCTACATCCCCCAACTTACCAAGAACCCATTTCCCAAGCTGTAATAAACGTATTTCCTCGCTTGTAACCAAGCAACATTTAGATTCCCCGAAAATCATTTCGGCTCCCATCCTACCCAATACCAATTCCCCTTACTGGCGAGTCACCAGCACGATGCGTTGCATTTCCGCGAAAAAACCATCGCAACGACCAAAACCCACATCCCTTCGTCTAACCGACAACGCATGCCCATATTTGGTCGTATTTCCAAACCAACTTCCTCGTATGCATAGCGATAGAGGAATTTAACTCAGCCTGTACGGCAATGATTCTCCGAAACTAAATTTCCTATGCAAGCATAGCAACCCCCTTCAAAGTACCTAGTAAATGGCAGTGAGTTTATTTTAGCTATGACTCCACTGCCACGACGCGACGAACTTTTCCTCGCTTGCAATGAGTCAGCCGAGTTTCAACAGCCTACGCGACGAGAACCTTTTTTTATCCCCGGAGGAGTCGAGCCCTACGGTCGTGCCGTTCCGTTCCCTTTTCACCGTTTTAAAACAGTCCGTGGCGAACAGTTGGCGTATCAGTAGTGTGATTGTTTATAAGTGTTGTGCACGGCGTGGAGTGTCCTTTGTAAATTCACGCGTAATGTTACGATTGCAAACATTATTTACGTCTAATTTCACGATTGCAAAAATTGTACGATGTCAACCACCGGATAGACTACAACTAAAATAGACTAAAGTGAAGTATGATTTAATTAAGAGACCATTATGTCGGGTGTCTTTGTAAATTTGCGGCTAATTTCACGATTGTACAAAGTTGCGCACTGCAAACTATTGAATAAGTGCCAGTATTAAGATAGACTAGAATAAAACCCAGTTGAATAAAGAACCATTTGCTACGTAAACTGTGTTTCTCGTCTTACTTATTCCTCGTTTGGCGATCATTTGTTCCTGCTTTTAACCTTCCCTCGGCGGCGAGCAGTGTTCCATTTAGCAGTTTTGGTGGGGGTTTCGCAGTCTCAGTTCGGTAGGAGTGTAGTGAACCCGTGCCATACGTTGGCATCAAAACCTCTCCCCCACAATACCTAATGCTGGTCCAACTCTCTTGGGAACCGATATAAGATTTGGTTGGGAACCAAGCTAAGACCTAGCTCCAAGTATAAATACCAAATGTAAAACCCAGAAGAGGGCACATAGATCCAATATTTAAGTATCTTTAAGACACAAATCAATAAAGAACATCGGTCCCGTGAAATATTGTTTTTTGTCTTCGTTATAATTGGTAAAATTAACTCCCGCATGTTTATTTGTGTTTAGTCTTTATCATCCATCTATTTGAATATAGAAAAAAAAATTTATAAGAATGCAGAAAAAAAATCAATTTAGTTTTTCATAAAAATATTTGAAAAGAAAGCAGATTGTAATATACTAATATTTCAACAACAAAAAATCGATGAACAGGTGCACCAATAGCTTCAAAGATTACATTTGTGAGTTACCTTGCTAATCAATTTAACTTTTCCACTCACCATCTTCCCAACAGACATCTTTGATCTATTAAACGCAAGTTATTAAGCTAATTTGGAGCAGCATTTGAATGCCGTTAAACCCATTGTTATCCGCTCAAAAACGTGCCCCGATTCACCCTACAAATGATTCATTTAAAATTAAGCAATAAACTGCAAATAAATATCCTCACCGCATCCCAACGGGATGGCAAAATGAAAACAATTTGAAAATATAATTCGAGGAAATTTGATCATCTGTGTTGACATAGAGATCATCTTTCGTCATTGCCTCCTTGCCCTGGATTCATCATGCCAGTTGTCCTTGGTCCTTTGTTGGTTAATCGTCGTCGTCATCCTTCGTGAGTACAATGTCACAGATAAACAACCCGTAACCGTGCAGCAATGAATACAAATCACCATCACAAGTATTAAGTCAGCCTTAGGCAACAGAGGAGAAGAAGAATCCTGCCAAAAAGGATCAACAATAAATTCAATCCCTTTGGTGTTTAGAGTCGTCAGTCAGTTTGTTTGCCGGTGGAAGTAGGGTGAATTGTACAGCGATGACAAATAATATAATTTGCACCCTTAATTGCAGGACTAAATTCATGGGGTGACATACCCGCTCTACTTGAATACCGCAAAATACCGACAACGACAAGGATGACGAGGTATGGATGACGGCATAGGGAGGAAGGGTAATTTTGAACAATCATCTGTTCAGAATTAGTACCACTGTGTGTTGAAGGGTCTGAGGACCAAATAAACCAAAGATGAACAGATGGGCTAAACGACGGCACACGATACAATCAACTAAAGTCTAATGCACAGGACACAGAGTATTAGCTGAACCTTGGGCCGATGGAATACAATAGAAACCGATGCAGAGCTGTAAAGCAAACAAGAGTAAGGTGCATCTTGTGAGGGTGTCACCATTTACTAATGCAGTCCGATGCGTAACCATTTCAAGGCAATGCGTACATACTTCGAGATGAGTTATGAACATGTCCTTTGGACTCAACTGGAAGAGGATACGCTTGTTAAATAAATGTTTTCCTTTGGACGCCTTCATGCACAATGAGGCACTTCATCAAGTGGTTTATAAGTGACGATGGGCGTTACGTGATAGAGTGCCTGATGCTCTCTTCATGTTATGAAGAATGTGTCACTGGTTAGGTCAGTTGGAGCTATACTAATCTGGATACAGGCGTAATATACAGATAATTGTGAAGGATATGGAGATGTACTTAAGCTCAATATTGCCTCTCAGGTGTCAGAGGTAAATAATGCATATGTATATGTTTCAATATTGGTTGTTTCAGACAGACTCCTTCATAAACTGGTTCCTAGTAAAACAAGGAGCGAGGAAGAAGCTTACACCTATAGTTTATAGATGATAGACTTTAAATATTCAACTCGTCCTTTAATATTCATTTCATCAAAAAAGCACACAGCAAAACTTACATTTCTACACTAAATGCTAACAATTTTTTAACGACAGTCATTTTATTTCATTTTTTATAATACTACATTTATCGACTTTTTTAATTGTTTATATGAAAGCTTTTGGATTAATAACGATCGATTATTAATTGATGTAATATGAGGTTAAGATAATAAAAAAACACAAATGCAGAGCATGCTGCAGTCGCGTAGCTCGACTGAAGAACAATTGTCATAGTTAGTTTTTAATGTGAACCGAAGTGCATTTTTGTGGACACCAATTTAAAGTAACTTTATTTACCCTAATCTGCCAAAAAAACAAACGCGGGCAGATTACAATGTTATAAGTCCTTCTATTATTTATTCCATTAGCTGAGTTAATTTGTTTCAACCCGATTACATATTTTTCCTTTCTGTTTGTTATATAAATTGATTTTATTTGATTAACAATACAACTTTTGTATTTCAATATCTTTTTTTTTTGAGATAATTTTATTTCTCCCAGAAAACGTTGACAGTGACAAATTAGAAAATTTGTCTGATGCCAGGATTTCCTACTACAATCTATGTAATGTGTTTAAACATTAGCTGTTTCACCGTCTACTGTTGTGAAAAGTACGTTGTACCGCCATTCCAGCCCCCCCCCCCCCCCTCCCCCCGCCCACCCCAAGTAAGGAAGTCACTAAATAAATATGTAAGCTCTTGTGGCTGGTGTTGAGGAAATGTTGTGAAACTTACTTTATTTTTTATTTTTATTTTATATTATTTTTTTTTTGTTTTATTGTCCAGAGTTCCTGTTAAAAATGTCTTCTGTCGATACTGTTGTTACATATCGCTATACAACCCCCGCACTCAATCATTAATCACAGAAAATCACTCCCAACGAGGGGGGCGGGGGGTACACCTCGCTGCACAAATTCACCCCCCCCCCCCCCCCCCACTCCAAACCGATCGTTAATCAAGCACCCTCAATCCAATTAATCAATTAACGCTTCTTCCCACATGCAATTAATACTCTTATCGCACACGTTGTGACTCTTATTCCAATACTCTTATTAATTCCCCACTTATGACGCGTACTCGCTCTCCAAAGCTGCACGCTTCTCGGGTATCATGAATTCGTACTCACATTATACACGAAGCAACCACGGCAAATTAACATACAATCTCGTATGACACATTCTCGCTCCCCAAGACTACACGCCAGATGCCCATAAAACAAACTCCACACCTGGCACCCGGGCATTGCGCTTCATATCCGAAAACAGGTGTCACACAAGCAATTAATAACCATTTAGCCAAGCTTTGATCAAAATGCTGAGATCTGCGAAAAGACGGATATAAGAACAAAGGGGAGATCGATCGAACAATGGTTTGTATGTGGGCCATTGTGTTGGGTCAAATGCGAACCCCAATTAAGTAATTGCATGCAACTTAACTGGGACAACTAAGTGAAAATGAAAATATTGAGAAATCCGGATGACTCGCGCCAGGCAATTGGGTTTAGGTTCAAGGCCCCAGCTAAACGAAATGCATTGTTTGCACTTCGGCGCTCATAATTTGAATATAAAAAGTGGTTGCAAAGGGCATAAGAAGAGAATTAACAGTAAGCAGTTAAAGTATAATAAATAATATATATTTGGGGTTTCGATCCCCAAATCGTCCTTGTCGTCGAGAGTCTGCTCATTGAGGAGGCTGGAGTCGCTGGGGTCCCTGGGGGCGGCTGATGTTCTTCTTCTGGCGGCGGTCGATGTCGAAGTGGTGTATTCGCGCCAATTGTCCACACATGTGGCGTGTGTCAGCCGAAATTGGCGGGAAAGATCTGGCGTCGGTTCTCGTTCTACGTGTGAGCGAGACCAACGTAGTACCGCGTCGACTCCACGCCAATTCAGCAGTGACTCTCCTTTGTGTGTGAGGGTGACCGAGAGTGTGCTTGACTTAATTAGTCGAAAGCTACTCTCGGTGTGAGTCTTTGCTTACGGCGACTGTGTGGAGGTTGTGGATTGTGCTGATCCGCCACATATATACATTGTATTATACGAAATGATCTCCAACTAATAAAGATGTTGAAGGCTCAATAAAGTGTATTAATTGAATATTATCCCCAACCAATGAAGACGACCCGGAGCGGACCAGCCGACCACCACAGGACCTAACAGCCTCAAACAGTATCCCCCGAGCAATATCATATCATTGGCGCAGGCGGCATACATACAGCCGGTGCCAACTTTAAAATATCATATGTTGATACCTTCACGGGTATTACAGTGTACTAAGTGAATTTGTTTGGTTCTAGGATTTGTGTATCATTCCTGCCGTCTAGCTGGCCCGTTTAGGTCTGAATAGACTCGGCCGTTGAAACTAACTCGGTCGGGAACTATGTACGGACGGTTGTAAGGAGGTCCAAGAGGCTTCTTAATTTTATCCCCCCAAACAAGAATGTGTATATAGTCCCTCAAAGTAGGGTCAACAAATATCTTTTTGGTCCCATCCCTAGCTATCGGAGTTGCCCTGACTATATGCATTAGTTCGCATAAATCGAATCTATGGCAGCTCATCTCTACGAAGATCTCTCCTGGTAAAAGCAGATTGATACCACACGTCAACTCTGCAGCGGACGCTATCAGATCTTTTTTGATGCCTGTTCTTAACTATAGGAGAACGGATGGCGAAGTGTCAGAGTGGTTGAGTAAAATGCTATTGCGTATTTTTGCAACAGATGATGCCAGTATAATTTTGGCAATACTGGAGTCATTCAGACGTATGTCATTTATCGGTTGACAGCTTGAACTCCATTCTTAGCCAAAATTGAGGGTTTTGGTTGAGTTTTGGAAATTTTATAACAAGTTGAAGATGGAAGATCATATCGCCATATTTTACTCTTTCACTTCGGTAAAGAAAAGCACCTGCGTCAAACTTGTGAAAAACAGGGTAAAGTTAACGGTGACGATACTCTATAAGAATAGCAGTGCCAAAACTGGTTTAAGAAATTCCGAGCTGAAACTTTTAATATCAAAGATGCTCCACTTGAAAATAGTGGTACTGATCATGTCAAACCTACGTTACTCAACATGAGAGATTCTAGAAACATTGAACATCAGTCAAAAAGTGTTCACTTTCACCCTAAGAAGCTTGGATGCGTAAGCAAGTTCGATATTTGAATTCCTCATCAACTCAAAGAAGTACATTTGACGGCGCGAATAAACATGTGCGATATGCTGTTGAAACGTGAAGAAAAGGATAACTTTTTGAAAAGAATGATAGCCAGTGATAAGACGGGGATTTACAACAATGTGAAACGCTAACGGTCTTCGTCCTGGCATGATGATTCGCATAAATAACTTCAATAGCAGAACTTTACCGAAGAACGATTATGCTGCCATTGTGGTGTTTTTCGAGCTCGTACCAAAGAACCGAATAATCAATTTGGATGAGTACTGTCGACAACTGGTCAGTTTAAACGAATTTTCTATCCAGAAACGTTCTTGAGCTCGTCAACCGTAAAGAAGTTGTGTTCCAACAGGCAACGTGAGGCCACACACATCTTCGGTGACCCGTCAAAAATTATTGGTGCTTGGATGAAGTATGTTGCCCTACCTAGCCATGACATTACGCCGTCTAACTTCCACTTATTTGACTCTCTTAAAAAACCCATTGGGTGGAATAACGTTACATTCAGATGAGACGGTAAATTAGTCAACATCCTTATCCACGTCCTCTCCTTCCTTATCCACTTCCTCTCCTTCCGCTCGCGGTGCTCTGACATTTAAGGGTTCTCCAAAATCCCTTTTTGTGTGCGCGTTAGTGTAAAAAAGGAAAAACCTTGTTTAGATTTTCACCAATGAAGACAGGTGTTAACGGTGCGACTAATAATGATGTGGAAGCTCTGTGTGAGAAACGACAATAACTCTCCATTCTCTACACTAGAGGTGTTAGTTTATGTCACAACCAATTAGTTTCGATTAAACTGAGTTGCGACACAAGAACTAATGACGCCAATTCAGGAGAATAGTACAACCGTACTGCTGTTGATCTTGAACACCACAAAAGCCCGGGAGAGAAGAGCAGCGATCATGTTGTGGCGAGAAAACAAAGAACTAATGGAATGGAGCGATAAGGAGAGAAAAAAAGACAAAGAGGTGACGGTTCGGAAAAGTTGAAATAACGTTGATCATCAAACAAAGAAAATAAAAAAAAATAAAAACGAATATACGGGAGGAGAAGGAACTGGAGTTTTATTCCTGTGCGCAACGAGAAAAAAAAAGAAAAAAAAAAAAGAAGCAAAGATTGCTTAATGACGGAAACGCTGCTGAAAAGAAGAATCGCTGTTTGTTATCTTCTCCATAACACAAGGAAACGATATCAAAGTGGAAGGATGAGACAGAATAAGTTGGTGCCGTGGGTTCCATTACGTGAAGTGGATTGCTGATCAGATAATTTATAAAAGATTAACTGACTAGATAAAACACAAGGTATAAAAGGAAAATAAAATCGATACGACACAGAGGTACAACTAATGAAGATAGGATAAATATTGTACAAATTCTCATAATTATAACAAATGAATAATAAACGAATTAATTTAAGGAAAAGTTTCCTAAACAAAATAATACAGTCCATTAATAGCACACCACAGCACGGAATTAACAACAGGTCTTTCTCCAAGGGGAGAATTATGAAACTTCCCGAAGTTGCCAAAAGATCAACGAACAAAACGAATGATTTCTGCCTGTTGTATAAATAAATGATTTTAAAAACAGACAAAAAATATGCAACGACTTTATACTCATATTGTCGTTTTGACATATTATTGATTCTTTCAATATTCGGTGCCAATGTTCTATCAATACGTTATATGCCAGATGATGCCCTATTAACCGGCTTCTATGACAATCAAGTAAGTTTATTAGTTGTCTAAATATGTTTGCCCCAAACTGCGATTCCCGATCAGACATTGACATTGATGTACTGCGAAAAGTGCAACCTCAGTTGAACACAACTCCTTTGTGACACCCTATGTTGTCATTGTTCGCAATGGTGATATATGAGTGTCCTCTCGTTAGCGGTGGTAGTTCTACTATATCAATTTGGACGTGGGCGAAGCGTGCTTGAGGCCACTTGAAATCGGCTGCTTGCAACACGTTATACGAATTTATCTTGCTAGACCACTGCGGCAATAGCTTATCTATTTGGATGGGACTAGTTATACTAGGTTCCAAAGCCTACCTGTCGAAGTTTTATGGGAATACGAGAGCGAGTAGGTCTGGTTGAGACATCACACGAAATATTGCTGCATGAATTTGAATTAATCATCGTCCGTTGTAACGATCTGCGTATTCTATTTGGATGCAAAAATGTCCAATAAACTCGAGTCGTCATTTTTGATGTGAGAATGTGTAGTGTTTTGCAACGATAGTGAAGAGGAAGCGATTCGAACCGACGCTGTGACGGTTAGATTCACTAAAAGATAAAACCAAAACCTCATTACATCAGACCACTGCGGCGTGTACGAAATAGATTGTTATTCTCAAGTACACTCAACTGATGTGGATTTGTTATTTTTAATTACTGTGATATACGGCTCTGATGCTTTTATTATTGGATTTTCTTTCAGTGTTGTTCTTCACTATTTATTTGTGTATTGTGCGTATCTGTTAGAAACGCCTCAGTTGTATTTCCCGATTATTCTACCTAGAAGGCATAGACCAATCGATTGTAGTCTTTCAACCAAGTATTTTACAACTCTATAAATAGCGAGTGAATCCCGGTCATAGGCACTGTGACGCTGGTGCGTTGAGCTTCTTTTTAAAAAACCTAAGTGGTTATAACTTCCCATCCTGTTCTAGTTCTAGTACGGCCCACATTGCTGTGCCTGACCCATAACACTGGATGTACATGGCTGCTTCACTAGGATGCCGTAATAAAGTGGCGTTAGTCAACTGTTCCTTCGAGAGGTGAAATGCCTTGTCAGCTGACTCCCTAGACGATGGGTCTCATCATATTATTTTTGGTCCCAATCAGGTACCTCTTAAGAGGTTTCCGAATAAGCGTGGCGTTTCGGAGTATGGGCGGTAAACGTTCAGTATGCTCAGCTAACGACTGAATTTGCGCATGTTGATGAGCCCGGTCTTATACTTTATCCGTCAATGCGGTAACCAAGATGTTTGCCTTGTTCATTGAAATGAAACTTGTTGGTGTTGTTGACGAAACCGAACGCTTGAAAATTTGTTTCAAGCGGGATCGATAGTTCTTGGCTTTTGATGGTATGAGTATGTCGTCAATGTATGCATAGCAAAAGTTGAGATCTTTTAGATCTGAATCTGTACAACCTTTGTTGTAATTCCCCTGAGCGGAAAGTCATCATTTTGAACTTAAAGCGGCTGGTTACAGCCGTTTTTGGAACGTCCTATAGCACTACCAGAGTTGGTGGTAGTGTGGCGGTTCCGCCAAACCCCACGGTTCGCTTACCTAAAAAAAACCCATAACTTCCACCCGATCTCATAACTTCACTAATGCAATCGCATTAGCATCTTAAATGCTTCACGCATTAAATAGATCAAATCTTTAACCTAAAAGTCCCTGTAAAAGAAAAACTTACCTTTCATGCATCCCTTCGCATACAATTCCCCGTAAGATTTCTTGTTCAACTTATCAGGAGTTCCAAACCAATTTGGCACCTTCGGTGCCAGGCAGATTCCACTAGACGAATTCCTAATAACAAAGGATTTGGATTACATACTATGTAACCTTCACCAGGGACCATAAACATTGCGCTGTCTATTTTTCATCTTCGCCATGTGTATGATAAATCTCTTAACGTACACATTGGCCGGAGACCTTTTTCTCCCTGCAATAAAATACCCAAGCAGCTGCATTCAATTAGCGCGATCGACGCTGAAGCCAATTTCCCTAACTCGCACCAACTGCAAACAAAATAACGCTGTTCCTCCATAGGCTTCCTGGCGATACCATAAACATATCGTATCGCATTTTTCATTTAATGAGTGGCTGCTATTTACCCAGCTGACCCTCATTACCGAACGATGCATAGGTCGCTTTTCCCTTTGTCTTGTAATTGCTCTGAATCCATTCCTCATGACCTCGAAGCATAATCAAATACAAACCCATTAGCATCCCACGAGATTCGATTTGTTGGTTTCAACGAACACACATCTCCTGGGTGCACATTATGCCACTTTTTGGTGTTTCAGATTCGTTATCAAGGCCTCGATCATTGAAAAGAACCGACGTACACATATACATGTGTACCATGACGATCTCCTCTATGAGCTCCGGTTATCACCACCGCAAAAGCGGATGCACCCCCAATTTTCCTTGGACAACGAATCAATATCGTTGAGTCCATTTCCATCAGTTGACCACGCTGATCGCGCGAGCTCCCGCTACTCGTCGCGCGCCGAAGGCCCGAAAATTACCTGCAGTCGTGTGCGTAGTAGTTTAAAATTAATTAAAATCAAGCCCGTACCGTGTGTGTATTGAAATAAAATAAGTAAAAATTAACTAAATGTCACAAATTCCCCTAAGGAATATATATTTAGAGAATAAAACTCAACTAACAAATCCCGGCGTGTTTTCTTGATTGTGGTTCCATTGGTGCTTGTCTCTTTTGTATTTAGCGGTATTTGTGATGGGGTTGAGAAATGAACCGAGTGCCCATGCCTGGCACAATACTTCTCGTACCCCACAGTAGGTCTTGATGAGATCGAGAGCCTTAAAGATAATGCATCAAGCCAATTTATACGGAAAGTCATGCAGGTGTGCTAGTGGGTAACGATAAGGTATTGTATCTGCATTCAGCAACCTGTAATCGCTGCGTGGCCACTACTCTCCGTTGCTCATTTTAAGACGGGGAAGGAGGTTTTCATGGGCTGTTGGATGGCTGAAAAATTCAGTGTTTGAGAATGTAATCAAACTCAGCGTAAGCTTTGTCCGATCCCTCAGGAATGAGCCAACGTGGGCGTTGACTTAACACAGTGTTGCCAAAAATCGATTCTCCGTATACCTGTTTTATGTGTACATGCCGGTTCGAAAATTGAGTATTCAGTTAGGAATTCAAAGCCAATACCCATACACATAAAGGCGCCATGAAATGTGTTAAAACACACGACGAAGATTGCTTCTTGTAGCAAGCCACTTACGGTGGTTAAACATCCATCGAACAATATTGTAGGAATGAAACCATGTTTTTTTTCCTTCTGTTGCTTTTGTCTTTGTTCATTAAAGAAATATTCATAAAAACTGCAGCACTGATTACATAAACTTGGTTTTGTCCACGGAGCTTGTCAATCGTCTGCAATCTTCATCAAGTGCTTTCATGTTTCAGAGCACCACTTTGGATTTTCTCCAAAGAAATGGGTTAATCGAAATTTGAGAATTGACAATTGGTTGGCAAACGATATGTAGGACTGTGGACGCAGACTGGGGTTTACTTAAGGGATCATGCCATCTTGAAATTTTGAAAAAAATGATTTTTTTTTCTGGCTAATTAAATCCTTTATACTTTTAAGAAAATTTTAAGCGTTTAATTATCCAGAATGGCACAGGGCTAATAACCTTGCCCGCAAAAACAAATTATTATAGAAAATTGTACAAGCGTCGGATATGGACTGGATACACGACGACGATCACGGAAACGAAAATGGCTAAACGATTTAAGAATTTTCTCATGGAACGTTCGCTCACTATTTTTTGTTTTATATCCACATTTATTTAACAATTGTTGCGGATTCGCCCTTGACACAACCGGCGAATTCGTAATTAATTGTTACCTGTGGCATCACCCTAAACAATGTCAGCAATCAGCTGTCATTTTAGACTCAATTCTGTTGGTTGTCAAATGACAACCATTTTTCCTTTCTTTCATTTTTTTCTCTTCTTCGTTAGCCCTTGAACAGGCCAGTTAAGTTATTTTATTAATCCACAAAAACCTGTGTAATCATTGTAAATAAAGATGATTAGTATTATACGAGCAAAACCGGCGTGGATTATTATTTTGGTGGGACGAGTTCTGCTGCGCCAGAAGAAAGATATTCGTTGAGTTTTAGTCCACTAATATTCCAGTTTTCTTAGATCATCAACCGCCAGGTGACACCATCGTGTTCCTGACGCTGTTATTTAGCCCACCACAAATCCAAATCGATTTGTGTGTGGAAGGTGTGTTCAACGCTTGTTGGACACACAACAATTCAATTACATATTTCACCTAAGACTAAATGTTAACTTCTATTTTACGAATATCATTCTTAAATTAACTTACTGTCTCTTCGCAAGCACTCTAAATTATACATTATTATTTTTCTTATGCCCTTCGGCGTACAATAACTGTTTTTATAACATGTCGCAATAATTGATATATCATGTATTAGTTATAATTTTTTTTAATAACATATATAGGCTGTTGAGAAGCAAAATCAAAAAAAAGAAAAAAAAAACGAATCAAAACGGACAAACATAAACAAGGAATACAAATATAAACAAAAAATAAATAAAAAATTCAAATTAAATTTAAAAAAAAATTAAAAAAATAAAAATTATTGGGAATTGGGGATAGGGGGAAGGAAAGCGGTGCGCCTGAGAGGCATACAATGTTTGGGGACGTATAGCCCTTTCTTCATCACTGATCCACCATCAGTTGGTATGGGATCGATCTTTTATTGACTTATCTCTTTCACCGATCACCGTACTAAAACGAAGGCGATCTGGAAAATTAGAGATATCGTTATCGTGGAGAATTCGTTTATCCCTGGCTCCACGGAAAGCGTGGTAAATAATAGGGACTCCACTTTTGTCGTGGATAAGTCCTTTTTTATCCAAGAAATGGAAAGCTTCTGAGGGAATGAACCCATTCTGGAGAGTACTCTCCATACACATATCATTGGGATAGAATGCTCCCGAAATGAGATCATTTTCACTGCACATTGCCCTTGTTGTGTGACCACGAATAATCTTAATAATGAAGTTATCTATTCTGTTTAGTCCTGATTTGTCATACAGGACTTTATTGGGATAGTATTTCTTATACTGCGACTCTGGGGTTCTGTACATTCTGAGGCAGGAACGCAAACACTGTCTCTCGAACACCCGAAACTTCTCCATGTAAAATGGGGATATGTTGTACCATACCGGGCAGCCATACACCAATATTGGTCGGACGAATGATGAGTATGAAATTATTTTCACCTTGGGGTCCAGCAGACTACTACGGAAGAGTCTTCGTGTCTTTGCATATGCGTTTTTAGCTGCTATAAGAGTAGCTGCTGTATGCTTATCAAAGTAAAGATATTACTTGATTCCAAGGTATCTGACTACAGTTTTTACTTGTAGAGGAACATTATAACTTCTTGCAATAGAAAATGTTTTCCAATTTCATTTTGTACCCCTTGATGCACCGGGCAGCGGCGTTCTGAAAAGGATAGTCTATGTTTTTTGGACATTTATTTTTAATTTCCAGTCGTCGCAAAAACTTTTGATTTTGTTGAAATCATTTTGCAGAAGTCTGTTAATGACATCAATATTTTCTCCAGATCTATACACCACAATGTCGTCGGCATACATAATTGCATGGTTGAGAGAACCCACTAGATCGCTAGTGTAAATGTTAAATAAAACGGGAGAATTCACTGCTCCCCGTTGTAGACCGTTTTTGACGTGGAAAGTCTTGTTAGAGATTATATCATTATCGTATCGTAGATAATGTATAATAAATATTCGGGCATACCTAGATTTGATAAGTTATATACAAGCCCTTCTAACCATACGGTATCGAAAACCAGACAGGCTCCTGTACATTTTCGATTCGCCTTGTTCCACTGTATGTCGGAACAAGTCTTGTCGCAGCATGAACTGTGTCATGTTGCGATGAGAAACCAAACTGGTTGTTCGGAATAACACAATTTTCCTCACACCAGTTAATCGATGCTTTATTTATAATTTTCTCGAATACCTTGCTGTTCGGAAGCAAACTACTCGAGTGAAGATTGGCTGGATTGCGCCTGTCCTTGCCCTTTTTGGGGATGGGATTGATTACTGCAGATTTCCATTGAATTGGATAATATCCAATATATAGAGCGTTATTGAACAAAATAGTGTAAACCTTCACTACTTCAAGAGGTAAATGCTTTAGAACAATGTTTGGAATACTATCTATTCCAGAAAATGTTGTGCTCTTAATCGATCTAGTAATGTCCGTCAGTTCATCCTTGTGTACAAATATGCTAGTATTTAGATTTCTAAGTGGGGAATCCGCTCTATTTTTTTTTCATTAAAGATAGTAAAACTTCGACTTAAGAGACGCCAATTGTGAAGTTCATTGCATAGCGAAATGTGTTTTTGGAGAGCCCTATTTTCCAGGTCAAGGTTAAAATGAGCCGATTTGTTCAATCTATACACTGCTTCGAAACAAGCACCAATTGAGTTCGCCTTTTTTTTGCGGATCCTCGACTATTATGAACTCTTCATTAGAGTTAATGTGTTCCGGGGTAAGTCCTGCGTTCAGCAGAGTCTGACAATTCTCGGTAGTCCGCGGTACTCGCAGACATGGGATGTCATTATAATCTTTCCTTCGAAAGGCTTTATTTATTTTAGGGAACATATTCGGTCCACTAGCTTTAATGGCTTGAATTCTCTGGTTCCAGTCTTCATTAATTACTGATCTGTAGTTGTCACGGATCAGTTTTTGAAGATTTTTAATTAATGACTTAATTGTTTTTATTTCCTGGCTGTTTGGATCGCTGAATTGTCTGTAGAGCAGTTTTAACTTAGAGAGCAGAATACTATTTTGCCTATACAGCTCGTCGGTCGTTGCGTTTCTGTACCGGTTTGTATGGCTCTCCATGTGAGACACTTTTGGAATAGAACGATTCATTGTATTAGTAACAATGTTGTTCATCGTCGAGAGATAATGATCAATTTCGTCATTATGAAGATTTCTGTCAGTTGGTGGATCTATGCCATTGGAGCATAATTCTTTTTTTATTATCCGATCAAAGCGCGACCAGTGTGCTTTTCCGAAATTAAAAGAATGTATCTGTTTCTACTGCTCAAGTAGTGAATGTTCGTTTGGGACATGTATTACAGCACCAAGTCCGTAATGATCGCTATCGTACTCGATTGTACGAAGACAATTTCGAGTAGTTAGAGCATAAGCAGAGATCACATATGAGTTTTCAAAGGGTTATCTATAACGCAGGCTTCTAGCATCTGGAACTTATATACATCTCTACTGTAAACGACTTTGTATTGTAGAGCATTTGTAACTAAGACAGCAATCCCACCCCCTGAGTGGAATTTGGACGATCTCGTCTAATTACTTTATAATTTGGGTAGCCCAATTTGTGCCCTTGATTTAGCTTAGTTTCGCTAGCCAAAAGCACATATAGGCGTTCAGCTTCCAGCAGATTGCTGACATTATCCCTTCTTTCCATGCGGATTAGTGAATTAACATTCACAGCAATAATTCAGCCACAGTGAACGTTATGATTAAAGCGCGGGTTCATCTGGAAACTGGCGCAAGACTAATGACCTTGCCCAGAAAAAATAAATCATTATGGAAACTTTAACAAGCCTCAGGACTTGCTAAATAAGGCCAAGACCGGCTCCCGGTTGTAGTGCCGATGATCTTCATCTTCATCTGGAAACAGGGTCGAATAGATAATCTCCGTTCGAGGCACTTGTTCCGTCAGTTTTTTTTTTCGATCATTTCGAATTTTTTATCAAACGCAGCAAACTGTCCATGTATGGACAGTAATATTGCTGTTATATCAATTTGTGCCTCTGGAGCAGACGTTTTAATGATATTGAGTGATTTTCTAAGGTTGGTGCATTTTTTACTCCACCTGCCATTTGGGCGTATGAACCACTTGGTGCCACGAAGTTGTTGTAAGAGCGAGTTTTCATCCTTTTCTCTTCTTCAACTTGCTTCTTTCTGGGTTCCAAATTTGATTTGAGTTGTTGGTACTTAGGGCAACCTCTAAAGTTAGCAGGATGACCTGAGTTGTTACAAAGGACACAGGATACTTTATCTCTATCCGGGAGCTGTTCTTTGCCCAATGCACATTCTCCAATGATATGCATACTGCAATTCGCTGTCACATGACCGACGCGTTGACAGCGCATACACTGCAATACGCGGTCGGACTTCTTTATTTTCTCCCAAATTATTTTTTGGTGACTAATGTATTTAATATATCTAAGTCCATCAATTTTACTATTGGGGCTTAGCGACACAATGAAGAAAGGCAACTTACGCTTGCGATTTCTAGAATTTGCTGTAGAAAATAGTTTCATCATCATCATCATCATCATCATCGGCACTACAACCGGGAACCGGTCTTGGCCTTATTTAGCAAGTCCTGAGGCTTGTTAAATTTTCCATAATGATTTATTTTTTCTGGGCAAGGTCATTAGTCTTGCGCCAGAGAAAATAGTTTCACACCTGTAAATTTGGTGTCTGTATCGTTTTTGAAGCTTTTTAGTCCTTCGAGCACCTCTTCGGGAGTAAAGGAAGGCTCAACTCCTTCGAGGAGCACGGAGACAGTTTTCTCCGATTAAGGGCTGTACGTGTAGTACTGGCTTTTCGATTTCCCTAATGCCAATATAATTTTGTTATAACCTTCTAAATCATCGCATGTTGAACTTATCTTAAAATTATTTATCCGTTTTGTTTTAAAAGTTTTGCATGTCAACTCACCCAATTTTATGAGATCCTTTGTCTCCATGTAGCTGAAGTTAGCGTGGTTCCTGCTCTTGGTGTGAATCCTGCTGTTGAGTTTCCTTATCTTGTCGTGTTTTCTTTGTCTTCGTGGGCTGCTGTTGGCTTTGTTCTGGCTGTTGTTGTTGTACCATTTTCGTTTTTCGCTCGTTCTGGCTCAGGTTGTTTTTTAGTTTAACAACTTCCTCCATTTGTTTATTCAGTTGTTGATTTTAAAGACTAATCTCATGGATGAGTCTGTTGAGGACCTCGATCTGACTGCTAGCGTTTGCATTTGTTTCGCTGACAGCTAGTTCTTTGAATTGGATACCAGCCCCTGAGTACTGGGCATCATGGGTGTTGTCTTCGTCGTCGCTGTTGACAGTCAACGTGTCTGTATCCTTATTTTCATTTGTTCTAAGGCGTCTAGCCTTTAGATTTACGTCTGTATTTTGCCTTCTCCGAAGCTCCATTTTGGCATCCATTTGTTTTCCGTCCATATTATGAACGCGTGTTCTCACTTTTTTTTATTGTTTTTTTTTTTTTGTTTCTTTTTGGATCTACGTCCATATTATGGAAAGTATATAATTTTTTTTTTTTTGCGTGAAGGACAAACAGATTGTGGCCTCACGCACACTCTCACAATGTTCATGCCCTCACACGTAAACACCGTTAACATGTTACTCACACACTTTTTGTATTAAACTGTGTTCTTTGTTTTGACTGTCACAACACGTGGCTTCGTTCTCTTTTATTTGATTATATTTATATATATTAACATTGTTTTGGCTGTTTTTATCACTGGAATTTATTTGTTTATAAATAGTCTTTATATTTCAACCACTCGCGACTCATAAAAGCAACTTTTTTCATTTAACTCGACCGCCGAATTGAAAACACGTCCGCAGTCGGTCACTGTGTATTGTTGTGAATTTGTTTAGTTCCGATGGAAAAATGTACGTCAGACGACCAATGAACTCAGAATTCGATCCAAGGTATACGAAAAAGACAGTGAAACATGGTGGAGGCAATTTAATGATTTGGGGGTGCAATTTTTCTTATAAAGGACCAAATGTGTGCTAAAGATTATGTAGAAATCTTAAACACCATTATGCTACCATTTTCTGAAGAGGACATGCCTAATAAATGTGAGTTTATGCAGGATAATGACCCCAAGCAGACCTCAAAATTGGCTAAGGAATGGTTTCTTCAAAACAAAGTCGATGTTATGGAGTGGCCATCGCAGTCCCCTGATCTTAACCCAATAGAACACATATGGGGCTGTGGGGAGGAAGTATGTACCAACATGGGTACATGATTCACTTCCTCCTCCATCATAATTCCGCTGAAAACAGTTCTCCGGACACAACGACAGGACAAACAGCAAAATGTCTCTGAGGGGAAAACCGGCGCACCGAGAGGGAAACACAAAGCGAAACTCCGCGACATCAACACAGGAAAAGTTAAACACACTGCGGTAACTACATTTTCTTTGAATTTATTTTAATGTTACTCTGTTCGGGAAAACACTAAATACATTTCTGGTTACTGAACGCGACTCTCGACTCACACGATTATCCTCTATGATCGCTTCCCTGTGCGCACCAGGGTAGCAATGGAGCCGCGACCCGCTCGGGTCGAAGGATGCAATTTGACTCAACGATATTTTGCTCGTTCAGAGCTCACTCGCTCATCGTGGTCATGATGGTATGTGTGCCTAGAACAAAGAAAGACATAAACTGCATTCCTAGGATACGATTTCGGTAAAGCAAATAAAACCGTAATCGTCGGATGCCAATGGAATCTTTGTTGGAACATGTGCGGCTAAACAAAGAGACGATGTTCCGATGTGAAAATGTGCTAATTGGTTTTAGCGAAGTTACTGGGAAATGGTGTTTATGGCATCGCTAGAAAGGATACGTATTGAATACCCATTTGCATTGATTATGCTTGGATTTCGATTGATGCCAAGGGACGCGTAATGCGTATTTGCTTTGGGTTGTACATTGTGCTGGGAGAAAAACCTCGCCAGCTAAATGTATACATAAAGAAATTTATCGTATACATGAATGAAGCTGGGAATAGGCGACGCCATGATAATTATCTCTGGCTGGAATGGTTACATGATATGTGAACCGAGGGTTTTTCTTTTCAGGAAATTTATGATGAGGAAATTAAGAACTCTTACAGGGGATTTGTAAGCGAAGGAATGCTTGAAAAGGTAAGAATTCTTTTGCAGGTATTTTTGGGTTATAATAATTGGATCTGTTTGATGCGTGAAGCATTTAAGATGCTAATGCGAATTGCATTAGCGAAACCTGGTGCAGACCGGGTTGTGGTTATGGGGTTTTTTTCAGGAAGGCGAGCCGTGGGATCTGGCGGAACCGCCACAGGGCATTCTTAAGCGCAAGATCGGAGGCTGCAAAGCCAAAAACAGGGAAGAACTTTGGTCCAAAATAAAAGATGAATGGTACTCTATACCACTCGCGACTTGTACCAAACTAGTCGATTCCATGGGACGAAGATGCGAAGCAGTCATTAAAAACAAGGGTGCAACAACTAAGTATTAAAAGGATATGAAACAGTTTTACTGTAAATTAATTTTTCACAAAACACAAACAAAAAACTAATTTGTTTCTATTATTTTTTCGAGGCAAATCCAAGGAAGACCGGAATCAATTTTTTTTCTCACTATTTCTCGCTTTTTTTATTAAAAATTTATTATTTCTTTTATGTATTACAGTGCACCAAATCTATTAGTACATTTTTAATTCTTATTTTTCCCCAAATACATTTTTTCTTAACGATTAATGTCGAAGAACAAGCTTGTTTCCATTATTTTTTCCGCCACTGTGGGTGATTTTCTCTTTATACTCTACTGTTAATGTCTAGTGTAAGTGTTTAGAAGGAATAAAGTGAGTTGTGGAGGTGAGTCGGGCGAATCGACCAACAAATATATTTTTTTGTTTGTCTTCACGGCATGTTGCATTAACTGGCGCATATGGTAAAACAACTATATTCATGTCCTTAAAATTTGAAATCAGTCTAAGGAAAGACCATAATACCTCCGTTTTTTTTTTCATTAGTAGCAATGGTTGTTTGATGAATTCTGGATCGTCAACTGAATTCGAAAGACCTTGGCCTTACACGTGCTGTCACGCCATTGGACTTATTTTTAAAAAGGTTCCTCGCAATTCAGTTAAGAGAGAAAACTACTTGTTATAATAAAAATGTAAATTTACACAGACAGAATGCCGTGAATTCTTACTATTTTGTTTTTTTTCCTCATTAATTTGTTTGGGTTCAGTTATTTGTATAGTCTACTTATAAAAATGAGCTCGAAAAAACACAAAAAATCTAAGCCGGAAGGCAAACAATGTCGTAAAAATAATCCTGAAACTGAAACCACAGTGAGTCAGTGCCCCGGTAGATTAAGACTCATTATAAAGAAAGAAATTGATTCGACACCATGCTGTACTCAATGGAAGGCAGTTCAACCAACTTATAGTGAAATAACGTCACCCGAAGTGTTAGCATCTTCATACGATGTGAAATTACCCGATACCGATGAAGTTCCTAAAGAATACAAGAGACCCAAAAAGCACAAGAAAAATAAGCATAGCAGCGAGGACCGCAAACATCGCAAGAAAAAAAAACACCGGCACCATGATAATAAACCACCGTCGCAAATAACTGACTCCGATGAAAAGGACGTCTCCACGCCTATCATCCACGTAAAGTTCATACACAAAGATGAACCATCAGAAGCGGTACATGAAGCAGATAGTGTATTGCCCCCTAAAAACGAAAAGGACATTTCCACGGCTATCACAAACTTAAGGTTCACACACAAAGATGAACCATCAGAAGCGGTACATGAAGCAGATAGTGTATTGCCCCCTAAAAACGAAAAGGACATTTCCACGGCTATCACAAACTTAAGGTTCACACACAAAGATGAACCATCAGAAGCGGTACATGAAGCAGATAGTGTATTGCCCCCTAAAAACGAAAAGGACATTTCCACGGCTGTCACAAACTTAAGGTTCACACACAAAGATGAACCATCAGAAGCGGAACATGAAGCAGATAGTGTATTGCCCCCTAAAAACGAAAAGGACATTTCCACGGCTATCACAAACTTAAGGTTCACACACAAAGATGAACCATCAGAAGAGGAACATGAAGCAGATAGTGTATTGCCCCCTAAAAACCAATTGACAATCAATGTACCAAACACACCTCAAAAAAGCATTGAGAGGAATCGTAAACGCGGTCTGGAAAAATCAATATCAGCAAACTGCGACAACAAGGGACCGCAATTAAAAATCCCACCTAAAGGCAAAAACGTAACTTTACGTAAGGAGAAGGTTACCACTGCGATATTGGTAAAACCTTCGGGCCCTGGCAATTTCAGCTCAGTGACTCCAATGACTTCAAACAAAATTAGCAATGTCGGCTCTAGCAGGACGCAATGTTTAAGGCAGGTCACTCGACCAACAAATTTAATGCAATCCACTAGTGGTCCATGTAATTGGACAGTCACACAAAATCCGAAGTTGGCAGTTGATTTAGTACATAAGGACTTCTTGAATACGGGAGAAGAGATCCGACAAGAATACGAAAAATACAAACATGTACAAATCGACTTTAATGAGTTGAGGACGTTAAGTGAGCTTGGTATAGACGTGTCCTTCCTCGATGGTTTGGAATCCTATGTGAAAGGGTTCGAGTCCACTCGCCTTCTTCACGAGCAGCTTACTCGTCAACTAAATGTAGCCAAAGAACTTTACAGAAAGAGTGTTGAGCGCCCCGTTGTTTACCCATCTCCTCAAACAGGTGCATCACATAAAGCGGAACAAATGAACCAAGGGTGTCCGCAACTGCCTACTTCACGTAGACCCATGCTACCAATTGTTGATCCACTCGGATTAAACAGTTCTCTACCGCGATCAATAATGCCCGATACTTCGGTGCAACGGTTGGGATGGGGTCAAATTCCAAACACAGTGCTCAATGTTGAATCGGACACGATGAGTATTTCCATGGATGTTGATCAGGAACTAACATCTTTGAAGCCAATTAATATTTGGAAGGTTCCCGAAGATCAGATCGAAGAAATGATGACAAGCAAGACCGACGATGATGACATTGTTTATTTACAGCAACTTTAAATTCGTTTTTGTCGCTTTTAACAGTTCTTCAGATTACCAAACATTTACTGTGAACTGAGCCAAGCATATTTATAGTCTTCTGTTTTTGAATTTTTTACGTTAAATACTATTTAATTGAACATAATTAAACATACTTAGGCAGCAGTTCTGTGGGTTTATTTACTCCGTTTGACTTCCACCATATCTGTCAAATAAGAGATCTGCTGATCAAGTGCGGAATAAAGCCGGTCGTAATTATTCTGTCAATTTGACACACGTATTGGGAATTGTAAAACGTGTGCATGAAATTTTGAAACGCATAGAATTTGATCGACTACTCGCTTAAATTGTGTATTGATCATCCATTCCGTGGGAACACTCTGGGGTTTCAGATAGTCTGCCATATCAGAGCCCCTCTTTGATGTAGTTATTCAATGGGCATGGTGACGCGTAACACCCTGGATTAGGGGTGGTAGATCTTTGTGTGTTACTCCTTCGAAAAATATGATGAAGGCAACGCAGAAAGATACGCGACGATTCGGAAGGGACAATAAGACTTCAAACGCAAAAAACGCGAATGGGAGAAGACGGTTAAAAAAAATCCTCGAAAATTTCAGAGCAAAGAACATCAGGAGAATGCATGCTGGCATAAATTCAATTAGAAATAGCTACCGAGGGAGAGCCAAAATAATCAGAGACGCAAAAGGCTGTCTGGTCACAGAAAAACAATATCGTGACAAGATACAAGCAGTACTTTGAAAACCTGCTCAATGTACGCATCCATCAACCACAAATAAACGCACCAGGCGTACATACAGCCGAGCCTCAGATCCCAGAGCTCTCTTTCGACGAAGTTGTAGACGCAATAAATCGATTGAAAAACAACAGAGCTCCCAGAGTCGACTGCATACCAGCAGAGCTTGTGAAGCATGGAGGAGAGGCAACCGCTCGAAAAATCCACCAACTCATCAAAACAATATGGGATAAGGAAGTCACACCGGAAGAGTGGAAAACCTCAATAGTCGTCCACATTTTCAAAAAAGGCGACAGATCTGACTGCGAAAACTACAGAGGAATATCATTGCTCCCAACCACATACAAAATACTAACAAATGTCATACTGGCGAGAATCACACCGTACGCGGAAGAAATACTAGGAGACTACCAATGTGGATGCCGTAGGAACCGGTCAACAAGCGACCAAATGTTCACAATAAGGCAACTGCTGGAAAAGAAGTGGGAATACGGAGAGACGGTCCACCAACTGTTCGTTGACTTAAAAAAACCCTACAACTCAGTCGCAAGGCAAAGAGGCTACCATATTGTAGTTGAGCTGGGAATCCCGAAAAAAGATGCCGCCCTCATTCAAATTTACATGAACAGAAACAAAGGGCAAGTTAGAATAGAAAGCCGCTTCTCAGAACCATTTGCAATCCGGGACGGACTAAAACACGGAGATGGTCTATCACCATGTCTTTTTACCCTTGTGCTCGAGTATGTCACCAGAAAGGTACAAGTCGACAACATGTCCGGATCCTCCCTGAACGGGGTCACACAAGTGCTCGCATATGCGGATGACATCGCCAGAAGATGGCATCTAGAAACTATAAATAAAAACAGTGAAATCATCATGCAAGCGACAGAAGGGGTGGACCTAGAAATAAATGAAGATAAACCAAAATATATGGTTACGGCGAGCAGGTGGACCTCAGGGAACACACATAAACGTCGGGGCAAGATATTTAAAAATGTTGAAGAATTTAAATATCTGGGAACAATACTGACGGCCAGTAACGAAATGTCGAAGGAAATTAACAAAAGACTATACTCCGGCAACGCTAGTTGGCATGCAGTCAGTAAACTGATGAAATCCAAACTGTTATCACGTAATATAAAGCTCCGTGTCTATAGAACCATAATCATGCCGATCGTTCTATACGCATGCGAAATATGGGCTCTCACAAAATAGAAAGAAAACAAATTCCGCGTATTCGAGAATAAAGTTTTAAGGGGTATCTTTTGCGGCAAATACGACGAGGAGGCAGGACAATGAAGGAAATTCCACAACCACGAATTGGGAGAGCTATACCGCAAACCTACAATAGTGAGAATAATCAAGTCGCCAAGATTACGATGGGCCGGACACGTGGCGCGAATGGGCAACGATAGGACCGGTAGACCAACGGAAATAAGATCGACAGGGCGGCCGCGACGGAGATGGGAGGACAATGTTAAGTTTGACCTTGAGGAAATTGGATCAGATGGTCGAACGTGGAAGGAGAGCGCACATGGCAAGGAACAATGGCGGAGTCGAGTTGGTGAGCTTGTGGCGTTTGTAACAGATACGCACACAATACACAAGCAAATAGTGACGAACACCGAACGAAAATCGAATAAGAAAAAGAACCAGAGCCGTATACCATAGCGATAACATAGCAAACACACATCAGCCGAATGTACTTGAGTTTATAAATCGAATTCGTACACACGGCGGTGGGCTGATGGGTTGCGCTTTGGTTCAATTTTTGGCGATTCTAACTGTCATAGCGTCAGTTCGAATCACACGTTCTTCACTATCATCCCAAACGCTATAAGCTCATGAACTTCCGGGTTCCTACAGGCCAATAAATAGCTATAATAACGTGTTTAAATAAATTTTATAAACAAAGGTTCCTTTTAAATATTTCCTCAGTTTTTAAGTTTTTTATTAAGACACGATCGAAAAGTTGTTTTTCCGGGCTTTTATATATGATTGGTGTTTTGTTTAATGAATGCTGACTTAAGCTTGGTGAAAATGATATGATATTATGTTTCACGGTAAAGAATTCTAGGAATAAACTAGACTCTAGTTGCATTTTGCGGGGAACTGCCTCAGAGAAAATATCTTACGAATAAATTGATACGAAACTGAACAATAAATAACTCGCCGAATGCAGCATGTTATAGTGAGGAAACAACAGTAAGGACACGACAATCTTTTGAATTCTATAGGAATCCGACGGCGTCGGTTTTTGTTGTTCTTCGCGGTATAAAGTGAGTCAGTTGCCTTCGGCCACTTAAACTACGGATGGTGATCGGTGTTTTAATTGGTGTTCGGTGTTGAAACGGTGTAATAATGTTTCTATTAATCGTATTTCATGTTGCGAAACTAATAGTATGACAGTATCTCACATAAAATCTACTAAAGAACACATGTGCTTATAATGTTTAGTGTTGGCGAAACAACATTTCTAAAAAGTGTGTTAAGTTGTCATTATATGACTTCTATACGAACCACCACTGATGGCACGGATTTTTTCCAAAAATTTGATTGAAAATTCCCTATTGTCTGAGCCCGCATACTAACAGCCAATGTGGCATTCTATTTATTTAACGAATGAGAACATAGTAGCCTTTCTCTCAGGGAGCGGGTCTCCTTATCCTTAACTCTAAACCAGTAAACTTGGGTGTATTTACACATACGTTTTTAAATCTCCCGCCGAAACAGGACGATTTGTTTTTACAACACGGGACCCTGATCATAATTTAATTTCATCATTAAAGGGCAGGGGGGCACTTTTAGCTTAGATTGCACTTTTAATCTTAAGTTGGGTACATTTCTACCGCGTGTTTATCGTTTGCGTATACTTTTCGTAATTTTTAATTTTTATACGTGAGAGGATTTTTTGGTAGGTTATTGTCTAGATATATGTATATAATGCATATATCATAAATAATAAAAATCCATAAAGTCACATGGATATCACCCGGCGGCGTAACGCGTAACCAAATAGACCACTTCCTCATAGACAAAAGACACCACTCGAATATCCTTAACGTAAGATCATATAGAGGAGCAGAAATCAAGGGTCGGCTCGCAGCAAACCCACATGGGGAGTCACGGGAGACGAGCAAAAGGCTCGGCATTGCTAAACTAAAAGACCAGCGCAAAAGGACTGAATATCAAGAGGAACTAACGAATAGATTTAGCATACTAGAGAATGGGAGCAGTGAAGAAGAGGAAGCCAACGGTGCGGACACTAAATGGCTATCGATCAAAAACACAATCAAACAAACAGCCCAAGAGGTATTAAGATGTTGGTTTGACGATGAGTGCAGGGAGAAGATCGAAGAACGTAAACGCCTCAGAGTGATCCACTTACAAAGATATGATGAAGTCAACGCAGTAAGATACGCGACAATTCGGAAAGAAACAACTAGACTTTTCAAACGCAAAAAACGCGAATGGGCGAAGACTCGGATCGAAAAAATCATAGAAAATGCCAGAGCAAATAACAGCAGAGGTATGTGTGCCGGAATAAATTCAATTAGAAATGGCTACCGAGGGAGAGCCAAAATAATCCGAGACACAAACGGCTGTCTGGTGACAGAAACAAAAAATATCGTGACAAGATGGAAGCAGTACTTTGAAAACCTGCTCAATGTGCGCATCCATCAACCGCAAATAAACGCACCAGACGTACATACAGCCGAGCGTCAGATCCCAGAGCCCTATTTCAACGAAGTTGTAGACGCAATAAATCGATTGAAAAACAACAAGGCACCCGGAGTTGACTGCATACCGGCAGAGCTTGTGAAGCATGGAGGAGAGGCAACCGCTCGAAAGATCCACGAACTGATTAAAACAATATGGGATAAGGAAGTTGTGGCGTCTCTAACAGATACACACACAATACACAAGCAAATAGTGAAGAACACCAACGAAAAATCGAATAACAAAATACATCAGAGCTGTATATCATAGCGTTGACAAGACAATTCACATCAGTGGAATATACTTGAGTTTAAAAATCGAATTCAAAACACAGCCAGTAGCCTGATGTGTTACGCTTAGGTTCAATTTTTGGTGATTCTAACTGTCATCGCGTCAGTTCGAATCACACGTTCTTCACTATCATTTCAAACGCTATAAAGTCACTTCGGAAGAATGAAAAACCTCAATAGTCGCCCCCATCTTCAAAAAAGGCGACAGATCTGACCGCAAAAACTACAGAGGAATATCATTGCTCCCAACCACATACAAAATACTAACAAATGTCATACTGGCGAGAATCACACCGTCCGCAGACGTGAGACTACCAATGTGAATGCCGTAGGAACCGGTCAAAAAACGACCAAATGTTCACAATAAGGCAACTGCTGGACAAGAAGTGGGAATACGGAGAGACGGTTCACCAACTGTTCGTTGATTCAAAAACCCTACAACTCAGACGCAAGGCAAAGACTCTACCATATTCTAGTTGAGCTGGGAATCCCGAAAAAAGATGCCGCCCTCATTCAAATTTGCATGAACGAAAACAAAGGGCGAGTTAGAATAGAAAGCCACCTGTCAGAACAATTTGAAATCCGCGACGGACTAAAATAGGGGGATGGCCTCTCCCCATCTCTTTTTAACCTTGTGCTCGAGTATGTCATCAGAAAGGTACAAGACGACAACATGGCCGGATCCTCCCTGAACGGAGTCACACAAGTGCTCGCATCTGCGGATGACATCGTCGTTTAGGGTAACAATCTAGAAACTGTGAGTAAAAACAGTGAAATCATCATGTAAGCGGCAGAAGGGGTGGGCCTAGAAATAAATGAAGACAAAACAAAATACATGACTACGGCGAGAGCAGGTGGAACTCAGGGAACACATATAAACGTCAGGGACAAGATATTTCAAAAAGTTAAAGAATTTAAATATCTGGGAACGATACTGACGGTCAGTAACGAAATGTCGAAGGAAATTAACAAAAGACTGCATTCCGGAAACGCTAGTTGGCATGCAGTCAGTAAACTGCTGAAATCCAAACTGCTATCACGTAATATAAAGCTCCATGTTTAAAAAACCATAATCATGCAGATTGTCCTATAGGGAAACATGGGCTTTCACAAAACGGGAAGAAAACAAATTCCGCGTATTCGAGAATAAAGTTTTATGGGGTATCTTTGGCGGTAAATATGACGGGGAGGCGGGACAATGAAGGAAACTCCATAACCACGAATTGGAAGAGCTATACTGCAAAGCTACAATAGTGAGAATAATCAAGTCGCCAAGATTAAGATGGGCAGGACACGTGGCGCGAATGGGCGACAAGACAGTGCGTAGAATTCTTGACAGAGGACGAACGGTTACGAGACCGGTAGGACGGTCGCGACAAGGAACATTGTTAGGTTTGACCTTGAGGATATCGGATCAAATAGTCAAGCGAGGAAGGAAGGCGCACAGGACAGGGAGCGATGGCGCGACCGAGTCGATGAGAACATGAACTTCCGTGTTCCTATAGCCCAATTAATAGTAATTATTCAATTGATGCAATCGGAAACTTATGTTTATAACCTAAATAGCCTCTCTGCATCCTTAATTGAATTAGATATTCGACATGGGTTTCATATTCTTTACTCTGATCGGTGTAAAGGTCAGCATACCAAGTAGATTCCTAAACGCCAGTGCTAACAATATTATCGAGCCTGTTTACCGACTAATTCAACTTCCCAAAAATGTAGTTTTTACCGTCCCAATTGACTTTCTCGTAGTTATACCGCTTTTTCGAAGCTCCTGCATTAACATAATTGATAAGTAAAAGATACTTAGTAAACAAAATACAGTTGTGTCTAACAAACTCGAAATTGAGAAGACTGCACTTGGATATTTATTGGGATGGAAGTGACAGGATAGTATAGTAAAATGAGATTTATGTTAATTATTCATTTGACCAAAAACGAAAACTCTTTTCAACAGTGTTTTGAACGATACACATTTACAAATTCTCATTAATCAACTGTTTGATGCAGACTTCTGGGTTGTACTCTATCCATTCTACCTCTAGCACATTTGCTCTCAACTGCCTGATTCAGATCCCCAGGTTGTAACTTCTCTATTCTACATCTAATACATTTGCTCTCCTGATAAACTTGTGATAAGGGGAAACCGTATCGGTTTGAGGGCAAAATCTTCAATCATACTGGAAAATGGCATGATTTTGCCAAACGGGAGTGCGTTGATCTCGAATGCTACCGTATAAAAAAGGGTCGCCTGTTATTTAGGAAAATTGTATTTTGCTGATTGCATTTTCAACCAAATGTTTGTTGGTAGGTAATTACAGCCACCACCAAAATAATGCCAACAAGTGTTTGTTTATATTTTTGTTTTGATTTGAATTTTTCTTTTTTTTTTACACTTGACATAAATAATGTTGGCAATTATTTTTTTCTCATAATCATTTCTTACTAATTATTGTATTACCTTGAACAAATCCGTTAGGGGTTTCTTTGTAACCCCCCGTTCCCTGAAGATGCTTGATATTCTTGGAAGAGGAATAACACGCCACCCGTTCAACTAGAAGGTGTACATCAGACGTTTACAAATTCTTTTACAATTTCTTCAGTTTTTATTTGTAACAACCTTGTTATCAAAATCTGTTAATAATAAAAAGGAAAAAAACTTGGCAAGTTTGAGAACAACTTTGCACAGTTGCTACATAGTAATCGTCGCCTCTTTTGATGGATACCGACCTCACCATCATACTTCAAATAATTAATAGTTTAAAGAGGGCATTTTATATAAATTAAAACAGAGTTTTAGGTCTAATTCTATTTACTGAATTAGAGTGATTAAATAAAAAGGTAAACATCAGTCATCCATTTTGGATATTTAATTTGTCTAATGAGGAATAAAGAAATCGCGCCGAGCACAAAACGAAAGGCTGTTTCCCAATCGTCTCTTACCCGATGTTCATTAGTACTGTCAGTTTTCGGCGCCTGCGACCTGAGACATGGAATGCTATTTTGGGAATTGAGATCAACTTCCTAGTAATGTATATTTTGATTGGAGTAATGTATATTTTGGTTGGACGATCACAAGGCTAATAACCTTGCTCGTAAAAATAAATTATTATGGAAAATTTAACAAGCCTCGTGACTTGCTAAATAAGGCTTGTGGTAATTCTGGTAACAATGTGGGTATTTTGTATATTTAGTCTGTAGTGGTAAGGTGCCTCTGGGGCACAGGTTTACCGCTATACCCAGTCGCTGCTTTCCGTTCAAAAATTAAAACTCCGTGTTGCTCCTTTTTTTCATTTATTATTAGATATGAACACAAACTCTCCTCCTCGATAGTATAGTGGTTAGTATACCCGCCTGTCACCCGGGAGACCGGGGTTCGATTCCCCGTCGGGGAGCCTCTGGCGCAAGACTAATGACCTTGCCTGGAAAACACAAATCATTATGGAAAATTTAACAAGCCTCAGGACTTGCTAAATAAGACCAAGACCGGCTCCCGGTTGTAGTGCCGATGATGATGATGAACACAAACTACAGCTTACATAGATCCGATGTCTGTCGACTAACTCATAACTAAAGACACAGAATCTCTTAGCACTAGCTAAAATATTGAAGAATCCATAACTTGGTGTGATTATTCACAACTGAAATTAAATCGCGATTGTTCAATTTATTTAATTTAATCTAAATATATACACAAGGTTTGAGTTAAAACATTGAAGAATATTCACAACAGAAACTAAATCGTGGTTGTTCAACTTATTCAATTTAATAATATTTAAGAATCCATAACTTGGTATGATTATTCACCACCATCATCGGCACTACAACCTGGAACCGGTCTTGGCCTTATTTAGCAAGTCCTGAGGCTTGTTAAATTTTCCATAATGATTTGTTTTTTCCGGGCAAGGTCATTAGTCTTGCGCCATGATTATTCACAACAGAAACTAAATCGCGAATGTTCAATTTATTTAATTTAACCCGAATATACTTTACATAGCCGTTTGAATTACAATATTTGAGAATCCAATAACGATCCGTTGCGGCTTCAACTTGGTGACTTTAAATGAAGGAGGACCATTTTAATCAAACGTACACTAGTTGATTACTCGACTCGACTTATTTAACGTGGCGGCCCGACTTGCCTCCACGGAATCTGTAACGCGATTAAAGATATCGACCGAAGCGACAGAACACCAACATTTTCATCCATCGCCCCGATGTCCATATAAGGGATGATCTTAGAAGATGATCACCGAAAGGATGTGCACACACACAGATGCGGTTACTTCGCACTCTCATGCTGTACATGAGCAAGCGGACCGTGGATACAATAATTCCATAAGGGGAACTGTGGAGTCTTTTTATTAGCATCGGCAAGGATGCGGGTTCAACCAAAAACACCACCGATGTTACGCAGGAAATTGTTCTGCCAAACACTGTTCTCCACGATAATAATGATGAAATAAAAACACACTGGTTGTTGGGTGGCCTGGTAAAACTTTATTTTCAATTAACGTTGAAGAACCTAATTTACATTTGTACTAATTGTTGAATCAGCTTACTGATCAAGTGTCGATATTACTCGTTTACACCAAACTGCTCTGGACACTGATGTGTAACTTAGTTGTGGTTTTTGAATTTACGCGCTGCTGTTCTTGGTTACTGACATGTAAGTTAGTCTAAACTTTAACATTAAGAATTTACGACACTGTTCTTGGTGATTGACATGTAGGTTACTTGAAACTTTAACATTAAGTATTTACGACACTGTTCTTGGTGATTGACATGTAAGTTACTTGAAACTTTAACATTAAGTATTTACGACACTGTCCTTGGTGATTGACATGTAAGTTACTTGAAACTTTAACATTAAATATTTACAACACTGTTCTTGGTGATTGACATGTAAGTTACTTGAAACTTTAACATTAAATATTTACGACACTGTTCTTGGTGATTGACATGTAAGTTACTTGAAACTTTAACATTAAATATTTACGACACTCCGACACGCAACGATCGCGACACGTCTCTCTACCTGGGCGGATAAAATCTGACTGCCATTTTACGCTCACAATAAGAAAAGGGACACCTAAAGGGAAACTGCAAAAGGGGAGGAGCTACACGATTAACTCGAGGTAGTTAATCGTGATTGGACCGGGGAAAAGGCATACATTATGCATATGTGTGCATGCCTCGCATACGATCGTCCGGCGACCGTGGATGGATGCCAACATCGCTACTGCATCTTCCACGAATGCAAACAATGAACATCTGGGGTGAAAAAGACACGAACCGAAGATCTGGTCATCCTGTGGGAGGCCATAAATCAACATTTCGGTTGACGATGTGAATTTCCTTTGGTCCGCCGACGGGTGGCGGCCGTTATTAGGGAATTGTGTATGCACAGCATTCTGTGGTGCCAATGCGATGTTTAGATATTGCAACGAATATAGGGTGCAGCCATTGCCAGATGTTGAAAGTAAACACTTGCTGGCTGCATCCAATTCGTTGCTTGTTTGCGGTCCCTGATCGGTGGGGACCGATAATAGGAAACCAGCTATTGCTGGTAATTAGGGAAATGTTTGGTTTGCCTCAGCCGAAACCTTGTCGGCGGTGGCAAACCAATGGGACCTAATAGCCGCATGCAAGGAGTGCCATGGGCAAACAAGAAAACGAGTCAACAAGGAACTCTTTGTTGATGTTGTTTCCATAGCATAAGGCTGTGGAAACGAGATGCCCTGGGTAGAATGTATGCCTAAGGATGGGATTTCAAATGCCACGGCAATGTGATAATCTTTGCCGTGGACTTAATGTTTTTTTTTTAGGAATCGATGCCTGCCCGAGGAAAAATTTTCGATGCCACGGCTAAGTGATAAGCTTTGCCGTGGACTTAATGTTTTTTTAGAAATCAATGCCTGCCCGAGGAAAAATTTTCGATGCCACGGCTAAGTGATAAGCTTTGCCGTGGACTTAATGTTTTTCAGGGATGGTGATGGAGAAAAAGGGGTTTGGAAGGAAAACCCCCCACAGAATAGGTAAGCTGCCTAACGGATATGCATAACAGTTATCCGATTGGGTAACTGTATTAATTCCAGCGATTTGGCTGGGGGTAAATGCCGTAGCAAGGTTACGCAACCTTGCTGAAGTTCGTCTTAGAGGTGAGTCGGTTCGCCTGGAATAGTGGGGATCGAATGATGTATGGCTCTTCGGGCCCTGAAAAGCCCCACAGAACATTAGCTGGCATGGTTGCAGCTGGTGCCATTATCTGGACATAGAGATTTTGTTGCTTACTCGATCAGCGACTGCGTAAAGCATTTATGCTGATCGTGCACATCTTGGCGTTATCTCCACGTAGTCGAATTCTCGATGGTAATTTTCCATTTATGAGAACTCGAATTCCTTCGGCGGTCAGCCGTATACCTTAATGTATTTGTCGGTCGGATGACCGACCGATGTGGGCATGTATGAAAAGGAAAAGATGAAACATTTCCTGCACGTGTGCGGCTGACGGGTAAGGGTGTAGCTTGGTGATATGGTTCGGACAATGTTGGTTGCTTGGTGTATGTCGCATGTTATACTTTCCTACTAGGAAATCCGATGATGCAACATACACCCGACGAATCACTTTCTAGCGAATGATGCCCGTGAGCAAAATGTCTCTTGTGGTTCGTGCTATTCAATTAGCGAAAATATGGTTTAGGAGACACTTTAGGTGGGTGACACAAAGGTAAGTACATGCTTAATTGCTAGGCAAGCAATCAGTACTTTTTTTATCGGTTTTCGGCCGCTTTAGGTGGAAGTTTTTAAATGGTTAATGGGAAGATGATTAGTGGCGTTCAAGGGAACCGCCACAGGCTAAGACCGGATCCCGGTTGTAGTGACGATGATGATGATGATCGCTTTTTCTAGCACATATGCTAGGCACATTTTTTACTGGATCCGCTGTTTCCTTGTTGACTTCACACTTGTAGGTAGTTGTGCTATCCTAGTAGTGTGCCGCTAGGGAACTGGTTCACCAGGACACATACTTCTGCAGCACTCGTTTTGGTGAAAGGTCGCTGCACTTTCCGACTCCGCTTGCGAACAAAGATGAGGTAAATGATTCAGACCTACACAAAATATTTTCTTTCGGATTGCTCCGTAAAATATGTACAACTGAATGTTTTAAATGATATATAGTAACTCGTTTGATTCAAGTATAACGTTAATATATGTACATTAGTTAATTACACTGCATGTTATTAGAATGTATATTGTAATTCATTTGATTTAAGTATAATGTTAATATATGTGCACTAGTTAATTACAACTGAATGTTTTAAAAGATATATGGTAATTCATTTGATTCAAGTATAATGTTGATATATGTACACTAGTTAATTACAACTGAAGGTTTTAAATGATATATAACTGAATTATCCCACGAAAATTTCGGTGTACTACACTGCGAAACGTCCTTTCGGGGTAATTGCTCGACTTAGACTGAATGTATGTCCGCTATTCCCTGGGGGAATTTAAGGAACAACAAAAATAAAAATCAGAAATAAAAAAGGAACACAGTATTTTCAAATGCATCCTTTGCCATCACGATCCATCAGAACGATCTCCGACAATCGGCTTCAGTGAAACACACACACAACAAGCTCACTGCGCACCAAAACCGTACGTCCCCCAACACGTGGAACGCCAACGCGCAGACACTTGGCTCAGGATATTGAACGACGTTGTAGTCCGCTGCGAGGCATCCGATTGGCTGGGGTTTCATTATCCGCCAACAAGCATGCAGATGTGCGGTAGCCACTCGCAAGGGTTGTTGCTGTGCGCACATTGCATCCATGGAGACGTCGAATGTTTATCTCACGGCTTATGCGCACAGCAGTCCTGACGTCGTATATGATAGCTCCTATACGTTGGCGTTGTCCCTTGTATATTCGGGCCACCTGACGTGTTCTTCCTAGTCATCTGTCGCTCGGTTAAGCGACCACGATATTTGTGATGACCAGGAATAGAAGGAGTATCTCCGCTCGTGTGCGTGCGGGTCAAAAAAAAAAAAGGAATACGTGCGGGCGAATACATTTTATGTTGAATTGGTTGTTTGGGAGTACAACCGTATCTCCTAAACAAGGAGACAGTGCCTTACGACAAATATGCTTCGGTTATGTTGGCGCCACGCTATTCCGCCGTGAAACATGATTGAAGTTTTTCTTTGAGCTTGGTTTTATGATGCATAAAATCCAACTAATAGCGTAATTCGCAGGGATGGATGTAATGCATGTAATTGTTGTGACAGGAAGATTAGATATGTCACCTTCCCGGTATATGATCACGCTTAAATGTACTTGCCAATACTTGCAGTATTGGGCTTTTGCTGCGCATTTGGGGCGTTTTCGTATTCTAGGTGTAAAGAAGAACCGTGGCGTAAATAGGAACCGCCACACACTTTTCCCCAAACAAATTGACCTCGACAACTTCTTCATGGTATTTCTCTTCAAATTGTGTTTCTTTGTCTTCTTTGACTCGTTGTTAACCACAGAGTGGGGCTCAAAATAATCCTAATATTATACATACGTGCACCGATGAATTCTTAGTATTTAAACAACAACTTCAAAACTTTTTCGTTTCTTTCGTCAGCGACAGGCAATAAGACACGAGGCACAAACTTGAAAGCTAACAGTCTTGCGTATTTAATTTAGATCGGCGACTTTTAGTATAACGTAGCTTCGTTACTTCAAAAGATAACGAACATGGTAGCAAGTAATACATCTGTTATTAAGATCTTGTTCTCTCATAATGACAAAAATAATACAAAATATGCTGAAAAGTCAATTAAAAGCAAATCCAAAGTAAACTTTTAAGAGGGTTCGACGACAATATTGAAATGCGTCTGTGCCTTAACAATAGTGAAATCAAAGGCACGACCAACAAAAAAATTCACCTCAGCGAGTAAACGATGAACTTTTCAGGCCCATGATATAACTGACAGTTATCTTAATTTCTTAATTAATTAAGAAGTTTTTTCAATAGCACGGAAGTTCTTTAAAGCCACGACGAGCAAGCCATCTTTTTAGAAATACTTGATGATCTGCATTTGTTAAGACTAATGCCAAATTTCGATTTATTTCATTGAAGTATAAGACAATAGAACTTCTAATCGTGTTACGGATTTCATTCACAGCCCATAATCATATTAGAAACCATATTCCCCCACTTTTTTGGTAAACACATTTGTGTCCTGATTTTTCAATGACATCTTTACATCTGGAGACCAATCTGTGCTTAAATTCCATGCATACCGCAATGTGCAATCTATAGACCATACATCTCTAATACGCATTTGCCAATCAATTAGGATTGTCTTTGCAATTTGTTTGCTCTGTCCATATGCTATGACAATGGTCCAAATTGAGCTTGTCATAGATAGCCATTGAGAGCTGGCGAGAAACATTAACACAAATTCTGATTTTAATTCAATCGCCGGCAGGGTTATTGTGATCCTTTCTTCCGAATTACGATTCCTCCGTGTGGCAGCATATCTAGAGCGTATTAAAGTCACTCACAAAGCCTGCGATACCATATGTACCAACACACAATAATTCACCAGAAGATAATCCAAACAATTGACCGAAGGATTGTCAGCTAGACGCGATTCGACAGGGAGTGTGGTGCGGTACCAACGTCATCACCTAGGGCGAGGACGGTCCTCGATCTCACCCTCAATATTAACAACCCTCGCTACGTTTGTTAAGTACTAACCAGTGTTGAACGTTGTTCCGATGCAACGTCCCCATAGCGATCATCCGCTAATTGTGTAGAATTGGTGTTGAAAAGTTACATCGCAGACAATTTTCCTGGCAGCGTTTTATCAACGTTATGTTTTTTCTTTTATTTCCGTTTTTGTTATTCTTGTTGTTTGCATCTCCTGGACGCCGCAGGAAGTGCTTCTAATTAAATGTGGCAGGTCCCTAGAGAACCTGATTTCTTGGGTGTGAATTTATATGGTTTACCTTAAGGGGATGATTGGCTGCTTTATAAGTAAGGGGTGTAAAAATCAATTTTCTATCCACTACGCACTTGTCTGCCACGGGGTCGTTCAGAAACACTCAACAACCACACTGTGCCATATGAGTGAATTAAGGCACCCATCGGCCGGGTGAACCGGAGATCCATTCAAATGAATCCTTTGTTTGATAAATGTGGGCAAATAATTGCCTAATTTATGCGCAGTTAAATTAGGGATTGAGCTAAGGATAACAGTCAAAGGACGAAGAAGGGGATGTAATTCAAGGGTAATGGTAATTTTGTAAGCATAGTTGTTAAAAGGATTACAATTTAATGTTTCCTGTTTTTTTTGTTCTTTCCTTTTCTGTTTTTTATTATATGTTCTGTTTATTATATAATTGTGACATATGAAGTTTCGTAGTTTGGCATTTTTTATTGGTGTGAATTTTGGATATTTAATTTGGATTTATACATTAGAAATGTACAGTATCCTTGTTGTATATAAAATAAAATAAAATAAAAAAATTAAAAATGTGACGGACCGGCCGGAAAGTTTCGAACATGTTTTAGATACTCAGGCTACACGGTAGAAAAAAAATGGGTTGGCGAGAGGGCCGACTTTAGCTTTAGAGACAAGGACAGATGTGTCCTTCATCTTGTCTCTGGCTTCTGGTCATCTTGCGATAACCAGAATCACCCACATCCGTGAGGATGTTGGGCTCGGTCTTGCGATATCTGCAAAGAAAAGAAAAAAGGGGGGGTTTCCAAGGATAGTGTGGACAGTGTTAGTCCAGGTGTTCTCTAACTACTTGTATAGAGGGATGGTGGGAAAGAAATCATACAAGACCGGTAGATCTTGGGTGCGGTAGTAAACGCAGACCACGTCTTTGGCGTCTGATGGTCTGCGCTTTGGTCGGTGTGTGTATGTTTCTGCTGTCTTGTACTGTGCGTCCGTGTGTGTGTGGTTTGTTAACAGTAGACCCTATGGGATGGATCCAGGAATCCTCTATTATAGAGGGGAATGTTGTTGGGAAGGGTGCTTTCTTCAGTTTTGTACTGAAGAAGAAATTGTGGTGGTCTGATCCGAAGAGATCGAGAGAGAGAAGGGTCAAGAACGCAAGAGTCCCGTACAAGTAGGTTCTCGCTGTTCTGAATGCTTTCGAAGTACTTGTATGCTAATTGAAGCAAGTACTCGTCAATAGGGGTAATGGAAGCACCTTCGTATAGGTGAGAGTTCTGGTAATGGTGACCGTCAGCCCTCTAGAGTGGTTGATGCATCTTCTGAGGAGTTTCCTTTCGAAAACTCGAAGTCTTTCCATTTGAGCTGAAGATATGCAGGACCATATGGGGAAGGCGTATGATATTCCAGATCAGATTAGCAGCTTATAGCAGAGAAGCTTAACTTTGGTGTCAACTTTGTTCCTCCACTTCAAGATGTTGTGCAGTTGCTTAGACCGACCGAGGCCCCTTTGGGGAATGTGGGTCACATGTTTGATGAAATTCATTTTTGGGGTATAAGTGACCCCAAGATATTTCATCTTGTCCTGTGGTCTAATCGTAGTATCTCCCATTTTTATTCGAATAATCTGTGAATATCGAGAAGTAGGTTGGAAGTGTTTACTACTCAGAATTATAGCTACTGCTTTATGGGTTAAGTCGAATTTTCCATCGACTGTAATACTGATACAGTTCGTCCAGATGGCGGTTGAGTCGATTTGTTGCGATTTTAGGGCCTTTGGATGACGTGTACACTAGGACGTCATCCGCATAGCATATCTGGTTTACTCTCCCGTCCACAGGGCGAGGAATATCGGAGATGTAAATATTGAATAAGATGGGGCCTAGAATGGAGCCCTGTGGTACGCCTGCAGCGGCGTGATAAGTTCGGGAAAGCTTTCCATTCACTCTAACTTGGAAGGATCTGTTTCGAACGAACTGGTAGATGATACTACATAGCATTCTACTGAGGCCAGTATTCAGTAATTTAAAAACGAGACCTTCGATCCAAGTCGTGTCAAAAGCTTTTTCAATGTCCAGGCTCACCGCAACAGTGGCTTCCTTATTAAAGAGCCGCACGCAGACGTGGTTTTGAAATATGTTGAGAGCCATAGTGGTGCTGTGCGCTCTTCTAAATCCAAATTGGGAATCAGGTATCAGGTTCCTGGCACTGATAAAGGTATTTAGTTTCTCGTATATGAATTTTTCATATATTTTGCTGATGCAAGTGAGAAGCGAGATAGGGCGAAAGCTTGAGGGGTGATACGTTGGTTTCCCAACTTCTGCTATTGGACAAATAATAGCGTGCCTCCAAGCTTGGGGAAAGTACCCCATGTTGTAAGCCTGGTTGAATAGAATGGAGAGCTTTATAAAGAATAAGGTAGAAAGCCTTCGCAACGAGTAGTATGATATGTTGTCGATATCGGGTGACTTCTTAGGGTTTCGAGATTTAACCAGGCTTTGTAGGGTATTTGGTGTGATGAAACCGTGACCATTATCACGTGTGTCATCGAAGTATGCACTGTTAGTTGGGTTAAAGACAACAATTGGCTCGTTGAAGTCGTCCAACTTACTATGGACCCCTGAATTAATGATCGCATTAGTATTCGGGTTGTCATCTTGTAGAGTAAGTTTGTGATTATTTTCGAAGGTCTCCCCGATGTTATTTGCTTTATTGATGTCGTTATTAACAACAACACCATTGTGTATGATTGGCCCAGTGATACGAGAAGTACCGCATATCTTTTTAATATCTTTATAAACGTTCTGGTCCATCTGAATACCCTTCAGTTTGTCTTCCAATTGTCGGGTACGATTGTTTTGGTTTCTTTGTTTTATCAGTGTGCCAATATTATGAATAATGGATCGCAATAATGGCTCCCTTTGCGTGAAGCGGTGACGGTATCTCATTCTGCAGAGCTTTTTACGCTCCCGGGTGAGACGAAAAGTGAAGTCGTCATGGGGAATCTGATAAGTCTTTTCAAGTTTGTACTTCGAGACATGAGTCTCCGAAGTTTCAACTAGAATCTCGTGAAGTCGTTTTGCAGGGTTGTTTATCTCAACCGTCGTTAGGATCCTGTCAGTGGGAAGAGAGAATTGGTGGAGTTTATCGTTCAATGTAATATTGAAGTTGTCCCAATTTGTCCGCCCATAATCGAGTATGTATCTGAAATGAGCCCGGGATGCTCGATAGCCGCGAATGAATTTTTTGCAGCGTTGTTTATCTCAACCGTCGTTAGGATCCTGTCAGTGGGAAGAGAGAATTGGTGGAGTTTATGGTTCAATGTAATATTGAAGTTGTCCCAATTTGTCCACCCATAATCGGGTATGTATCTGAAATGAGCCCGGGATGCTCGATAGCCGCGAATGAATGTTGTGGTCAGATACACCCGCTGAAACTTGAGGAGGAGTGATTTGTGGAAGTAAGTCTTTGGACACAAAATATATGTCCAGAATTGAGTCACCTCGAGTACCAACCGTAGGTGTGACTATTTCGAAGTTGAGGGTATACGTGTTTTCGGTGTACCATTGGTACAGTTTTGTGCCCCTTGCCAAGAGACAGAGTTGTTCCAGTGGGGATGTCTGGAGTTAAATTCGCCGCCTATGATGAAGTATGCCACGGGGACCTTATTATCCTGCCGATATCTTCGGGATTAATGGGGCCATTATTGGTTTTATGCGAGTGGTATACGGAGTATATATTCACTCTACCATTATTAGCCAGATGCAGTGCAACCCCAGAGACCTCCATGGGCCCAAAGTGTGGGAGGTCAATAGCTTCATGGCGAAGTCCGCTATTAACCAGTATACAAGTGCCACCTCCGTTGATGGTGGGATTGCCAGTGAGGGAATACGGGACGGTGACATGGATGCAACCTAGTTTCGGTTACAAGAACCACGTCCGCCCGGTTATCCGTTATGAAGTCAGAGACTATCATACGTTCGGAACGCGAAACAAGGGAGTTGACATTTATAAGGATAACTTTAATTTTAAAATCCATTGTGGAGGGTATGTCTTCCATATGCAGTGAAAAGGACTGCCTCCCTCTCAGCCTCGGTTGTTAGTTTCTCATATCGGGGTCGAATATCTTCAATCAAGCGGGAGAAACTAAGTAGCTTCTCGAGCATTGAAGATTGCCCCCACGGAGGCTTTTGCACCGTCGCTTGAATTTGTGGCGTCGTGTTGGCCTTTACCGGGGCTCGCTTAGGGACTTGAATATGTTTTTGAGGGGGAGGTGTTGGGAGAGTTTTTATATTCCTTGTTTGTTGCCCTTTAAGCATGTCGACAAATGTAAATCCATTTTGGATGAAGTGTTGTGTGGCCTGTTTTCCGAAGTCTGACTTGGCCGTTTGCTTAGCTCGAGTCTCCTTGGATCCTTGAATAATTTCTTTATATTTAGGACAGTTCCTGTAACTAGCCGGATGTCCCCTGTTGCCGCAGTTGCAGCAAGTTGGCAGTGTTATTTCATCCTGCACATTTGTTGCGGGATCGTATTTTGCTAGCGGTAGTTCGCACTCGCCAATATCGTGGGATTTTCCGCAACGAACGCAACGGGGACTCATGTTGCAGTTTCGGGGGACATGCCCGAAACGTTGGCAACGTCTGCATTCAGGCATTTCACTGTTATGAAATACCTTGAAGACAACTTGCTGATGCAAGATTGGAAACGACTTTGTCCGTATTATGGAATCTATGTCGGTATCAGTCTCTAGGTTGGCGTCCGACGTTTAAGGTCGCATATCAATTAATCTAAATATAATAAAATAAAATATCACCAAATATCATAAAATAACAAGTAGTTCTTATTGGGCCTGGCCGATTCCCAGGACCTATATTCAACAATCGGTCGTCACTCTTCCCTCAGGTCTGAGGAAGAACGGTGGCGACCACAACGGGTCCCCGAGCGGTCTAAAGAGATCCCTCATCCTTTTCAGGACAAGGAGACACGCTCCCCGAGAGAAGGATCACAACAGGACCAGTAAGTTTTAATATAAGATAATTAAGCTAGAATTTAAGCATTTTTTGTCAAACATGTAATTTAGGAACTAAGAACATAAAAAAAAAATAAGAAAATGTTATAAAAATGAAAATGAAGAATTAGAGCGTCTACCTAGGACCAGTAACCATTTTTTGTCTTGCATATAAATTAGAAACTAAGAATATAAAACGTAATAAAAAAATGTTGTAAAAATGAAATAAAAATGAGAATGAACGATTACGTCATTGGGATACTTAGGCCACTGTTTGAAAAGACCAACCCACTTAAGCAGCCTCGCGAAGTATAGAAGTATGGAATTTGTACTCATCCCTTTCAACTCATCCCAAATCGGCTACACGGTAGGATACCACCCCATCACTTTATAGGTTCCGCGATATGTTTAACGATTTCTGACCAGTCTTCAACCCTAGTGGACGGCCCGCGCTAATGTTGGAAAAACGGTATTTATATACCTTCTGTGAAAAAGCGTTCCAGGGATAAACTAGCCCGCGTCTCAGATCTCCGTCGGAATTATTTTAAGGGAAACAATTCGGAGCAATCATATAATAAGAAACCAAATGACACACAATTCGCTGCTGCGGAATCACGTTCACTTGGGAAACATTACCAACGTTCGACTGCATTTTGTAATATCAGATGACTCAGTTTCACGAACGTTAACGTCCTTCACCAATATATACAAATGGCCATAATATTCCAGCCCTAAACCAAGACTCAGACTCACTTGTCAGTCTACTCGACTTCCATATGAGATTTCATTTTTAAGGTGGAGTGTTTGTCTTCAGCCGGTTTGAAAGGAAAGGGACACAGTATTAGAAACTATCAATTTGGATATCATTGGAATTAAATCCTGTTAAAAAAAACTGACAAATTTGGTTGCTGTATTTTCCGCTCTTTAAATGACAGTCGATTAACGAAATTCTTTAAATATTTAGTGTTTTGCGACGGGAGTGAAGAGAATATGATGCGAATAACCGATATGACGGTTCGATTACCAGAAAAAGATAGAACCAAAGTCTCAACACAGAACTCTGCCGCGTGTGGGAGGAGAACTTATTATTCTCGACTACAATTATTCTCGAGTACTATTTCTGCGGCTTATGGCTTTGTTGATTTCTTTTTGGTGCACCTCACTAAGGTTTTTGCGTGGGCGTAGGTTTGTCGTGTGTCGTATCTGTTTGGGTTATTACACATTTTTTACACATCATCGACTAAACATAAATCAACAATCCAGCTTCTGAGATTCTGGTTTTTGACGACCTTAATACATACAAATCTAACTGGTTAGTACATGGTACACCAGAACAAAGGAAGCTGAAAGGCTAGCTGAAATATTTGTTATTGGCCGAAATTTATGTGCAATCACTTGCATGTTAAGCGGGGGATATACAATCAGACTTACAATTTTTTTATAAATATTGTTAAATAAAGCATTAACAATTATTTGCTGCTGGAAAAGAAGTGGGAATACGGACAGACGGTTCACCAACTGCTCGTTGACTTCAAAAAACCCTACGACTCAGTCGCAAGGCAAAGACTCTACCATATTTTGGTTGAGTTGGGAATCCCGAAAAAATATGCCGCCCTCATTCAAATTTGCATGAACAAAAACAAAGAGCGAGTTAGAATAGAAAGCCACTTCTTAGAACCATTTGAAATCCGGGACGGACTAAAACAAGGAGATGATCTATCACAATATCTTTTTAACCTTGTGCTCGAGTATGTCAGAAAGGTACAAGTCGACAAGATGGCCGGATCCTCCCTGAACGGGGTCACAGAAGTGCTCGCATATGCGGATGACATCGCCAGAAGATGACATCTAGAAACTGTAAGTAAAAAGATGAAATCATCATGCAAGCGGCAGAAGACGTGGGCCTAGTAATAAATGAAGACAAAAAAAAAAAAAAATACATGACTACGGCGCGAGCAGGTGGAGCTCAGGGAACACATATAAACCTCAGAGGCAAGATATTTGAAAAAGTTAAAGAATTTAAATATCTGGGAACGATACTGACGGCCAGTAACGAAATGTCGAAGGAAATTAACAAAGGACTGCATTCCGACAACGCTAGTTGGCACGCAGTCAGTAAACCGCTGAAATCCAGACTGCTATCACGTAACATAAAGCTCCGTGTCTATAGAACCATAATCATGCCGATTGTTCTATATGGATGCGAAACATGGGCTCTCACAAAACGGGAAGAAAACAAATTCCGCGTATTCGAGATTAAAGTTTTGAGGGGTATCTGTGGAGGTAAATATGACGAGGAGGCAGGGCAATGGAGGAAGCTCCATAGCCGCGAATTGGAAGAGCTATATCGTAAACCTACAATAATGAAAGTAATCAAGTCGCGAAGTTTAAGATGGGCCGGGCACGTGGCGCGAATGGGCAACGATAGGACCGTGTGTAGAATTCTTGACGGTAAACCAACGGGAAAGAGACCGGCCGGACGCCCGCGACGGAGATGGGGGGACAATGTTAGGTTTGACCTTGAGGAGGTCGGATCGAATGGTCAAGCGTGGAAGGAGAGTGCACGGGACAGGGGACGATGGTGGAGTCGAGTCGGTGAGGTCATGAACTTCCGGGTTCCTACAGGCCAATAAATAATAATACTAAATAATAATCCTCAAAGTTTCAGCAGAATCGATCAAATATTTTTTTGAGTAATCGTGGTCGTAAATTTAAAAAACGTTGTTTCGAGAAAAACGAATTTAAGTTTGGACTACCGAAATTTGGTATTTACACCTTAATCAGCGCTCCCAGGACCATACAAAAGACCTTCAACTTGTTCGTAAAATTCATTGTTCTGTTGTTGAAGCCTTTTGTTAGCTTTACGGGCTTCTTTGCTGCTTAAAGAGGTCTTAGTTTCTTGCCGCTTTATCCCACTCGATATTACGCGAAATCGAAGCTCTCCGTTCGAACGAGGATATCCATGGCATGCATTACTCTTAAAATGGGTGAGAATCCTTCATTGAATACTCCAGCTGCGATGAACGCTGAAATCTCAACGATTTTAACACCGTAATGTACGTGTTTTGGAGCCAACCGCCAAATCGTACTTTAAAAGTTTTCATTCGCATTTTGCGAGTTCCTTTGATAAGTCCTCACAAATTGGTAATATATGCTTTTGTACATCTGGATAGAGATCCATTAGAGAAAGGGTCTCTTTCAGTCTACTTGCTGCGCGCTGTAAAAAAAAATTTTGGAAAATCGTCGGAAAAACACGGACGCAAGTCGAATTCCGTTTTACGAGTTTCACGAACATTTTCTATTAGAAAGTTCCTAACTTTTAAGGAAAAAAAAAACCGATTTTGTAGTCGAACTAATTGTACTCGTATATGCCTTTTCATGAATGGAATGATTAAAAGTAATTTCGGGGTTGGAGGTAATTTTATTTATATTTTGAACTACATAATATAAAATGTTGAAGAGGTTTTCTCGGAAATTTCCCCGAGTTATATGTTGCTGTTCATGATTGTTTAGTATCGGCGTGTAGTCTAGAGTTCATAAAATTAACCTGGACGCAATTTACAAAGTTCAGATACACAGTATAGATACTTACATGGATGGGCTGCTGTGGGTACTTCCTTTCCAGAATTCTTAAATACCTCATACCTTAGTTTAAAATATAATCTCAAATTTGTTTATTGTTATACATTGCTTGGACTAAGCTAAAACATATGAAGGTTTTGCTCTCACCAAATTCTCTCTTTATACATCTAAAAATCAAACTAGGTGTGGTGTTCTACTCGTGAAAAATTAGTAGCTGTAACTGACATCTTGTTGTGATGGTGCTTAAATGCCATATCTTGATATTGTAGCGGTTCTACGAACCATACAACTCCCCACAGGGTGAGGTATCCTTTCCGCCAAGGAACTCTACTCACCTTTCGCAGCACAGACACGTGGCCCAATAGTTATTACCATACCTATAACAAAGGTTATATGAAATTGCAACAACGTTGAACCCGATATCAAAAACCAAAGAACTTAACGTTCGAAAACTTCCAATATCGATTTCAACGCATCCATACATCGTATGCAAAAACAATTTCAAAAGGGCAGCTAAAGCATCGCATCTAAGCAATGCGTCAAATGCAGCAAGCATCGCATACAGGTCACCAATCTCCCATCCTAGACATCAACGCGATGTTTCCAAAGAAATACCATTGTCGGTAAATAAACCGAACAACGGATGCATGCTTTGGTAGCTAAATGCAATTAGCACCTAAATCCCTTGGATGACCTAATGCTAAGGCACACTTGCGAAAACAAAACGATTCGTTGCGCCGCTGATTAGCAGTCGAACAACCATAAAATCTTAACACTATCCCTGATAGATGTTTATGAGTGGAAAGGCAAACAAAGCCTTACATTCCATAGTCCGTGTACCCATCCGAAAGGCAAGCGACCCTTTGTCCGCATGCCAGATGTGTAGTACAAATAAACCACGGAAAGATCGGAGAATAAGCGGCGGCATCCGATCCTTAAACAAAAGAAACAAGATTCCGACCACCAGCAACGAATGGTGATGATGATGATAATGACCATGAGGAAGACTTCCCCTTTTCAGATCCTATGGGAAATTCTCCGTTGAGATGCAAAGGGAAATTTTATGCTGTTAACAGATACTATGGGAAAGTCTGTTAGCCGGTTGGATGGGGAAATTTTCCTTTTGCAGATTCGGGGATAAGTAATTCGAATGGGATTTGTAAGGATAGAGACAATTAGTCTAGAGAATACCGTCGAACCAAAGAGTCTACTTAGAGCATCCGTCCAGAGAAGAGACAGTTAGAGAACCCCATCGAGGAGGTATCGGCGATTCAAGAAACAAACAAAATTGGAGTTAACGTGCGTTGTGAGTTGTGTGAGATTCGGTTCAATAGAAAAGAAAGATGGTCGTTTAGGAAAGGCGTTGTGTGAACAAAACATTAAAAATTGGAATATTAAATCCGTAATATTTACAAGTAGTTCAAATAAAACCAAAATTAAAACAAAACATTTTGCAGTGTTTCATTTGTGTGATCGTCTCCGTGTTCCGGTTGGTTTAATTCCTTTTACTGCGGACGTTGTTCGGCGGAACACCGCAGCCATCAATACCCGACCAAGGACAAAATATAAAAACCGACAAAATATCACTAGTCACAAAACCGGCATCATAAAGTGACACTGTGGCGGTTCGGCAAACCCCACTGTAACTTACCTGAAGAACCCCCATAACTTCGACCCAACCTTATAAGTTTCGCTAATGCAATCGCATTAGCACCTTAAATGCTTCACGCATCAAATAGGTCAAATTTATTTACCTAAAACTCCCTGTAAAGAATTCCTACCTTCTCATGCATCTCTTCGCATACAAATTCCCTACAAGAATTCTTTCCATTATACAGGTGCATAAAACCAAAACCTATGCGGTACCTTCGGTTGCCAGGCAAATTCACCTCCCTTCCCACACCTGCACCGCAATCTCCCCGCAGCAAAAACATTTCCTTCCTAAGGATAATTAATGCTTTCAATGCATTGCCTGGAAATGCCTGCAAAGAATTTTTCCTACAAGGGCATTCACACATGTATCAATATATCTCTGCATTAGCGACCCAGAACCGAATTTCCAATTAGTGTAGATATTCACACTAGAGTTCGGCACTTGCGTCGCCATAGATGTCATGTACAATTGACACAGATGGTATATACAAACCGTCATTGTATGACCATCTAATCTGCTTTGCAAGGACTTGCAACTATCGATACAGCTGCAAGCACTTTACCCAGAAATGCTCCTTTGTTTGAATCTCCAAACAAGCATCGAATTCGCGCATAGTCGCCGGATTGAATTCAAAGCATAAACAATACAAATATAGAATTCGTTTCCCACAAACGAATTTCCCTGCATATACAAATGCAAGCAAGGGATTCGTTTCGTCCACCAACCCATTAGTACCTTTTCCCAATGGCCATTCGCCTATTTATACAAGGGCATCACTCATCTAAGACTTTTATGATGCCCTCGTCCCCTATTTGCTTTTAGCACATCTCTTCGATGCATCTTCGTCTATTTTTTTAGCCGCGATGCACATCATATACCATGATCGCCCCAATTCCTTTGTCCTTGCCGCCTGCCTGCTTTGTTTTTCCATAGCCTTCGCGCATTAGTAAACAACACAGATCTGAACGATCATACACATACCACCATGATCTCCATTACGAGATCTGGTTTTCTATTCCACCAAGAGAGACTTTACGTTTCTCTGGTGGTAAGTAAAAACATATCCTTAGTGGAGAGGATATCTACCACCACACCACCAAACTCACCCCAAACGAGGGTTGAATCGTTGAGTCTTATTACATACGCCGACCACCGCGGCGGAGAAGCATAGGTCGTGTCGAGATAGGAGTGTTTCGCCTTGTTTAAAATGTATAAAAATCAATTCAATATTAAATAATAAGTTCTAAGTGAAGTATAAAAACACTAACATATTTAATAATGGCTGAGAACAAAGTGGTTTTTATAAATAGAATTATCCTTCACAATTTTAAAGATAATAACGAAAGTGAAATAAACTAAAAATTAATTAAGAACAACTTGTGTTTTAATTGCTATCTGGTGGAGAGTGTTTTCCTTTACTCCTGGTTGTGGACAAACGTGGCGGCGTTTCGTCCTTTTGGTTCGGTGTTTTACTTAGTGGAACATTATGATGGAGGAGGAAAATGAACGGAATGTCCGTGTTAGGCACAATACTTCCTCCCCACAACACAACACCAATGGATTTATTGAAATCCCAAACTGACCTCTGCCGATTTTCCGGAAAATAAGAGCGATGATTTTTTTTTTAAATCAGCGTCTATTTCTTCTTCTCGTGAGACAATTACATAAACATGCAAACCTTTCGTGAAAATATGCTGTAGAGAACTTAAGATCATTGGTTGGTTTTTGAATCAAACCTTTTACAGTTGGTGAACTTAAATCACTATCCCGGCTATATTTTGTACAAAAATGGTGGGCTGTAGCCTATTTTTATAATATTGGTAAACAATAAAATCACATTGTTGTTTCGTGTTGCGTTCCATATTTAATAAACCCAAATTGTCACCTATCACACTTCTTAATAATTGACAGCACAACATTCAAATCTTGCGTGAATTTTGGGACGCGCTCTATAATGCACAGGTGTATACTGCAATATAAGAATTTAATTTCCACACAATTTTCACACACTATAATAACAACGGTTAATTCATATTCACAGCGCATCACCTCAGCCGAACATAAAAGAATTTCTGAACCGAACAATTTTCCAGACAAATAATTTTGAAGCCACAAAGGAGGAAATCAGAATAATAAAAAAATATACATGCGACGTGCACTCGGAAATCGCTGATTGTTTAAAATGTAGCCGTATCTGTATCTGATCCTATAATCTGATTTGTATGATGATTTATTAGGCCCAAACAGACGCACACCAACAAACGCACATAAGGGAATATTTAACTGAGTAAAGTTGGGTACCACCCTCAAATCAACCCCTCGGGGTGAAATTTTTGATGACGCTTCCTGTTTTTTTGAATCCTTTTTTTTCGACTTTGTAGTGTCTGATGCATGTTTTGTAGTATTGTTGCTCTTATTGTACGAGCGCATTAGTTAACGGTTTTATTTATTCACAACAAATTCAATTGAATTAACACAGTCGATTGCACTTTATTTAGAAATATTCGCATCGTAATATGTGGGCACATTCCCCTTTTTTGTTGTTCTCCCATTTTGTATTATTGGAATTTTAAAAGCACCCCTTAGGATGGATAACAAAGGAGAGGCAGGTAGGGCGATAGGGACAAAGTAATTTGATAAAAAGGGTATAAAATTGTATTTACTATATTCACTTAAAATCTCATTTTACCGTCACACGTTTTTAGTTTGAGGGCACATATTAATAAGTACTCTATTTGCAGTCCTACCTATAAATGGAATGTGAAGAATTTAAAAAAAAAATTCGGTTTTGAACTGATCCCAATTTGATCGTTAATTTGTATTTACAATATAAAGCTTACAGCGTAACGCATTCCTTTTGGATTGAAAATCGAAAAAATTCCTCTATCTTCTCCCTTACTGGATTCACCAAGTAAGCAATAAAAAATCTTAGTGATTTTTATTCCCATAGTTGCACTACTGCACTCGGTACAAAGCAGGTGGTCGGATAATGTTGACATACTGTAAACGAAAGAATTCAGGCTTCCAACAACCCAGGTATGAATACTTTGGACTTCCCTGCATAAAGAGTAGTCAAAACAGAAAGAACCAATCCAAACATATAACCGGGACTACATAGTAATGCAAGCTAAGATACGTACTTCATGTTTCAATCTGAGAGTAAACCAAACATTGGTCTGACATCCAAGGCGAAGCAATATGAATTTGAAGTCTGGAATCATTCACCAATTCGGGTTAAAACAGCATCTGATGTCCGCATCGTCGTTGTCCAAAACCAAAAACGTCCTTCACAATTTTACATAAAGCTTTCCATTTCATTCGCCCACATCAATGATATGAATCAATGAATGAATAAATAGAGGGCAGAACCCTCAGTTTATTTCGCTTAGTGTACTAGTCGTGTATAAACTTATAAATACATTAAAAACTTAAAAACTTATGAACTACCTTAAAAACTAAGGCATGTGGGTTGCGGGTGGGGGACTTGTGGGGAACGAAGTCGTGGTGCCGGCGTACGGCACGGGGTTCCATTTCGTCCCACGAATTGTTCGCGGGTCGGTGCACTGCTGAAAGATCAAAACACTGGTCGCACGAGTGAAAAGTATAAAAGAAAACACCCAGGAACTTCAGCTTGGAAATAAAATACACTGAGTACTGTCTATTTATTAAGAGGTTACTTTATTGTTCTTAATCGGTGTAAAACAATTTGTATTTATTTTAAAACATATAATGAACGTTCACTAAATTAGATCAAGTCTTTGTCGCATTTTACAAGTCAATGTAGAGTTAGTTAGGTTTAAAACGTTCACGACGGATATACACGATTTCAATTATATTTTTGGAACACGTACGGTGCCACGGGGAGCAGGAGAAGACCCGATCAGCGTGGCTGGATGTTAAAATACGACTCGATCGAGGATTGAAATCTGGATCTTGAATCACCCTCGATTCGGTGGTGGTGGATATCCTCTCCGCTAAGGATATGTTTTTACTTACTACAAGAGAGACGTAAAGTCTCTGTGGGGCTTTTCAGGGCCCAAAGAGCCATGCATCGCTCGATCCCCACCATTTCCAGCAATGCGACTTACCTTAAAGTCGAATCTTCAGCAAGATTATACAACCTTGCTACGGCATTAACCGCCAACCAATTCGCTGGAATTAATTCGGTTATCCCCAAGGATAACCGACATAAATACCTTATAGGCAGCTTACCTTCCTTTGGGGGTTTTTCCAAACCCCTTCTCTACGGTCATTTCTGAAAACATAATTCATGGCAAGATTATCATCTTGCCATGACATCAATTCAGCATCACCACGAGCTTCCGCGACCGAACAATGGATGGCACATATCTACCAACACACGCTGATCTTTCCGTGTGTTATCTTTGTACCCATTCATTGACCTAGCATCATTTCGGGTTGCTTGCACATCTGCAAGCCAGATTTTTAACGGCATGTCTATGATCTATCTTTCCTACCAGTAAAGAAGATCAAATTAAACATTGGCCTTTCAGGCGCGCATATTTACTTGTATCTCAGCATGACCGATTTTGTGATCCGTTGCTGTTTCTCGGAACGATCACCAGCATCGGTCATGACCACCAATTTTAGTTTACACAAAGTAAACACTCAAACGGATACTTTCGCCTGACAGTCCCTTCAACGGGATTAACATATCCCTAAGACAACATACATCACCAAAATATGTTTATTTTAAATGATCTGGCAACGGCCATAACCAATGCTTGATTCATTATTCCAAGATAGATTCCTGCCTTCGGCAAGGGTTTTATTTACTCACGTCAATCAAAAGAATCTATCCCTTGCGGATGGCGGCAGTTTATCTTGCCCAAACATGTAGCAGCAGATTCGATCTGCTACATGAGTTTTTCCCTGTTTCCTTTTGTTTTGGACCTTCGCCATTGGCGGCGAATCGTTTAGGTTCGTTTTCGTTGGATGTCTGCAAAGAGACATCCAATAGGCAGTCAGATCTTAACCGCCGAACTACACACACGGATCGGATACCGTCTCTGCGTGCGACGAAACGTTTTTGCCTTTCCAAGCTCAACCCTTATTTTCCTCGTGAAACCTCCGTTCATCGTACCAAGAATAGTGTGTGTTAATCAATCAATAAGCAACTAAAGTTACAAATAAGTGTGTTTCCTGTGCTGTCGGATAATTAAACAAACTCTATGACTTACTGAGAGCATCAAAAATAAAGGGATTCATTTGAAAAGGGTGTCGAAGTGCTAGTGGTAAAATTGTACCTGATTGTATTATGTCATTAGAGTTTGAATTAATAAAAGCCCACCACAAACTGGAGTGAATTTGTGAACAATAGTTAAGAAATTACGTGAAAATAAATAGAAAACAGTATGCAGCACAACTCCAAAAGTGTTTTAAAATTATGACATTTTTCATTCTTATCTTCGTTCGTTTGTGTTGGAATTTTTTTTTTTTTTTTTTTTTTTTATTAGACTTCTCTCGGGAGAGGCGAGCCTATAGCGCCGAGTGGGCGCCCCGAGATGCCATCAAATAACTGTTGCAGTTCTTTTTGAACAGTTGCAGGTTGTAGCGTTCCGGGAACACTCGCGTGGGAAGGGAGTTCCACAGCTTCCCCGCTCTGTAGCGGAACGAGTTCTGATGTAGGGATGTTCGCGCCGTCGGGAGATGAACCACAAACGGGTGCGATCTGTCGGATTGTCTTGTGAAGCGCATATAAGCCGAATTGCGCGGAACAATACCAAGAATCTCCGAAGAACAGCACCCGTGATAATATCTGTAAAACAGACAGAGGTCGGCTACGCGCCTTCGATGTGATAGCGACTGTAGTCCCGACGTCAGCGCCGAGTCCCCGATCAGGCGGATCGCTCGTCTCTGTATGCTCTCAAGTAGGTCGAGGGTATGTTTAGGAGCCGAGCTCCAAACATGAGAGCAATATTCGAGCGAATATTTCTTCTTGTGGTGCTCTCTCGCGGAACTTTTAGATTGTTTGGGAAGTGAACTGAATCCGTGTCGTGTCAGGCACCTACTTCAACCCCACATCTCTCTCTGTGGAACAGAATACCAGATCTCATAATAAAGATCATGGTGGTACACATGTATGTGTGCACATTGGTTCATTCGTGGCACAAAGCCATGAGAACGAAACTGAAACAAACAAAGGGCATAATGTGCATCCATGAGATGTATGTTCGGCTAAGCAAACAAGCCGAATCTCATTGGATGCTAATTGGGTTTGTGTTTGCTTATGTGAGAAGGTCAATGGTATACGGATCCAGGAATATGTAGGACAAAGGGAATTTATGATCTGAGAGTTCAACTGACTAAACAAGTTGCCACTCTTTAGATGGTAGATGCATTTGGAATACTTGAATGGTTTGAATTGTTTGCCGTATTGCCAGAATGCATGCTGAAGGACAGCGTTGTTTTGTTTGTACATGGTACATGCTAAGGAATTAGTTTCAGCGTCTATTGCGCTAATAATATGCAGCTAGGTTGGACTGTTTATCGTTGGGTAAATTGTCGTCAGCCAATGTGTATGTAGGTAAATTTATTCTACACATGTTGAGGCTGGTAATAGCCAACTCAAGGTTAAGATTCCCTGATTATTCGGTTGCATTATATGTGAACCGATGAGTTTTCTTTCAGGGAATTCATGATAAGTTTGGAGAGAATTCCTATAGGGAATTTTTAATTTGAATTAATGAATGATGGTAAGAATCCTTTTCCAGAAACTTTTAGCTAAATACATTTGGTCTTTGTTACGTGAAGCATTTACAGGTGCTTAATGCGATTGCATTAGCAGAAAGTTATGATGGCTGGGTTGTAGTTATGGGTGCTCTTCGGGTAAGTTTACAGTGGGGTTTGGCGGAACCGTCACAGATTAACTATAAAGAAACTTAAAAATGGAACGGGGATCTAAACAAAGATGGATAGAATAATAGTCTAAGTGGTAGGACTGGGAAGGGCGAGGATAAGCCGGATGCTAGGGTGTGAGTATGAGTGCGAGAGAGTGAAGGCGGTGAGGTCGGGGGGGGGGGGGGGGGGACTATTGCGTTTGGAATGATAGTGAAGAACGTGTGATTCGAACTGACGCTATGACAGTTATAATCACCAAAAATTGAACCAATGCGTAACACATCAGGCTACTGGCCGTGCTTAGAATTCGATTTTTTAAACTCAAGTATATTCCACTGATGTGAATTGTTATGTTATCGCTATGGTATACGGCTCTGATGCATTTTCTTATTCGATTTTCGTTCGGTGTTCTTCACTATTTGCTTGTGTATTGTGTGTGTATCTGTTAGAGACGCCACACGACGACGTTTGAGAGCGGGGGACGTGAGATCGAAGTCAAAGAACGCGGGAAGAGAGTTTGCCCACACCTGCATTCGCGAAATGGGTTCATTAGAGCCGTAAGACGTGTGATGGGCGGGCAAATAGAAGAGACGAAGGGTTTCGCAGAATTCGGAGATTAGTGGAAAATGTGGTGGAGAGAGCAGGCTTGGCCTGTTGATTGAGCCTGTGAGTAGAACGTGGATGAAGAGGATGTCGGCATGAATTCTGCGCTCTTCAAGTGCGTTAACGTTAATTAGGTGAAGACAGCTCGTGTATGGGGGTAGAATCAGAGGATTTTCCCAATTCAATCCTCGGAGGGCAAAACGCATAAACGGCATTGCACGTTTTCGGCCCTGCGAATTTGGTACGAGTGGTGAGGAGACCAAACCTGACTAGCATATACAAGAAGGAGGCGGACAAAAGGTGTATGGAGCGACCTGAAAACGTGGGGATTAGAGAAATCTTTCGACCATCATCATCCTCATCATCGGCACTACAACCGGGATCCGGTCTTGGCTTTATTTAATAAATCTCTCCACCGGTCCCGATTTCGAGCCGATGTCATCCAGTTTGGCATTCCTAGGCTCTGGGTGTTCTGGTCTACACCATCCCTCCATCGCAGACAAGGCCTGCGGCGCTGTCTCCTTCCATACATCCTGCCACAAGGCACTTTTCGGCCAGGCTCCTCTTCGCTGATTTGAGCTAGGTGTCCCGCCCACCGTAGTCTACCAAGCTTGATTTTTCTTACGACATTAGCTTTAAGGTAGATCGGTAGGGGGGGGGTGGGGGTGGTCTTCCGACCTTAATTTTTCTTGCAACGTTAGCTTCAAGGTAGATCCCGCACAGCTCATGGTTGTAGCGTCCCCGGAATCGTCCTCCCTCACATACGGCGCCAACAATTCTCTTTAAGACCTTCCTCTCGAACGCGGCTAAGAGTTCAGAGTGCCTTTAATTGAGCGCCCAGGTCTCGGATCCATACATGAGTACTGGTAAAACCATGGTCTTGTACAGTAGTAGCTTGGATGTTCTGGATAAATTTCGGGGTTTAAAGAGCCTTGATAGACCATAGTAGGCTTTGTTGGATTTGATCAGCCTTTCGCGTATTTCTTCTTCAATATTGTTATCGATTGATAATTTGGTTAGATATATTGACATTTTATTCACACTGGCAAGCGCGAGTAGATCTCGTGTATTCGACGTTGCAGGTGTGTCATCTGTCTCTGCAGATTGAGCAAGACTGTGAATACATCTGCTTGTGATGTTGTTTCAGTCTTTTTTTTTGTTTTTTGTTTTTTGTTTTTTGATTTCCGTAGAATGTGGAAATCTTCAAAAGATACCTCTGGAGCGATGTTGTTTCAGTCTGTGTCAGTTTATTTGTGGCTACCAGTGTTGTAGCCTGTTTGGTTTTATTTTATCGTGGTCTGCCACCGTATAGGTTTGAATGGCATGCTTGTTGCCTGCCAGTCTATCAATTAAAAATTTGTTTCCTACAGCTAGCTTACAAAGACTTACAAATTCCTTACAATCAATATTGATGTAGATGGTGTCTTGCCGTGTTCTTGCATGTGCAACTTTCGCTTCCAATTCGTTTATCTCCTTTCCTTCATCCCCAGACTCGGACGATGCAAGACAAGCGTAAACATTATTTGCCCAATACAAGTTATAGTTGGAAGGGGGCACTGTCTTCCTCCATTTGCTCTTCGTTCTCCATCATCAATTTGGCGGCTTTGCTTCGCGTCACAATTGTATTGCAATTCAGTTTCTCGGTAAGCTGCACTCGCACTCGCCTAGCGCCGATTAAGAGCCAATCACCCTATACTCTTTTTTTTTTTTTTTTTTTTTTTTTTTTTTTTTAATTAGACTTCTCTCGGGAGAGGCGAACCTATAGCGCCAAGTGGGCGCCCCGAGATGCCATCAAATAACTGTTGCAGTTCTTTTTGAACAGTTGCAGGTTGTAACGTTCCGGGAACACTCGCGTGGGAAGGGAGTTCCACAGCTTCCCCGCTCTGTAGCGGAACGAGTTCTGATGTAGGGATGTTCGCGCCGTCGGGAGATGAACCACAAACGGGTGCGATCCGTCGGATTGTCTTGTGGAGCGCATATAAGCCGAATTGCGCGGAACAATACCACGAATATCCGAAGAACAGCACCCGTGATAATATCTGTAAAACAGACAGATGTCGGCTACGCGCCTTCGATGTGATAGCGACTGTAGTCCCGACGCCAGCGCCGAGTCCCCGATCAGGCGGATCGCTCGTCTCTGTATGCTCTCAAGTAGGTCGAGGGTATGTTTAGGAGCCGAGCTCCAAACATGAGAGCAATATTCGAGCGCGGGTCTAATTTGGGATTTATATAGGAGAAGAAGTTGGGCCGGGGTAAAATATTTCTTGGCTCTAAAAAGATAACTCAGTTTTCCTGAGGCTGACCTGGCGATGTTCGACACGTGTTTATGCCATGATACATTCCCACAGACAGTGACGCCGAGCAATTTCAAACTTTCCCCAGCCTCGAGGGCCCGGCCATTCATCATCAGCTGTGGAACCGATGATCCAGTTTTCTTTGTGAATGTTGTATACTGAGTCTTCGTTGCATTGAAGTCGACAAGATTGGCCTTTCCCCACTGCAGGACTTTATCCAGATCCCGATTCAGAGAATCAATCTGTCTACATCTCAGCTGGTGTGACGCAGATGCACCAATCGGCCGATCACTCGAAAAGGAGGAAACAAGCGTACTATCATCCGCAAAACTGAACACTTTGTTATCCGTTGTCTCCAACAAATCATTTATGTGAAGCAAGAACAAGGTTGGAGCCAAAATAGAACCTTGGGGCACCCCCGAATTAACATGATACAGATCCGAACACTCGCCGTCCACAACAACCCGGATCGATCGATTTTCAAGGAAACTCCTCGTCCAGTCGCAAAGCTGTTGGGAAAGTCCATATGAACGAAGTTTGCTCAGCAATGCCCCGTGCCAGACGCGGTCAAAAGCCTTGGAAATATCCAATGCGACCGCCCTTGACTCACCATGCCGTTCAATCGCAGATGTCCATATATCGGTTATAAGTGTCAAAAGGTCTCCTGTGGACCGCCTGCCACGGAATCCGTATTGACGATCATTCAGGAGTCCGTTGCACTCCAAATACTTAACCAACTCAGCATTGATGACTTTTTCCATCACCTTAGATAAAATAGACAGTAATGCTATCGGACGGTAATTTTGTGGGAGACACTTTTTTCCCGTCTTTGGGATTGGCTGAACTCGAGCGATTTTACAGCAGGCAGGAAAGGTCCTCCGTGCATAAGATAAGCGGAAGAGTCTGCCAAGAAACGGCGATAGTTCTGGAGCACAGTTCTTAAGGACTATTGCTGGTATTCCGTCCGGGCCGGTTGCCTTCCTACAAGCCAGTTCACGTAGAATGCGTTGAATAGTGCGCGGACGAAATCTCACATCCCGCATGGAAGACTGTACCGGCGAGATCACAGGTGGTTCCAAAAGGCCGGGATCGAGGTTTGAATTCGCCGAAAATAAATTTGCGAATACATTAGCTTTATCCCTTGAATTCGTGACTAACGTCCCGCTGTCTGTCACCAACGGAGGGAAAGAAGAGGATGCAAAGTTACCGCTGACAGCTTTTGCCATTGACCAGAAGGAGCGCGAGCCAGTTGGGCACCGAAGGAGCTTATTGATCATCCTGTCGTTGTGAGCCTTCTTCGCGGTATCAATCGCCTGGTTGCACGCGTTTCTGATTCTGACAAAATTCGTTCTGTTAACATCGGTGGGATTGGAGCGCCATTGCTTAAAAGCTCTATTTTTTGCCGCTGTAATCAGCTCGCACTTTTTGTCAAACCAAGGTTTATCAGACGAACTTCGTTTGATGGAATGTGGAATATACATCTCCATCCCCAGAAGAATAATCTCTGATACCGACTCCGCGCATGCGTTAACATCGCGATAAATGGTAGTTTAATTACAGATTGCTTAACGAGGAATATATTGATATATATTTTTTTCACGCTTGCAACCGGGGTGATATATTTTTATTATTATTTTGTTCGTCACACATCACTGAAGTGATTTATTATGCACTTTTATATTAATTTTATTTTATGCATTGTGTTTTTATCCACTTAGTTTCAAGAGTTGAATTTTCACGTTTATTATTTATTTGGTTTGTTTGTTTTTGATGTTCTTTGTTTTAACAGTCACAAAAAAACACTTTTATTTGGTTATTTTCATATATATTATTTTTTATTTTGATTGTTTTCATCACTGGAATTTATTTATAAATAGTCTTTATATTTTAAACACTCGTGAATCACGAAAGTAACTTTTTAATTCAACTCAATGGCCGAATTGAAAACAAGTTCCCACTCGATCACTGTGTGTATCCAACTCTAGGAGACCTTGACAACTTCTCGACTTGGTGTGACAAAAACTGTGTCAAGTGGCAACCCATAACCTTTTCTCGTAAGCGTATTCTCTCACCTCCACGCCCTATTCCCTTCATAACCAAGCCCCGTCCAATCTATTGGAGACCTTGGGATCCTTTGGGACAAGTAGTTTAATTCCCTCTCACATATTGACGAGATGATCCTGAAAGTCAACTCAGCCCTCAGACTCATGAAACCCTTATCTAAGGACTTCTCCAAGCCGTACGTAATTCGCACCCTTTCCCATCCCTTCGTTCGGCCTCTGCCAGAACAGGCTATGTAAGATGCCCTTACCATAAGTTTTAATGGGCTACACCCCATTTATTAGCTTAGAGCAAGCTTACATTTATTGTTAGATTTAATGTATGAACTAACTTAACTAATAACTTACTACATCTACGATAGTGAGGTGTAGGCCAGGGGGTGAAAGGAACTTAGAGGGAGACATTCAGGAGGCGGCATTTTAGAATGAAGGTGATAATATTGAACCCACTTCCGGAGAAACGAAAATATTCAACGTCACTTCCTATGATTCGCTTTCCGCATCCTAGGATGGGAAAAACCTTTAATTCTGTCCCCATATATTAGCCGCCTCATATTAAACAACTTCCGAAGACGGAGATTACGCGTATTTCAGGGGTTTGTGTTTAGAGGAATTAAGTTAAGGAGGTAGACGCAGTCGACCGAGCCGAAGAGGACTAGATGAATGAGTATTATGTCAGCCACGACCCTGCGCTCCTCAAGGGTTCTGAGGTTGAATAATTTGAGTCGGTTAATGTGCGGGGGAAGGATGAATGGGTTTGCCCATCCTAGTACTATGAGAGCGAACCGGAGGAAGCGACTTTGAATAGGTTCGATTCTACAGATATGGATCTTGTGATAAGGAGACCATGCCTGGCTAGCATATTCAAGCAGTGGACGGACGAAGGTAAGATAAAGGGATCGAGTAACGCAAGGGTTGGAGAATTCCTTAGACCATCGTTTCACGAATCCGAGGGCAGAATTGTCTTTCCGGATCATCTCCTCAATATGAAAGAGGAAGTTAAGCTCCTTGTGGCAAGGATCCCAAGATCTCGAATACCTTGGACAATGGTCAGGGGTTGGCTATGAAGGGCATAGGAACGTGAGGGTGAGTGAATACGCTTATGGGAAAAGGTTATTGATTGGCATTTGGCGATGTTAAGTACAAAGCAATTTTTGTCACACCAAGTCGAGAAACTGTCAAGGTCAGATTGCAGCAGTGCAGAATCAAGTGGTGACTCAATGATCTTGTATAACTTGGCATCATCAGGGTATAAGGACAAGCTGGAGGAGGATGGGATGAGTGCCTAGAATTAACTGGTACGGTAGATGATTGTGTAGAGCTGGGAGAGTAAAAGGACTTGGAGAAAGACTGGTGTGATGGGTTAATAAAAAATGGCTTTGATGAAATTGGGATATTTATTTGGCGTTATTGTGGCGAGGGATGTTATGGGATGAGCAGGTAGAGTGGGGCTTAGGGATTTTGTGCCGTTGGGAAGGGTGGGGTTAGCGTTAAAAGAGACTCTATTGGGGGGAAGTTTGAAGGACCAGTCTTGTAACATTTCGCATTAACCTTCTATATTAGATAAATAAAAAAAAACAACCTTTGGATATTCATTCTTAAATATCATTTTTATTTATTCTAGTGTTATTTTAAATATATGTATTTACAAATAAATTTATGTTTTTTATCCAATAACCACGTATCACACATAGCGTTCACTTTAGATGTAGCTTACACTATATTCTCTTTATTTACACTTATTATTGTATTTTGGAAATTTCCTAAAAAAAAAAAACAAAACAAAAAACGAAAAAAAAGAAACGCTAACTAAAAATCTAAATTTGGTTACAACCACAAGGAATGCCGTTCACTGTTCTATGACTTGAAGGTCTGACTAGATTTCGAGCCTCAAATTCATTTCTGCAGTAGATATCTTGTAGAACTAACTAGAGATTGGATTTGCAGTAGACTTAGATCGTTCCTTGGCCTCCTGTTGTGCTTTTTTTGACCTCTTCCATTTCATTCGACGGTTTTGGAACCATATTTTCACTTGTGTCTCGGATAACATCAGACCACTAGCAACCTCAAACCTCTTGGGTCTCGATAAATATTTATTTTGTTTAAACTGTTTTTCAAGTTCTAGTAATTGTTGGGATGTGAAGGCCGTTCGCGGTCGTCTTGTTTTACCCAGAATGGCATGATGTGGGTATGCGGCTAACTCGGGAATGCGATGGTGTAACATCCCTGCACGGGCTAAAAATTCAAATGGCAGGTGTGGCTGGACAAAAGTATGACCGATAGGGAGCTGAATAGAAAACAAACAAAAAATCGTTGTATTGCTTTAAAGTAATATTTTAAAAAATGTGTCAACTTACAGGTATGGGTTTTCCAGAAGGATCAAGTGGACGATGAAAAGCTGATCCACCTTGCGCCAGTAACTGATAAGGATGTCCGCCGGCATAGAGGGGAAAGTCTTGCGGTCGCACAGGACTATGTGGGGGAATAGGTTTTTTAAATTCATCATGGTAATCGAAACGCAATCCAATATGGTGCTGATCTTCACAACCGGGACTTATTGGCGGACTAGATTGATGTGATGATGTCGGGGACTCTGACCTATAAAGATATCGTTTCTGTTGTGTAATTATAAACTACAAACTTGACATTGTTATCACATTTTTAATGTAGTTATATTATTAAGGGTATTAAATGTAACATAGGATGTCCCAACGTGCTTTTTAAACAAGATTTCTTTAATAAAATACTGAATGGGATTAATGAATCAAGAATGAAATTTTGTTAAAGGACGATTCTTGGGCATTTATTTGTACAAATTATCCCGGTTAAATGTATTCCCTCTCATTTGCTGACACTCTTCTAGTAGTATCATATGGGTAAACCTTTTTTTCACATTGTTAAACACGTTGAATTTTATGACAAAAAAGGAATACATTCTATCAAATCTCTCCTCGGAATTTCTCAATAAAAAAACAAATTTAAAATAATCAACATTTATTTTGTTGTCTTCAAAGTAGACTCCCTCTAAGGCAACACACTTATGCCAACGATAAACCAATCATACATACACATTTTATAGGCCGCAGCCGGGATTGATTTTAATTCCTTCTTCTATTTTACTTTTATGGCTTCAATCAACGTGAAACGTGTTCCTCGAAGTGGCAATTTGAGTTTTAGAAACTAGAAAACGTTACAGGGGGCCATATCTGGTGAATGCGGTGCTTGTTCGATGGTATTATTATTATTTATTTATTATTTATTGGCCTGTAGGAACCCGGAAGTTCATGACCTCACCGACTCGATTCCGCCATCGTTCCCTGTCCTGTGCGCTCTCCTTCCACGCTTGACCATTCGATCCGACCTCCTCTAGGTCAAACCTAACATTGTCCTCCCATCTCCGTCGCGGGCGTCCGGCCGGTCTCTTTCCCGTTGGTCTACCGTCAAGAAATCTATGCACGGTCCTATCGTTGCCCATTCGCGCCACGTGCCCGGCCCATCTTAATCTTCGAGACTTTATTACTCTCACGATTGTAGGTTTGCGATATAGTCCTTCCAATTCGTGGTTATGGAGTTTCCTCCATTGTCCTGCCTCCTCATCATATTTACCACCAAAGATACCCCTTAGTACTTTATTCTCGAATACGCGGAATTTGTTTTCTTCCCGTTTTGTGAGAGCCCATGTTTCGCATCCATATAGAACAATCGGCATGATTATGGTTCTATAGACACGGAGTTTTATGTTACGTGATAGCAGTCAGGATTTCAGCAGTTTACTGACTGGGTGCCAACTAGCGTTGCCGAAATGCAGTCTTTTGTTAATTTCCTTCGACAGTACGTTATTGGCCGCCAGTGTCGTTCCCAGATATTTCAATTCTTTAACTTTTTCAAATATCTTGCCTCTGACGTTTATATGTGTTCCCTGAGGTCCACCCGCTCTCGCTGTAATCATGTATTTTGTTTTGTCTTCATTTATTTCTAGGCCCACCTCTTCTGCCGCTTGCATGATGATTTCATTGTTTTTACTAACAGTTTCTAGATTATCGCCCAGAACGGCAATGTTGAACGGCCTCTTTCGACGAACACTCTCTCGCAAACACATAGCGCTAAGTAGGTTTCCTTATTCATTATTTGACCTTACGGAAGGAATTTATAGTGAACCACTCCATGATAATCGAAGAAAACAGTGAGCGTGACCTTAATTTTTGTTGGATTTTGTGGTGGGTGTAATGGTCCGAGGCCGTGCTTTGCCGAAACGGCTGGGAGAAGAGCCCGGAGTGTCGACGGTAAAAATGAAAGACGCGAAAAGGTCAAGTTGAAACAATGATACTTAACTTTATTTTTCTTTAATTTAAAAGGTACAAGGGTGATCTGAAATTACATTGGTTGTTGAACGGCCAGAGGTTCGGACTTCGAAAAAGAGACTGATCCCGAAATTGAAAATGCACTCCCCTTTTATAGATTTTGGAGTTGACTTTTGTCAACTATTTTACTGTCAAAATTCCAAGAAACACACACGATGACTTAGTGCTTCGATTGGAATTTTGTTCTGGGAATTATTCAAAGGGTTTTGTTGGATAATATAATAATAATTCTGGGAAGGGAATCATGAAATGCGTTTTGAATTTAGCATTTCATGATGTTAGGATTTTTAGGAATTGAGTCAATGTATGATGAATTAACTTTTGGTTAAATTCGTTGTACATGTGACTCAATATGGAATTTGGATGAGTTATGTGGAATTGAATCAATGTGCGACAATTGACTTTTGGTTTGATTTATCGCTCATTGATTCAATATGAAATTTGGGATTTGCGTTAGGGTTATGGATGATATTGGGGATTTAGATAGGGGTAGCGATTTGGGATCGTTACATCCTTCCCCCCTTTAGAAAAGAAAATTAATCTGGAGGAGATTAATTTTCTAGAATGGGTGAAAGAGCAAGAGGCGGTGGCATTTTTCAACTTCGCGATAGTTTACATTGTTTGAATTTTAGTATTGTTAGGTATAGATTGTTGTCTTAAAATTATTCATTAAAGATTTTACAGGTGTGGTATTAGTTAGTTTGGTTTATTTTTTCTTTCGTTATTATTATATTTGAGTTTAATCTAACTTATTATCGATCATTAAGTTTTGTTTATGTGTAAAAAAAAAAATTGTTTTTCGTTATTAGTATATATTTTGTTTTGGTTTTTTCCTTATTATTTAATATTTGAATTTAATCTGATTTGCTAACAATCATTAAATTTTGTTTATGTGTAAGAGAAAATTGTTTTTCATTATTAGTATACATTTTGTTTTTTTTGTATATATATTTGTTTTGGTTTTTTTTTTTTTTCTTATTATTTAATATTGGATTTAATCTAATTTGCTAACAATCATTCAATTTTGTTTATGTGTAAAAGAAAATTGTTTTTCATTATTAGTATACATTTTGTTTTTTTTTGTATATACATTTGTTTTGGTTTTATTTTTCTTATTGTTTAATATTTGAATTTAATCTAATTTGCTAACAATCATTAGATTTTGTTTATGTGTTTTTGTAGTTTATTTGGTTATAGCTTTAAATAATTCAAATTTACTGATGAAAACATTTGTTTTCTTTGTATGCTTATTATATATTTTTTTTTTTTATTTACATTTTTGTGTTTTATTAAATCATACGTAAGAATTTTTATTTTTTTTTTATAATTTACACACACATATATATATCTCGAGTTTGAGTTAAGAGAAAAAGTCTATTTGTTTTAAGCTTTTCCCTAAACTTGTGGAAGATTTTCCACACTTTCTTAGGGTTAGGTTGTGTCATAAATTTCAAAATTTGTGTGCTAGAACGATTGAAGGCGAATATTTCGAAAGGTGGAGGATTAGTGGTAGCTTTTGAGAGATCGGTCTTTGCTTTATTTCTAAAAAGGGTTCTATTTATTTGGGTATCTTTATGTTTTGTTACTGAGCTTACTACGAGTTTGTGTATGTTTTTTAATTGCAAACGTTTGACATACGGGTTGTTTGCTGGAATTTGTTTGTTCTCAGGCTTTTGCTTTGATGGGATCCTTAGTTTCGCAGTCTGACGCTTTGCTGGGACTCTTTGTTCCGCAGTCTGACGCTCTGCTGGGATTCTTTGTTCCGCAGTCTGACGCTCTGCTGGAACTCTTTGTTCCGCAGTCTGACGCTGGAACTCTCTGTTACTCAGTCTGACGCTCTGCTGGGACTCTCTGTTCCTCAGACTAACGCTCTGCTGGGACCTTTGGTTCCACATTTGGCTTAGATTGTCTGTTCCTCGGGCTTACGTTTTGCTGAGACTTCTTGCTGCTCAGTCTTACACTCTGTCGGGATTCTTTGTTTCTCGGGCTTACGTTTTGCTGAGAGTTCTTGCTGCTCAGTCTTACACTCTGCCGGGATTCTTTGTTCCTCTAGCTTAGGTATTTTGTTATTAGAAGATGGGGGATGTGAAAATATGGGGATGTAGGGAGCTGTTGGGATAGTTGGTTTAGAGACCCTGGTTAAATCATCGGATCCGGCCCGTAGACAAACGGATTTTGATGTAGTATTGTGGGTACGATCTTTGATTTCTACTTCCTTTATTTGGAGAGCAGTTAGATCGTCCCGTATCTGGTTTGTATCCCTAGCTTCGAACAAGGTTTCGTCTGTTTTTCCCCTAAATTGCTTTTTATTGTTGATTTTTAATAATTGTACGCTGCTTATTTTGTTTAGTACTCCACTTCTCCAGGCGTTTGCGGTAGAAGTGGGCTGAATTTTAGGAATAGTTTTGTTTAGTGGAGAGCTGTTTTGATTATTTAATTTTATCAGTCTCTTTTTGCATTCCTCCTGGGAATGGTTGAGTTTGCTGCAGTACCTGCATTGGGGGCGTTCAACCTCTGTTTTAATTTGGGGGATAGATTGTGAAGGTTTACTATTGCGGTAGCATTCCTCAGACGTATGTCCAGGCCTATTACATGATTGGCAAATTACTGGTCGGCTGAGATTTGTATAAGCGGAAAAATTTGCTAGAGTGTTGTTGTTTCTTAGTCGAGGGGCCTGCTCGAGAGCGTAATTAATAGCTGCTCTGAGATTTGGGGCACCTCGTGATTTAACCAAGAGTTTTAGGTTTGGATTACTAAGTCCGTCTTCGAATGTGTGTAGGGCGAGTTTATTATTTTCTTTGAGGAGATATGTTCGCACCGCAGGTTCGACAGTGCTTTCAAACGTGGCGCTGTCCAACAGGTGCAGGAGGTGTGTGAGTCTGTCTCCAAACTCCTTCAAGCCTTCCTTGCTTCCCTGTTTGGCTGTTACCAGATCGTTTTGCGCCAGCGACCTAGAGGAGAGAATTTTAAATTCTTCATTTAATTCCGCAGCAAGATCATTCCAGTTTGAAATGACCTTGTATCGGATGTGGTTGTATGCTGGCCCTCGCAGTCTGGTTTTTACCACGCTTAGAAAGAAAGCGTGCTGACTGTCGTCCTGTGCCTGCAAAAAAATTATATCTCCGCAAGAGATAAAATTATATAGCTCGTCCGGGTTACCGCTGAACACCGGCACGAGGGCTATAATGTCTTGTAACCCGTTACTGACTTCCATTAGAAATCGCTATTTGTTCCGCGTGTTAATTTTGCGAGCAAAGTAGATCTTCCCAACGTGAGTGGAACGAACCTATGAGAAATGCAAAATAACAATGAGAGAGGCAGAAAACCCAAGTAAATATCGATCATATTAAAGGCAGCTTTGTTTTCTTTTAAACCCAGATATATTAGCACTATGAAAATACCGAGGGTAATTTAGAGGAAAGGGGCCACAGCAGACGAAAGGATCAACAACAGGCGAGGTATGCGCGTGTTTAAACCTATCTCGGGAGTATAAAGAATTTTCCCAACTTACTTGTTCATGGGGGAGCTTATTTTGAGGTATTTGTATGTATGGATATATATATATGTGTGTGAAAATATGTGCATTGGTTATGTATCATAATATTGTGATTAGTTGTATAAGCATTTAGATTTTTCTGTGGGTGCTTGTGTCCCTTAAAATATTTAATTAAAATTTTCCCCTTTGAAAGAAAATGTAGGGGGTATTTAAATTTATTAGCTTGGGGTTTCTATGTTTCTATTTGCCCCTTTTAATTCATAAATTTTCATTCGGGATTTACTATTAATAGGTTGGAATCAGTCCCGGGATTTTTCCTTTTATTCATTTTGATAATGAGACAAATTTAAAATTAATTCAAGCGTTTTCATGTGTTGCCTTTGTAATATTAAGAGAAAGCTTGTTTAGTATCTGGGTTTTTCCTCGCGTATGTTTCTTTGTTTATTCATTATGTTTTCTATTGTCCCGTTGTAGGTGAAATATGTGATATAATGTTTTATATAAAATGTGCAGATGCAATGTTAATAATATTATATCAAAGGTGTACAGTATTTATTTTGTCTTTTTTTTTTTTTAAAGTTGTTTCATATCGTTATTTGAATTTTTTACATGTATATTTTTATTTCGCCTTTTGTTATATTGAGTTTTAGCGCGATTTGGAAACAATTCCGTAATTGATAAGTAAATTTTAAAAATAAGAAAACTGGTGTTGCTGCGCTGTTGAGTGCGTTGCTGCATTTGGGGTATGTATTTTTGCTGGGGCCTTTTGGTTTTTTGGTAATGTTTTCGCGTTGTCCCGTCCTGCTTTGTTTTTGGGTTTTGCTTTGTGTCTGCTGCCAGGTTTGTGTTTAAAGTTTCTTTTTTTACTTTCTTTATTTCAAATTAAACCAGTTTTTCCCAAAACACGCTACTTTTTATGCGTTGCTAAAACATTTCGTTGTTAAGTTGTTTGAAAATATTTTTCCTTCGAATTTTTCCCAACACAAATCTTGTCAATATTTTTCGTCAAATTCAAATCACCTTTCTTTATTTCAAGTTAAACCAGTTTTTTCCAAAACACACTACTTTTTATGCGTTGCTAAAACATTTTGTTGTTAAGTTGTTTGAAAATGTTTTTCCTTCGAATTTTTCCCAACACAAATCTTGTCAATATTTTTCGTCAAATTCAAATCACCTTTCTTTATTTCAAATTAAACCAGTTTTTCCAAAGTTGTTTGAAAATGTTTTTAAGGCGTTTATTTCGTCACTAGTTTTTGGGATATTATTTAGTTTGACGTTTGTTTGATTTAACATAAACTCGTTTGTTTTACAAACGCGCGTAATTTATGGGTTTATATTAGATTAAAGTCCGGATTGTTTATCGCAAAAACACCCAACACAACCTATTTTCAGCAGCGATTCGACTCGAATAACTTACACCGCTGGTTTCATTATGTTATACTCCGATGAAAGTCACTGGTTCGCTGGTGTTTTAACACGAAGGTCCAATTTAACAAAATCACAAACACGCGACCGTAATATAGAAATCTGTATTTAGTTTTTTGTTATTGTAAGGGATGGTTTGAGGTTCATCCCACGCGCTGCCACCATTTTGTAATGCTCCGAGGCCCCGTACTTTCCCGAAACGGCTGGGAGAAGAGCCCGGAGTGTCGACGGTAAAAATGAAAGACGCGAAAAGCTCAAGTTGAAACAATGATACTTAACTTTATTTTTCTTTAATTTAAAAAGTACAAGGGTGATCTGAAATTACATTGGTTGTTGAACGGCCAGAGGTTTGGACTTCGAAAAAGAGACTGATCCCGAAATTGATTTTTTTTTTTTTTTTTTTTATAAAACGCTGTCTTTATTGACCATTAAAAGTTTAGTTACATAAGTTTACAGCTAACTTAATTAAGTTGTGACAAATTTACTTACAATGCCTAGAACATTTTTCCAAGTAATATTTAAATTGAGGTCTTACGTCTAAGGAGATCTATAAGATACAATTTATTAGTATGACTCCTGGAAAGGTCATGAAAACCAGGATGGATTGTCAATAAATATTCTTAAAACTACTTATCTCTACTTAAATCTAGCTTATATCTAAGGTAGTTAATAAATTCACATATAGTCATTTAGAACAAATTTGACTAGTCTTAAGATTAAGTTGAGATTCCATACTTTACATACCCTAAGGAGGGAAGGGAGCGGCAGAGGGAGGTCTCTCCACCGACTGCTCGTTAAAGGAAAGAACCCGAGAAAAGGGTTGAATGTTTGAGTATTTGAAGTGGTTAAGATCGGTTACTCTGTTATGGTAGATGATTTCGTTCGCATCATTTACTAATCTTCCTGCGTAGAAGAGAGCCTTTAAATGGAGTGCATGAAGATAAGGATTTGATGCATTGTGGCTGGGGAGGCTAAGGGAATTGATGAGAGGGTTTGGATTGGCTGACAGGTTTTCAATGAATCTTATCGACAATTCCAGGAACCTTCTATCCAATCTCTCCAGGCCGACGGAGTGGTATAGCGTAAGGCTTCTGATATATTTGTGGGAGTCGCGCTGTCGACGTAGCCCTGTGATTAGTCTAAAACACTTCCTTTCGAAGATACGAAGTTTTTCCATTTGAGAGGGAGAGATATGGAACCAGATGGGACAAGCGTAAGTAAGTGTGGGCCTGATGATTTGTTTATAAAGTAGAAGTTTGACTTGTTGAGAGAGACCATCTGCCTTCCACATTACTTTCCGACAAAGGTTCAGCTGTATCCCCGCTTTGCGGATGACATTGTTTATGTGAGTCGTGAAAGAGAGATTATTTTCGAAAGTAATGCCCAAGTATTTTAGTGATTTAGATGGTTTTATGAGGGTGTTGCAGAGGTTCAGTTGGATTTTTGAATGGTTACGTACCGTGTTATTGGTACAGTGAACGTTTCTACCTTTAAATACAATCATCTGAGTTTTGTTGGGGTTTAAGCGGATCTTCCATTTAAGGAAGTAGGAGGAAAGAATTTGGAGGAATTCATTTACGCGGTTTCTGGCAGATAATACGAGCCTGCTGCTGGAGTAGACAAGGGTATCGTCTGCGTAGTTGAGGATTCGAGTATTCGGTGAGACGGGTTGAGGAATATCAGATGTGTATAGTAAATATAAGAGGGGGCCCAGAATGGATCCTTGGGGGACTCCTGCTGTTATTGAGTACGTCTGGGAAAGGGTGGAATTTATCTTGACCATGAATTTCCTATTTGATAGGTACGAGTAGAGAAACTTGGAAGTGTGATTGTTGAGACGATACGTGGAATGTAATTTGTACAGAAGACCCGCAGTCCACACGCAGTCGAAAGCCTTGGATATGTCAAGGGAGATACACACAGTGGGGCACTGGTCGTTAAGAGCCATAGTGATGTCGTGAGTAAACTTGAGGAGAGCGTGACATGTTGAGTGCTGTGCACGAAAACCGAATTGAAAATCAGGGAGTAATGAGTTAGTTTCCGCGAAGGAGAGTAGGTAATGGTGAATTTTTAATTCAAGTAATTTGCTTAAATTATTAAGTAGTGAGATGGGTCGAAAATTGGCCGCCGTCAGGGATGCGCCTGATTTTTTAATGGGGATGACTATGGCAGTTTTCCAAGACTCCGGTATGTGACCAGCATTTATTATGTGGTTTAGCAGGGTCATGATGTATAGTCGATTTGAAGGGTTGAGGTTTTTGAAAAGCACATGTGGAATTTTGTCCAAGCCGGTAGAGTTTTTACTGCTACGAGAAGATATCATTTGGTTAAATTCCTGTGGTTGTAAAAAGAAGTTTGTATCGGTGGGTTGACCCGAAATTGAAAATGCACTCCCCTTTTATAGATTTTGGAGTTGACTTTTGTCAACTATTTTACTGTCAAAATTCCAAGAAACACACACGATGACTTAGTGCTTCGATTGGAATTTTATTCTGGGAATTATTCAAAGGGTTTTGTTGGATAAATTCTGGGAAGGGAATCATGAAATGCGTTTTGAATTTAGCATTTCATGATGTTAGGATTTTTAGGAATTGAGTCAATGTATGATGAATTAACTTTTGGTTAAATTCGTTGTACATGTGACTCAATATGGAATTTGGATGTGTTATGTGGAATTGAATCAATGTGCGACAATTGACTTTTGGTTTGATTTATCGCTCATTGATTCAATATGAAATTTGGGATTTGCGTTAGGGTTATGGATGATATTGGGGATTTAGATAGGGGTAGCGATTTGGGATCGCTACATGGGTTTTTCGGTTTCGGCTCGTTTTGGTAGCGCCATTCAGATGACTGTTGACTTGTTTCCATGTCATACCCGTAGACCCATGCCTCGTCAACAGTTATGATGTGTTGCATGAATGTAGAGACATTGGCGCCTCGAGAAAGCAAGTCTTCAACAACCGTTTTTCGATGCTCTTTTTGCTAAAAGTTCAGCTCTTTTGGAACAAGCCTTGTTGTCTCATCCCCAAAATGTCGACTATCCCCAAAATATCGACCAAAACCGTATGAACCGATTCGTGTGAAACGTCCAGTTCTTGTGCTAGCTTTCTCAAACGATAACGACGATTTTCAAGCACCAATTCACACTTTCCTTCACAGTTTTTCCTCAGCCACAGCCATCCTCCATCCAGTTAGAGAACATTTGTATCTAAGGATAGTGTCCCTGCCCATACTATCCTTAGGTACCTCCCCCTTTCTTTTCAGATATCTTAAGACCGAGCCCAACATCCTCACGGATGTGCGTGATTCTGGTTATCGCAAGATGCGCACATCAGTTCAAGACTCAGCCCCCCGTAACATGCACTCGAGGGGGTGCAAACCCCCGAGTGTACAAACAAGTCTACCGTGTCTCTGTCGAGTGGGGTCGGACCCTTGATTTCTAAGCGAAATCCATTTAGTGGTGTGTCGGGTTCTTGGCCCCCTTAACGAAAATCATTTAGTCGTGTCCCTTAAAGTCCGGCGGACCGGCAATCATTCATTAAGTGTAAAAATAGCGCACAACATGAACAATAGATAATGTCGTCAAACGCAGGCAATCGAATCCTTTCTTTTAAGAAAACCTAGTGAATAATTAAACAATTCGTGAATGACTATACCAGTGTGTTTTATTGCGCACAGCTTCGTTTCCTCGCCGTCTCGCGGTGTCCTGGGTGTTTGCCCCCCTTTATTCTCTTCGTTGTGAACAGATACGGTGGCAGAGCGATGGGGACTGGAGCGAACCCACTGCCGTATGGCGGCACCCCATCCCTCAGACCTCAGATGCATACCTCGTCTTTTGTTTCGATATGCGACTTCTGCCGACTGTAACAACTCTAACAACTGAGACTTAAGCGGCGATCACTTTCAATAAATTCTCGAAAGGCACGAATGTTGTCATCTGTACGACTTGTCCTCGTGCGTCGATCATGACTTTCGTTTTCGAAACGATCTCGCCCACTTTTAAATTCTCTGGCCAACGTATACACACGATTCTAAGACAGCACATCATCACCAAACTGCGCCTTCAATTGAGAAAAAAATTCCGATGGTTTAACGCCTTCATTTGTTAAAAAAATTATTATAATTCGTTCCGCAACAGATGTACATGGGTGCTCGGGAAAGTTGGAATCTGTGAATGGGGATTCTGCACCATCATTTGCCACACTGAAATTTTGGGCAGCCGAATTTAAACGTGGCCGTGAGAGCTTGGGAGACGATGAACGTTCGGGACGTCCAAAAACTGCAACAACTGACGATAACATCGCTCAAGTTCACCAAATGGTGCTAGAGGACCGCCGTATTAAAGTGAGAGAAACAGCAGAGGCTATGAAAATGTCCAAAGGACGTGTTTGTCACATGTTATATCAAGATTAAGGCATGAGAAAGCTGTCCGCGCGTTGGGTGTCGCGTTTGCTCACGTTAGACCAAAAACGTGTTCGAATAAACATTTCCAACGCTCTGTTGGCGCAGTTTAGGCGCAATAAATCCGAGTCTTGGCGCCGATTAATTGCTGTCGATGAAACTTGGATACACCATTATACGTCCGAAACAAAAGTACAGTCGGAACAGTGGACTGCAAGAGGGGAATCGGCTTCAAAACAAGCAAAAACTGTTTTTTCGGCTGGAAAAGTGATGGCGACTGTTTTTTGGGGATAGTCATGGAATTATCTTAATCGATTATTTTGAAAAATGAGAAACCATTACAGGAGCATACTACGCATCATTACTTGAACAACTGAAGGTAGAAATTTCGGAAAAACGGCCACATTTGCAGAAAAAGAAAAACCTGATTCACTAAGACAACGCGTCGTCTCACACCTCGGCCGTTGCGATGGCGAAAATCCACGAATTGCGCTCGGAGGACAGAGATTTTCGTCAAATGGGGAGGCAATCACCTTCGTGAACAGTTATTTGCAGAGAAAAACGCCGAGTACTATTTGGACGGGTTAGAGAGATGGGAGCATCGCTGGGAGAAGTGTGTAGAGTTACAAGGAGACTATGTAGAAAAATAAAAATAAAGTTTAAGAAAAAATGTCTTGTATCTTTGTTAGGTCGGAAACTTTTCAGGCCACCCTCATATCAAGAATCATCTTACAGTTTCCGGCGTTGGCCGGAAAATTAAAAAAGAATTTCTTAATATTATTGTGCAATCGAGTAAATGCAAAACGTGTGAAGGATGGGCGCATTGGGGAAATGACACCGAGTACGAGTCGTGGTATGAAAATCACTTGCCAGAATGTAATTCTAAGGGGCAGTGCAGAACTAATGGAAGTGAATGGCATAATAAAAATGTTCCAAAGATTTTATGAATATAACATTGGCGATGATGATACAAAAACGTTTTCATCACTCAAAGGTATTGAACCCTACGGCGAAGTTTTCAGTGTGAAAAAAGGAGTGCGTGTTATATATGAAAAAAACGAATGTACAAACTAGCTTAAGCTGTCAAAAAACTACGTCAGGTTAGTTAAAAAAATTTTGGACAAATATTAAAACAAAAAAACAAGAAACCAACTATTATAAAAAAGTTAAAACTGCTCCGTTCATCAATAAAACTATGCAAAGACTCACTACTTACTACATTCAGCCATTATCGAAAAAGATTTATCAAAACCTTACTCGTGACGCTCTACTTCAAAGGTGCGCTAGGGCAAATGCGCAAAACACAAACGAGAGTTTCAATGCTTGCGTAAGGCATATAGCTCCAAAACATACAAAAAAATTGATGAAAATGCAGTTTTTTATTCTGCATGTACTTATAATGAAGGATTCAAACCATTATTAAAAGTAATGGAAGTTATGGGGGTGGCAATTGAGCGAGGAGTAGTTGATTTCGTAAAGCAGCGTAACGATGCTCGGATTACGCCTGCGCCGCAGCATAGATGCATCAAAAGAACGAAGACTAATGTATGGGCCAGGCATCGCTGATTGAGGCCTTTTGTTACTGTAGAGACCCAAAAACCGACTACTTCTTTGGTATTTTTTTTGGATGGGAAAAAATGTTTTATTTAGTATTATTATTATTTAGTAGTAGTATTAAGGTACAATTATAAAAAATTGTGGCACACGGCCGCTGTCAAAAAACGCGTTTTTAAAAAGTTGCTCGGGGGTTGCAAAATATCTTGAAGAGTTTTGATCCTGCAAAAAAAAAAACATTTTTCTTAAACTACATGAAAATGTCAAGAGAATATCGTACGGGATTTTGAAAATATTGATTTTTGAAAAAATGGCAAGGTTTTGAGAAAAAAATCGATTTAAAAAAAAAAAAAACACATTTGTTTGTTAATAACTGTTATAATTTTTAATATTTGGTAAAATCTGTGCAGCATTCTGTGCGGAATCTAATCGAGAAGCTACAGTTAAAGTTTGCGGATAATCAGTTTTTTTTTTTTAGTTTTTAAACCACATTTGTTTTCCTAATTCTTTTTACATGTATAATATTAGGGGTAAATGTTAAACCCTTTTCTACAATCACAGTCCTTAAATTAACTTACTGGCTCTATGCGAGCTCTCTAAATTACACATTACAACTTGATTTTTATATATGCCTTTCGGCGTACATCTTTTTTTTTTTTTTGTTTCTTATATATATATATATATATATATATATATATATATATATATATATATGAAATAAGTCATATATTAGAGGGACTCCTCGTTTACATCTATATGTATACATTATTATTACAATTTTTTTTTTTTTTTTTTTTAATTATAACAAACAAAAACTTCAAAACAAAACGAATAAAACATAAAATAAGAAATAAAAAATAAAATAAAAATAAAACTAATGGTGAAAGGAGGACACGGGGAGGGGGGAGATGCGGATAATCAGTGGGGATGAAAAGTGTCAAGCCTGACGTACAAATGGCGCTAGCAGGTCTAATTTTTGGGTAGTGTTCTTTAGTACTATGTCTCATTAGCTTGTATATACATTTTATGGCCGATTGGTTTGTGAGTATACATTTAGCTGGAACAATGTGCTTTGACATTTAACCCTTTCGACCCTGTTAGACTACCTACGCCACAGGGATACGGTTAATAACGGCATACCGAGTTGAAAGGGTTAAGAGTACTTCGAAATCCCTTTTTTAACCGCATTCCTAGTTGAAAGGGTTAAGCGTACTTTGAAATCTCTCTTTTGAGCGCTTTAAAAAAAAATTGCATTATTGAGTAATGAATTATATATTTTTCCCCAGCTTTAAGAGCTAAGGGACGTTTTAGAACTTTTACAATCAAACCCAGATGGCCAGTCACGGGAGACGAGCAAAAAGTTCGACTTTGATAAACTAAAAGACCTACGCAAAAGGGCTGAATATCAAGACGAACTAACTAATAGATTTAGCATCCTAGAGAATGGGGAAGAGGAAACTAATAATCTGGGCAACTAACTAACGAACTAACGAATAGATTTAGTAGTCTAGAGAATGGGAGCAGTGAGGAAGAGGAAGCTAATAGTGTGGACACTAAATGGGCACCGATCAGAGACGTAATCAAACAAACAGTCCAAAAGGTATTTACATGTAAGAAAACAACTAAGTCTAAACCTTGGTTTGATCACGAGTGCAGGCGAACAACGTAAACGCCTCAGTGTTATCCACTTAGAAAGATATGATGAAGTCAACGCAGAAAGATACACGACGATTCGGAAAGACACAAGGAGACTTTTCAACTCAAAAAACGCCAATGGGAGGAGACTGGGAACGAAAAAAAACTCGAAAATGCCAGAGCAAAGAACATCAAAGGTATGTATCAACCACAAATAAACACACCAGACGTACATACAGACGGGCCTCAGATCCCAGAGCCCTCTTTCAACGAAGTTGTAGACGCAATAAACCGATTGAAAAACAACAAGGGCTCCGAAGTCGACTGCATACCGGCAGAGCTTGTGAAGAATGGACGAGAGGCAACCGCTAGAATAATCCACCAACTGATTAAAACAATATGGGATAAGGAAGTCACTCCGGAAGAATGGAAAACCTCAATAGTCGTCCCCACTTTCCAAAATAAGCAACAGATCGGACTGCGAAAACTACAGACGAATATCATTGCTTCCAACCACATACAAAATACTAACAAATGTCATACTGGCGAGAATCACACCGTACGTAGAAGAAATACTCGGAGACTAGCAATGCGGATTCCGTACGAACCGATCAACAAGCGACCAAATGTTCACAATAAGGCAACTGCTGGAAAAGAAGTGGGAATACGGAGAGACGGTTTACCTACTGTTCGTTGACTTCAAAAAACCCTACAACTCAGTCGCAAGGGAAAGAGGCTACCATATTGTAGTTGAGCTGGGAATCCCGAAAAAAGATGCCGCCCTCATTCAAATTTACATGAACAGAAACAAAGGGCAAGTTATAATAGAAAGCCGCTTCTCAGAACCATTTGCAATCCGGGACGGCCTAAAACACGGAGATGATCTATCACAATATCCTTTTACCCTTGTGCTCGAGTATGTCACCAGAAAGGTACAAGTCGACAACATGGCCGAAGCCTCCCTGAACGGGGTCACACAAGTGCTCGCATATGCGGATGACATCGCCAGAAGATGACATCTAGAAACTATAAATAAAAACAGTGAAATCATCATGCAAGCGGCAGAAGAGGTGGGCCTAGAAATAAATGAAGATAAACCAAAATATATGGTTACGGCGAGAGCAGGTGGACCTCAGGGAACACACATAAACGTCGGTGCAAGATATTTGAAAATGTTGAAGAATTTAAATATCTGGGAACAATACTGACGGCCAGTAGCGAAATGTCGAAGGAAATTAACAAAAGACTACACTCCGGCAACGCTAGTTGGCATGCAGTCAGTAAACTGCTGAAATCCAAACTGTTATCACTTAATATAAAGCTCCGTGTCTATAGAACCATAATCATGCACATCGTTCTATACGCATGCAAAACATGGGCTCTCACAAAATGGGAAGAAAACAAATTCCGCGTATTCGAGAATAAAGTTTTAAGGGGTATCTTTGGCGGCAAATATGACGAGAAGGCAGGACAATGGAGGAAATTCCACAACCACGATTTGGAAGAGCTATACCGCAAACTTACAATAGTGAGAGCAATCAAGTCGCGAAAATTCAGATGGGCCGGGCATGTGGCGCGAATGGACAACGATAGGACTGTGGCGTTTCTAACAGATACACACACAATACACAAGCAAATAGTGACGAACACCGAACGAAAATCAAAGAAGAAAATGCGTTCGAGCCCGTATACCATAGCGATAATATAACAATTCCACATCAGTTGAGTGTACTTGAGTTTAGAAATCGAATTCGTACACGCGACAGTGACCTGATGTGGTGAGCATTGGTTCCATTTTTTAGTGATTCTAACCGCCATAGCGTCAGTTCGAATCACACGTTATTCACTATCGTCGCAAACGCTATAATTGGTGACAACGACGTGATCTGTGTATACACAGCACACACTCCCATAGTAAACAGAACTTCACGAATACGATCACGACTTCCGCATAGAGCACCGGCACACACCCCTACTCCGACGTTCTCTCGCTCGCTCGTTCTTCGCCCCGTCGTTCGCACACGAAGCTGATCGTAACAAAGTTACTGAGGAGGAAGTAGTGTGGCGTTTCTAACAGATACACACACAATACACAAGCAAATAGTATGGAACACCGAACGAAAATCGAATAAGAAAATGCATCAGAGCCGTATACCATAGCGATAACATAACAATTCCACATCTGTTGAGTGTACTTGCGTTTAGAAATCAAATTCGTACTCGCGGCAGTGGCCTGATGTGTTGAGCATTGGTTCCATTTTTTAGTGATTTTAACCGCCATAGCGTCAGTTCGAATCACACGATCTTCACTATCGTCGAAAACGCAATAGGACCGTGCGTAGAATTCTTGATGGTAGACCAACGGGGAAGAGTCCGGCAAGGCGGCCGCGACGGAGATATGAGGAGATCGGATCAGATGGCCAGGCGTGGAAGAAGAGTGCACAAGATAAGGAATGATGGCGGAGTAGGCCCGGTGAGGTCATGAGCTTCCGGGTTCCTACAGGCCAATAAATAGTAATGTACATGAGTAATTGGGTGACAAAAATAAAACGATTATAAGATTTTCAAGGAATGTCTTCAAAGGCTACCGGAGGTTTTAAGTTAAGGGGAGTACAAATTAGTTCGGTTCGTTTTCAAAAGATGTCTCTGTCTGTTATGAATATTTTATAGTGGGAGTAGATTTCGGTGGTCTAAATGAGGTTAGACATTTGTCAGTAAAATTCAGTTTGTATCATGCCAAGTTTATTAGAAAATTCTTATTTATTACTGTGTTGAATATGTCAACATTTTATGTTAACCAAAATGCATTTGTGGGAGATTTTAAATTTCTGCTTTAATTGGAAGGAAAGTGCAGTATAAGTCCATCGACTGCTTGTGAACCATTCTATAACTGATAAATCGGTTCTACGTTTTAATAATGGGGATTTCAGTGTTGAAAACAAGCCTCGCTTTGGACAGTCAAAAAATGGAGGCAAGATCCAAGTATCGAAATATCCAAAGAAGATCCAAATCAAACCTAAGGCAAGCTTGCTGGATCATTGAGAATGGCTGAACAAGCCTTTTTCATACGGTTCCATGGGAATGACTCAATAGCCAGGCAATTGAGTGTCGTCTGAACTGAATGTGGAAAACGTTGAAAGACGATTTTTTACTTGCGAGCGGCTGATTCAAAATCAACAAAGAAAGGGTTTTAACATGGGATTGGGACGAAGAATACAAAATAAATATTCTACACCAAGTCCAAGAAGGAAAATACTACGCTGTGCCCAGTCGATCGTTGCCATTGGTCTCACCAAGAGCACCAAAGCCCAATATTGATGGTTCTAATGTTATCCTCTGCATCTGGTTGGACCAAAAGAGCCTTGTATACTATAAGCTGCTACAACCTGGCGAGTCCCCGATTAGGTGGATCGCTCGTCTCTGTATGCTCTCAAGTAGGTCGAGGGTATGTTTAGAAGCCGAGCTCCAAACATGAGAGCAATATTCGAGCGCGGGTATAATTTGGGATTTATATAGGAGAAGAAGTTGGGCCGGAGTAAAATATTTTTTGGCTCTAAAAAGATAGCTCAGTTTTCCTGAGGCTGACCTGGCGATACTCGACACGCGTTTATGCCATGATACATTCCCACAGACCGTGACACCGAGCAATTTCAAACTTTCCCCAGGCTCGAGGGCTCGGCCATTCTTCATCAGCTGTGGAACCGATGATCCACTTTTCTTTGTGAATGTTGTATATTGCGTCTTCGCTGCATTGAAGTCGACGACATTGGCCCTTCCCCACTGCAGGACCCTATCTAGATCCTGATTCAGAGAGTCAATCTGTCTACATATCAGCTGATGCGACGCAGAAGCACCAATCGGCCGAACACTCGATAAGGACGGAACAAGCGTACTATCATCCGCAAAACCAAACACGTTGTTATCCGTTGTCTTCAACAAATCATTTATGTGAAGTAAAAACAAGGTTGGAGCCAAAATAGAACCTTGAGGTACCCCCGAATTAACAGGATACAGATCCGAACACTCGCCGTTCACAACAACCCGGATCGATCGATTCTCGAAGAAGCTTGTCGTCCAGTCGCAAAGCTGTTCGGAAAGTGCATATGAACGAAGTTTGCTCAGCAGTGCCCCGTGCCAGACGCACTCAAAAGCCTTGGAGATATCCAATGCGACCGCCCCCGACTCAACATGCCGTTCAATCACAGATGTCCATATATCGATTATAAGTGTCAAAAGGTCTCGCCTGCCACGGAATCCGTATTGACGATCATTCAGAAGTCCGTTGCACTCCAAATACTTAACTAACTCTGTATTGATGACTCTTTCCATTACCTTAGATAAAATAGACAGTAATGCTATCGGACGTTAATTTTGTGGGAGACACTTTTTTCCCGTCCAGCAGGCAGGAAAGGTCCTCCGTGCATAAGATAAGCGGAAGAGTCTGCCAAGAGCCGGCGATAGTTCTGGAGCACAGTTCTTAAGGACTATTGCTGGTATTCCGTCCGGGCCGGTTGCCTTCCTACAATCCAGTTCACGTAGAATGTGTTGAATAGTGCGCGGACGAAATCTCACATCCCGTATCGAAGACCGTACCGGCGAGATCACATGTGTCTCCAAAAGGCCGGGATCGAGGTTTGAATTCGCGGAAAATAAATTCGCGAACACATTAGCTTTATCCTTTGAATTCGTGACTAAAGTCCCGCTGTCTGTCACCAACGGGGGGAAAGAGCAGGGTGCAAAGTTACCGCTGACAGCTTTTGCCATTGACCAGAAGGAGCGCGAACCAGTTGGGCACCGAAGCAGCTTATTGATCACCCTGTCGTTGTGAGTCTTCTTCGCGGTATCAATCGCCTGGTTGCACGCGTTTCTGATTCTAACAAAATTCGTTCTGTTAACATCGGTGGGATTGGAGCGCCATTACTTAAAAGCTCTATTTTTTGCCGCTGTAATCAGCTCGCATTTTTTATCAAACCAAGGTTTATCAATGATACCGACTCCGCGCAAGCGTTAACATCGGAGTTTCCGAAGCATACCTCGGAACATGAAAAGGATGCGAAGAAATCTCGCAAATCGTAACAGCTAGCAGCCCCATACTTCCATACATGGCGAAGCTGCCTAGGTTGGTTATTCGCTTGATATGCAAGTGCTTGCGCGACAGATACCAAGCAGTGATCTGAGTTTCCCAGTCGCGCAGAAACCTCTACGGTATAAATACTCGGTTCGGATATTAAAAACAGATCCAGGATTTTTGCATAATCGCCTCGGGCATCCGGCAATCGCGTTGGCTCTCCCACGAATTGAGTCAAGTTGTGGCTTACAGCAAACATGTCCGCCAGCCTCCCAGCCTCGTCCGTTCTGTTAGAATGTAACAACCAGCCGGAATTGTGCACATTAAAATCGCCAAGGATAACAATTTCAGAAGCTGTGTGGTTGATCTGTAACTAGTCGACGGTATGTGAAAGATGTTCGAAAAATTTCGCCGGTCTATCGTTATTCGGGGAGCGGTAAAGACAACAAAGAAATTTAACGGAAATCCTCAGCACGACCCTCAACCATATGATGTCCATTTATTGGGTTCCAACGCCTCCATCCTCTGGCAAGCCAGATTGGACCGCGCGAAAACGCAGACTCCGCCCTTAAAACGGAATCTAGAATGTAAGTCGTGTCCTGAGCAACGAAGATATGTCGAATCAGTTGACGAATCGACCTGGGTCTCAGTTAGGGGAAGGATATCAAGCTTCGTTGTTTGCAAATATTGGTGGGCGACGTTTACATTCGTATTGGTGAAACCGATGCCCCTGATGTTACAAAATGCCGTCACCAGTCGAGCGTGGACAGAGCCTCGAGAGCGAGGCCGGTTATGCGATGACGAACCTCTTAAAGTTCCATTATTTATCATGGTATCTGCATGATGTTCCCCCTGACATAGTCCCCCCGAAGGGAGACTAGTTTACCTCCGGAATTCTTTATATCAGAAGGTACCAACGTGACTTATCTCCGTGTGAGTCCGGGCCATCAGCCACACATCCGAAACACCGTCGAAGATTTCTCTCGGCGATATCGCGGAATGTACAGCGTGACGGGGTGATATCTCACCTTGGGACCGACTACCACCTAACCAACATTTTCTCGAACCGGTCCATCAACCAAGCCCCGAAAGATGGCCAGGGATTTCTGCTGACCATTTCACGGAGTCTAAAACTTGATGGGGTGGTATTTCACCGGGCGCGCAGGGCGTTGGGACCCCGGCTACCACTCGGCCTTTAGTCGCCTCTTACGACAAGCCAGCCTAGCTGTCAGTATATTCGAACGCCCTACTCACAGGGCTAGAATACTAAACGAAGGGCAATTCCCGCGAAATTATCCACGAAATTAAATAAATCCAATAATAAACGACGGACGAATATTCACCACCGCGAGTGTTACCCGCGTGTGAAACGAACTCAAGATAAAGGAAGATAACAGGGGGATCAAGCATCCTACGCCCCCTGCAACTGGAATACTTGCAGCGTCGACCAAGAGGTGTTCCGACGACGAAATATGTAAGTAACTCTATTAATCAACCTCCTTAATCTAGTAATTGATATAAATATATAAGTACGTCTATTAATCCAATTCCTTAAACTATTAATTGTTATAAATATCGGGTTTTCCGATAGGGACTTGACAACTTTGAATTTAATTTGTGAACGCGCGGAAACGCGTGATTAAGTACAAGAACGAACAACGTCTGCAAATTATAAAAGTTCACTACCGAAAAAAAGTTGTTAAGTCCCTATTGGGAATCCCTATATAACATCCCACATAGAAACGTTTTATTTTTTCAAGGAACAATAACTTAATTTCCGCTGTGGCAAGTTCATAACGTCAAAATTACAATACAAGAAATACCACTCTAAGAAATGTTATACAGTAAGCCAGGGTCTTGTAGTATCGGTAAGCAATAATTACTGAATGTCTTTTTTAGAAGTTTGATTTTCAATTTGACAAAACTGTTTCTAGCAACAGCAAATTTGACAACTGACAGCACGTTAATGTTCGGCTTGTTTTGCCACCCGACTGGATAACCATCGTACTCATCGTATGGTTTGTGAAGAGATGATTGCTTTTGATGCGCATTTCCAATACAATGAACCATAAAAAAAAGCCGAATGTGGGTGAAGAAAGTCGAAAAGTAATTATTGAGCCACCGTTGCACTCATAAAAATCACTAGTATGCTTTGTATGTTAGTGAATTTATTCCCCTAAATTTCTTTAGGCTAGAATATTGTCGTCAATGGAGAACGGTATAATTCATGACACAGTCAATTTATACGTTAGGTGAGCGCGAAATTTCGAGTAATAGAAATGTGCATTGGCTTCAGCGGTGTAGTGACATTGTAGTGTACCCATTAAAACAGAAACACATTTCCATAACACTACTCGTTGTCCAGGTGTCCAGATAGATGTGTGTCATGGAGCATAATAATCACCTATGTACGTGTCATCTGAGAAGTGATTCATTGTGGATTTGCCGTGCAATGTGCAGTGTTTGAAATTAGGAACATAGCTTTCAGGTCATGATTAAACGCGGCTGAAATATGATGGCATGCGACCTACGTGGTATTGCATAACACACCGCACTCATTAATCAACTAATCCCATAACTTATATTGCACATAACACAATCCTCAAGCAATTAACGGTTTTTCCGACTCATTAACTAATTGACTTCCCACAGGCAATTCATGTAGCGATATCCATTCGAATACCCCAATGACTGCCTCCGTACGCTCATCGTACCAAGAATACTCATATTACGCGCTTGCCGTGTCGGATGATTAGCTGGCCCCTATAGCCACGCGCCATATGGCATTAAATTGCGACTTTACGTCACCGCTGGGACCTACACTGGACACATGACACCGGCAGCGTTGCCATAGCAATAAAAGCAAACCCAAAACCGACACTCCCGGTTCTGTTTGACGCCGGCCCACTGCCCAGAGCAGATGCAATTTATCATATTTTGCTTTGCGGGACGCGGCTGGTGTGTGAATGGTACGAATGACCGGAACCAGGTAAATAGTTTAAGCAAACGAATAAGTGGATGTGCCTGGTAAAGGCCAATTAAGTTTAAACGATAATTAAGCCCTATTGCGTCGGCAACCTGAGCGGCCAACACGCAATTTGATTTCTGCCGACCGAGGAATGTCGTCGGGAAAGCGTTTTATTGTTTTCTCAATGGATGTCTTCTTTCGTGCGCCGCGACGTTTAAACACTGAAAACTGAGAAAAGTGAGAAGATGAAACTAAAGAAAATGAATTATTTACTGTTTTACACCCGATTTTGATTGATATCGATCATCATCATCATCGGAACTACAACCGGGATCCGGTCTTGGCCTTATTTAGTAAGTCTCTCCACCGGTATCCGGCCCTTATTCGAGACTTGTTTAATTGTCTATAATAATTTCTTTTTCCGGGCAAGGTAATTAGCCTTGCACCAGAACGATGTCGATTTTATTATTGTTATTATTTTTTTTTATTGGCCTGTAGGAACCCGGAAGTTCATGACCTCCCCGACTCGACTCGGCCCTTGTTCCCTGTCTTGTGCGCTCTCCTTCCACGTTCGACCATCCGATCCGATCTCCTCGAGGTCAAACCTAATATTGTCCTCCCATCTCGATCGCGGCCGTCCTCTCGGTCTCTTTTGCGTTAGCTTACCGTCAAGGATTCTATGCACGGTCCTATCGTTGCCCATTCGCTCCATGTGTCCGGCCCATCTTAACCTTCGCGACTTGATTGCTCTCACTATATTGCGGTATAACTCTTCCAATTCGTGGTTATGGAGTTTCCTCCATTGTCCTGCCTCCTCGTTATATTTGCCGCCAAAGATACCCCTTAGGACTTAGGTTTGCGGTATATCGATCAATATCGATATGCATCGGAAATATTGATGGGAAAAATAGTATTTAGCTGACAAGTTGACTACAATCAAACTTGCGTCTCATTATTTTGTTTCTTTTTGGCGTATACTTATAGCATACGTGTCTTGTCCTACGAATATACTCCGACTTTCTGGCAGAAACCTACGGCATTCGTCATCATCATCATCATCATCATCAGCATCGGCACCACAACCGGGATCCGGTCTTGGGCTTATTTAGCAAGTCTCGAGGCTTGTTAAACTTCCACAATAATTTATTTTTACGGGGAAGGTTATTAGCCTTCCGCCACTATGGCATTCGCGCCCTGCCATTTAGTCAAGCGGAGATCTCTCTTTTAGGCCCTTCTACCCCTGATAGCACTGTTCGGGCGAATTAGACCCGAAACAACATTGCGTTGACCTCTACAAATTTTAAAAATACGCTTCACCTTATACGTCAGATTTTTGCATTATCCTGCTTGGTTACGGACGAATCTTTAGAAGGCGACTCTCCCAGCATCTTACATGCCCACCCTGCCATAATACCCCAACGGCTTGCTAACCTACAATATCACACCTCTTGATTATTGTTTGTGGAGATATGTAAAGTCGGTAGTCTACAGTATGTTTGATAAAAGCGTATGCGACAAAAGTTAGGATAGGAATTTGAGAAAAGAAAAAATAAAATACATTGTGTTTATATGCTTTGCTACAATGCTTTATTATTAATTAGTTGGCCACTCACATTCACTATAAGCAACTGACTGGAGTATGTGAGGCTTGTTTCTACGAATTTAATAGTCTAATCTACAGACAAAAACGTCAAATTTTACAATATAATTGCTCGACACTCCTCGGAGCGTTACTTTATGAGTGGCCCAATATTTTCTATGAGATATGCTTCCGGCGATAACGGTGCCCAGTAATCAATATAACTTTTTTGTTTCCATGCAGTGCAAAGATAACTACAATATTTCGGGTCATTGTCTTCTTGCAATGACCAATATTAATTTGTTCTTGTAAATCACCCTTGGGCCTTCTCATATATTTTGACCATGTGATGAGCGTTTAAACTTCCCATTTAAATAAAAACTAAATAAATGCCAAACGACCCCAAACATTCATCTTTACCGGGGCTTGACGGAGCCGCGACTCGATATATCATCGACATTTCTCACTTGCGTTTCATTCATTTACTAAAAAATGTCTTCGGTTTTTTCATGTACATAGTTGCCGCTCCGTGTGACATTTTCGATCCTTTCGGATGTAAACACAAAACCTCGGGCCTCGTAACGTACTGTGTATGCCATCATCATCATCATCATCAACGGCACTACAACCGGGAACCGGTCTTGGCCTTTTTAGCAAGTCCTGAGACTTGTTAAATTTTCCATAATGATTTGTTTTTTCCGGGCAAGGCCATTAGTCTTGCGCCAGAGGCTCCCCGACGGGGAATCGAACCCCGGTCTCCCGCGTGACAGGCGGGTATACTTACCACTATACTATCGAGGAGCCTGTGTATGCCATACTCATGACGAAATACGTCTTTCAAGAAGCAAAATCCAATGATAAGTAGGACTTTCTGTTCAAAATATTTTAGAGAATAGTTCTCGCTACAGCCCTACTTTTCAATCACGTAGTCAACGGTTTCCGAGAAAAACTGTCACCGTGCGCACTCTTATCAAAGAGTCTGTAGGCTGATAGGCCGTAGATTTGAAATCACAGTACCCACCTTATTGCTGATACGAGTATACGGACGCAGCTCCCTAAAACCTGCTTGAAAACTGGACTTCGAAATTGCGTTTCAATTACAAATCAACTGTGGCGCTGGTTGGGGGAGGGGGGGGGGGGGGGGGGGTATATGTGCCAGAAACAAGAAAAAACATTGATGGCATAAAATTATCTTTTTAATAAATCCAATACCATCTTCATACCATAGTGTTTACGTATTTTAATTCATTTTACAGTTATATGCCTCTGTAAAAAACATACTATAATATCTGCAACCATTTAAAAAAAGTAAAGTGATGTTTAGTCATATTTTGTTAACCCCCATGATAAAATTACAAAAAGGGGGATGGTCATTCACTATAGTGAAAAGCGAAATTAAAGATATTGTGTAAGAAGAAGCACCTCCTAAGGGACTGTTCAGGTTGTCTAGTGCGAAAAGGATCTGACAACATTTTGTTATCCATTATTATGTTTTGGTATTTAACCAACGAAAGCAATGGCGTAAACTGTGAAGAGCTCGAGGCGCCCAATTGTTGAAGTCTACACTCTACACCATTTCTACAGTCCTAGCAGCAACAACAAATCCTAGTGACCGGAGACCGGGCTGATCGGCCGCATTATAAAAACGACGCAGCCCCAAAGCTTTTATAAATATGGGAATAAAAATAGCTGGACTTGTACAAATCTATAGGCCAAACAGAAACAATTCCCCAAAGATAAAATGACTTGGGGAGTGGCCGGGGACTGGGCTGCTCGGCCGCATTATAAAAACGATGAAGTCGCAAACTTTTATAAATGTGGGAATAAAAATAGCTGGACTTGTACAAACCTATAGGCCAAACAGAACCAATTTCCCAAAAATAAAATGACTTGCGGAGTGCCATGTCTACCAACGCCAGTAGTCGTATGCCTCTAGAAAGCTTTTGGTCCTTACAATTCAGCATTGCTATCAGTGGAAAAAACCACATTTATTACAAGATAAGAAAAAGATCTACTTTACATATCAGCTCTGCCAACAACTGATTGCTTTCCCCGTTTCTGGTAAACACGGTTTTATTCGAAAAAAAAATAAAACTTGGAGTCCCTATCTATTAGAGGAAAGGACAAAAATATTCGACATTTAGGAAGTCTTAGATTGAACATATCAACAAAACTTATACATCTCGCCGGCTTTTTTTGGCTTAGAGACAAACAAATTTTTTTAGTCTCCATTTACATAATTTCCCGTGAGATGGACACTCTTCGCAATATTTTTTTTTTTTTTGTTATCGTATCAGAAAGAACCGAATACGTATAATATATACCAGAGGAAAAACTTGAGAATGAAAAGTGGTAATCGAAAATATTAAGCAAGAATAACCAAAGAAGTTAAAATTTTTTTTAATAACAATTTGGCGGTAAATATGACGAGGAGTCAGGACAATGGAGGAAACCGCACAACCACGAATTGGAAGAGCTATACCGCAAACCTACAATAGTGAGAGTAATCAAGTCGCGAAGATTAAGATGGGCCGGACACGTAGCGCGAATGGGCGATGATAGGACCGTGCATAGAATTCTTGACGGTAAACTAACGGGGAAGAGACCGACAGGACGGCCGCGACTGAGATGGGAGGACAATGTTAGATTGGACCTCGAGGAGATCGGATCGGATGATCGAACGTGGAAGGAGAGCGCACAGAACAGGGAACAATGGCGGAGCCGAGTCGGTGAGGTCATGAACTTCCGGCTTCCTACAGGCCAGTAAATAATAATAATGAACAACAAAAAACATTTGGTGTAAACTTTTTTACCCGATGAACCTCGAAATACTTATACATTTTTATTTGAAATATCACTAGGTTGCCCTAATTAAAAAATACCTAAGACAGTGTTTCCTTTTCACTTTTGATCAGATATTTGACTTGGTGTATATTATAAGATTTCAATGTCACTATGAGTTAGCTTGTCACCAAGATTGTGCCACAATTGTCCTGACTATTTTCTGATGCTTTGCTTATCGCACAATTTGTCTACGGTTCTGACGCACCTCAATATGAGATCTTTTTGTGTTATTGGAAAAGGCAGTCATTTAAGTTTTGTTTTGACGTCAAGTTTGGCTTTTAAAAAAATTGCTATTCTAATCAGATCCTTAATATATTCTTATGATGGAACAGAAACTACATTCTCTGATTTATGTTCATACAATCAATGCTCAACTTCAACCTGCTAACGCTTATTAAAGAGCAAATAGTATATCTAGATTTTTTGACACTCTTACGAAGAAATTCCATTCAGTGTCCTTAAATAACAAAAACAAAATCTATCCGTCAATTGCTTAAATCAAAATTACGTAGCCGAAAACCGACTTCTTTAAGAAGACCAAGCAGTCCTCAACAGAGAAACACAAATTAGTTCGAATTTCTTACATTCAACTTATCCTTCGCACAAGTTCTTTGCATATCAATAAGAAGGATTTGTATAAATAACTCACCGTGACATTCCTTCAGGACTTGGACTCCCATATTGATCTTTATTCTCATGTATTCTCCTAAGGGCCTCTTGTTCACTGATGCCTGACGTTGGTAGATCACCAGATCCCCGCATTGGTAACATCATCCGGTGATCCTTGCCGTCTTCAATGTCACTTTGATTCTTTGCTAACAGTGCATCGATGCAGAAGGACTTTTTGAGTGGAGCCGCTGGAGGTGAAGATGTCTGAGTAAATGGTCCTGGCAACCGACCAATATAAGTCTGATGGTGCGATTGATTATAATCGTAGCCACTGTCTCGTGTTTCCGATGAGATTTGCACTCCCATTGGTGGCGGTAAACATACTCCACCAATCATCGCCGGATGTTGTGATTGTGGTGGCACAGGTCGTATTTGCAGAGATTGCTGCACCAATGGCAAAGGTTGAATATTATCTACAGGTAACGGACTTAATGTGTAATTACTTTGCGGCGAATTAGCAGATGGAGGTGAACTAATTGTACGCGTTGGCGACACGTTCGTATGACTATCACTTTGATAATCCTGGCCGATTGGACTCGGATGACTGTTTGTAGCTAAAAATCGCGTCATATGATGCTGTTGCACTTGAACACTGGACATATCAAATCACACCACACTGCCTTTTTATTCTTTGTCAACAATCTAATAGTATATTCTAATTTTTTATTCCGTTTTTAATTGATTCTAAGTATTCACTTGTTCGACGATAGAAATAACATTCACTCTCTTCAACAGCGCGTTCCGAACTGCCATAAAGTTTGCATCAGAATGAAGCGTATATCGAAGGTAATATCTCACACCTCGGGTAATACAGATAGGAGGGAACCATAGAACCAATACAAACGCAGCAAACCAGTTTACCCTGGCGGTGATAAGTTTGATAAGATGAACTCCCAACCAAATGCCGGCAATAGGTTCGAAAGAGAGAACTAGAAGTACGAATGTAGAGGAGTGGCTGATGAACAATTCAAAATGAAGATTGGACATGGGCGACTGGGCGTGGCACACTCTCTGCCTGCGTTTGTATCCTTGAGAGAGTATCTCAGCATGTTCTCAACGTACCACGAAGTCCAGGGGTTTGGATATCCAACTATTCCGTAATGTCTGACAGTGGTGATGGGTAAGGATAATTGGCGATTATCGGGTGAATACGACAACGAACTCGAACTCGACCTGCCACCCTCGTTGTCATCACATCTCATCGTCATAGTCGTTCACGTTCACATTCGTGTCCTGTCGTCAAATTCCCTTCCCTGAGAAATCTTGTAAGGTGGTTTTTTCTTCAATTACATCCGGGGGTGGAAATTTGACTTTAAATGGCGTAAAATCTTATTGTCCGTTTCTCTATGTGTATATAAAAATGAAACAGAGCAATTGGCCAAGGGAATGTGCTTGCCATGAAGGATACTGAAGTAGCCAAAGATCCTTCTAAAAATGAATGCACAAAGTCCATCTCATTACTGTTCATTTATTCCATTGTTTGAAAATTGTTGTTCTTCTTTTAGCTCTTCTTTACTTTTCTTTCTTTTTTTCTTCTACTTTCTGGACATCCTTATAATTTTGAATATATACCACCAAGGATACGCCGTCTAAATGTAAATGTCTAACATTATCCATTTACAGGAGGGTAAATGGCAATCAATTTGTCGTGTGCAAACGATTTGAAGTTTTTATTTGATTCGATTTTCATTTTTATTTTGATTTTATACTTTGGATTATAAACGGCTACGAGGGGTTGGATAAGGACAACGGCAATATATGCGCGTCGAAATAGCTTACTAATTGCTCGAAATGTGCGAAGCAAGGACATAGAATTGGGATTCAATATCATTTTTTTTAAATTTTTTTTTTTTGCGTTATCAAGGATCAAATCAATCAACAAAAATCAGAGGTTTTTGAACAATTCCTTGAAACATTTCAACTTTTCGTATATATATACGAGGGTTGCCTTTTATATTTCGGGATTAGAGAACAAAAACAAATATTGTTATTATTTATTGTTTTTCAAAATATTCCCCATGAAGATCTATAAACTTTTGCATGCGTTTGAGCCAATTATCGAAGCACTTTTGCCACTCTGATTGAGGTATCTCCAACACATGCATTCTGAATGCAGCAACCGCTTCTTCAGGTGTCGAAAAACGTTGACCTCTCAGTTTGTTTTTTACGTACGGGAATAAAAAGAAGTCATTCGGTCCCAAGTCAGGACTATACGGCGGATGACCCATCAAATCGATGTTTTGGGTGCTCAAAAATGCAGTTGTCGAAGCCGATGTGTGAGAGCTCGCATTGTCGTGGTGAAGAGTGATCCGTCTTCGGCGGTTGGTTTTCCTGATTTCTTGGAAGACAACTGGCAAACAAATGGTTGTGTACCACTCAGAATTGACTGTTCTGCGTTGTTCTAGTGGTACGGTTGCGACATGTCCAGTTTTTCCGAAAAACCGACCGGCGACCATTTGCTTGGAAGTGCTTCGTGCGCGAACAACTTTTGTTGGATTTGGCTAATCTTGAAACACCCAGACAGTCGACTGCTGTTTACTTTCGGGCTCATACGCGTAAATCCACGATTCATCACCTGTCACGATGTCATAGACGTGTTTCGAAGCACCGCGACCGTATTTTTTGAGCATTTCTTTCGACCAATTGACAGGAGCCTTTTTTTGGGCGATTGACAAATTGTGTGGGATCCAACGCGAACAAATTTTTTTGACAGTCAAATGTTTATGCAATATTGAATGTATGCTGGTCCCACTAACGCCTAAGGTTGTCACAATCTCACGATAGGTCACATGACGATCTTCCAATATCAGTTCGCAGATGTTAATACAAAGTTGGATGCCCAAAATTCAAAATTGGACTCGCAAGCTGCAGATGTGAATGAACAATTGGATGCCCAAACGCAGTGGATGAAATGTAATTTTCAACACTTTAAGGAAGAAATTCAGTCAAAAATTCGAAACGAAGTGGAAAATCTAGATCTAAAAAACGAAGCTGAATTTAAGAAGGTCACCGATGAAATAACGCGAAAAGAGACTTGAGTGTGTTGTGAAAAATAAGACATCGCCTAGCAATCAACATGACTACAAAGATACAAGGATGCAACCGCCAACCTTCGATGGAACGGGACCCTTCTCCGTATTTATACGTCAGTTTGACGCCGCGGCCAATTATAATAAGTGGTCGGATGAGCAAAAGTCAACATCACTAATCTTGTCACTCCGCGCGGCGGCTGCAGAATTGCTACAAACCATACCAGCAGAGAAGCAAACAGATTTCCAAGCCGTAAGAGACGGCCTTGAAGCTAGGTATGGAGACAACCACACGCAGCAGGTCTACCGCATGCAACTGCGGAGCAGAATGCAGAAACCTGGAGAAAATCTTCAACAGTTGCAGGCAGACATTGAGCGATTGGCAAACTTGTCTTATTCAAATATGACTAAGGAATTTCTGAACGAGGTAGCAATGGATGCATTCACAAACGCACTCCAAGATCGGGACTTGCAACAAGCCGTCCGTTTAGCGGGAAAGAAGACGACTAATGAAATACTGGCGTTCGCATTGGCATATGAATTTGCTAAACTGGCTACCAGGAGTACATATAGAGTCCGAGAAATGGCCGTCCAGGAACGTTCCTGCCAAAGAATCGGGCATGTACAACGGAGAACCCCGAGACCTGATATGAAGTGTTGGACATGCGGCGAAGTCGGCCACATCAAGTGAGAATTGTTGTTCATGCGCTAATCATAGGAGGAGACTATCAACGGACCAACCTGAGGCTAATAGATCGGGAAACTTGTAAGGGCAGACTTTACGGGGCGAAAGTCGCCTGGTGGAATGTGCAGCCCCAGCATCGTAACTGTATCACAAGTCCAACGGGATAACCAAAGTTTGGTTATAACTACGATTGTTAATGCAAGTACGACAACAGTGACAATCGACACTGGAGCAACGAGATCCATAATTCGGCCGGACGTCGTGGGCCAACTTGCCCTTAATAAAAATAGAAGATACGCTTTGAGGACTGCTACAGGAGAATGCTCTACAGTCTAGGGAGAAGTCGTGAGCATAATAGCGCTGGACACTATTTCCATCTCCCACAAATTTTTGGTCGCCGATATTACGGACGAATGCGTTCTTGGAATGGATTTCATGAAGGAGCACCAAGTTATTCTAGATATCGGGCAATGAACACTGCGAACTGGTAACTTGGAGGTTGCTATTACATTGCAGGACGACTAATTGCGAAGATTGAAATGTTATGTGCGTGAGGAGGGTGAGATCCCAGCTCGTTCGGACTCGGTAATTTGGACCAGTCTCGAGAGTGATCCCGGTGACAATCGATTTTACATCACCGAGGCCGTACAAAATCAGCGTATGGGGAACATCCTTGTTGGGAAAGCCCTTATCGATGCGAAGAAGCACATCGTACCCGTCAGAGTACTAAATGCGTCCAAGGAGCCGATCGCAATAAGAAAAGGAGAGGTAATCGCAGAATGTGCACCCGTGTCAATGATAAGCTCAATTCAGACAAGGGGAGAGGACCAATCAATTCAACAGCCCCCTCGTGCACCGGCTGTGGTTAATAGGCTGATGCCCCAGAAAATCGGATTAACAAACGAAGAAAAGACAAGCGTTGAATCACTGCTGAACGATTTTTCTGATATTTTTGTGACAGGAAATTATAAATTCGGACGCACGACGGGGCCTCCGGTGGACATCTGGGAGTTAATAAAACACTTTCAATTACGATCTCGATTCTACTGGCTTCACATGAGAGCTGACGTCGAGTCTTGGTGTAGGAAGTGCACAACTTGCACTGCGACCAAAGCACCAACAGCAAGACCAAGGAGCGCTATGAAGCAGTACAACGTGGGTGCCCCTTTCGAGCGAATTGCGATTGATATCTCAGGACCATTCCCAAAAACAAACGACAACAACAAATACATGTTGGTTATCATGGATTACTTCAGCAAGTGGGTGGAAGTCCTTCCAATTCCAAACCAAGAAGCAACAACCGTCATTGAGCAGCTTATCAATAATTGGATCAGCAGATATGGAGTCCCCTGTGAGCTTCATTCCGATCAGGGCCGAAACTTCGAATCACAGATATTTCAAGGCATCTGTGTGACACTACGCGTAAGGAAAACCAGGACCACACCCTTACATCCACAGTCAGACGGAATGGTCGAAAGGTTCAACCGAATAATGAAAGAGTATTTATCGAAGGTCGTTAGTGATCACCAACGAGATTGGGACAAATATGTACAAACCTTTCTCATGAGCTATAGATCGGCTAATCACGATACGACGGGCCATTCTCCAGCAAGAATTATATTTGGACGGGAGATACGATTACCAGCCGATCTGTGATTCGGAATACCTCCAGACGCCATAGATAAGACCGAAGACTACGTAGCCGAATGGAGAAATCGCCTCGATGAGATTCATCATTTGGTTCGAAAGCAAATCTAGGTATCAAGTGATAGGATGAAAACAAGGTACGATGTTCGAGCCAATGCATCCGGATTTAATGCAGGCGATAACGTGTGGCTCTACAACCCTCACCGGCAAAGAGGGAGACCCCCGAAGTTGCAGCAAAATTGGGAAGGACCGTATAAGGTCCTCACAAGAATTAACGACGTTGTCTATAGGATTCAGCGAAGACCGAACGCCAGAATGAAAGTGGTACATCGTGACCGACTGGCGACTTTTGTTAACCCAGAAGACCAGTGAACTTAGTTCGGGGCGAACTAATCTAGGTGGAGGGTAGTGTGACGCATATGACAGTCAGTACTGGAATATTCGGGAAAGTCCAAAACAAGTACTGGAATCACTCGCCAACGAACCTTTAAACGACGCAGATCGTTAGCTCGTCCGCTTACATCGCAATTATCTTTTCGCAGTACGCATACAGGCGGGTATGCCTGGACAATATAATACACCTTCCTTCCCGCGCCGGGTTTTGTTTTGTGAACAGTGCCAGTGACAGTGAATAGACAAAGACCAGTGAACAATAATTGTGTAATGGCTTGCGGGCCAAATATGAGTGGTAACCGGTTTCGGGATCTCGTCGAGGACGTAGATTTCGAAATACGTAAAAAAAAAAATTAAAAGAACACTTCCTGACATCAGTAAAAAATCCGAAAATTTTAATTATCGCGGCCAAACAAAGTGATAAACCCATCTCGTCGCTCAATCCATTTGTAATTAAAAAAGTGATTGATGATATAAGTCGAGAATACGAACAAATTACGATCTTACGCGACGGAAACTTATTAGTGAAAGTTAACTCACCAAAAATCGCGGACCGGTTCCTAAAAACAACTAATTTAGGCAATGTGTGCCCCGTCACTGTGAAGCTTCACGAGAAATTGAATGAGTCTAAGGGTATAGTTTACGCTCCCTGCCTAATAAATGTTCCCGAATCAGAAATAATTTCGGAAATGCAATCGCAAAATTAACACAAGTTTACAAATTTTTAAAAAGAGATGAAAATAAAATCCAACGACCATCAGGCCTAATGCTATTTACTTTCGACCTCTACCAACCACCAAAATCTGTGGACATAGATTTCTACAAAGCAAAGGTCAACGAACACATCCCCAACCCCATGAGATGTTGTAACTGCCAACGACTCGGCCATACAACAAAACGCTGCACTAACACCACAATGTGTGAGAAATGTAACCTCCCACCTCATATGCCTACCGATTGCTGCCGTACTATGTGCCCCAACTGCTCACTCCCTCATTCTGCTGCAGACAAAACCTGTCCCTCATATATTCAAGCCAAGGAAGTACTGGCGATAAAAACCACGACCAAATGCTCAATGGGCGAAGCCAAACGCATTTACAAAGAAAAAAATGTCTCCAAACCCGATCAACTTTCGGGAAGTTTCGTAGAAACGCTGAAGTTTAACCCATCGCATGGACTCATAAAAGAACAAAACAAACCAAACATAATACCAGCCCCAACATTCAAAGAACCCCTTCCAACTGGCCCATCCACATCTAATACAGCAAACAACATTAAAATCCATCGCCTCACCAGCCATCAAAACCAGTAAAATATAATTTCACCAAATCGGACTAATCAACAACACCACTAGCTCAACAAACACCATCAACTCATCTAACATCAACAGCTCAACTAACTCCAACCAAACCCCCACAACTACCAACAACTTCTTCAATCCAAAACTACAACCAAACGGTCCCACAAGTTACAACAAGCTTTTCCACCGATAGCCTCTCGCAATGCACATCGTCACCCGCACTAAAGGTAAAAAACAAATCGTCCCTTACTAAGACAAAAATAAATAAAAATGTACACATCTTAGAAGATGATGAATTCAAAATGTAAGAATAATATTAACATCCAAGCCCCTGACTCTGCTGTTTCGGAAACTGGACACTTGAACTCTGCGCAGAGTACAAGTGCCCCGTATCAGGAACAGCAGAGTCAAGTTCCTAACAACATACAGCCTATCCACCCAACATTCCTACACGAAAATAAATTTAAGAATACACTATCCCATCCCGCAAAACAATCAAATCCCAAGCACACTATTAGGGCTGAACGCCCACAACCCACTTCACAACATAAACCATTCACCATTTTGCAATGGAACATGAATGGTTATACTAATAATTTTGACGAATTAAACATACTAATTAAAGAATATAACCCAAGTGTAATATCATTACAAGAAACACATTGCCCAGTTAACACGACACCAATCATTCCTAAATCATATACAGGATACTTCCATAACTCCTCTGCAAATACATCACATAAACAAGGTATAGGGTTACTCATTAAAAAAGGTACTCCCCACAAAATTCTCCCCATTATTACAGATATGCAAGCACTCGTTGTAGAAATACAATACCCCATAAATTTCACTTACATAGATTTATATCTTCCTCCAAATCAGCCGATAAATAAAGATGATTTTCAGTCAATACTCAATCAAACCAGAATACTTGGAGGTGACATAAATACTTGGAGTATACTCTGGGGCTCATCGTCCACAAACAAAAGAGGCGAAATAATAGAAAACATCCTCCTCGACTCCAACCTTATCCTACTGAATGAAGGATCGCCTACCCACCTCTCTACCCACAACACTCTCACTCGCATTGACATCACTTGTTGCTCTCCTGAATTGGTTCAGAGAACTTCATGGCAAGTTCTAGACGATCTTTACAATAGTGACCATTTTCCCGTGTTAACTATGATAAATATGAAACAACCGATAACCAATCATAATCAATCTCCAAAATATAAAACTGACTCTGCCAACTGGCCACTTTTTGAAAAAAAAGTTGATGAATTTCTTTAAAGCTTCGCCCATACACCTAATACAAATCATGAAGCTGCAATAATCCATAAAGCAATTAGATCTGCTGCCAACGTTTCAATACCACAAACGAATACTAAAGCTAAACCGGTAACCAGGCATCATGTACCTTGGTGGAACTCCGAACTAACATCTCTCCGCAAATGCAAAATGGCAGCCCTCTCCCAATTTAAAAAAAGACCCACAGAGGCTAATCTTGTAGCATATAAAAAAGCGAACGCTTTATTTCGTAGAAGGATGAAAGATAGTAAAGCAAAAAGCCTCCTTCAATTCACTTCGACAATCAACCCAAAATCCTCCACTGCCATAATATGGCATAAAATACGCAGCTTAAGCGGAAATTACAATCCGGTAAATATCTCCTGTCTTAATTCCCTAAATACTACAATCACAGACACAATGCAAATATGCCAACTCTTCGCCAAAACCTGGTCGCAATCCTCAGACAACCACAACTTCCATCCCGAATTCAATCGGAAAAGACTTGAATCCCTTAACAATTTAGTACATTTGCAAGCCTCCAACCCTGCGGCCCACCGCATCGAAGAACCCATCTCATTTACTGAATTTGAATCAGTACTTAGTATAACCAAAGGAAAAACCACAGGGAGAGATCGAATATCCTACCCAATGTTGAAACACCTTTCGAAAAATACAAAATTGAGAATCATTAAATTATACAATAAAATATTTGAAACTTCACATATCCCACAAATCTTGAAAACCGCAGTCCTAATCCCTATTCCTAAACCGAAGAAAGATAAAGATACTATAGAGGGTTACCGTCCTATATCCTTAATCCCCTGTATTGCAAAGGTTTTAGAAAAAATAGTAGCCAAACGTTTGCTATGGTTTATAGAAACAAAGAAATTGACATCTATCAACCAAGTCGCGTTCAAATTCAACAGAGGTTGCACAGATGCCTTACTTCACATTGACCACTATATCTCAAGGGGCCTAGCCACCAAAAACCACGTCACAATCCTCTCTCTAGACTTCGAGAAAGCCTTCGACAGAATCGGCATTCACGTCATACTTAACAAATTGTTAAAATGGGGAGTTGGTAACAACATATATGGGTACGTCAAATCATTTCTAAGTAATAGAAAATTTCAGTGTAGAGCCAACCACATATACTCCAATACACTCCCGCTACTCAACAGTCGCTCGTCGTTCGTCAAGCAACAAACATCGTAAGACGGTGAGCAGTTTTAAAACAAAGAATATCGAGTGCGTGTGTGCGTGAATTCGTGCATAAACTGTGTTTTTCGCAGTTCGGCCGGCGTGGCACGGCGAAAAAAGAAAAGAAAAAAAAAAAACGAGTGTATGTGTGTCTAAATCAAAATGGGCAAGACGAAGAGCGACGAATTAAAAATGGCACACTCATGTGTAGTCGCTAATTCAAAAACAATCAAAAAAATTACCAAAAGGAAGAACGAAGTGTCAATTATAGATGACAGCCCAGTGGCAAATAAAGTCCGCTCAAACCTGTCAATGGAACGACAAAAATCAAATGTCATCAGTTACATAGAAACGAAAGATTTAATGAAGTTGGGTGAGTTGACTTGTAAAGATTTTAAAACAAAAAGAATTAGTGCTGAAAAAACTAAAATTTTGTGCGAAGATCTAGAAGGTTACAATAAAGTAAAGTCTGCTTTGGGAAGGGCCAAAACCGAGTACTACACGTACACCCCAAAATCAGAAAAATCAATTTCCATACTCTTAAAAGGAATTGATCCTTCGTTCTCCCCAGAGGAGATACTCGAGGAATTAAAAACGGTTGAAACAGCTAGTTTAAAATTTACAGGTGTAAAACCGTTTTCAACTGCGAATTCTAGAAAGTGCAACCGCAAATTGCCTTTCTACATTGTATCTCTAAGTCCTAATAGTAAAGTTGATGCGCTTAGACATATAAAATGTCTAAGCCACCAAATTATAAGTTGGGAAAAAATTAGAAAATCTGAGCGCGTACTGCAATGTATGCGCTGTCAACGACTTGGACACGTTGCATCAAACTGCAATATGAAATTCAGATGCGTAAAATGCCTCGCCGACCATAACATGGCCGAATGTCCGCTGGGAAAGGAACAGCTTCCGGATAGGGAAACACTGTCATGTGTCCTATGTAAAAATACAGGACACACGGCAAATTTTAGAGGCTGTCCCAAATTTCAACATATGAAGTTAAAGTGGGAATCAAAACAAAAGCAAGTGGCAGAAGAGAAAAAAATTAAAACTCGTTCTTATAATAATTTCGTTGCCCCGCGTGTATCATATGCACAAATCACGGGCAATTCTATGCAACGAGTCCCCGTGGAATCCTTACATACCAATGGGCAAATACCGGCAGTAGATGCGCAACCTGAGATATTAAATATGATATCGGCCATGCAAACACAATTTGCTAATTTTCAAAAAATATTGACGGAACAAATGGCCCGAATAGATATGCTCTGTTCGGCTGTGTTTTCAAATAACTCCTTCCATCAAAATCTTCAACCCTCTAACTGAACTAAAACTAAAAATTATTTCGGTGAACGTAAATTCACTAATACACATAGACAGAAGAGATAATCTAGGCAACATGCTTGAAGTCGAATCCCCTGATGTACTTTTGGCTAGTGAAATTAAGCTAAACCAAAGGCACAAAATTGTCTATAAAAACTATAAGATAATCAGACGTGACAGGCCACATTCTACTCAAGGGGGTGGGGTTGCAGTTTTAATTAAAAACGGTCTTTATCATAAGGTAATTTATAGTACAGAAGTACACAAATTTCAGGTGTTGGAAGCCTGCATAATAGATATTCCGTTGAGAAGTCAAAAGCACCTGTATGTGGTCTCCATTTATGCCCCTCAAGCTACCAAGTGTAAGCAATTTATCAATGAAATTGATATGCTATTTCGACACCTGAAATTAGACTCGGAAAACAACTATTTCCTAATAGCGGGTGATTTCAACGCCAAGCATAGTGCTTGGGGTAACTTAACCACGAACACAAGAGGCAATGCTTTATGTGATTGGTGGCAAATGAATGCTATCGAGCGCAGATTAGAACTGTACGCCACAAGTACACCGTCTTATCCTAAAGGAAATTCATTTCTGGATTTACTTATGATAGACGATCGAATAAACTTGCCAGGCACAGATCTAACTACGCGAAACTGTCTTCGCACAATCGATTACGATAGCGATCACTACGGATTTGGAGCCATAATTGAAGTCCCAAATGAACAATATTCACTAGAGCAGTTCGACCAGATCCACTCTTTCAATTTTCGAAAAGCTCACTGGTCACGCTTTGATCGATTAATAAAAAAAGAACTTCGTAACAGTGCCATAGACCCACCGACTATTAGAAACCTCCATAACGACGAAATCGATCATTACTTAACAACATTGGACGATATTATTACCAATGCAATGAATCGTTCCATACCTAAAGTTCCCCATACCGACGGTTATACTAATAAGTACAGGACATCAGCAATTGACGCTTTGTATAAGCAAAAGAGCATTATGCTCTCAGAGCTGAAAAGACTTTATAGACAGTTCAGCGACCCAAATAGTCAGGAAATAAGAACACTTAAGTCCCTAATCAAAAATCTCCAAAAATTGATCCGTGACAATTACCGTTCAAGAATAAATGAAGAGTGGAAGAACAAAATACAAGCCATTCAAGCTAGCGGATCGAATATGTTCTCACAAATCAATAAAACTTTTCGAAAGAAAGATCACAATGACATTCCATATTTGCGGGTCCCACGGACTCCTGAGAATTGTCAAGCAATGCTGAACTCAGGACTCAATCTGGAGCATATCAACTCCAACGAAGAAGTAATATTAGTCGAAGACCCGCAGACAAAGTGAACTCAATTGGTGCATGTTCCGAAGCAGTATACAGAGTGAACGAATCCACTCACTCCAATACGATCCTCGAAAACAACGCATTCCAGACCTACAGCTCACTGAGAAATCAACTTTGTACCTGGAGGAACCAAAACCGTAGTTTTACCACATTCAGTGAAAATAACAGAGCGGACTCCCCCAGGAGTAACCAGAATATGAATATGTTTGTGAGTACGGATGAACTTACGAATATCCTTAAGTCAATCAAAAGCAAAAAGTCTTCTGGGACAGATAGCATCCCAAATGTAGTTTTAAAACATTTGCCTCCTGAAGCAGTAAAAATCTACACTACGCTATTCAACAACGTCTTAAATAAGGCGTACTATCCAACCCACTGGAAAACTGCAATAGTCCACCCCATCCCTAAAAAGGGTAAAGACAGGACCAATCCAACCAACCTTCGTGCGATTAGCTTGCTGCCAAATATCAGCAAGGTTTACGAGAAGATCATAAACAAAGCACTGATGAACTGGTGTGATGAAAATGAAATCATCCCCAACAACCAGTTTGGCTTTAAAGCGGGACATAGTACGGTGCATGCCGCGTCAAAGCTTGTTTCCGACATACAATGGAACAAGACAAAGCGCCAATGCACAGGTGCCTGCTTAGTTAACTTTGAAAAGGCTTTCGACACCGTGTGGTTAGAAAGACTTCTTCATAAGTTAGAAAACCTGAGAATGCCTCATTATCTATTGTACAACATTTACGAAATGATAACGGACAAGCAATTTGTGTTAAAATGCGGAGATATATTCTCAAGCAAGACCTTCAAAATTACAAACGGTTTACAACAAGGGGCGGTGAATTCTCCCATTCTGTTTAATATTTACACCAGTGATTTAGTGGGTAAGCTTAACAATGCCATTGCATACGCAGACGGCATTGTGGTATACAGAACAGGAGAGAAAATAGATGTCATCAATAGACTTCTCCAGGACGACTTCAATAAAATAAAACGTTTTTGTAATGACTGGAAACTAAAAATTAATTTCCAGAAAACCGAGACTATCCTTTTCAGAACACCTCTCTCCAGGGCCTCTCAGGATACAAAGTACAATTGGAAAAACTTCTCTATCGTAGGGAATAATAATTTCCCACTACAAGTGAAAACTGTAGTCAGATATCTCGGTATTTGGCTTGATCAGTATTTATACTTTGACAAGCATATAGCAGTCACTCTCTCTGCAGCAAGAAACGCATTTGTTGCCACAAAAAGTCTATTCCGAAGCAGCATTCTCAATCCAAAAGTTAAAATAATTTCATATTCGGCATTCATCCGACCAGTGTTGGTCTATGGCTGTCCAATATGGTACAATATATCCCCATTCTACATGGAAAAGATTCGCGTGTTCGAGAGACAGTGTTTGCGTTCCTGCCTCGGACTTAATAGAACACCAGAGTCACGATACCAGAAATTTTACCCAAATAAAACCCTGTATGATAAATCAGGACTAACTAGGATAGACAACTTCATTATAAAAATTATTCGTGGCCACATTGCAAGGGCAATGTGCAGTGTAAATAATCTTATCGCGGGAGCATATTATCCGAACGATATGTATCTGGAGAGTACCCTCCAGAACGGGTTCATTCCCCCAGAGGCGTTCCTCTTCTTGGACGGAAAAGGTCTAATCCAAGATGAGGGTGGAATACCTATTATATACCACGCTTTCCGTGGTGCTAGGGATAAACGAATTGTCCACAATAGCGATATCTCTAATAGGCCAGACCGACTTCGATTCAGTATGGTGATCAGTGAAAGAGATAAATCAATAAAAGACCGAACCAACCCCAACTGGTGGTGGCTCCAAAACGAAGAAAGGACTTCACGTCCTCAGATATAATATTCAGCTCTGGCGCAGCTTCCTCCCTTCCTTTCCTTTGCCCTCCTTCCCGTTAACTTCTGTTATTTTATCTTTTTTGTTTTCATTAAGCACTTATTGTTTTGTTTTTAAAATGTTTGCATCCTCAAAAAAAAAAAAAAAAAAAATTATTTTTTTTTGTCGTAATGCTTCGAAAAGAAGAAGAGGTAGACCTCTAAGATAACAGTTTATTTTTTTTATAATGTATGTGTATTATATTAAGAATAAATAAAAGAAAATGTAAGCTGAAAGGCATAAATTAAGCATATAATATTGTATAATTTAGAGTGCTTGTGAAAAGCCAGTAAATTACATTATGTAGTAAAATAATTAAGATAGGTTTAGCATTTAGACTAAAATTGTAAAATATAAAAAAGACTTTGTGAATAAATGCGTCTGCAAACAAACAAACAAACACTCCCGCTACACAACGGAATCCCTCAAGGATCTCCATTGTCAGTCATATTATTTATTATCGCCTTTGACGACATAAGCATGATAATATATAAACAGAAACATCTAGATCATTGTATTTACGCCGATGATATATACATCTTAAGCAAAGCCAGTGATTTAATCTCCTGCAAAAGCATGTTAACTGACACATTAAAAGATATTGTAGAATGGTCAAATTATTCAGGTGCCAAACTGTCAATAGAAAAATGTAAATTACTTCATGTGTGCCGACGACGACTTTGCCCCCAAATACACCTCAACATAAATAATAAAACTATCCAAAATATCCCCAACCTCAAAATCCTAGGTATAACATTTAATAATAAGTATTGTTGGAAACAACACTGTTTAGATCTTAAGAAATCACTAGCAGCGAGACTGAATATTATTAAATACTTAAGTAGCAAGAAAAGCAATGTACATATTAACACCGTATGTAATATCACTAAAGCACTAATTTTAAGCAAAATAGACTACGGTATTTATATTTATGGCAATTGCCCCAAGACAACTCCAAACATAATAAAACCCACGTACCACCAAGCCGCTAGAAACAGTATATTCGCTTTCAAAACAACCCCAATAAAAAATTTATTGGCTGAAGATGGACTTCCAACAATCGAGGAACGAGCAGAAATGATATTCGCAAGACTTGTAGCTAAACTAGCGTTTTCGAGAAACTCCATCATCAACAAAGATATTAAACTAACGCTAGGGTACAAAAACCGAAACCGAATTCCATCCGCAATTACCAGGATAATAGATAAAGTCGACCAAATAGAATTACAATTTAAACAAACTGTTAAGTTTTCCTCAACTTATCCGCCATGGCTCCTAAATGAGAGTGCTATTATAACTACACTCACAACATTTAAAAAAGCTAACACAAACAAGGAAATATACAGTGCACTATTTTGGTCAATCGCTTCGAAATATAAATCCGATGGATGGAGATTTCTATATACAGATGGATCAAAAACAACCGAAAATACATCTTTCGCTGTTACATCTGAAGAAGGTGATGTAAAGAAAATCGGACTGTTACCTCAATTTTGCTCCACTTTTACGGCGGAAGCCTTCGCCATCCTACAAGCCGTAGTAATTGCCACCAAACACAGGGAAAAATATCTGATCTGCACAGACAGCTTGTCAGTACTCAATTCAATAAGAAACACCAATTATACTGATGATATCATTTCCAGTATTCGAAACAATATCATCAAATATTATAATAAAATAAAACGAATGTGGATTCCCAGCCATGTTTCCATCAGCGGTAATGAAAATGCAGACTGTGCAGCTAACTCAGCTAGAAGAGCTCCAGTTCATAAATTTAACATATTGTAGCGAGCTTAGGGTTCGCTGAATTAATTATTTTGAATAAATAAGAGCCGTTAAATCGATTTTGAATTAATATAACACTTTATTAGTCCGTTAACCACAACCGTTACTTTTACCGTACACAACGATTTCTTGACTTATCGCTTCCGTACTTATCGCGTATTTTACTTCTTACTTATCGCTTGCTTCTCACTCGAGACTTATTATTTTCTACTTCTTACTCTCAACTTGTCTTCATGAGCTGTCTGCGACGTATTTATACCAGTTCCCCACATTCTGATTCGGTATTTCGTTTCCGTCCGTTCCATAATCTTGAATGTTCTATTATCCATAGTCCCCAGTTTTCCAGTACTTTGTTTTGGACTTTCCCGAATATTCCAGTACTGACTGTCATATGCGTCACACTACCCTCCGCCTAGATTAGTTCGTCCCGAACTAAGTTCACTGGTCTTCTGGGTTGACAAAAGTCGCCAGTCGGTCACGATGTACCACATTCATTCTGGCGTTCGGCCTTCGCTGAATCCTATAGACAACGTCGTTAATTCTTGTGAGAATCTTATATGGTCCTTCCCAATGTTGCTGTAACTTCGGAGACCTTCCCTTTTGCCGATGAGGGTTATAAAGCCATACGTTATCGCCTGCATTAAATCCGGATGCATTGGCTCGAACGTCGTACCTTGTTTTCATCCTGTCACTGGATACCTTGATTTGCTTTCGAACCAAATGATGAATCTCATCGAGGCGATTTCTCCATTCGGCTACGTAGTCTTCGGTCTTATCTATGGCGTCTGGAGGTATTCCGAATCGCAGATCGGCTGGTAATCGTATCTCCCGTCCAAATATAATTCTTGCTGGAGAATGGCCCGTCGTATCGTGATTAGCCGATCTATAGCTCATGAGAAAGGTTTTTGGCGGGTTTGGTCTTAGTCGAAGTGTTCCACCGAACACTGTTCACAAACAGAAGGAACAACCTGTTCACCAACCGACACGGAAATAACACAACCACCAAATTAAAAACACTGCGAACATTTCCTTTTTATTATAATTTTAATGTTAGGTATGTTTTAAACTTTTAGCTTCTAAGTACACATTCGATTCATTCAACCACTTTATTAGTTAACTTAATATATAACATGTACAGTTGATAACTCTTAGTTTAAGCTGCCTTTAGTAAACCAGCGCATGTATTTCTCACACAAATGTTTCGTTTCGTTGGATTTCTTTTGGTCTAATTTATTTTAGTTCGCCACGATTACAATAAGATATTTTTACCCGTATATACTGTCTATTTCTTTTCGAAAAACATCCGATTTTAAAAATATATATCATTCGTTCGGTTGTAACCACAGAAAATTCAAGGACTTAATACACTTGAACGCGTCTTAAAACCACTGTACGTAAAATCAAACCTTCTCGTCCTGTTTCTGTAGCGAAATATTGCGCAGCGCGGCCCGACCTCCTCGTAGGGTTTCTCTGTGACGACCTTCTGTACCGATGCTCGATATAAAACTCACCCTCTTTCAACCTATCGGATACTGTTTTTCCAGTATCTGTGTGTTTTGTATCTGCAGTTGTGCAGACACAATTTCCTGTAAGGAGAAAATTCTCACGCATACATATGGAAGCTTCACCGTCGTTGTTGACGGTGGATTCTATTCCCACGCTGCTTAGTTAGGTCGACCATCTGGTGTTGACGATCGCCTGGACGTCTAGTCCGCTGGTATCTATTGGATTTGAAATCCAAGAGAGTTTTTCACATGGTGTGAAAAACAAACATTCCGCTGATGCATTTCTGCTTGGCGGACAGTGGCAACGGCGCAATGCTGTGCCGTATTTATTTATTGCAGCTGGCCTTCGTAAAACTCCAAACAAAGTATTGTTTGGAGTTACGTGGTGCTTGGTTTTTCGCGCCATCTGGGTGTTTACGAGGCTAAGGAATGCGCTCCTTTGTTTGCGGTGAATATTTGGGTGATCTAATGTTTAGATCAACCGCACCACGTCCGCTGGTCGGTTAATTGTTTTAATTGTAATTCCCTGCATCTCGTGCAGATGTTCAGGGTTGCCGACTTGTGGTGCTGGCATTCATTTAGCTTGCGATTGCACACGTCGAAGGATGCATGGATGTTTCTCCTTGTTTCAGGTCGTAGGTTTTAGGTATGGAGCGTTTAGCTCGGTATTAGAGGCTTTGGGGACGTTAAGTTCCTTGCCTTCTGGTGTCGACTCAACGTTGGGTTACTGGCGGCCCCCGCTGGGCTTGGGACCGCGTCTGTGGACGTGATGTTGTCCAGGTAAGTGCGTTACCTCAAGTTGGTCTGGACTTTTTCCTGTGGGGAATTTGTACGTTCGCCACAGGTTTGTACATATTTGTCCCAATCTCGTTGGTGATCACTAACGACCTTCGATAAATACTCTTTCATTATTCGGTTGAACCTTTCGACCATTCCGTCTGACTGTGGATGTAAGGGTGTGGTCCTGGTTTTCCTTACGCCTAGTGTCGCACAGATGCCTTGAAATATCTGTGATTCGAAGTTTCGGCCCTGATCGGAATGAAGCTCACAGGGGACTCCATATCTGCTGATCCAATTATTGATAAGCTGCTCAATGACGGTTGTTGCTTCTTGGTTTGGAATTGGAAGGACTTCCACCCACTTGCTGAAGTAATCCATGTAAACCAACATGTATTTGTTGTTGCCGTTTGTTTTTGGGAATGGTCATGAGATATCAATCGCAATTCGCTCGAAAGGGGCACCCACGTTGTACTGCTTCATAGCGCTCCTTGGTTTTGCTGTTGGTCCTTTGGTCGCAGCGCAAGTTGTGCACTTCCTACACCAAGACTCGACGTCATCTCTCATGTGAAGCCAGTAGAATCGAGATCGTAATTGAAAGTGTTTTATTAACTCCCAGATGTCCACCGGAGGCCCCGTCGTGCATTTCTGTTAGTACATCCTTCACTTTTGATGGTGGGACTAGAATCTGGATTCGATGGAATTTTCCATCCGCGGCTTCCCATTTACGCTTAAGAATTCCATCTTCCACCAGCAAGGAATTCCATTGTGCCCAATATGCCTTAAATGTTGCACTCTTGTCGGAAATATTATTCCAAGTTGGTCGCTCGTTCTTTTCTTTGTGTTCCAGGATTAGCGACATATCTTCATCCTGAAGTTGATCTGCGCGTATAGCCTCATTCGTCCACCCATCTAGTACTTCTACTTGTACATTTCGCAGGTCGTACGCCTCTTCTTTCTTTTCCGCTTTATGACAATGTTTAAAATCTGGCTTACATCGTCTTCTTGATAGAGCATCAGCGTTATTATGCACCTTCCCTTGCTGAATTGAGCTTATCATTGATACGGGTGCACATTCTGCGGTTAAATTTCCTTTTCTTATTGCGACCGGCTCTTCGAACGCATTTAGTACTCTGACAGGTACAATGTGCTTCCAATTTTGAATTTTGGGCGTCGAATTTTGAATTTACGGTGTCGAATTTTGCATTAACATCTGTAGCTTGTGCGTCCAATTTTATCATCATCATCCTCAGTATCTCCGAAATACCCAACTGTGGCGAACTCTTCTCCGTTACATTGGCACCATCTTGACTCGGTGTTTCTTCTTCATCCGGACAGTCTGGCGCAATCGCAAAAACATATGTGTCGACATCAATACCCTCTTCCTCCATTGCTGCTTGCAGACGCTGTTGAAGAATTTGCTTCTGTCCTCTGCTATCCAGATTCCGGTCCTCAAGTTCCTTCTTCAACTCAGGAACGCGAAGATCCTCCAAATGTCGATCTGACATCGTCACAACACACTTTCACACACTTATTCACTTAAACAATAATTAATCCCACTTCTGACACCAATTGTAGCGAGCTTAGGGTTCTCTGGATTAATTATTTTAAAATAAATAAGAGCCGTTAAATCGATTTTGAATTAATATAACACTTTATTAGTCCACAATACAACCGTTACTTATACCGTACACTAAACGATTTCTTTACTTATCGCTTCCGTACTTATCGCGTCTTTTACTGCTTACTTCTCACTCGAGACGTATCGCTTGCTTCACTGTCTTACTTATAACTCTCTTCCCGATCTGCGTCCGACGTATTTATACCGCTTTTCCTCATTCTGATTTGGTGTATCGTTTCCGTCCGTTCCATAGTCTTGAATGTTCTATTCCAGTTTTCCAGTACTTCCTAAAATAATCTAGTACTTTGTTTCGGACTTTCTCGAAGATTCCAGTACTGATTGTCATATGCGTCACAATATATATGTATGATATGTTTATATACATATATAGGGTGGTGCGAAATTAATCATCCGATTTTGTTTTTGAATTACTTTTTTACTAAATAAAAAAAAAAAATGATTTTGGGTGATGGAAATCTTTGTTTGGACCTTTACAATTTTTTGTGTTAAGTGGAAAAGATGATACCCGTTAAGTGCCGCCAGTGTTGATACACATTTGTACCTGTTTTATCACATTTTCCATGACTTTCCACAAGTATCCCGGTGATAACTATTCGCATTCCTGTCGAATATTCTTCTTAAGGGCTGCGATTGCCTGAGGCTTGTTGGCATCAACCCGCGACTTCAAGTAGCCCCAAAGAAAGAAGTCTGGGATGGTTAAATCGGGCGATTTTGCTGGCTATGCCAAATCGCCAAAACGCGTGAGTACGCCACCAGGAAACGCTTCCTTCACAATATCCATTGCGGCCCGTGTTGTATGAGCGGTTGCACCGTCTTGTAAAGCCACATGTTCACCAAGCCCTGCTCATCCAATTCCGGTAGTAAGAAGTCTTTTATCAAGGCCCTATAGCGTTCGCCAGTAACAGTGACCGTATTGCCGATGGCGTCCTCAAAATAATACGACCCAACCACTTGTCCCGCGTGAACGCCGCACCACACAGTGGCTTTGAGTGGATGTAATGACTCTTCGTGCATCACATGTGGATTTTCAGTGCCCCAGAAACGAAGGTTTTGCTTATTGACATAACCATTTAAGTGGAAGTGCGCCTCGTCGCTCATGATGATTTTCAACACAAAAGCGTTCTCTTAGTTGTTGAAATTAAGAATAGCTTAACAGTAATTCAACCCAACTCGAAAAGGAGGAAACAAGTGTACTATCATCCGCGAAACTGAACACTTTGTTATCCGTTGTCTCTAACAAATCATTTATGTGAAGCAAAAAGAAGGTTGGAGCCAAAATAGAACCTTGGGGCACCCCCGAATTAACAGGATACAGACCCGAATACTCGCCGCCCACAACAACCCGGATCGATCGATTTTCGAGGAAGCTCTTCGTCCAGTCGCAAAGCTGCTGAGAAAGTGCATATGAACGAAGTTTGTCCAGAAATGCTCCGTGCCAGACGCACTCAAAAGCCTTGGAGATATCCAATGCAACCGCACTTGACTCTCCATGCCGCTCAATCGAAAATATCCGTATATCGGTTATAAGTGTCGAAAGGTTTCCCGTGGACCGCCTGCCACGGAATCCGTATTGACGATAATTCAGAAGTCCGTTGCACTCCAAACACTTAATTAACTCAGTATTGATGGCTTTTCCATCACCTTAGATAACATAGACAGTAATGCTATCGGACGGTAATTTTGTGGGAGATACTTTTTTCCCGTCTTTGGGATTGGCTGAACTCGAGCGATTTTCCAGCAGGCAGGAAAGGTCCTCCATGCATAAGATAAGCGAAAGAGTCTGCCAAGAACCGGCGATAGTTCTGGAGCACAGTTCTTAAGGACTATTGCTGGTATTCCGTACGGCCGGTTGCCTTCCTATAGTCCAGTTCACGTAGAATGCGTTGAATAGTGCACGGGCGAAATCTCACATCCCACATGGAAGACCGTACCGTATACCCTGCTTTGTTTCCTTTTGTTTCTATGGTCTGGACACAAATTGTCGTAACCGACTGGTCAGCAGTCTACGTCGAATTACGGTATGTTAAAAAGTGACTTTTCCGTCTTTTTCAATTCAATTCAATTTTTATTAAGTAGATAATATGGTACATTTATATTTTACAACTAGTATTTAAGAGATTTAGGACAGCAACTCCTTTACAACTATAATCTTAAATCTATATAATGACAATAGCACAATTTTAATGAATTATAAATAATAAATTATTAAGGGAAAACTACAAGAAAAAACTCTTATTTGAATCTTAAAACTAATATTGGCACAGGTTTCCGGTTATTTTATGTAATAATGACTTCGATATAATTTTCATAGACAGGGTACATATGTAGTGATTTAGGATAACACAAGACAGGAAACGAGAACATTGTCAGAAAAAGAACAATTGACGAAGAAGTTTCGATTGATTTTGTCAATAAGGAACTCTACCGGTTTAACGTTAGCGTTTTCATGTAGTTCATGTGTCGAATAATGCCATGGCAAATTCAGCAACATTTTCAATATTTTATTTTGACATCTTTGCAATTTTAATTTGTGTGTGCGAGCACAACTGCACCATACAGGGGCCCCGTACAGGAGTATAGCTTGAAAAATGGTTTTAAACATTATAATTTTATTTTCCATGCTAAGGTTTGACTTTCTACACACTAATGGATACATAACACTTACGACTTTGTTTATTTTGTCAATTGTGGTAGTGATGTGTTTTTGAAAGATAAGTTTTTTATCTAGAATAATACCTAGATATCTCCAGTCTTCGGACCAATCAATATCAACTGCACACATACTGAGTTTAGTGCCATTTGGTAGGTAGCAGAGTTTCCTACATCTCGAAAACCAGACAGCTTGTATTTTATTACCATTTATTTTTATTTTCCATTTCCTGTAATACACTGCTAGATTGTCAAGCGCTGCTTGCAAAGAGTTGTAGACGTTCGTGAATAAGGCACCCGAAGAGAAAATAGCCGTATCATCGGCAAACATAGCTACCTGAATGTTTTCACCTAGACATGGTAAATCTGCGACAAACAATGTGAATAATATGGGACCAAGGACCGAGCCTTGCACAGTCGTTACCAACACGTCAAAGAGATAAGACGTATACCTGACAACAGGAGAAAGCAAAAGAAAAGAAAAAAAAAATAAATAAATAAATTCGCGCGCGAGTGTAAGTGAACGAGTGTGGATTACACAGTGTGGCCGCCACTGAGAGCGGTTGTTTAAAAAATAAAAAAATAAAAATTTATGGAAACAAACAAAGTGCTAAAGAACTCGTCGCCTTTCATGAAAAGGGGCCAGGCAGACCTGAAAGCGATGACACGGAGCCGACTCGAGCGACAGCCGAGTATTATAACAAAGCGGCACAAGCCAAATTCAGACGGCGAAAAAACTGCAAAAGGAACGAAAAACGAATACACAGGCGCAGGTAACCAATTCAACGAATTGGTTGACCTTGACCCAAGTGAAATCGAATTACCGGCTGAGGAAGAAAACAATATCACAGGTACTGCAACAGATCCGGCGGAATTAGAAAAACTGCTTGCGGATATTGACACAAAAAAAGAGGAACTCAATAAACAAAGAGAAGCAATCCTCAAATTAAAAGACCTGGTGCAGCGACAACAAAGCCAAGAAAATACAACAGCACAACGGAAAAATCAGGAACAACATCAGGAGGCAAACAAAAGGCAGCAAACAAAGGAGATGCAGAAGCAGCAAACAAATCAGCACATCGTAACCAACAAAAAGGAAAAGGCGCCGCCTATAATACTTACGTCCATGGAAACAAAGGACGTTATAAAATTAGGTGAGTTAACTTGCAAAAATTTCAAAACAAAAAAAATTAATAATTCTAAAATAAAATTAATGTGCGATGATATTGAAGGTTATCGCAAAGTAATGACTGCTTTGGGTAGGACAAAAAGCGAGTACTACACGTACACCCCGAAATCGGAGAAAATAGTCTCCATGCTCCTAAAAGGCGTTGATCCATGTTTTTCCCCTGAGGAGGTATTAGAGGAATTAAAAAATGTCGAAACCGACAATTTAAAATTTACAGGTGTGAAACCCTTCTCTACCGCCAACTCCAGAAAACGCAATTGCAAATTGCCTTTCTTTATTGTATCACTGAGTCCCAACAGTAAAGTTGATGCTCTCCGATACACCAAACACCTCAACCACCAAACAATAAGTTGGGAAAAAATTAGAAAAATCGATCGCGTATTGCAGTGTGTGCGTTGTCAACGCTTCGGGCACGCGGCATCAAACTGCCACATGCAATTCAGGTGCGTAAAGTGCCTCTCCGACCATATCATTGGTGAATGCCTCTTGGGCAAGGAACAGCTTCCAGATAGGAAAACACTGCCCTGTGTCCTCTGTAAAAATACAGGTCACACTGCTAATTTTAGAGGATGTCCTAAATTTCAACAAATGAAATTAAAATTGGAATCCAAAAAGAAACAAGTTGAAGAAGAGAAAAAAATGAAAACTCGTTCTTACAACAATTTCGTGGCTCCTTGTGTGTCATATGCACAAATGGCCGGTGCTCCTAAGCAACCAGCATCCATGGAACATACATATAGTAATGGGAAAATGCCCACACCAGAGGCACATTCAGAAATAATAACAATGTTATTAACCATGCAAGGACAATTTGCCGAATTTCAAAGAACACTGACTGAACAAAGGGCACGAATAGATACTCTCTATTCAACCCTGTTCTCAAATAACTCTCCACATCAAAATCTTCAACCCTCCGTCTGAACTTAACCTAAAAATGATAGTTGTGAATGTAAATTCACTAATCCACATCGAAAGAAGGGATAATTTAGGCAATCTGCTCCAAGCCTAATGACCAGATGTGCTCTTGGCTAGCGAAACTAAGCTAAACCAAAGGCACAAAATGGGCTACAAAAATTATAACATAATTAGACGAGATCGACCACACTCTACTCGAGGGGGTGGGGTCGCTATCTTAGTTAAGAAAGGTCTTCACCATAAGGTCGTTTACAGCACGGAAGTACACAAATTCCAGGTGCTAGAGGCATGCATTATAGACATTCCGCTAAAAAGTCAAAGGTATCTATATATAGTCGCTGCTTACGCTCCTGAATCTGTTCAAGGTACCCAATTTATCAGTGAAATCGATACGCTTTTCCGAAGTCTCAAGTTAGATTTGGAAAACAATTACTTTTTAATGGCAGGGGATTTTAACGCCAAGCACAGTGCCTGGGGCAATCTGACCTCGAACACCAGAGGCAATGCCTTGTTTAATTGGTGGCAAACAAATGCGATCGAGCATAAACTAGAATTGTACGCTACAAGTACACCGTCTTATCCAAGAGGTAACTCCTTCCTGGATTTACTTATGACAGATGATCGAATTCAGTTACCAGATACCGAGGTAACTACTCGAAATTGTCTTCGCACAATTGAGTACGATAGCGATCATTACGGACTTGGGGCCGTAATACACGTGCCAAACGAGTACCATCTACTTGAGCAGTACGACCAGGTACACTCTTTCGATTTCCGAAAAGCACATTGGTCGCGTTTCGATCGCATAGTAAAAAGAGAAATACGCAACATTGGCATAGACCCACCGACTAATAGAAACCTCCGTAATGATGAAATCGATCATTACCTCCTAACTATGAACGATATTGTTACTAACACAATGAATCGTTCCATCCCCAAATTAGCTCATATGGATAGCTATACCCACCGATACAGAAATGCAACTATCGATGCTTTGTATAGGCAAAAGAGCACCCTGCTCTCAAAGCAGAAATTGTGCTATAGGCAGTTCAGTGACCCAAATAGCAATGAAATCAAAACAATCAAGTCCTTGCTTAAAAATCTTCAAAAACTGATCCGGGATAATTACCGAGCAGTAATAAATGAGGAGTGGAGCAACAGAATTCGAGCTGTCCAAGCAAACGGACCGAACATGTTTTCACAAATCAAGAAAATATGTCGAAGAAAAGATCATAATGACATTCCCTGTCTCCGAATTCCACGGACTCCCGAGAATTGTCAGATACTGCTGAACGCAGGACTCACCTTAGAGCACATCAACTCCAATGATGAAGTAATAGTAGTCGAAGATCCGCAAAAGAAAGCGAATTCAATTGGAGCATGTTTCGAAGCAGTGTACAGAGTTAACGAATCAGTTCATGTTAACACTGAAATTGAAAGCAATGCCCGTCAAAGACATTGCTCGCTGCGCAATCAACTTCACAACTGGCGATCCGAAAACCGTAGTTTCATCACATTCGGCGAAAATAATAGAGCGGATTCTCCCGTCAGAAATGAAAATACAAATATGTTTGTGCGCAAGGATGAACTTAGAAACATACTTAGCTCAATAAAAAATAAGAAATCATCTGGAATAGATAGCATTCCAAATGTGGTTCTAAGGCATTTGCCTTGCGAAGCAGTGAACATATACACTACTTTGTTTAACAACGCTCTAAACAATGCACACTATCCAACCCATTGGAAGACTGCAGTAGTCCACCCTATCCCCAAAAAGGGTAAGGAGAAGAGCAATCCAGCTAATTTGCGCTCGATCAGCCTGCTTCCCAACATCAGCAAAGTATTCGAAAAAATTATAAACAAAGCACTGATAGGTTGGTGTGATGAAAACGATATCATCCCCAACAACCAGTTTGGCTTTCGAGCGCGACATGATACAGTTCATGCAGCGACGAAACTTGTTTCCGATATACAGTGGAACAAGGCAAAGCGACAATGTACAGGCGCCTGCTTGGTTGACTTTGAAAAGGCTTTCGACACCGTATGGTTAGAAGGACTTGTCTATAAGTTAACAAACCTGGGTATGCCGCAATATCTGCTATACATTATTTATGATATGATAATGGACAAACATTTTGTGGTGAAATGCTGGGACATACTCTCCAACAAGACCTTCCAAATTAAAAATGGCTTACAGCAGGGAGCTGTGAATTTTCCCATTCTATTCAATATTTACACTAGTGATCTAGTGAGTTCTCTCGAAAACGTCATTGCGTACGCCGATGACATAGTGGTGTACAGAACAGGAGGAAAAATAGACGACATCAATAGGCACCTTCAAGATGACTTCAACAAAATAAAACAATTTTGCGACGACTGGAAATTAAAAATTAATTTCCAGAAAACCGAGACTATTCTTTTCAGAACGCCCCTATCCAGGGCCTCGAGGGATACAAAATACAACTGGAAACACTTCTCTATTGTAGGTAACAATAACCTTCCACTGCAAGTGAAAACTGTAGTTAGATACCTTGGTATCTGGCTAGACCAGTATTTATATTTTGACAAGCACGTAGCAGCGTCCCTCTCCGCAGTTAAAAGCGCATATTCTATGACAAGAAGTCTATTCCGGAGCAGTCTTCTTGACCCCAGAGTCAAAATAATTTCGTACTCGGCATTCATCCGACCAGTTTTGATTTATGGCTGTCCAGTATGGTATAATATATCTCCACTTTATATGGAGAAGTTTCGTGTGTTCGAACGGCAGTGTTTGCGTTCCTGCCTCGGACTTTATAGAACACCAGAGTCGCAATACAAAAAATTCTATCCCAACAAAATCCTGTACAACAAATCAGGGTTAAATAGGATAGACAATTTCATAATTAAAATTATTCGTGGTCATACAGCAAGGGCAATGTGCAGTGACAATAATCTTATCGCGGGAGCATTCTATCCCAATGATATGTATCTGGAGAATACCCTCCAGAATGGGTTTATTCCCCCAGAAGCGTTCCCTTTCTTGTATCAAAAAGGCCTTATCCAAGACGTGCATGGAGTCCCGATTATTTACCACGCTTTCCGTGGTGCCAGGGAAAAACGAATTCTCCATGATAGTGATATCTCCAATGCCCCAGACCGCATGCGTTTTAGCACTGCGATCAGTGAAAGAGATAAATCAGCCAAAGATCGAACATCTCCCAAATGGTAGTGGCTTCTCAACGAGGAGAGGACTTCACTTCCTCAGATATAGTATGCCTCTCAAGAGCAACGCTCTCCTTCCTCTTGTCCCCCCTCCCCCTGTCCGCCTTTCCCCATTACTTTTATTTTTATTTTATTTTTTATTTCTTATTTTATGTTTTATTCGTTTTGTTTTGAAGTTTTTGTTTGTTATAATTACAAAAAAAAAAAAAAAAAAAAAAATTGTAATAATAATGTATACATATAGATGTAAACGAGCAGTCCCTCTAATATATGACTTATTTCATATATATATATATATATATATATATATATATATATATATATATATATATATATATATATATATATTTATACATATATAAAAGAAACAAAAAAAAAAAGATGTACGCCGAAAGGCATATATAAAAATCAAGTTGTAATGTGTAATTTAGAGAGCTCGCATAGAGCCAGTAAGTTAATTTAAGGACTGTGATTGTAGAAGAAGGTTTAACATTTACTCCTAATATTATAAATGTAAAAAGAATTAGAAAAATAAATGTGGTTTAAAAACTAAAAAAAAACCGTTGCCCCTGATGTTACTAAATGCCGTTATTAGTCGAACGTCGACAGAGTTTTGAGAACGAACACGATTACGCGATAACGAATTTCTTTAAGTTCGGTTATTTATCAAAATATTTGCATGGTGTTCCGCCTGAGATAGTCCTCACCGGAGATTCGAATAGGAAACTAGTTTACCTCCGGACTTTTTTATCTTAGAAGGTACTATCATGACTTATTTCCGTGTCAGTCCGGGCCACCAGCCATACATTCGAAATAGAGTCGAAGATTTCTCCCGACGATATCGCGGAATGTACAGCTTGATGGGGTGGTATCTCACCTTGGGGCCCACTTATCACCTAAACCAACCTTTTCTCGAACCGATACATCAACCAAGCTCAGAAAGATGGCCAGGGATTTCTCCCGACCATTTCACGGAGCCTATTGTTTGATGGGGTGGTATTCCTCCGGGCGACAGGGCCGTGGAGCCCCGCCTACCTCTCGGCTTTTAGTCACCTCTTACGACAAGCCGGTCTAGCTGTGAGTATATTCTAACGCCTCACTCATAAGGCCTTACTCACAAGGGAGTAAGGTGTTTTTATTGATACCTTTAGATGCCCGAGGATTTAAAAATGTATAAACTAACAAGGACCTCCGACGCCTTACAGCACAAACGTAGCGTTACACGATCCTTAGATACCTTTAATGCGGGTGCAGTTTTTTTTTGGATATAAAGGTTTTACTGGGGATTTTTTTTTCGCCAAAGCCCAGTTTCATTAGCGTTGAAAACTTGATGTGTTATGTATCCTTGCTCTTGTATAACGTTTACAGTTTTTTTTTTAATTTGGATATGGGCTCCTCGATAGTATAGTGGTTAGTATACCCGCCTGTCACCCGGGAGACCGGGGTTCGATTCCCCGTCGGGGAGCCCCTGGCGCAAGACTAATGACCTTGCCCAGAAAAAATAAATCATTATGGAAAATTTAACAAGCCTCAAGACTTGCTAAATAAGGCCAAGACCGGTTCCCGGTTGTAGTGCCGATGATGATGATGATGATTGTAGAAAAGGGTTTAACATTTACTCCTAATATTATACATGTAAAAAGAATTAGGAAAATAAATGTGGTTTAAAAACTAAAAAAAAAAAAAAAAAAAAAAAAAGACCGAGCCTTGCGGTACACCATAGTGGATTTGGTGAGTAGAGGATTTGTCGGTTCCTATACTCACAACAAATTTTCTCGAACGAAGAAAGCTCTGGATAATTTTGATAAGCGGTATTGGCAGCTTAAGTTTTAGTAGCTTATAAATCAAGGCATCGTGCTATACCGTATCAAAGGCTTTTTCGATGTCTAGAAGAACCAGTCCCGTTGACTCCTTGTCGATGAATTTACAAGCTATGTGGTTTTTAATGCGGAAGACTTGGTGGATTGTGCTGTGACCACTACGGAAACCGAACTGAAAGTTTGGTTGGATGTTATTTGCTTCCACGAAACGATCAATCTTTTCCTTAATGATTTTTTCTAGGAGCTTACTCAGACAGCTAAGTAGACTAATAGGTCTGTAGTTTTCGGGGCTGTTCTTCGGTTTGCCGGGTTTCGGAATAGGTATTACTTTTGCTGTTTTCCAACAGTCCGGAAAATAACAATTCTTAAGACAAGCGTTGAAAATGAACGTTAACTAGTTAATTTCCGTTTTCTGTTTGGAACATCACCTACCAGTTTCGAGTCATGTCTGATGAGTAAAAAAAAACATTTATGATGAAAATTATTTCTTAGAAGTTAAGATACAAATGTTTGAATGGAAAAAAGGCGTTTAACATTTAATTTTATTAATTTATATGAACCGTCTCTGCGGACTATTAGGGAGATTATCTAGCGAGTAAATATTGGTTTGAAAAATTCAAGGAGAGGTTTGGAATTCATAGCATGAAAGTCCAAGGATAAACTGCATCGGCTAATCGTAAAACTGCCGCCACATATCCAAATTAAAAAAAAAACTGTAAACGTTATACAAGAGCAAGGATACATAACACATCAAGTTTTCAACGCTAATGAAACTGGGCTTTGGCGAAAAAAAAATCCCCAGTAAAACCTTTATATCCAAAAAAAAACTGCACCCGCATTAAAGGTATCTAAGGATCGTGTAACGCTACGTTTGTGCTGTAAGGCGTCGGAGGTCCTTGTTAGTTTATACATTTTTAAATCCTCGGGCATCTAAAGGTATCAATAAAAACACCTTACTCCCTTGTGAGTAAGGCCTTATGAGTGAGGCGTTAGAATATACTCACAGCTAGACCGGCTTGTCGTAAGAGGTGACTAAAAGCCGAGAGGTAGGTGGGGCTCCACGACCCTGTCGCCCGGAGGAATACCACCCCATCAAATTAGCTCCGTGAAATGGTCGGGAGAAATCCCTGGCCATCTTTCTGAGCTTGGCTGATGGATCGGTTCGAGAAAAGGTTGGTTTAGGTGATAAGTGGGCCCCAAGGTGAGATACCACCCCATCAAGCTGTACATTCCGCGATATCGTCGGGAGAAATCTTCGACTCTATTTCGAATGTATGGCTGGTGGCCCGGACTGACACGGAAATAAGTCATGATAGTACCTTCTAAGATAAAAAAGTCCGGAGGTAAACTAGTTTCCTATTCGAATCTCCGGTGAGGACTATCTCAGGCGGAACACCATGCAAATATTTTGATAAATAACCGAACTTAAAGAAATTCGTTATCGCGTAATCGTGTTCGTTCTCAAAACTCTGTCGACGTTCGACTAATAACGGCATTTAGTAACATCAGGGGCAACGGTTTTTTTTTTAGTTTTTAAACCACATTTATTTTTCTAATTCTTTTTACATGTATAATATTAGGAGTAAATGTTAAACCCTTTTCTACAATCACAGTCCTTAAATTAACTTACTGGCTCTATGCGAGCTCTCTAAATTACACATTATTGTTTACCGCTCCCCGAATGACCATCGATTAGCGGCAATTTTCGAACATCTGGACTGGATACAGATCAACTACCAGGCTTCTGAAATGTTCGTCCTTGGCGATTTTAATGTTCCAACATTCCAACAGAACCGAATAGGCTAGGAGGCTAGGAGGCTGGCGGAGATGTTCGCTGTTAGCCGCAATCTGACTTAACTCGTGGAGGAGCCTACGCGAGTGCCGGATACCCGAGGTGATTATGCGAACACCCTGGATCTGTTTTTTATATCCGAACCGTGCGTTTTTACCGTGGAACGTACTGCACCACTGCGAAACTCAGGTCACTGCCTGGTATTAGCTGCGCAGCCACTTGCATTTCAAATGTATAACCGACCTAAGCAGCTTGGCCATGTGTTCCTTTCCCTGGTTGAAGGTGTACTTTGGAGACCCCTATATTAACGCATGCACTGAGTCGGCCACAAAGAGTATTCTTCTCGGGATGGAGATCTACATTCCGCATTCCATCAAACGAAGTTCATCCGATAAACCTTGGTTTGATAAAAAATGCCAGCAGATTGCAGCGGCAAAAGATAGAGCTTTTGAGCAATGGCGCTCCAATCTCACCGAGGTTAATAGAACGCCTTTTGTTAGAATCAGAAACGCGTGTAACCCGGCAGTTGATACCGCGAGGATGGCTTACAACGAATGACCAATAAACTTGTAGCGTTCTACGAACGCACAATTTCACCGAGGGAAGGTTCCTACCCTTCTAGGAACATACTTATCTTATCATTACATCAGAACCTTAGCAATAACATACATAACAATTCACATCAGTGGAGTATAGTCGAGTTTTAAAATCAAATTTTAAAAAACACGGTCAGTAGCCTGATGGGTAACGCTTAGGTTCAATTTTTTCCGTGATTCAAACTGTCATAGCGTCAGTTCGAATCACACGATCTTCTTCACTATTATTTCAAACGCTATAAACTCCTTGAGTGCCCAACTGGTTTGCGTCCCTTCTGCTCAATGGCAACGACTGTCAGCAATAACTTCGCTTCCTCTTTTTTTCCACCATTAGTGACGGGCTGCGGGACGCTAATCACAAATTCAAAAAGTAAAGCTAGTATGTTGGCGAATTTATTTTCTGCGAATTCAAATCTCGATGCCCGTATTTTGGAATCACCTGCGAGCGCACCGGTACGGTCTTCGATGCGGGATGTGAGGTTCCGCCAGATAGTACGCACTCTACATGGACTGGACTGTAAAAAGCCGACTCGGCCCGAACGAAAATCCAGTAATAAGAACTGTACTCTAATACGATCTTCGGTTTTTGGCAGACTCTTTCGGTTACCTTATGCACGGAGGACATTTTCTACCTGCTGGAATGTGGTTCGCGTTCAGCCAATCCCAAAGAGGGGGGCAAAGTGTCTCCCGCGAAATTACCGGCCGATAGTATTACTGTCTACGTTATCTAAGGTGATACAAGAGGTAATCAATGCCGAGTTAATTAAGTATTTGTAGTGCAACGAACTTCTGAATGATCGTCAATACGGATTCCGTGGCAGGCTATCCACGGGAGACCTTTTGGCCCTTATAACTGATATATGGACATCTGCGATTGAGGGGCGCGGTGAGTTAAGAGCGGTTGCATTGGATATCTCCAAGGCTTTTGAGGGCGCCTGGCATGTAGCATAACTGAGCAAGTTTCGTTCATACGGACTTTCCGAACAGCTTTGCGACTGGGTGAAGAGTTTCCTCGAAGATCGATCCATCCGGGTTGTTGTGGACGGCGAGTCTTCGGAGCTGTGTCCTGTAAATTCCGGGGTGCCTCAGGGTTGCATTTCGGCTCCAAGGATGGGTTTGCTTCACATAAATGATTTGTTGGAGTCGACGGATAACAGGGTGTTCAGTTTCGCGGATAATAGTAGGCTTATTTCCTCTTTTTCGAGTGATCGGCTTATTAGTGCATCAACGTCGCATAAGCTGAGTTGCTGCCAGATCAACTCTCTGAATCGGGATCTGAATAAGGTCCTGCAGTGAAGAAAGGCCAATCTTATCGACATCAATGCAAAGAAGACACAGTATACAAGTGGATCTTCGGTTGCACAGCGGATGTTGAATGGTCCTCGAATCTAGGAAAAGCATACATTTGTTTGGCGTCACGGTCTGTGGGAATGTATCGTGGCATAAACACGTGTCGAACCGTGCCAGGTCTGCCTCAGGAAAACTGAATTACCTTTTTCGAGCCAAGAAATATTTTGCTAAGGCCCGATTTTTTCGCCTGTATAAATCCCAATTGAACCCGCGCTCGACTATTGCCCTCATGTTTGGAGCTCTGCTCCTAAACATACCCTTGACCTACTTGAGAGCATATAGAGACGAGCGGTCCATTTAATCAGGGACACAAGGCTGACGTCGGGAGTACAGTCGGTATCACATCGAAGGCACGTATCTGATCTCTGTCTGTTTTACAGACATTATCTCATCTTCGAGGAGATTTGTGGTATTGTTCGGCGGAATTCGGTTTATATGCGCTCCACGAGACAATCTGGCGGATCGCACCAATTTGCGGTTCATCTCCTAACGGCGCGAACGTCTCGGCATCAAAACTCGTTCCGTTACAGTTCTTTCAAAAGGGATAAAAGAGATGCGAATGGACAGAGAGGCAAGTAGAACCAACGTATCACCCCCCAAGCTTTCGCCCTATCTCGCTTCTCACTTGCATCAGCAAAATATATGAAAAATTCATATACGAGAAGCTAAATAACTTTGTCAGTGCCAGGCACCTAATACCTGATTTCCAATTCGGATTTCGAAGAGCGCACAGCACCACTATGGCTCTCAATTTATTTCAAAACCACGTCTGCGTGCGGCTCTTTAATAAGGAACCCACCGTTGCGGTAAGCCTGGACATTGAAAAAGCTTTTGATACGACTTGGATCGAAGGTCTCGCTTTTAAACTACTGAATACTGGCCTCAGTAGAACGCTATGTAGCAGCATCTACCACTTCGTACGAAACAGAACCTTCCAAGTTAGAGTGAATGGAAAGCTTTCCCGAACTTTTCACGCCGCTGCAGGTGTACCACAGGGCTCCATTCTAGGCCCCATCTTATTCAATATTTACACCTCCGATATTCCCCGCCCTGTGGACGGGAGAGTAAACCAAATATGCTATGCGGATGACGTCCTGGTGTACACGTCAACCAAAGGCCCTAACCTCGCAAAAAATCGACTCAACCGTCACTTGGACGAACTGTATCAGTATTACAGTCGATGGAAAATCCGACTTAATCCATCCAAAGCAGTAGCCATAATTCTGAGTAGTAAACACTCCCAACCTACTTCTCGATATTCACAGAATATTCGAATAAAAATAGGAGATACTACGATTAGACCACAGGACAAGATGAAATATCTCGGGGTCACTTATACCCCAAAAATGAATTTCATCAAACATGTGACCCACATTCTCCAAAGGGGCCTTGGTCGGTCTAAGCACTACTGGTCGGTCTAAGCACTACTGAGCAACTGCACGACATCCTGAAGTGGAGGAACAAAGTTGACACCAAAGTTAAGCTTCTCTGCTATAAGCAGCTAATCCGATCTGGAATATCGTACGCCTTTCCCATATGGTCCTGCATATCTTCGGCTCAAATGGAAAGACTTCGGGTTTTCGAAAGGAAACTCCTCAGAAGATGCACCAATCATTCTAGAAGGCCTGACGGTCGTCATTATCCCAACTCTCACCTATACGAAGGCGCCTCCATTACCCCTATCGACGAGTACTTGCTTCAATTAGCATATAAGTACCTCGAAAACATTCAGAACAGCGAGAACCTACTTGTGCGGGACTCTTGCGTTCTTGACCCTTCTCTCTCTCGATCTCTTCGGATCAAACCCCCACAATTTCTTCTTCAGTACAAAACTGAAGAAAGCACCCTTCCCAACAACATTCCCCTCTATAATAGAGGATTTCTGGACCCATCCCATAGGGTCTACAATTAACAAACCAAACACACGAACGCACAGTACAAGGCGGCACAAACACAAACATACACACCGACCAAAGAGCAGATTATCAGACGCCAAAGACGTGATCTGCGTTTACTACCGCACCCAAGACCCACCGGTCTTGTATGATTTCTTTCCCACCATCCCTCTATAAAAGTAGTTAGAGAACACTTGGACTAACACTGTCCACACTATCCTTGGATACCCCCCCTTTTTTCTTTTCTTTTCAGATATCGCAAGACCGAGCCCAACATCCTAACGGATGTGGGTGATTCTGGTTATCGCAAGATGACCAGAAGTCAGAGACAAGATGAAGGACACATATGTCCTGTCTCACCAAATTCGGCCTTCTCGCCACAATTTTTTTTTTTTTTTTAGAGGCAAGTAGTAAACAGTCAAGATTTGGCAAGTGCGGTGTGGACGTCGTCTTGCTCAAATAGATATGCGAAATAAAAAGATATAAAAAAGAAAACAAGAGACCCTTTCTTTTCTCGACTCAACAGCAGTTGTTACTCTTTCCTCAATCGCGAGGAAGCACGGTGCGCGGCGGTATTCCACCATATGTTCCGTTGTGATTGTTATGTATGTACATGCATTCAAGATCAATGTGCATCGATACTCTCTCTTCCAATCCCCTCCACATTTAAGAGTACCAAAAAATGGTCCAATTCGATATCAGAAATTCCTATTAGCTCTTTGTTTAATTTCCTACTTATGATCTATGGAAAATAAACACTGCCGATTCACAATTTTTACCAGCATGTCAATACTTCCAAAATATCATTATATTCATGTTGTTTTAAGTCTCCAACTTCGCGCATACGTCAATAGGTGACCTCACGAAATAAGGCTATTGAGTATCTTCCCAAAAACGTTTGTAATAAAAAGTATTTAATTTAATTGCTATTAATTTTTATATAAGCTTGAAAAGAAAACTAAATAATTAGTGTACTCCCGACTTTAGCAATACTACTAAAAATCTTGACAATTTAGTATGACATTATTCAATAGGTCCATTCAATTAGCTCTGCTGTAATAGAACACATTCTCACCTGGTTGTTAAATATAAAAGTGAAGCGAACATTTTCAAAACTTACGCGTTATTTCAAAGGAAAAGCTTTAATGCCCCTAGGCAGTAAGTTAACTTTTCAGTAAACATTCAGAAGAGACTTCTGATGAAATATTTATCTTTCTCAAACAAGATGCGATTTTAACAGACGGAGACTTTAGTTAAGAACACCTGAAAAAAAGAATGTACATCATTACGTTTAATTGCAGCCTTACTCTGAAATTACGTGAATAAATACTTTAAGTACTTCATTTGGCGAGCGTCATTAATAAAGGGTTACATCTCCCCATTGAGAAGAACATTTATATCCACTGACGGTGGACTACACAGCATACGAGAAAAATTCTGTTTCAAAAGTAAACACACAAAATAAAAACCAAGGAAACATGAAAAAAGGACAAAACTCGTACCTTCTGTATTTCCAACCACATTTATTTTCCAGGCCCTTAAACTCTACTAATGAAAAGTCTGATGTTTTGTCTGTGGACGGTGTCTCATTCGTATGCCCATTGTTATCCGTTTGTAGAGGATTGTATCTCATTACTCCTCTGATAGAGTTTTGAACGTGCCTAAGTGTGTTGTTCTTGAAACCCATTCAACCGGTTACTACCCCCTCAGATACATATCGTGCAATCTACATGCTAATCAAGGGCAATTCCCGAAAATTATTTTACTCTCCGTTCGATTCAGTTTTGATTGCAAAGGATGGAACACGGAAACGAACGTCGAATGCGAGACTGGCTTAGATTCGCAGTACACTTAAACGACTTAAATATTTATTCAATTAATAATCTAAATTTGCAAGGGTCGAAGAATGGTATTATTGCTCATTTATCAGATGGCTTGCCCTGATACGAAGGGGTGGGTCGATAAACTACCCACGGAACTAGACACAGAACCGGGGATGACGAGAATTCCTTCTGGTGGTGGCAAGTGAACCTGCTGTGCTGTGTTTGCACTCATTGTGGCTAAATACGGATTGTGATTACCAACGGAGATGATGGTGTTAGGCGGTGATATATGCAGCCATGTCCTGGGGTGGTAATTGCTGTAACATATGTGACAATGTTTTCACTGTTGATTGCTGCAAATTGTGGAAATTTTCTGAGTGATTTAGCTTAAACGCAGCAATTAGGAGCAGATTGCCATCAGAGGTATGAACACCGAGACGCATGAATGATCCGTAGTGAAATTAGGACACGAAAAACGAAGTTACAGCCGGAACATCAATTTAGGGGAGAATCCTAATGGAATAGGATTCAATTGATTTTGAACAATGGTTATAAAATCATTTTGTTATTCTGAGAGCAATGAATTATATTCCGCTGCTTTGCAAAAAATGATTAATCACATCTATTTTTACTAATATTTAAATAATTCAACTGCGAACTACCAAACGAATAGTGTAGAATACGTAGACGGGAAACTGTCTAAAACAAAACCAAACCAATAAAGATAAATCAATAAGCTCACATGAAATTCCTTATCCACTTACTCTCCGTCCGCTCGCACTGTGCTCTGACATTTAAGGGGGTATTCTGGTCTAGACGCACGAATTTAACGCAATTTTGAAGTGCTGTAAAAAACACTTTTCTTTTTTTTTATAGGATGTTTATTAATATTTCAAGAATACAGTAAAAAAAATTGAAAGTAAAAAATTCAAAATTCAAAAAGTTAGCAGCTGATGAAGTGGGGGATCTCAAAAAGTTGGCACGCGACCATACCCACGATTCAACCCTCCTAGCAATCTGAAAAAAGAAGATTATTAATTTACAGAAATGCCTCTATCGTTGGAACTAAAAAAAGTTGAAAAAATTTTTTTTAACAAAATGGCGACTGCTTGAAAACAAAATTATTTTTATACCACTTTTTTTTAGTTTTTCGTATTTTTAAAAAATAGTTAACATTAAAATTTGGGGATGAGGATAGTTCATGCAATAGAAAAGCCTATAAAGAAGACATACACTAAATTTGAAGTAAAAAAAATTGAAAGTAAAAAATTCAAAATTCAAAAAGTTAGCAGCTGATGAAGTGGGGGATCTCAAAAAGTTGGCACGCGACCATACCCACGATTCAACCCTCCTAGCAATCTGAAAAAAGAAGATTATTAATTTACAGAAATGCCTCTATCGTTGGAACTAAAAAAAGTTGAAAAAAATTTTTTTAACAAAATGGCGACTGCTTGAAAACAAAATTATTTTTATACCACTTTTTTTTAGTTTAAACATTAAAATTTGGGGATGAGGATAGTTCATGCAATAGAAAAGCCTATAAAGAAGACATACACTAAATTTGAAGTAAAAAAAATTGAAAGTAAAAAATTCAAAATTCAAAAAGTTAGCAGCTGATGAAGTGGGGGATCTCAAAAAGTTGGCACGCGACCATACCCACGATTCAACCCTCCTAGCAATCTGAAAAAAGAAGATTATTAATTTACAGAAATACCCTCGACCTACTTGAGAGCGTACAAAGACGAGCGATCCGCCTGATCGGGGACTCGGCGCTGACGTCGGGCCTACAGTCGCTATCACATCGAAGGCGCGTGGCCGACCTCTGTCTGTTCTACAGATATTATCACGGGTGCTGTTCTTCGGAGATGCTTGGCATTCTTCCACACAATTCGGTCTATATGCGCTCCACAAGACAATCCGACGGATCGCACCCGTTTGTGGTTCATCTCCCGACAGCGCGAACATCCCTGTATCAGAACTCGTTCCGTTACAGAGCGTCCCTTCCCACGCGAGTGTTCCCGGAGCGTTACAACCTGCAACTGTTCAAAAAGAACTGCAACAGTTATTTGATGGCATCTCGGGGCGCCCACTCGACGCTATAAGTTCGCCTCTCCCGAGAGAAGTCTAATAAAAAAAAAAAAAAAAAAAAAAATCGGTTCAGTAGAACTTGAAAAATCGTGGGTATTGTTTTAAAAAACACAGTTTCGAGAAAAACGCGTTTAAAGTTTCACGTAAAGTTTCTCGCGGTATAAGTCATGAAATGATATTTTTAGCTTAGGTTTATTCAATCTGCCATTCCTGCTGCATACATTGGACCTTCCTCGACTTCGAAATAACCATCTTTCGCGCGTCTCTCTTTCAACCGATCAGTTCTGGCCTCCTTTGATACGTTAGACGCTCGTATCTCTGAGCGGTCAATCCGGGCATTGTCTCGTTTCCCAGCGAATGAATAAGCTTCTGGACCAATTTTGACTCCCATAAGCATCATTATTTTTAAAAGAGGAATGTAGCCTTCATTGAATATGCAAACAGCAATAAACGCAGCAATTTCAATGACGTGAGTTACGGAATGAATATGTTTCGGCGCGATAGTTGAGAAAATTCAGTGCTGGATTACCCATTAGGCCGGACTAGGCCATGGCCTGGGGCCCCTGGCGAGCAAGGGCCCCCAAGAAAATTTGTCATGATTGTTTTTAATTTATTTGTAATTTTATTTAAATTTTTTTATATTTTTTGGAATTTTGTAAACAAAAATTTTTTTAAAGACAATTCATTTATCTTATGTAATTGATTATACAAATGTATTTTCAAACAAAAATATTTAAAATTATTAATTGATTTATTCTTTTGATTGTTATTTTAAGCTACGATTTGAATTTCAAATCGCGCGCTAAATAACCGAAACAGCGCTTGCAAACTCGAGCTTGTTTATATAAACAAAATCGATTCATTTCAGTGTTTTAAGCAAAACAAAACTATCTGTTGCTTTGTCGTTTGTCAAATTACATTTGTTCGTTGTTCTTAGAGAAAAAAAGAACGTTTTTTCAATTAGTGAGGAATCTAGATGTTGATTAATGTGAAATTGTGGTATTGTGTGTAATGAGCATATCGAAAACTACGCATTTGTTGAAAAAGGTAGGTTCTGTTTTATATTGTATCTTTTCACACAACACAAAAAACATCACCAATCAAATTGTCTTTTCTTGTTATCCAACAACAATAATGAAAGTGAGTTTGTATATTGTTTTCATTTTAAATTTCCTTTTTTAAGTTTCGTCCAGTTTTTCGAAATTTGTTTTGTTGTTCGGTTTAGATTTTGTAAACTGATTTAGTTTTAGCTATTTCGATAATTTAACATTTCGGTTTTGTTTTTTTGGTTTATTTTTGAGTTCGATTTTTTGATTTTAAACTCTGTTGTTTAATTTCAAATGCAGAATTTGATGTTTGCTTTTCCTATCAGAATATTACGATTTAAGTATGTGTTCAGCGTCGAGAGGGCTCCTCGACGTGACAGCAAAATGTTGTTGGCGTTGTTGCCCAGCAAGTCTTGTGGCGTTATAGCCCAGTAAATGACTGCCGCATTGGGCAGTAATTAAACACATTTTTTTAACACTATTTACGATTTGACTTTTATTATAATACACGATTTACGATGTTCACATTTTAAAAACAGATGCTGAACGCACCGTATCCAAGATTGCACCGAATCAAAAACATCTTAATTTTAACGTTAAAAACACTGTGTAAGAACAGTGCCGAACACTTCAATTACTTTTATTGAACAGTCAGAACAGTAAAAAAGAACACCAAAAACTGTCTTAGAAAAAACAGTAAACAAGCACTGTGTGTAAACAGTAATCTAAAAACGTCACATGAATAGACAATTTGGTTTTGTCTATTCCGCAATAGGTGGCGTTCCACATGGTAAGTTTTTCCAACTGGTATACGCTGGTATGTATGTTGCGGAACTGCAACATCTTCCCGGGCCGCGACGATGGAGCCAGTAGGCCCCCTTAGTTGGCGTCACCACCTGGTGTCAGCGCCGTGGGAAGTAGCGGTTGGTATGGTGGTTGAGCTCAGAGACCTTAATGCTCGTATTGCTCATACACCGGCATAACGGTAGGGTGGCAAAATTAATTATATTTTTATACTATATGTATTCTATTAGTTGATTAAGTTATAGAGTATACTTGGTTATGGGGCCGTAGTATTATTTATAGTATCAGTGTGTGTGTGTGTGTGTGTGTGGGTCGTTGTTTATTGGTGATAGTCTCCGACATGTTGTGGAGAAGTGCCTGGCAGGCGATATTTGCCGCATCTGCTGCGGCAGCCGTGCGATTTGTGTGTTTAATGTTAAATGTTGGTTGGATCGTACATCCCTGGTGTCATCGATGAACTTCTTGGACGTAGTCCTCTCCTTGGATCGTGGATCCCTCTGTGTCATCGATGACCTTCTTTGACGTAGTCCTCTCTTTGGATCGTGAATCCATTTGTATGTAAAATTTCAATAAGTTGGACGTAGTCCTATGTTGGATCGTAAATCCGTATGTAAAATTTCAATAAGTTGGACGTAGTCCCAAGTCGGATCGTAAATCCGTATGTAAAATTTCAGTAAGTTGGACGTAGTCCCAAGTCGGATCGTAAATCCGTAAGTTTAGTTTATATAGTTTGGACGTAGTCCTATGTTGGATCGTGGATCCATGAATGGTAATTGAGCGATGTAGTCGTCAATATGTTGAAGGTGATGGGTTGTAATTCCACCATCTTCTAAGTATGTCCAGCCTGTGCCGCTGCCAGAAATGTTAGGTATCCCGCCAACCGCATAGAATCATCTGCGACTCGAATCCAATTTGATTGCTCTGGCTGATGCTGTTGCAGTTGGGGATATGTCCCATCTACGCCGCTAAACCAATGCTCGGCGTTGGGCGAATTTCTTGATGGGAGTTGAGATTGACGTTGGCCACATTGCCTGGCGGAGTATTTGATCCACTGGTTGAATGATTGTGTTGATGTGTTCCTTGAATTGAGCGAATTCGCTGAACTTCCCATAAGATCAGAAGGGATTGTATTGTTTCCTTGATGGTAATTCGTGGGAATTGATTCTCCGATATTGTGGATGCTCTGGCATTTGAACTGTAATTACCGTCAGCCGATTCACATATCCGACGTTGAAGTCGCTGAGCGTAACTCCTTTTTGCTGAATCGGGACTGCGGTCATACGGAGCAGTCATTGTCAGTGAACCACCATCATCTTCATAAGTATTGTCATCATAAGGTCTATGCTGCTGCTGCAATTGTTGTTGTGGGTGCTGTGACCGCATATGATTTATTGTTGGAACAGCATAGTTGTTCAGGTTCTGATAGTGATCATATTCTGTTAACTTATACCTGGCACTTGATTGAGCCAGAGAGGTTGCGCATCCGGGTTGCTATTAAGAGGATTAATCTGCTCATTATTAGACTTATGTTCAATTGAGCCACAGGATGGAATAGTTCTAAAGCCAGGTATTTTCTTCTTTGACTGGTGGCTGGACCAAGTGTTCACTATTTGCCTTCCGTTGGTTGGATTTCCCGAAGGGTGCCGGCATCTTTCCTATTCTTCTCTTTCTATATTCCCTAATCTTTGCACCGAAAGTCTATCTTAGACACCGACTCCGTTGGAGTGGTGCCCCCGTGGCAGCTATGTGCAATGGGCGGTGTTAAGAGGATGCCCCCAAAGCATTTCGTCCAGGCGGCGAAAGGTGAAGAACCCCAGACACGTGACAGCGATGTGCCTGAGTGGCGAGAGCGGCAAATTCAGGAATGCGTGAACAATGCGCCCAGATTTCGAGAAGCGGTGCCCCAGGAACGGATGTAAATGAGATGGTAAATCGCAATTCCCGGTGTTCTTGGACTTATTCATCTGCAAGTTTGATGTTTGAGATGATACTTGCAGGTATAGGACCGGAAGTGTCTTCGTTGACGAACTTTGTCTTAGTACTGACCGTTTAGATTGAAACGCTGAAGCTTAGTTTTCTACCGGAAGGAAGTTTCCAAAACTCTCCCGTTTCCCTGATGTTGTTGCAGGTAATGCTTGCTTTTCGGCGAGAGCGTCTTGCTCTGTCGTTGTACTTGATTTCACACGCTTAGGTTTCATTGACTTGTCCTCTCGACTATTCTGCCCGATGGGCCATCGTCCTCTTCTTGAGGCTCCTTTAAATGTACGCGGAGCGTATCTAAGTTCTGTAGCGTGGGTTGTGCCAAGTACCTGCAAGATTGTTAAAAAAGGATCCGAATGATGTCCTCAACCGAAATACTGAGACCAATAGAAACCTCCTGATTTCTCTGCGGTGACTTCTGCAGAATGAAGAGAAATGAAACAACCTCGGATATTATAAGTGGACTGTATTTTGGTTTTGTAAAGTTGATTATTATTTAACTTGTTGTTTAACTGTGTTAAAGTTGAAATGATGTTTGATGGATCGTAAATCCATTTATGTCATCGATGACTTCTCGGACGTAGTCCTCTTTTGGATCGTGAATCCTTCTATGTCATCGATTAACCTTTGAACGTAGTTCTAATTTGGATCGTAAATCCATACGCGTTCCACTCGAATGAAACGCAAAAAATGTTGTTTTATTTATATTGGAGGTTTGTAACATTGGTAAAATAGGAAATATCTATTAATTTATTCTATTTACCGTCGATTACAATAGCAAAATTATTAAAATAAATAAGCAGGTGTTAGTTTGTTTTGCAAACCAGTACGGCTGGTATATGTCAGTCTGATTTAAAACTCTGGAAATAGATATGTGGTAAGCATATTCCACTTGACCACGGTATCTTCGTTTTTCAGAAGCATATCTGCCAGAGTTCCATTCACATGAAGTGCTTCATCATTTGGTTTATCGTCGGCGCTTGGTGATGTACAACCTGGATCATGCTTCCCATTATTTTAGGTAGAATTCCTTTCTGCGTTCTACCTGATGTTGAGATATTTGCGCTACAGGACCTGGACAATTAAAATCTGCAAAAAGGCTGAAATCTATTCGAATAAGTTCATGCGGGTCGTTTTCCCAGAGGTATGGATCAGACTCCGCGAACAACATTATCTGAAATATAACATCTTGAATAATTACAACCATGTGATGTTTAATTAACTTCCAGGAATACATGAAGCACAACATTTTAGGTATACCAGCATATGTGTCACGATTCGCGGTGACACACAAACGGGATTCCGATATTGGTCGAAAACCCCAATTGAAACATCCAGAACACCTGACATGAACGTAGGAAGATAGCTCCAACTTGTCTAACTGGTAGTTTAACATTGTTCTTCATAGCCTGTAAAATAGTTGGAGAAATTCCTAGAATTCTGTGACTCTGGAATATTTGTTCTTCGGCGAACTTTCGTTGTTCAGGAACAACAGCTATTGTGGCACGTATCAATTCCTTCCGTTTGTTCAGGTTCATTTTTAATCGTTGTTGTCAAGTTCTAATTGAATAGCTTCGTACAAGTGTCTATGGCTTCATCGTACTTTCCTGTATTGAGATATACATCTCCCATTTGGCCATATGCTTGCTGTAATCTGGATTGTCGAACAACGCAGAGTCGCAGTCTTTAATCGCACAATCATTTTCTGCTAGACGGATATATGCTACAGCCCGATTACAGTAGAATATTGGGTTTTTCGGATCGAACTGATGGCCCGGTTGATTAAAGCACCACTTCTTGATGTTTGCATTCCTTCATCAGGCGGTTGCCTTTATTCTTAATCTGTTCGGCTGTTTCAAGGAATTGCTGTTGCGTTCGATAAACATTGATTGGCACTTCGCATAAATCTAACTTTGCGGCCTTGTTTGTAATTGCCGTTCTTGATTCCAAATAAATGTCGACACTCAGTTCATGTTAGAAACTAGAGTAATCCCGAATCACTGCACGATCCTGTTCTTGATATACGAAGGTGATTGTTTCCCGTTTCACGATTTCTTTGTTTAAAATTATTATTGAATTCATTTGCTTTTGTTTGTTCTGCGTATTTCCATTCATTGGAAATTCAGCAACAATCATTGAAAGCGGTTAGCTTAACCTTAGTTTCCATCCTTTTGTTGATTTAATTAATACTTCATTTAGTTTTGATGATGAAAATAGTGTGACGTCAACACTTAGATTCAATCCCAAAGCACGACACAGCACAACACTCCTTAAGTTAGGATCCATTCGGATCGCTAATTAATTTATAATAAATTATAAAATGCACCCTACCTTGTTTCGGCGTGTAGCTCCCTCGTTGAGGTTTTTGTATGTCGGACGTGATCCTATGGACGTAGTCCAATTTTGTGGCGCCTGGATTCTTGCGCCGACTTCTTGCTCGGATGTTATACATCCGGCTCCGAAGGACCATATGTTCAGCGTCGAGAGGGCTCCTCGACGTGACAGCAAAATGTTGTTGGCGTTGTTGCCCAGCAAGTCTTGTGGCGTTATAGCCCAGTAAATGACTGCCGCATTGGGCAGTAATTAAACACATTTTTTTAACACTATTTACGATTTGACTTTTATTATAATACACGATTTACGATGTTCACATTTTAAAAACAGATGCTGAACGCACCGTATCCAAGATTGCACCGAATCAAAAACATCTTAATTTTAACGTTAAAAACACTGTGTAAGAACAGTGCCGAACACTTCAATTACTTTTATTGAACAGTCAGAACAGTAAAAAAGAACACCAAAAACTGTCTTAGAAAAAACAGTAAACAAGCACTGTGTGTAAACAGTAATCTAAAAACGTCACATGAATAGACAATTTGGTTTTGTCTATTCCGCAATAGGTGGCGTTCCACATGGTAAGTTTTTCCAACTGGTATACGCTGGTATGTATGTTGCGGAACTGCAACAGTATGTTTGTAGATTACATAATGCGGCGATCCTATCAGAGCGGGGCTCAAAAAAGAAAAATTGCGGATGAAAAGAAAACACGAGTTGAGACAGATTTGTCGAAACTACCAAAATTGACGTCATTCTTCCTAAGTTCCACTGCACATGCTTCTTCATCAGCTAGTGAACAGATCGAATCTAGTAATGAAGATGTAAGAATCGAAATATAATTTACTGTTGATATTTATACATTATCATCATCATCATCGGCACTACAACCATTATAACTTTCTTATAAAATATAAATTAAAGTGTTTTTAGAGCAAATGTAATTCTTAAAACTTTTGAACTCAAAATTGTTTTATCAAATTTGCAGATTCAATCTGAAACAGAGCAAGTCGATCATCTCAAAACCTCTGAATCTTTGGATCAAGATGATGTATCAAACTCGCAGCGTGATGTTAGTCTGAACGAATACGAAGAGCTCAGAGCCGCGGATTTGGGTACTTTTGAAACTGCAGCGAACAATGACAATTGTTCGAGCGATCCGGGCAAGTGGGGTGATTTCACTGACGATGACGCCAATTTTTGGATCAATCGTGGTCCAAGCATGTGCCAAAATCACTCTGGACCGTTTGAGCCGTCTCGTAGATTTTACGATGCAGAAGGTAGAGCAAGATATTGCTCAGAAAAAACGTTTTCTGCAAGAAAGGCAAATCAAGAACGGTTCAAGCGCGAATGGCTAATTTATTCTCCCACGATTGGTTGCGTGTATTGTTTTGTATGTAAAATTTTTGCTTCCAAAGACAAACAAAACAAACTGACCAGCGATGGATTTAATGATTGGAAAAATGTTTCCCAATTACATCAACATGAGAATGGATCTCTTCACAGAGAATGTATGTTGACATACATTCAAAGGCGACAGAACTGTGTCGATGTTTCCGACAACCTTGAACTTGAGTACCAGAAAGAGAAAAATTATTAGAAAGATGCAGTGCGACGATTGATTCCAGTCATCATAACGTTGGCTGAACAAGGATTACCTTTCAGAGGCACAAACGAGCATTTCGGCGTTCCAGATAATGGAAATTACTTAGGTTTACTCGAACTAATTGCACAGTTTGACCCGTTCTTAAAAAGTCACATTGAAAATTTTGCGGACCGAAGCAAGGGGAATCCCTCGTATTTATCAAAAACAATTTGTGAGGAGTTGATCAGCATTATGGGTTCAAAAGTAAGACATCACATTATACAAGAGGTCTTAGCCGCGCAATATTTTGGTCTTTCAGTCGACTCAACTCCGGATATCGCTCACGTTGACCAACTCAGTGTAGTTGTCCGATATGTTGCTAAGAATGGAAAGCCCGTTGAAAGATTTTTGACTTTTTTAAACTTTGATAGCCATAGAGGTGTTGCGATGGCTGAAGTGGTTTTAGAATTTCTTGCGATTTGCGGCTTAGATTTTAAATACTGCAGGGTGTTGTATTCCAGAATACTACCCTTATTCGCTTTAACACTAATCGCATGTCCTTTCTATATTTATATTGTAAAAGTAGTTCAAGTTAGAGCTCAGCTTGAGATAGCTGAGTTCAATAAAATATAAAAATAAATAAAACCTATAATTAATTTATAACTAAGAACTATAATTGTTTTAATAAAAAAAAAGATATTATAACCCCCACGCTCTTCCCTCGAAAGAGGAAGCACGGCGCTGGAGACGTAACAAGGGGTCAATCTTATGATAATGCTCCGAATATGTCGGGTATTTACTCAGGTATGCAATCGATCTTGTTAAATATCAACGAATTTGCGATTTATTTACCATGTGCAGCGCATTCGCTTTACTTAGTTGGAGAAACTGCTGTAAAATGCTGCTTGTTTGCAGTGAACTTTTTTTCTATTGTACAATTATTGTACACATTCCTTTCAAGCTCAACCCACCGGTGGGACGTTTTGAAGGAACGTATCGGAAACGAAAAGGTACTGAAATCGTTATCCCAAACTCGTTGGGAAGCTCATGCGAACGCCACTGAGGCAATTCAAAAATCTTTCAACGAAATCGTAGCAGCATTGTATGAAATTGCTGATGATTTAACACAAAAAAGTGACTGTAGACACGAAGCTGAATGTATCGGGAATAAAATTCAAACCTTCGAATTTGTTTTCATGCTTGTTTTGTGGGGCGATATTTTGAACAATTTTCGGGCAACGAGAAAAGCATTTCAGTCAGTAGAAATTGATCTGAAAACCTGCGCGTTAATGTACTCGTCAGTAGAAAATTTGTTAGATGAGATGAGAGATAAGTTCGAAGTGTTTGAAAACAAAGCCAGATCCATTTTACCTGAGACAGATTATGCGAATGTTGCATCGCGAGTTCGACGAAGAACAAGACAGCCAAACGATGGCGATGCTCCAGAGGTTGCATTAAGTCCGCGCGACTATTATCGTGTAAATGGTTTTTTGGTAATCATCGATACGCTCAAGATTGAAATCAACAGACGAAGCAAAGTTTACTTAGAGGTTTCGGAGAGATTTTCGTTTTTGGCTGATTTTGATTCGACCGAAAATGTGTATTCCAAAAAGATTTCCGATTTAGTTGACTTTTACTCTGACGATTTAGAAGAATTTTACCCTGAACTCATACAGTTTCACGCTTTCATTAAATCAAAGTTTCCAATGAAACTTAAGTTCACTCACTCTGACCTCTACGAAAGTTTGATTCAAGATCATCTTGAATTAGTTTTTCCGAACGTTGAAATTGCTCTTCGCATTTTTTTAACTCTTATGATCACGAATTGTTCGACAGAGCGCTCTTTTTCAAAATTGAAACGCATCAAAAACGAGCAAAGAAGTGTTATGCGTCAAGAACGATTAGACATGCTAGTCTGATGTCCATTGAATCGGACATTCTTCGTCAAATTGATTTTGAAGAAATCATCAATGATTTTGTTGATTAAAAAATGTAGAAAAAAAGTTTGTTGAAAACGAGCGTCGCTTTCATCTTCCAAAGAGATGTCCAAAGATTATTTTATAATTTAATATACTGTTAATTATTTTTAATCAAAAAAAAATATAATTCAACCGAAAAAAATGATTTCCTTTATTTTATTGTATTTGAAAACCTTAAAATGATATGAATTAGTTGTTTAAATTATACAAATGCATCAATAACGATTAATTTTACGATTATTAAAAAAAAGAGGGCCCCAAAATTTGAATGGCCTAGGGCCCCCGATTGGCTTAATCCGGCACTGGGAAAATTTTATCTCTTTCTTGCAGGTGTTACACAAAACTATGGAAGAAATCGCTGTAAAAACTGTGAAAAACTCCAAAATACAGTACCCGTAATTATTGTCAATAATCACTTCTTCATCATTTGATTTGCTCAATTTTGCTGCCGATACATTCGTAAAACTGGTGTCTTCATCTACCGTGAATCTATTACCGTGAAATCGCCTTTTTTTACTTCGATCCGGACGCGTAATCCTTTTCGCTGAAGATTTTCGATCCATTTCACTTGAAATCACTTGAAATATTTTTATTTTACTCACAGCACATGCGTTCACTTGGCTTGAAGATTAGTATTCAACTGTTCGCAACTGGATGTAAGCTTACACTAAATATTAAAGATAATTTAAAAATACATAAAGGTTACCTTCGGTTATTGTATTTGAATATATATATATATATATATAAAGGTTTTACGAGGAAACAGGGTCGCAGGTTGACAGAAAGTCCCTAATGTCTTTTGTTCGATTCGTTCCGGCCGAGCCGGTTTAGACGGCGCGTCAGCAAAACAGCCATACCTCCGAAAATAATTTGAATTTTCTAAAATCCTCTTAAAGACATATTCTTAGAGGGTTAAGCTTTGAAAATAATTTACGAGGGTTGCCTTTTATATTTCGGGATTAGAGAACAAAAACAAATATTGATCATCGAAAATCACTTTATTGTTTTTCAAAATATTCCCCATGAAGATCTATAAACTTTTGCATACGTTTGAACCAATTGTCGAAGCACTTTTGCCACTCTGATTGAGGTATCTCCAACACATGCATTCTGAATGCAGCAACCGCTTCTTTCTTTGACGTTGACCTCTCAGTTTTTTTTTACGTACGGGAATAAAAAGAAGTCATTCGGTGCCAAGTCAGGACTATACGGCGGATGACCCATCAAATCGATGTTTTGGGTGCTCAAAAATGCAGTTGTCGCAGCCGATGTGTGAGAGCTCGCATTGTTGTGGTGAAGAGTGATCCGTCTTCGGCGGTTGGTTTTCCTGATTTCTTGGAAGACAACTGGCAAACAAATGGTTGTGTACCACTCAGAATTGACTGTTCTGCGTTGTTCTAGTGGTACGGTTGCGACATGTCCAGTTTTTCCGAAAAAACAGGCGACCATTTGCTTGGAAGTGCTTCGTGCACGAACAACTTTTGTTGGATTTGGCTCATCTTGAAACACCCAGACAGTCGACTGCTGTTTACTTTCGGGCTCATACGCGTAAATCCACGATTCATCACCTGTCACGATGTCATAGACGTGTTTCGAAGCACCGCGACCGTATTTTTTGAGCATTTCTTTCGACCAATTGCGACGAGCCTTTTTTTGGGCGATTGACAAATTGTGTGGGATCCAACGCGAACAAATTTTTTTGACAGTCAAATGTTTATGCAATATTGAATGTATGCTGGTCCCACTAAGGCCTAAGGTTGTCTCAATCTCACGATAGGTCACATGACGATCTTCCAATATCAGTTCGCGCACAGCATCAATGGTTTTCGGAACAACAACTGATTTTGGACGACCTTCACGAAATTCATCTTGGAGTGAACTACGACCACGATTGAATTCACCATACCATCGATAAACACTGGTCCTTGATGGAGCTTCATCGCCAAAAATTGAATTAAGTTCATCCATGCACTGTTGCTGAGTTAATCCACGCCGAAAGTTGTAAAAAATAATCGCACGAAAATGTTGACGATTTAATTCCATTTTTGGGCCGAGATGAATCTTTTAAGTTACTGTAAACAACACAAATAGCGCTCGTATGTCAAAACGTTCTGAGTGCGTATAACCTCAAAAATGTCTAACTTTACGACAGAGCTGTCAATTGCCGGATTGCAACACTAGGGTTGCCAAATCCCGAAACATAAGAGGCAACCCTCGTACAAGAGGTCTTAGCCGCGCGATATTTTGGTCTTTCAGTCGATTCAACTCCGGATATCGCTCACGTTGATCAACTCAGTGTAGTTGTCCGATATGTTGCTAAGAATGGAAAGCCCGTTGAAAGATTTTTGACTTTTTTAAACTTTGATAGCCATAGAGGTGTTGCGATGGCTGAAGTGGTTTTAGAATTTCTTGCGATTTGCGGCTTAGATTTTAAATACTGCAGGGTGTTGTATTCCAGAATACTACCCTTATTCGCTTTAAAACTAATCGCATGTCCTTTCTATATTTATATTGTAAAAGTAGTTCAAGTTAGAGCTCAGCTTGAGATAGCTGAGTTCAATAAAATATAAAAATAAATAAAACCTATAATTAATTTAATAACTAAGAACTATAATTGTTTTAATAAAAAAAAAAGATATTATAACCCCCACGCTCTTCCCTCGAAAGAGGAAGCACGGCGCTGGAGACGTAACAAGGGGCCAATCTTATGATAATGCTCCGGATATGTCGGGTATTTACTCAGGTATGCAATCGATCTTGTTAAATATCAACGAATTTGCGATTTATTTACCATGTGCAGCGCATTCGCTTTACTTAGTTGGAGAAACTGCTGTAAAATGCTGCTTGTTTGCAGTGAACTTTTTTTCTATTGTACAATTATTGTACACATTCCTTTCAAGCTCAACCCACCGGTGGGACGTTTTGAAGAAACGTATCGGAAACGAAAAGGTACTGAAATCGTTATCCCAAACTCGTTGGGAAGCTCATGCGAACGCCACTGAGGCAATTCAAAAATCTTTCAACGAAATCGTAGCAGCATTGTATGAAATTGCTGATGATTTAACACAAAAAAGTGACTGTAGACACGAAGCTGAATGTATCGGGAATAAAATTCAAACCTTCGAATTTGTTTTCATGCTTGTTTTGTGGGGCGATATTTTGAACAATTTTCGGGCAACGAGAAAAGCATTTCAGTCAGTAGAAATTGATCTGAAAACCTGCGCGTTAATGTACTCGTCAGTAGAAAATTTGTTAGATGAGATGAGAGATAAGTTCGAAGTGTTTGAAAACAAAGCCACATTCATTTTACGTGAGACAGATTATGCGAATGTTGCATCGCGAGTTCGACGAAGAACAAGACAGCCAAACGATGGCGATGCTCCAGAGGTTGCATTAAGTCCGCGCGACTATTATCGTGTAAATGGTTTTTTGGTAATCATCGATACGCTCAAGATTGAAATCAACAGACGAAGCAAAGTTTACTTAGAAGTTTCGGAGAGATTTTCGTTTTTGGCTGATTTTGATTCGACCGAAAATGTGTATTCCAAAAAGATTTCCGATTTAGTTGACTTTTACTCTGACGATTTAGAAGAATTTTACCCTGAACTCATACAGTTCCACGCTTTCATTGAATCAAAATTTCCAATGAAACTTAAGTTCACTCACTCTGACCTCTACGAAAGTTTGATTCAAGATCATCTTGAATTAGTTTTTCCGAACGTTGAAATTGCTCTTCGCATTTTTTTAACTCTTATGATCACGAATTGTTCGACAGAGCGCTCTTTTTCAAAATTGAAACGCATCAAAAACGAGCAAAGAAGTGTTATGCGTCAAGAACGATTAGACATGCCAAGTCTGATGTCCATTGAATCGGACATTCTTCGTCAAATTGATTTTGAAGAAATCATCAATGATTTTGTTGATCAAAAATGTATAAAAAAAGTTTGTTGAAAACGAGCGTCGCTTTCATCTTCCAAAGAGATGTCCAAAGATTATTTTATAATTTAATAAACTGTTAATTATTTTTAATCAAAAAATATATAATTCAACTGAAAAAAATGATTTCCTTTATTTTATTGTATTTGAAAACCTTAAAATGATATGAATTAGTTGTTTAAATTATACAAATGCATCAATAACGATTAATTTTACGATTATTAAAAAAAAGAGGGCCCCAAAATTTGAATGGCCTAGGGCCCCCGATTGGCTTAATCCGGCACTGAGAAAATTTTATCTCTTTCTTGCGGGTGTTACACAAAACTATGGAAGAAATCGCTGTGAAAAACTCCAAAATACAGTAGCCGTAATTATTGTCAATAATCACTTCTTCATCATTTGATTTGCTCAATTTTGCTGCCGATACATTCGTAAAACTGGTGTCTTCATCTACCGTGAATCTATTACCGTGAAATCGCCTTTTTTTACTTCGATCCGGACGCGTAATCCTTTTCGCTGAAGATTTTCGATCCATTTCACTTGAAATCACTTGAAATATTTTTATTTTACTCACAGCGCATGCGTTCACTTGGCTTGAAGATTAGTATTCAACTGTTCGCAACTGGATGTAAGCTTACACTAAATATTAAAGATAATTTAAAAATACATAAAGGTTACCTTCGGTTATTGTATTTGAATATATATATAAAGGTTTTACGAGGAAACAGGGTCGCAGGTTGACAGAAAGTCCCTAATGTCTTTTGTTCGATTCGTTCCGGCCGAGCCGGTTTAGACGGCGCGTCAGCAAAACAGCCATACCTCCGAAAATAATTTGAATTTTCTAAAATCCTCTTAAAGACATATTCTTAGAGGGTTAAGCTTTGAAAATAATTTACGAGGGTTGCCTTTTATATTTCGGGATTAGAGAACAAAAACAAATATTGATCATCGAAAATCACTGTATTGTTTTTCAAAATATTCCCCATGAAGATCTATAAACTTTTGCATACGTTTGAACCAATTGTCGAAGCACTTTTGCCACTCTGATTGAGGTATCTCCAACACATGCATTCTGAATGCAGCAACCGCTTCTTCAGGTGTCGAAAAACGTTGACCTCTCAGTTTGTTTTTTACGTACGGGAATAAAAAGAAGTCATTCGGTGCCAAGTCAGGACTATACGGCGGATGACCCATCAAATCGATGTTTTGGGTGCTCAAAAATGCAGTTGTCGCAGCCGATGTGTGAGAGCTCGCATTGTTGTGGTGAAGAGTGATCCGTCTTCGGCGGTTGGTTTTCCTGATTTCTTGGAAGACAACTGGCAAACAAATGGTTGTGTACCACTCAGAATTGACTGTTCTGCGTTGTTCTAGTGGTACGGTTGCGATATGTCCAGTTTTTCCGAAAAAAACAGGCGACCATTTGCTTGGAAGTGCTTCGTGCGCGAACAACTTTTGTTGGATTTGGCTAATCTTGAAACACCCAGACAGTCGACTGCTGTTTACTTTCGGGCTCATACGCGTAAATCCACGATTCATCACCTGTCACGATGTCAGAGACGTGTTTCGAAGCACCGCGACCGTATTTTTTGAGCATTTCTTTCGACCAATTGACACGAACCTTTTTTTGGGTGATTGATAAATTGTGTGGGATCCAACGCGAACAAATTTTTTTGACAGTCAAATGTTTATGCAATATTGAATGTATGCTGGTCCCACTAACGCCTAAGATTGTCTCAATCTCATGATAGGTCACATGACGATTTTCCAATATCAGTTCGCGCACAGCATCAATGGTTTTCGGAACAACAACTGATTTTGGACGACCTTCACGAAATTCATCTTGGAGTGAACTACGACCACGATTGAATTCACCATACCATCGATAAACACTGGTCCTTGATGGAGCTTCATCGCCAAAAATTGAATTAAGTTCATCCATGCACTGTTGCTGAGTTAATCCACGCCGAAAGTTGTAAAAACTAATCGCACGAAAATGTTGACGATTTAATTCCATTTTTGGGCCGAGATGAATCTTTTAAGTTACTGTAAACAAAACAAATAGCACTCGTATGTCAAAACGTTCTGAGTGCGTATAACCTCAAAAATGTCCAACTTTACGACAGAGCTGTCAATTACCGGATTGCAACGCTAGGGTTGCCAAATCCCAAAACATAAGAGGCAACCCTCGTATTCACAATTTTCTTCAGGCAATTATTCGGAATTCACTATATACATTTTTCTGTTACATCAATTAACTTTTATATATTGTTCTTTAATCTATTCACAAATCTCTTCAGTTAATAATTTGAAATTCACTATGTTCATCTTTCTGTTACATCAATTAACTTTTATATACTGTTCTTTGATCTGTTCACAATTTTCTTCAGTTAAGTTTTGCGTTTCGCTACACTTATCTTTCTATTACATCAATTAACCTTTACATATTATTCTTTTGTCTGTTCAAAATTTTCTTCTGGGCTCTCTCGGCACTTTCGTTTCACTTCAGATTCACTACCAGCCTCCTCTCATCAACATCCGACTCAGTTAACTTTTTCTACCACCGACAACCTTTCCGATCGCTATCTCCAATCTTTCTTCTTCTCCATTAACCATCAGACTCCCTGACCAACGACAGACTGCCTTCGTATCTTCTTCGTACTTCCTTACGTTACCTCGGGGTCAATACCTCCCGATGACGATAATGCAATTACATTTCGCAGTGACCTAATTTCCGCATTTTAACTTCAGTTCGCAATTGTACTGCGGCGTCAGCCGATATTTCTTCATCGATTTGAGCCACAGTTCGATATCCGTAGTTGTGAACTGACCCAATTAATTATTTTGTGTTTGTATGCAATTAATTGCTTTTCCGTGATTTGTTAATTGTTCCGGAATATGTAATTAATTACTTTTGCTTATTTGGTAATCGTTTTGGGATATGCAATTAATTGCTTTTTTTGTGATTTACCGATTGCGATGAAATGTGCAATTAATTGCATTACCGTTCTGGGGGTTATCCGAGTTCATAAATGGATAGTGTTTTTTGATTTGAGTGCATCAATGACCTCATGTTCCTCATCTTTGTCTATGACATCACTGATGTAGTTAACACGCGCGTTAGTGTAAAAAAAGAGATGAACTCGTAAAAGGCTCCTCGATAGTATAGTGGTTAGTATAACCGCCTGTCACACGGGAGGCCGGGGTTCGATTCCTCGTCGGGGAGCCTCTGGCGCAAGATTAATGACCTTGGCCGGAAAAAACAAATCATTATGGAGAATTTAACAAGCCTCAGGACTTGCTAAATAAGGCCAAGACCAGCTCCCGGTTGTAGTGCCGATGATGATGATGAACTCGTAAAAACACGTCACTACCGCACCATGAAGAAGTTTAATTTAACTTCGTTTAAAATATGCATTTATTATACAAAAATTTACAGTTTTTACCTAAGAATAATCATCATCATCATCATCGCGCTACAACCTGGAACCGGTCTTGGCCTTATTTAGCAAGTCCTGAGGCTTGTTAAATTTTCCATAATGATTTGTTTTTTTTTGGGCAAGGTCATTAGTCTTGCGCCAGAGGCTCCCCGACGGGGAATCGAACCCCGGTCTCCCGCATGACAGCCGGGTATACTAACCAGTATACTATTGAGGACCTAAGAATAATGCTAAGCCATATATGCATTTATTCTTCTTATATTAACTTGCTGGGTCATCACAAGCACTATAAATTGTAATGTGTTTTGTTTTGTGTTGCATTTCTGCATATTTATTTTCTTAATTAATATATAATATGTTATCTTTTATTAATTTTTTTTTTTCTGTTCGAACAGAAGAACTTCAGAACCAAAGAAAATATCATTAATATAAAAAAACAGTAAATGCACGGAAATAAAATTAAAATTAAAACTAAATCTAATTCTAAATATAGGGAAGGGGAATTAGACTGTTGCGCCTGAGAGGCATACTATCGGGTTGTACTGCATGAAATGTCCGATTTGGGATGAGTTGAAAGGGGTGAGTACAAATTCCATACTTCAATACCGGGTGAGGCTGCTTAAGTGAGTTGGTCTTTTCAAACAGTGGTCTGAGCTTCCCAATGCCGCAATCGTTCATTTTTGCAACGAAAAATGCTTAAATTCTAGCTTAATTATCTTATATTATAACTTACTGGTCCGGTGCAGACGCTCTAAGGTAAACATTACATGACTATTGTATAATTTGCATTTCGGCGACAGAACTTTCTTTTTGTGGCTGTATTTATCACTATTTGTATGACAAAGAAAAATTAGAAATACTTTGTGTCGAATTTTTTTTTTCTTTAATTTTTTTTTAATTTTATTTAAAGGAACCTAACTTAAATCTTGTACTGCCCTAATTCTAGAAAAGCTAAGTCTGTGTAAGCTGGCTGATGATATTTTTATTCTACCGACATTGGTATCCAGGTCTTTATTCGCCATTCACCAGAACTGTTGATGCTGTTTAATATTATCGTCCCAGCGCAAGAGCTCTTCTTCGGTGCGCGTGACTTCCCGGTCGTACCACAATAGCCCGTCTTTGGATGATCTTCTTACATGATAGATCAGCGGAATTCCGGATCTATCCTGTATTATCCTGTGGCGGTGCCGCCATACCCCATGGTACACTTACCTAAAAACCCCCATAACCTTATCCCATCGCATTAAGCACTGAAAATGCTACACGCATTAATTGGATCAAAGCTATAATCGTAAAGCTTCTGCAAAAGAATTCTTACCTTTTCAAGCATTCCTTCGCTTACAAATCCCCTATAAGAGTTCTTACTTCCCTTATCATAAATTACCTGAAAAGAAAAACCTCGGTTCACATACCATGTAACCATTCCAGCCAGGGATAACTATCATTCCGTTGCCTATTCCCAGCTTCATTCACGTGTACGATAAATTTCTTTAAGTACACGTTGGCCGGCGACCTTTTTCTCCCAGCAATAAAATTCTCTGACTCGCACAATGTGCAAACCAAAGCAAATACGCATTCCGCGTCCCTTGGCATCAATTGAATTCAAAGCATAAACAATGCAAATATAGAATCCGTTTCCCACAAACGGATTTCCCTGCATATATAAATGCTAGCAAGGGATTTGTTTCGTCCACCAACCAATTAGCACATTTCCACATCGTATCGTCGTCTCTTTGTTTAGCCGCACATGTTCCAACAAAGATCCCATTAGCGTCCGGCGATTTCGGTTTTATTTGCTTTACCGAAATCGTATCCCAGGAATGCACTTTATGTCCCTTTCTTTGTTCTAGGCACACACGACTGCACTGAAGGAGTGCATCTCTGTGGCGGCCACACCCTTAAGAGAAAATTTTCCCTTTCTCCTCCATATCTCACCCTTAATTGAGAGTGGAATTCAAGTCAGAGTTCTATCCTAGAGGAGTCGTTTCCCATCCGTTGACCATGCTGGTCACGCGCGATCTCCCGCTGTCCGTAGCGCTGCGGACACGCGTTCTGTAAACCTCATAGTCGGGAGTTTGTCATTCTCCGAGTGCTAGTCGCGAATCAAGTTTTAGCTTTCCGCAATTACCATAAAATTACCGCGACTACTGTCACCGCAACTACTGTCTACCTATAATAAAACCAAGAATAATAAACTAAATCGGTGTGTTTCATTTGTTGTGCTGCAACTTCCCATGTGTTTTATCTCCTTTTCCCTGGTGATCGTCATTTTGTATTCGGTGGAACATTTATGATGGAAGAGGAAGTGAATCAGCGTCGTACACCGGCGCACCATACTTCCTCGCCACAAGCCCTTTCATGTCCAAATCAAGGAACACCTCTGGTGGAACAAAGCCGTTGTGACGCACGCTCTCATAGTACAGAGTGTTTGGATAATAAGCCCAGAAAATTAGGTCATTGGACGAGTTTATTGCTCTCGAAATTGTCCTCTGATTAATTTCATCATAAAATTATCCACGCTATTTATGCAGGCTTCATTATATAAAGTCTCATTTGAATAATACTTTTTATAGTCCGATTCCGGTGTTCACACTTCCTTTCGAACACCCCAATCTTTTCCATCAAATTTGGACCTACATATGTTAAACTATACTGAGCAACCATATTGGCCTGATTAGCGTCATGTAGCATATTACTTTTACCCTACCGTCAAGTTGGCTACTGTGAAATAGCCTCCTCATCATAGCAAACGTTTTCCTAGCTTTGGCCAAAGCAGCCTCTACATGTCTGTTGAAATGTAGATATTGATCTAACCAGATGCCAAGGTATTTAACTACACTGTTGGTTTCCAGTTTACCTCCATGCGGTCCCACGATAATTGAATTTCGTCAGTTTTTTCTTGTTTCGTTCATGGCTTTATACAATGGGGTTTTAAATAGAATGGCTTCACATTTCTGGAAGTTGTTCTTAAGTTTCCAGTCGTCGCAATAGCGCTGCACTTTGTCGAAGACTCGCTATAGTAAACTATGATCTCAACTTTCGGAGCTGTTCTGTAAATTATGAGATCGTGTGCGTACGCAATAGTCTCCCGAAGTGCATCTAATAAGTCGCTAATGTAAATGTTGAAAAGGATCGGAGAAAGTACCGCTCCCTGTTGCAAGCTATTCTTAATATTATACGATTTATTAGAAGTCACTTTGCCAGTTTTGACCACGAAACTCCTGTGCTTTAATAAATCATAAAGTACATACAGTAAAGGCTTATATGTGCCTCACCTGAACAGTTTGTAATATAACCCTTCGATCCAGACGGTATCAAAGGCTTTTTCCAAGTCAATCAGACAGGCACCTGTACACTGGTTCTTACATTTATTCCACTGTATGTCGCAGACCAGTTTAGCTGCGACATGTGTGGTTTCATGACCCGTCTTGAAGGCAAACCGGTTATATGGAATAATGTTGTTGCCCATTTGAGCAAAGCTTTGTTAATGGTCTTTTCAAATACTTTACTGATGCTTGCGAGTAAACTTATCGAACGCTTGTTCATTGGGTTTATACAGTGTTGGCCATTTTTTTGGGATGAGCTATATGATTGCCGTTTTCCAACGCGCGGGAAAGTATGCATTATTGAACGCGGTGTGTAAACAGGGCCGTGTGTATATCTATTGATATTGGGGGGACGTTCTTGAGTACGATGTTATGTTCTCCAACTATTCTCACTGACGTTTCGCTTCTCAATGAGTCGAAGATACCGTGGATTTCTTCCCTCGTAATTAAAACACTATTAGCCCTAACATTGGCATTAATGTCAATTGACAGATTATCGTCGGTAAAACCGGGATCTTCCGATTGCCAAGTGAAAGTTATTTTTAGAGGTGCAGGATTTCAGCGAATGTTTTCATTCACCCTGACACACACACATACAATCGAATAGCACGCATCTCCGCACATGCTCCAGGTATTTTATTTGATTTCGTGATGACGCGGGAATAATTAATACGCGAGTGTAGTGCAGTACGCTATATAGTGTTGGGCGGCAAAGTGAGAAAGAAAAAAAAGTTAACTAAAGGCTCATAAAGAAAACATAATTAAAAAAAAAGTGTCAAAAAAATATAAAAATAAAAAGAGCAAATAGAATTGAAGAATTTCAAAGTGACAATTAGTGAAAAAAAGTAACAAAAAAGTAAAAGTAAATCAAAGGCAAAGTGGATCCCATACGTGTTTTCATTTGCCACCTTGGTGATTGTTTCAGTACGGTAAGTTTTACTTTATCAAATTGGATTTTGGATTCCGGATTTTCAGAGACCACTCGTATATAAGAACACAAAACCTGCTCCCCCAACAGCAACAAAGGGACTTTTCACAGTTGTGCAAAGGGAGGTTTTTTGCATAATTTATGGCGACAACAAGCAGTGGTGATATAGAGACGAGCGCCGGTCAGAAACGTGATGGAGGTGATGATGGTTCTTTGGTATGTGGGCAGCTCGGAGAAATTATCGCAGAATTGACAGGGACGATCAAAATTAAGAAGCAAAGGCATATTACTAATGCCGTGCGAGAGCTGGTCGAGATCATTGGTTACCTTTATGATAAGGAAGTGGAAAATCGCTTACAGAAGCCATCTGCGCCGGCTGAAGCAAGTGGTGGAAACTTGCATATCCAGCCAAAGCGAAACTCGCACACAGACGTAAGCAAGGTCCCGATGCAGATCAATGATGAGTCACCCAATTACAATTGGTTTACAATTGGGCAGAGGGGAAGGAAGAATGATTTGAGGTTGGAGGGTGAAGACACTCCAAAAAGTGATACTGGGAAGGCCAACATTATGAAAAGAAGGAGACAACGCCCGGACGCTATAATAATATCCAAAACCTGGGAAGAACATATGGGAATATACTGAAGTTTATGAAGGCCAAGCCCGAGCTAAGTGAACTCGCAAATAGCGTGAATAAAGTTCAAAAGTTTTAAAAGGAGAATTCCTGCTAGAACTGAAACGCCGTCCAGAGGCCACCACCGAGACACTGAAAGCAAAGGGACAAGAAGTATCAAAGGAAGATGCTAATGTCAAAACGGTGTCACAGGAAATCACGGTTGAGTGTGTTGATAAATTGAGGTTACCACTGTGGAGGAAATCCTGACGGCGATGGCTGCAGAGTTCCCTGCCCTGAACGCGATCCCAAAGGAAGCGGTAAAGAGTTTAAGTAGGAAAACAGATGGCACACAGGCTGCCATGATCCGCTTAGCAAGAGAAAGGGCTAGCATGTTGCTGGCTACAGGTTTTCTACGGGTTGGATGGGTGCGATGCAAACTTCGAAAACACATTGCACCCACACGATGTTTCAGAGGTTAGCAATACGGTCGTGTGGCGAAACCCTGCAAATCCGAAGAAGATCTTTCGGAAAACTGTTTGAAATGCGGTGAAAAGGGCCACAAAGCAATGGGTTGTAAATCACAACCCAAATGCATTTTCTGCGAATCAGGATGCGAGGGCGGTAACCACCACTCAACAGGGAGTTACAAATGCCGAGCATTTAAAAACGCGATGTCCAATCTCCTTAATAAAAATGAACAGGTTTAAGTGCATTCAAATTAACTGAAACCATTGTGGAGCCGCACAAGATCTCCTTTCCCAAACGGTTAAGGAATATGGTGCCGACGTGGTACTCATCAATGAGCAGTACAGGATGCCTGGCACTGGTACTATTACATGTGAGGAAGACAGCAGTGGAACAGCTGCCGTCTAGACAACTGGAAATTCCCCCATGGAATGCAGAAGTGTCCAGCGGCTGGCAGGAATTGCCTATGCTAAGATCAGAGGAAGTCATTTCTACGGTTGTTACGTTCCGCCAAGGTGGGTGTTGAGCCTCGGTGCGTTTACCGGGAACGAGCGACGACGAAAATAAATGTAAAGTATAAGAAAAAGGTTTATCGCACGAACGAAACTTTATTGTTGCCATAAACGATTAAAACGAACGAAAAACTATATAAAACGAACGAAAAACTGGATTTCACAACACAATGTTGGTTGACAACGAACAAAACGAGCGAATAATAACTAATTTACATATTTCAAATGACACTAAAACTAAATAACAAAAATGGCGGTAACGAACACAAACAGTGCTGCCAAACATGCAGGTAATTACTAACTAGTTCAAGCACGCTGCGACAGTGGGAAATAGAATATTTCAAATGCTCTTTGGACAGAATAACACAAGAAGCCAGAGATAAGAGACCTCTTATAGTTGCCGGAGATTTCAATGCTTGGGCAGTAGAATGGGGAAGCACAAGGAGCAAGAGTAGAGGCCAGCAACTACTCGAAGCTTTCGCAGCCCTAGATGTGGGATTGATGGTGTTGATGGCACCTTCATAATGGTGTTGATGACACCGTCATAAATGAAGGAAAGTAATTCACCATACAACTCACCATTATGAATTGTTCCGAAGAAAATCGATAATTCGGGTGAAAAGAAATGGAGAATAATAATTGATTATAGAAAACGTAACGAAGTTTCTATATCAGACAAATACCCAATCCCTAACAAGAAACTATATTGGAAAAATTTGGGCGATCACAATACTTCACTACCTTGGACCTTGCCAAAGGATTTCATCAAGTACCAGTCCAAGAAGATGATAGAAAGAAAACCGCATTGTCATCGCCTTTAAGCGTAATTTCTTTAGTCGAACTACAGAATATCTAGGTTACACTCTGACAACAGAAGATATTAAGCCTAATATGAGTAAAATTAAAAGTATACAGAAGCTTAAATTACCAAAAACCCAAAAACAAATAAAATCATTCCTGGGAATGACAGGATACTATCGCAAGTTTATTAAAGACTATGCAAAGCTTGCCCACGGTATGATAAAGAATTTGAAGACAAATTTTAAAATTGATAAAAAAGACCCTCAATATACAGATTCATTTCAGAAGCTTAAAAGATTGCTCATGGAAGCACCAATTTTAAAATATCCAGATTTCAACAAAAGATTTAAGTTAATAACGGACGCCAGCGATTTTGCTTTAGGCGCAGTTCTTACACAGGACAACCACCCACTAAGCTTTGCAAGTAGAACTCTAAACGACCATGAGAAAAAATACTCCACAACGGAAAAAGAACTTCTTGGTATCGTTTGGGCCGTTAACTACTTTCGCCCATATATTTATGGTAGAACTTTCGATCTACTCACGGATCATCAACCTCTCAAATGGCTCCAAAGTAAACATAAAGGGAAAGATATAAACCCTAGATTACTGTTGGAGACGGAGCAGCACACGATGGCAACACTGGCGCAGGCACCACTGAAATGCTGTCATGACAACAGCGAATAACAAATGTCAGCAAATAGCTGACATTTCAATAATATCAAAAATTCGAGCTGTAATTGCAAACCTTTTTCTACTTGTCGTTTGTAGCGTAAATAATAAACAAACCATTAATTAATATTCGATCGGTGTTTGTTTCTCACTCTTGTAGTTGTTATTAATGGTCGGTCCTTTGGTTAGCAACGTAAGAGCCTTTCCTCGTGAGTCGAGCAATATCAGGAAACCCCAGAGAGTCCAAGAACTGAGGGACTACGATCGAAAGAAGAATTGTTCGATCCAACCAATTGAGGTAATTCCTTTCAGTTTCAACCACATTCGGATTTGCCATTGTTTTCAGTCAACAATTACAAAGATGGTTGCTTAAACTTGGAGAATATGACATAAATATAAATTACATTAAGGGCACAGAAAACAAAGTGGCAGACTTTCTATCCAGAATAAATGCAAATACATGAGAAATAAATTCCATAGATTTAGAAGAACAAAATGACAACATGAGCACAGATGCAACAATACACTCACAAGAAGAAGAACAAAACGATCACTTTCCAATCTTAGAAACAGTTGTTAATAGATTCCAGACACAAATTGGACGAACTGTATCAATATTACAGTCGATGGAAAATCCGACTTAACCCATCCAAAGCAGTAGCAATCATTCTGAGTATTAAACACTCCCAACCTACTTCTCGATATTCACAGAATATTCGAGTACAAATAGGAGGTACTACGATTAGACCACAGGACAGGATGAAATATCTTGGGATCATCTATACCCCAAAAATGAATTTCACCAAACATGTGACGCACATTCTTCAAAGGTCTAAGCAACTGCACAACATTTTGAAGTGGAACAACAAAATTGACACCAAAGTTAAGCTTCTCTGCTATAAGCAGCTAATCCGATCTGGAATGTCGTACGCCTTTCCCATATGATCCTCCATATTTTCGACTCAAATGGAAAGACTTCGAGTTTTCGAAAGGAAACTCCTCAGAAGATGCATCAACCACCCTAGAAGGCCTGAGGGTCGTCATTACCCGAACTCTCACCTATGCGAAGGTGCCTCCATTACCCCTATCGACCAGTGCTTGCTACAATTAGCATACAAGTATTTCGAAAGCATTCAGAATAGCGGGAACCTACTTGTACGGGAATCTTGCGTTGTTGACCCTTCTTTCTCTCGATCTCTTCGGATCAAACCACCACAATTTCGTCTTTAGTACATACACACACACACGAACACATGCACACACACACCGACTAAAGTTCCGCCTGGCGATGGAATATCTAAAAAAAAAAGTTCCTCGGGGATCAACCGGCATATGGGCCTGGCGGGAGGTGGCTTTAGTCGGTAAAAACCCGGCATGCCTCTGGATCGGTCCAGAGGTATCTTTTTAAGATTTCCGCTTTCCAAAACAAAACCAAAAAAAAAAAAAAAAAACACCGACAAAAGCGCAGATTATCAGACGCCAAAGACGTAATCTGTGTTTACTACCGCACTCAAGACCCACCGGTCTCGTATGATTTCTTTCTCACCATCCCTCCATCCAAGTAGTTAGAGAACACCTGAACTAACACTGTCCACACTATCCTTAGATACCTCCTTCCCCTTTCTTTTCAGATATCTTGAGACCGATCCCAACATCCTCACGGATGTGGGTGATTTTGGTTATCGCTGTTGTATAAATATAATATATATATATTAATGTGGCGATCTTTGTGGTATTAATAAATATAAATATAAATGTGATATACGGTCTGTCCTGGGTCTTGCTGGTGCTTCTGGATCGATTTGTCTTAATACTCGAGGGTTCCAATACTTAATGCCTGGGAACTGCGTAGTTGCGCAGGCACGAACAAGGGAATCCGGGAACCATCCGATAATAAGGAAACACAATTAATTTGTCACTTATGTTTATTTATTTAGGGTATTCTTCGCTCGTTACTTATTACGACTTCTTATTCCTAAATCTGTTTTATTTAATGTACGTGGATTCACATATGTTAGAAAGGTTAACACACCGCGACACAGCAACACACTTTTAAAAGGATGACATTCTTGGTCCACGAATCGCACTCCACGTCCCACCGCACAGCACAACACTTTTTTTTAACCTTCTCGGTCGATCACCGAAAACCAACTCGTTTCCTTTTCCGATCGTTTGATCACAGGAAAACCTTTTTTCTTGTTTGCTAACACAAGGCAACGTGTTGCGATGATCGCACTCGAGATCCTTTGTATTAGGATCTCTTTTGTGAGCCCGCACATGCTTTGTCTGATCCCAAGGTATTGTACCTTGGATCGGCAACCGTCTGGAATCTCTTAAGTATTACCTGGGATTTCTCACAGTGCCCAGACTTGGCAATTTCTTTTTTAGTGAACATCGGAGCCAAAGATATTTTGTATCTTATGTGCATTGTTGTTCAGCGAGTGTTTTTACGATCGCCGTCCTTTTTTCCGTATAGGAAATGTTTCCTTGAATAGGATTTAAGGGGACGCTGTCGCCATGCATTTTATGCTTTTTACCAACTTTACTTAAGAGTTGGTCATCTGGTCCGCAGATTTGGAACCAGCGGAATTTACGTGTTGAACATCTGGTTCATATATCACGTTTTGGATTTATATTGTATTCAATATGGACAAATTGAACGTTTAGTTCAATTTCTTTAATATTGTATTTGATATGGGAAAATTGAACGTTCAGTTTAATTTCTTTGATATTAAATTTGGTATTGGCCCGTTTAGTGTATGGGGCAATGCTAGAGCTTGGGGAGTGTTTCATCCTTTTAATGGATGATTTTGCGTGTGCCGCAATTCATTGGTGGAGACTGGCTCCAAAGAGGTATACATTTATGGGTGGGTGGTTTTGGGCGTAACAATCCTTCCCCCTTTATAAAATGGGTATTATTCTTGAAAGAGGAATAATACTCCTTTGGTGAAAACATGTGTGGCGTAGTGTGAGACCGGTGTTCGTGGCGGTTTACAATAAAAATTATATATATATATATATATATATATATATTTATTTTTCATTTGTCCCTTTAACTATTTTACATTTGTTGGGACTGTAGGTATACTTATGTATATATGTTTACGTATAATTATGTATATATGTGGTATTGGCATTTGTTCATTTTATTTATAATTGCGTTGGTGCATATACTTTTCTTTATTTATCTTTTAGTTAAATTGTTGTTCTAATTGCTGAATTTATATAGGTATTAAGATTAAAAGATTTCTTGTATAATATTCGTAACTTATTATTTAGTTAGAGATCTAATTTAGTTATTTAACAAATCAGATGATCTTTTCTTGTTGTTTACCATAAATTGGTTTTAGTTAGATGTGTTGGTATATTTTACTATAGTTTTAAAGGATTTTAATCAATGCGTTTAGCTTAATTTTGTTTTTCTATATATATATTCATATATATATATATATATATATATATATATGTTGATGTATTTTGAATATCGCATGAGACAATTTTAATCGATATGTTTACAATAAATTTTTTCTTTTATATTCATTTCATTACAGCTTTACAATTAACTATTATAGTATTTGTTCAATGGTTTTTTTTTTGTTTTTTTTTTCTTAACAACTTTCTATGATAGTTTTACAATCAAAAGTATTTTTATTATGTATATATTTTCTCTTTTTTTATATTTAATACTTATTTTCTTATAATTTTACCAATTTGTATTTTTATTATTTTATTAAAGTTTTACGATTAATTCGTATTTTTAGAAATATATTCATACTTCCATTTTTATTTTTAATAAATGTTTTCTATAGTTTTACAGTTAATTTGTATTTTCACAATTTATTTATATTTTCATTTTGATATTTAATACTATTTTATTATAGTTTTACAATTAATTATTATAGTATCCATTATTATTTTATTAGAGTTTTATAATTAGTTAGTATTTTAAGAATTGTTTAAATTTTCGTTTTGCTATTTAAAAGCTTTTTACTATAATTCTACAAGTCATTCGTATTTTTATTATTTTATTACAGTTCAGAGACACAATCAAACTAACAGTCCAAAAGGTATTAGGATTTAAGAAAACAATTAAGTCCAAACCTTGGTTTGACGATGAGGGCAGGGCGAAGATCGAAGAACGTAAACGTCTCAGAGTGATCCACTTAGAAAGATATGATGAAGTCAACGCAGAAAGATACGCGACAATTCGGAGAGAGACAATGAGGCTCTTCAAACACAAAAAACGCGAATGGGAGAAGACTTGGATCGAAAAAATTCTAGAAAATTCTAGGGCAAAGAACATCAGAGGTATGTATGTCGGCATAAATTCAATTAGAAATGGCTACCGAGGAAGAGCCAAAATAATCCGAGACGCAAACGGCTGTCTGGTCACAGAAACAAACAATGTCGTGACAAGATGGAAGCAGTACTTTGAAAATCTGCTCAATGTACGCACCCATCAACCACAGATAAATGCACCAAGCGTACATACAGCCGAGCCTCAGATCCCAGAGCCGTCTTTCAACGAAGTTGTAGACGCAATAAATCGATTGGAAAACAACAAGGGCTCCGGAGTCGACTGCATACCGGCAGAGCTTGTGAAGAATGGAGGAGAGGCAACCGCTAGAAAGATCCACCAACTGATTAAAACAATATGGGATAAGGAAGTCACTCCGGAAGAATGGAAAACCTCAATAGTCATCCCCATTTTCAAAAAAGGCGACAGATCTGACTGCGAAAACTACAGAGGAATATCATTGCTCCCAACCCCATACAAAATATTAACAAATGTCATTCTGGCGGGAATCACACCGTACGCAGAAGAGATTCTGGGAAACTACCAATGTGGATTCCGTAGGAACCGGTCAACAAGCGACCAAATGTTCACAATAAGACAACTGCTGGAAAAGAAGTGGGAATACGGAGGGACGGTTCACCAACTGTTCGTTGACTTCAAAAAAGCCTACGACTCAGTCGCAAGGCAGAGACTCTACCATATTCTAGTTGAGCTGAGAGTCCCAAAAAAATATGCCGCCCTCATTCAAATGTGCATGAACGAAAACAAAGGGCGAGTCAGAATAGAAAACCACCTCTCAGAACCATTTGAAATCCGGGACGGACTAAAGCAGGGGGATGGTCTATCACCGTGTCTCTTTAACCTTGTGCTCGAGTATGTCATCAGAAAGGTACAAGACGACAACATGGCCGGAACATCCCTGAACGGGGTCACACAAGTGCTCGCATATGCGGATGACATCGCCGTTCTGGGCGATAATCTAGAGACTGTTAGTAAAAACTGTGAAATCATCATGCAAGCGGCAGAAGAGGTGGGCCTAGATATAAATGAAGACAAAACAAAATACATGATTACGGCGAGAGCAGGTGGACCTCAGATAACACATATAAACGTCAGAGGTAAAATATTTGAAAAAGTTGAAGAATTTAAATATCTGGGAACGATACTGACGGCCAGTAACGAAATGTCGAAGGAAATTAACAAGAGACTGCATTCCGGCAACGCGAGTTGGCACGCAGTCAGTAAACTGCTGAAATCCAGACTCCTATCACGTAACATAAAGATCCGTGTCTATAGAACCATAATCCTGCCGATTGTTCTATATGGATGCGAAACATGGGCTCTCACAAAACGGGAAGAAAACAAATTCCGCGTATTCGAGAATAAAGTTTTGAGGGGCATCTTTGGAGGTAAATATGACGAGGAGACAGGACAATGGAGGAGACTCTATAACCACGAATTGGAAGAGCTATATCGCAAACCTACAATAGTGAGTGCAATCAAGTCTAGAAGATTAAGATGGGCCGGACACGTGGCGTGAATGGGGAACGATAGGACCGTGCATAGAATTTTTGACGGTAGACCAACGGGAAAGAGACCGATAGGACGGCCGCGACGGAGATGGGAGGACAATGTTAGGTTTGACCTTGAGGAGATCAGATCGAGTGGTCAAGCGTGGAAGGAGAGTGCCCAGGACAGGGAACGATGGCGAAGCCGAGTCGGTGAGGTCATGAACTTCCGGGTTCTTACAGGCCAATAAATAATGATAATATTACAGTTTTTACAATTGATTGGTCTTTTCTGTTTCTTCATAGAAATATGTGTTTCGTAGTCATGGCTGGTATGTGGTTGGTTTAAATTTTTTTGAGAAGATAGTACTTCTTCTGGTCCTCATATACCTAGTTTATTCCGGTTTCCCTTAGTCTATTTCTTTTGTTTTCAATTGGCATATTTACATAATCTATCAGCACGTATTTAGATGGTTCTTGCTATTCGTAATAGGGTTTTAATCGGGTATTGTGCACCTTGAATCTTGTGTTGATTCTACAGGCGACTGGCCGTTCGAGAACAGATGTCTAATATACTGGAGGTGTTGTTCCACCGTACGTTTGTCTTTGGACACGGGCTTACTAGATTCGTCATCAGGGTGAAGTCCCGTCGACGTGTTAACTCGCTTTTCCAAAGGGATGATTGAATAATCCCTGGTTGGGTGCAACTCAACCTTAACTCGATCTATTGTCTGGGGGCAATTCAAGATACCTCCTCCCGGATTTTTATGGGTAGCCCAATGATTGTTCGTGAGCGCCCCGGTATTACTATTGGTTTGCTCAGGACGATTTAGACCTCAGAGGGGTGGGTTGGTGGGGGTTCTACCAACGCTGTTCCTTCATTGCGCTCTTCGGTGTTCGGAGTACGGTTCTGTTGATGCAACGTGGAGCGGCATTTTTTCGCAGCCCTTCTCTGTGTGGGTAGGGTCTTCGGGTGAATATCGACCGCGGTCTGGACCTTCCCAGGTCCCCATTGTAGTGTTCCGCGTTCGGCTGCCCTATGCCAAACCCTCCCTGTCTTGTTATTTGCGAAGTCAACGGAAAAACGTTCAGGGTTTATGGTTGTTTGGGGAAACTCCAAACAACCACCCGGTCCATTGACCTTGCAATTTCTCGACAGGAAGTCGTTACCTAACAGCCCGTCTTCCGATACCCCTGGCAATGACTCCATTATTTGGAAACTACAAGGAATATCCCCGTGCAAAGTGAAATTTCCGTAACAGCATCCTCTGGACTTTCCTTTACCAAAAAGCGTCTGGAGTGTCGTTGCTCTTTGGGCGTCCACCGCATAATTTGGGTGGAGTGCCTTCAGCTTTAAGAGGCTGATTTCAGCGCCGGTGTCCACGATTAGGCGCGTAGTGTTTCTACGGCCAATGTCCAAAGGGAGTTGCATAATTGGGGCTTGTGCCGGCGAGAGCTGAGGGCGGTTTTTGCTGATGTGCGAGATTAGTTCGGTCGGGTTGGGGTTTCCCGACCCGACCTCAGGGAGTTTTCCGTTCTCTCCCATTCTGCTTTTTATGAACATTGCGCCACCGCGTGGTTGCGTCGACCGCAAAATCTGCACCTTTTCCCACTTTTCTTGGGGAGGTTGCTCTACCTTGGAGCCTCTGTAGAGTCCGAGCTAGCAGAGCTGGATCGGCTTCGGCCTGTCTTGGACCGACGGTGCTGGGGTCGAAGCTTGCGGCTCGCCGAGCCTGAAGGTGTGCTTTTGGTCTGCTTTTGAGACCTAGTGGGCTCCGAGCTGGTAGAGCTGGAGCGGCTTTCGTCCGTCGTGGGCCGACGGGTTTGTGGTCGGGACTTCCGGTGTTTGCCGTGCTTCTGGGTCTGCAAAGACTCGGGACCACCAGAGCTATTGGCGTTATTTCCTTTATTCCGCAGACGGTGTTGTCGTCGGGGTTTTTTCTTGGAAACCTCCTGCCACTCATGGTTTATCGTATAGGCCTGTGGCTCTGGCGTTGACGTGTGCTCATGGCCACTTGGGTGCGCTTTGGGGAAATTCGTGGCTTTTCCCACCTTGCCCTGTATCCGCACTTGTCTCACGTGTGACCCTTACGGCCACAAAACTCGCAGCAACTTCGAATGCTATACATTCGGTGGTTTGATGTTGCTGGGTTCTTGGAAGTAGACGGTTGGTTGGGTCCCGGATGTGATTTCCTTTGGGACTCCCTCTGCTGATAATTTTGCCTATTCGGTGGGGGTGATCTGGGATTACGTTGTGGTGGCGCATAATGCGCACGGCAATCTTTTACGTCGTGCCCATATTCTCTGCAATCCCGGCAGAACGGAGTATTTCGCCTTCTTAGGGACTCATCGTATGTGTGTCCCTTTTTGTTACAAAAGCTGCACGTCAGGCGTGCAACCAGCGGGTTCGATTGACGAGCGCCTTGGACCTGTGAGCTTTGATTTAGGTGGTACTGGCCACTCCTGCCCGCTCGTGGTCCCGGGGCCACAGGCCCTAACGGTAGAAACTCATCTTGTGGTTGGTACGGGTGTATCAGAGTCACGGGCTGGGGTTGATTTACAGGTGTTCCCGGTGCAAACTGGGGTTGACCTGCATGTTGGATAGCGTTGATTGACCTACCATAAATGTCCCCAGTGGATTGACATACCGCACTCGTAGGTGGGTATTGCCAGTGCAGCAAATTTTGGGAGTGCTGAGTGCTGGTAGGGTCATTTGTCCTACTATAAATTTGATGTGGAATGTGTTCTTGTGGGGGGTTAGTTACGAAGGAAGGAACCTGTGGGTGCTGATTTTGTTTTTCAGACGTCATTGCGGTGTCTAATGGCGAACTACCTACTGGCGTATTTAAAGCAGGGAGATAATTGTAATGCGCTGCCTGTGAATACTATGGTTGGCTATTCTGTGGAGTGGTTGTGTTAATTACCCTACCATAAACTTGGTGGGATTGGTGGTCTTGTGGAGTGGTTGTCTGTGGTAACCACTGGTTGGGGTTGACAAGTGTGTAGATGTGCGAGGAGTCCCCAATTACAGCTGAGCCTCCCATGGCAGAGAAATCGTGTTGTTTTAACATCTCCTTCTCGGAGTGTTCCATTTGGGTGAGCCGTGTTAGTATCTCATCGATGGGGCTATCTATGATGGGCAGTATGTAATGTCGGTAGTGTTCTTCTCTAACACCACTCATTATCGCGGACTTCGCCGTTCTCTCGATTTGGAAGGCGAATGTGTCACCGCTCGCCTGTCCGTACTAGAGTTCCGCCGCCTCCCTGCAACGCACAATGGCCTGTTTCACGCGGGAAACAAAGCCTGTGACATCTTCCACAGGGAGTTGTCGCATTCTTGAGAGTTGTGAACACAACTCTTTGTACGATTCTTGTGGTCGGAAGGCGTTTTTTAGGTGCTATTCAAACTGTAGGAGCGTCTCGGGTTTCGCCTCGCTTATCAGGCGGTGTGCTTCACCATCTAGCCTCATGGGCAACCACCTAAGGAACGTGGACTCCTCCTCCTTTTCCAAACAGAGAACACAGGAACCGTCCTTGAGACGAAGTCAAACATTTTGTCAGCTCCCCACATTGTGTTTGTGGGCTTTTCAGATTTAGAAGAAAGTTCGTTTTCTACTTCCCTGCTGACCGCTGTTTGGGCCGCAGATTTTTGTTCCCTAGTGTTTGAAAGGTGGCAAACAAATAAGTCAGACAGCAACAAAATGGTTCTGTCGATAGAAAAAACCGTGAGAAGCTAGCAGGAGGATGGGACCTATCACCAGTTGCAAAAGCAGATGAAAAATAACTATAAGTAGAAACAAACCAACATGTGGAGTTGGGGGCGTTCTTAGTGGAGGCTATTCCGAGGCTTTTTAATACGTTTATTTATTTTTTATTTATTTATTTTGCTTCTTTTTTTTTTTAAATAGTTGTTTTGTAGTGGAAATACTTCCCAAAGGTTACTGATCACACAACAAGGTCAAATATGTACCAGCCAATTTTCTGAAACAATTTCGTGTTTTATTAGATTTTTTTTTTTTTTTTTTTTTTTTTTTTTTAAATTATCGCCTCGTTTGTTTCAGGGGAAATACGTAGCGAAAACAGAGTAGGATGTGTCAACAACTAACTTTAATAAGGCAAATCCTGAAATCGTGGACGTATTATAATGAATTTAAGGGAAGGAGCACCAGAAGAGTAAAAAGTACAAACAAAAAGATTACATAACTACGACATACGTAGTGTAGTAAAAACAAATTTGTAAATATAACGTACTAATACAATTTGGACTATTTGGTGCCCTTTGCACTCTTGGTTGACGTTGAAATGCTGCGTGCGGAGCCTCTTTAATTTGGTCCCTGTGTATTTATCAACGCCTGTGGTATACTCCTGCTTCTTGTGTGATTTTATTAGTTTTTTTTTTTTTTAATGTATCGTACTTCCGAAGCGAGGCTCAGCTCCGGATGAAAGGGGAACGGTGTCTTGCCCAGTACGACCGTGAATGGTTATAATTATTTATTATTTTTTTTATTTATTTTATAGCTACTTATGTTTAAATAGATTTTTTTTGTTTGTGTAGGTTCGCAGGATTTAGGATTTAATAGTTCTTATTAGAACCATCCGCTCTAGGGCTTTACCTAAATCCTACCGGCTGCGCCATTTTTGTTGTATAAATATATTATATATATTAATGTATATATTCTCCGTCGTGAGCCGGCCATCTTTGTGGTATTAATAAATATAAATATAAATGTGATTTACGGTCTGTCCTGGGTCTTGCTGGTCCTTCTGGATCGATTTGTCCTAATACTCGAGGGTTCCAATACTTAATGCCTGGGAACTGCGTAGTTGCGCGGGCACGAACAAGGGAATCCGGGAACCATCCGATAATAAGGAAACACAATTAATTTGTCACTTATGTTTATTTATTTAGGGTATTCTTCGCTCGTTACTTATTACGACTTCTTATTCTGTGAGTAGGGCGTTAGAATATACTCACAGCTAGGCCAGCTTGTCGTAAGAGGCGACTAAAGGCCGAGTGGTATCCCGGGGTCCCAACGCCCTGTGCGCCCGGTGAAATACCACCCCATCAAGCTTTAGGCTCCGTGAAATGTTCGGGAGAAATCCCTGGCCATCTTTCGGAGCTTGGCTGATGGACCGGTTCGAGAAAAGGTTGGTTAGGTGGTAGTCGGTCCCAAGGTGAGATACCACCCCGTCACGCTGTACATTCCGCGATATCACCGAGAGAAATCTTCGACGGTATTTCGGGTGTGTGGCTGATGGCCCGGGCTGACACGGGGATAAGTCATGATGGTGTCTTCTGATATAAAGAATTCCGGAGGTAAACTAGTCTCCCATTCGGATCTCCGGGGGGGACTATGGCAGGGGGAACATCATGCAGATATCATGATAAATAATGGAACTTTGAGAGGTTCGTCATCGCATAACCGGGCTAGCTCTCGAGGCTCGGCCCACGCTCGACTGGTGACGGCATTTTGTAACATCAGGGGCATCGGTTTCACCAATACTAATGTAAACACCGTCCACCAATATTTGCAAACAACGAAACCTGATATCCTTGCCCTAACTGAGACCCAGGTCGATTCGTCAACTGATTCGACATATTTTCGTTGCTCAGGATACGACTTCCATTCGAGATTCCGTTTTAAGGGCGGAGTCTGCGTCTTCGCACGGTCGGATCTGGCTTGCCAGAGAATGGAGGCGTTGGAACCAAATATGGTTGACATCATATGGTTGAAGGTCGTGCTGGGGAATTCCGTTAAATTTCTTTGTTGTCTTTACCGCTCGCCGAATGACGATCGACCGGCGACATTTTTCGAACATCTTTCATATACCGTCGACTGGATACAGATCAACCACCCAGCTTCTGAAATTATTGTCCTTGGCGATTTTAATGTGCACAATTCCGACTGGTTGTTACATTCTAACAGAACCGACAGGGCTGGGGGGCTGGCGGAGATGTTTGCTGTAAGCCACAACTTGACTCAACTCGTGGGGGAGCCAACGCGAGTGCTGGATGCCCGAGGCGATTATGCGAACACCCTGGATCTGTTTTTGACATCCGAACCGAGTATTTATACCGTAGAGGTTTTTGCGTCACTGGGAAACTCAGATCACTGCTTGGTATCTGTCACGCAAGCACTTGCATACCAAGCGAATAACCGGCCTAGGCAGCTTCGCCATGTATGGAAGTATGGGGCTGCTAACTGGGACGATATGCGAGATTTCTTCGCATCCTTTCCATGGTCGGAGGTGTGCTTCGGAAACTCCGATGTTAACGCTTGCGCGGAGTCGATATCAGAGATTATTCTCCTGGGGATGGAGATGTATATTCCACATTACATCAAACGAAGTTAGTCTGATAAACCTTGGTTTGACAAAAAATGCGAGCTGATTACAGCGGCAAAAAATAGAGCTTTTAACCAATGGCGCATCAATCCCACCGATGTTAACAGAACGAATTTTGTTAGAATCAGAAACGCGTGCAACCACGCGATTGATACCGCGAAGAAGACTCACAACGACAGGGTGATCAATAAGCTCCTTCAGTGCCCAACTGGTTCGCGCTCCTTCCGGTCAATGGCAAAAGCTGTCAGCAGTAACTTTGCTTCCTCCTCTTTCCCTCCGTTGGTGACAGACAGCGGGACTTTAGTCACGAATCCAAAGGATAAAGCTAATGTGTTCCCGAATTCAAACCTCAGTCCCGGCCTTTTGGAGCTACCTATGATCTCGCCGGTACGGCCTTCGATGCGGGATGTGAGATTTCGTCCGCGCACTTTTCAACGCATTCTACGTGAACTGGATTGTAGGAAGGCAACCGGCCCGGACGGAATACCAGCAATAGTCCTTAAGAACTGTGCTCCGGAACTATCGCCGTTTCTTGGCAGACTTTTCCGCTTATCTTATGCACGGAGGACCTTTCCTGCCTGCTGTAAAATCGCTCGAGTTCAGCCAATCCCAAAGACGGGAAAAAAGTGTCTCCCACAAAATTACCGTCCGATAGCATTACTGTCTATTTTATCTAAGGTCATGGAAAAAGTCATCAATACAGAGTTGGTTAAGTATTTGGAGTGCAACGGTCTTCTAAATGATCGTCAATGCGGATTCCGTGGCAGGCGGTACACAGGAGACCTTTTGACACTTATAACCGATATATGGACATCTGCGATTGAACGGCATGGTGCGTCAAGGGCGGTCGCATTAGATATCGCCAAGGCTTTTGACCGCGTCTGGCACGGGGCATTGCTGAGCAAACTTCGTTCATATGGACTTTCCCAACAGCTTTGCGACTGGACGAGGAGCTTCCTCGAGAATCAATCGATCCGGGTTGTTGTGGACGGTGAGTGTTCGGATCTGTATCCTGTTAATTCGGGGGTGCCCCAGGGTTCTATTTTAGCTCCAACCTTGTTCTTGCTTCCCATAAATGATTTGTTGGAGACAACGGATAACAAAGTGTTCAGTTTTGCGGATGATAGTACGCTTGTTTCCTCCTTTTCGAGTGATCGGCCGATTGGTGCATCAACGTCGCACCAGCTGAGATGTAGACAGATTGACTCTCTGAACCAGGATCTGGATAAAGTCCTGCAGTGGGGAAAGGCCAATCTCATCGACTTCAACGCAACGAAGACCCAGTATACAACATTCACAAAGAAAACTGGATCATCGGTTCCACAGCTGATGATGAGTGGCCGGGCCCTCGAGGCTGGGGAAAGTTTGAAATTGCTCGGCGTCGTGGTCTGTGCGAATGTATCATGGCATAAACATGTATCGGGTATCGCCAGATCAGCCTCAGCAAAAGTGAGTTATCTTTTTAGAGCCAAGAAATACTTTACTCCGGCCCAACTTCTTCTCCTATATAAATCTCAAATTAGACCCGCGCTCGAATATTGCTCTCATGTTTGGAGCTCGGCTCCTAAACATACCCTCGACCTACTTGAGAGCGTACAAAGACGAGCGATCCGCCTGATCGGGGATTCGGCGCTGACGTCGGGACTAGAGTCGCTATCACATCGAAGGCGCGTAGCCGACCTCTGTCTGTTTTACAGATATTATCACGGGTGCTGTTCTTCGGAGATTCTTGGCATTGTTCCACGCATTTCGGTCTATATGCGCTCCACAAGACAATCCGACGACGCACCCGTTTGTGGTTCATCTCCCGACAGCGCGAACATCCCTGTATCAGAACTCGTTCCGTTACAGAGGGGGGAAGCTGTGGAACTCCCTTCCCACGCGAGTGTTCCCGGAGCGTTACAACCTGCAACTGTTCAAAAAGAACTGCAACAGTTATCTCGGGGCGCCCACTCGACACTATAGGTTCGCCTCTCCCGAGAGAAGTCTAATAATAAAAAAAAAAAAAAAAAAAAAAAAATTTAATTTATGTGGATTCACATATGTTAGAAAGGTTAACATACCGCGACACAGCAACACACTTTTAAAAGGATGACATTCTTGGTCCACGAATCGCACTCCACGTCCCACCGCACAGCACAACACTTTTTTTTCAACCTTCTCGGTCGATCACTGAAAACCAACTCGTTTCCTTTTCCGATCGTTTGATCGCAGGAAAACCTTTTTTTCTTGTTCGCTAACACAAGGCAACGTGTTGCGATGATCGCACTCGAGATCCTTTGTATTAGGATCTCTTTTGTGAGCCCGCACATGCTTTGTCTGATCCCAAGGTATTGTACCTTGGATCGGCAATCGTCTGGAATCCCTTAAGTATTACCTGGGATTTCTCACAGTGCCCAGACTTGGCAATTTCTTTTTTAGTGAACATCGGAGCCAAAGATATTTTGTATCTTATGGGCATTGTTGTTCAGCGAGTGTTTTTACGATCGCCGTCCTTTTTTTCTGTATAGGAAATGTTTTCTTGAATAGGATTTAAGGGGACGGTGTCGCCGTGCATTTTATGCTTTTTACCAACTTTACTTAAGAGTAGGTCATCTGGTCCGCAGATTTGGAACCAGCGGAATTTACGTGTTGAACATTTGGTTCATATATCACGTTTTGGATTTATATTGTATTCAATATGGACAAATTGAACGTTTAGTTCAATTTCTTTAATATTGAATTTGATATGGGAAAATTGAACGTTCAGTTTAATTTCTTTGATATTAAATTTGGTATTGGCCCGTTTAGTGTATGGGGCAATGCTAGAGCTTGGGGAGTGTTTCATCCTTTTAATGGATGATTTTGCGTGTACCGCAATTCATTGGTGGAGACTGGCTCCAAAGAGGTATATATTTATGGGTGGGTGGTTTTGGGCGTAACATCGCAAGATGACCAGAAGCCAGAGACAAGATGAGGGACACATCTGCCCTTATGTCGCCAAAGTCGGCCTCTCGCCACACATTGTTTTTTTTTTTTTTTTTTTTTTTTAACACATCGTTCCTCTCATCTGTACTCTAGAAGTGAACGATCCACAAATGAAGCACATTTTTAAAAAAAAAAGAAAGCGTTCCCTTAACTCGTGTTAGTGTAAAAAAAAAAGGAAATCCAAGGAAACAGCCCACCAATTCACGCTTTTCGTCTCAATGGCATGTATACAAAACTCATTTTGTTACAGAACAAAAATCTAACTCCCTTCCGACGCGTGTTCCGTACCTGCACTTCGACAAGTACTCCAACATTTATCTAATAACATATCAAGACGCTGACCAGCATTACTTTCATGGGAGAAATAACTTTTAAATAAACATAAGACAATTTTGTTTTTTTTATTCCTAATGAGTCTCCTTAACATACATTGCAATCAAATGAATATGTTTACCGTATCTGGTCCACTAACCACTAAGTGACAAGCAGTCTACAGAAACTGGATCACTAACTATCTAACTTATAATTTGTGGTATCGAGAAAATGCAAAGACCACTTATACTATTCACTTGTCAAATCAATGTCTTCCTTAGTCACACACATTTAACCACATAGTACTCCTACATTAATCCCCCTAATGTCGTAATAACAATAATAATATACCAAACAATATACTAAATAATACTCAGAATACTGGAGTACAGATCCAGTTAAGAAATGAACAAACTTCAGTCAAATCGATTATAGTATTTTAATGTACATATGTTGTTTATGCCTTTCAATGCCTCACATGTTCACTCGTATATTTTCACCCACCTCGACGCATTAGTGGACAAGTGCTTAAATTTCTGAAAACTGGTATTCCAATTTCCCTTTTTACGTTATTTTATATCATGAATGTCTTATTATTTTATTGTTATTTGCAATATAATACTTAATTCATTTTAAAATTCGAATGATATATTCAAATATATTTTCTGGCACAAACTTTGACCCATGGGGATGTAGCTCAGATGGTAGAGCGCTCGCTTAGCATGTGAGAGGTACGGGGATCGATGCCCCGCATCTCCAGTGGAACGGGCATTCGTCTTTGTTCTTTTTTAACTACTTCGCCAGAAAACGTGACTTCTACCTGTTTTTTTTTTTTTTTTTTACATTTCTGTATTTATTGACCATAAATAATTTTTACAATAAGCAATACAGATAACTTATGATACCTTAGCTATAATTGTTTACATATACTTACTAGTACATTTTTCAAACAATATGATAAAAGTTATATACTGGTTAAGGATTAAGATTTTAGTGGGTAGAGCTTCCTGGAAAAGGTCAGAAAACCAGGATATAGTTATTTACTTAACCTATGCTAAATTGCTTGACTTAACTTAACTTGTCTTAACTTAGTCTAGTTACCTAATTATTATTGAAATAAGTTAGTGCGGTGTGGAAGGGGGTAGCATAGTGATCAATGGGTTAGTGAGGATATTGTCAGTCAGGGATGTGGGTTGGGGAACTAGTTTCCGTTTGTTCGTTGAAACGCAAAATATTGGAGAAGTGTTGAATATTACTATATTTAAATTGGTGAGGTGAAAGCTCTGTATTGTGGTATACAATCTCATTAGAGTTATTAACCAATCTGCCAGAGGTGAAGAACGTTCTGATGTGGAGACAGTTCGGTTATCTGACGGAGTCGATGTGAGCGCATTTATTATCGGGTTGGGATTATTGGGAAGATTTTCGATAAATTTGATGGACAGTTCGAGGAAGCGTCGATCTATACGTTCAATATTAGCGGCATAGTAGAGCGAACTACTGTTGTAATATTTGTGGGAGTTGGGATGTCGGTTGAGGCCAGTGATAAGTCTGAAGCATTTCCTTTCGAAGATGCGTAGCTTCTCCATTTGGGCGGGTGTGATATGGTACCCTATCGGGCATGCATATGTGAGAGTGGGTCTGATTATCTGTTTGTAGATAAGTGATTTAACTTTGGGAGAGAGACCATTCGGCTTGTACATCACTTTTCTGCAGAGATTAAGTTGAATTGCGGCTTTGCGAATCGAGTTTTTGGTGTGGGCGGAGAAGGACATATTGTTGGTGAAGGTTATTCCCAGGTACTTTAAGGTTTTGGAGGGTTTAATTATATTGTTATTTAACTTGATTCTGATTTTGTTATTGCAGCGTATGGTGTTGTTAGTACAATTCGCATTTCTGCCTTTAAACACTATGAGTTGAGTTTTGGCTGGGTTGAGTCGGATTTTCCACTTAGTAAAATATGCAGAGAGATTCGGGAGATAGCTGTTAATACAGCTTCTTGCCTCCTTGACAAACTTGTTGCTTGAATAAATTAAAGTGTCATCGGCATAATTCAGCATTACTGTATTAGGTGACAGTTGCTGCGGGGTGTTTGAAGTATAAAGGAGGTATAATAATGGTCCGAGAATGAAACCTTGAGGAACACCCGCGGTTATACTTATGGTGTCGAAAGAGTTGAATTTATTTTCACCATGAACTTTCTATCAGAAAGGTAGGAAGCGAGAAGTTTTATGGTGTGGGTGTTTAATCCGAACATTGAATGTAGCTTATAGAGCAGTCCTGCAATCCAAACGCAATCGAATGCTTTTGCTATGTCGAGAGAGACGCATATTGTAGGGGATTGGTTTTGGAGATTCATTGTCACATCATGTGTCAGTTTTAGCAGAGCATGACAAGTTGAGTGTTGTGGACGAAAGCCAAAATGAGAATTCGGGATAAGGGAGTTGTCTCTAGCAAATGAGAGAAGATTTTTGTATATCTTACATTCCAAAACCTTACTAAGCGAATTTAGCTGTGATATGGGACGGAAGTTAGCCGGGTTGTTGGAAGAACCGGATTTACTAATAGGGACTATCACCGCTGTTTTTCAACATTTTGGGAAATGTGAAGCGTTTATTATGTGGTTGAGAAGAACGAGAATGGGGAGTAAGTTTTCTGGGTGAAGCCTTTTAAATAGAAGGTTAGGGATTCTATCCAAGCCTGTAGATTTTTTATTGTTACGCGAAGTAATCAATTCAGATAATTCTGTAAAGCTTAGGAATGTGTCGGTGGATGTGACGCTTTATTGGTTTCGTTGAATTCGGTAATGAATAGTGGGAAGGATGGCTCCAGTGTGCCTGAGATGAATTCATTCACGGTGTCGTGGAAATTAGTGACTGGGAGGGAATCGTTTTGTTTATGAGTTTTACAGAAGTGTTCAGCGAGACAGTTTGCTATATCAGTGTCCGATTGGGCGATGTTACTGTTAGTTGGTTGGATGAGATAGTCTATTCGAGGCTTGAATTTACGACCAGTTAGTCGATTTATATTTTTGAATAGGTCACGGTTTGGTTTGATACTGTTTAGAGTAGACGTGTAGGTCTGATCGGTGAAATTTTTAAGTTGTCCATTTATCAGGGTGGTCAAAAGCTGTATCTGTTGTTTAATAAACGGTGAGTAGCTAATATGCAATTTACGTCGGAGTTGTTTTTTTATGCGCAATAATTTTGTGAGGAGGTTGGGTAATGGTTTTCCTAAGTGGTTATGAGGGACGGTCGTGGGGGTATGGCTGAAGAGAGCATTTCCCAGTATTTGCTCTATTTTTACAGCTGCCTCGTCAATTTCAGTAGGGAATAGGTTTGAAGATTCCGGTAAAGAATAATTTGAAAAACTGGCAGTAATATCGTTATTGACTTTTTTCCAGTTTGTTTTGGAAAAATTTGGGATAGGATTCACTGTGTAGAGTGGTTCGAGCGAAGGGATTTGAACTGTGGAGTGAACGGACCCATGATCGGATGGGAATGTAAAGGACACTGTAGGGGGATTAGATGAATAGATATCTGTGGATTTTAGGAAGAAATCGATTGTTGATTTAGTTGTACTACAAATTCGAGTAGGTTGCAATGGACAGTCTGCGTAAACATATGGGTGAAGTGGGAGGAGATCTAGGAGTTGGTAGCCATATTTGTTGCACTTGATGTCATTAAATGATGTATGTCGAGCATTCCAGTCTCCCCCTATGATGAAAGGTGCCGGCAGAGACTGCTGGATTATTTGAGAAATGTCTGCACTAGGAAAGTTAGGTTCACGAGAAGGGTGAATGTACATAGACGACAAAACCAGTACTTTATTACTTCTGCAGAAGAGTTTAACTGCCGTGTATTCGACATTAGTTATGTTAGTGAACCTGATTTCGGTAAATTGGAATTTCTTGTGTATTAGAATTCCAGTACCACCATGAGGGCCAGTGGTTCGCGGGTTGAACACAAATGTGTAGTTAGGAATGTATACTCGAGAGTTTGATTTAAGCCAAGTTTCTGAGAGAAGAAGAACATCTGGGGAGAACTTTTCAACAAACAAACGGAGGTGTGTCTACGAGTGTGGGACTTCTACCTGAAATCTCAACATAAGGTATACAAATAAATAAGTAATATATACTGTAAAATAAATTAAATCTACATTGCACTTATCCGAAAAGTGTTTGGCAAATGTTTTAGTTAGAACTTCTCGGCGTTTATATTTTCTTAAATACCTCGGCGTACACACTTTTGAAAGTTATGTTTATTAAATTAAGTTGCAGAACTTCCTCTTTTTTTCATTCTATCGAGGGGTGAGCCTTCAGTAGTTTACATATATTCAATCTGTTCGATGAAAAAGATGGGCTCAAGGCGATTCTCATAATATTGTTTTTTTTTTGTTCACGTTATAAAATGTATTATATCTTAAAATGACGAATAATTTACTGACTTCAACTTTTTCTTTAAAAAATTCAAATTATTTTTTTATAGTACTTTTTAACGCGAAGTTTTACGCGGCTATTGCGAGGAGTTTTTGTGTTGATTGCCCCGATTTTTATTTATCTATTTATTACTAACAAGTAATTTAAAATTACATATAAATATATTAACATAATGAGCCTAGCAGCTGAGATATTGCTCTGTACTTTTAATTATAATTTGATTTATAAGTTTTTTATAAATATCTATGTTCTTAATGTTTAATTTGGCATATTCGACTATTTTATAGATATCTATGTTACGTAATAGACGGTCTCTTATAGAACAGGCTTTTAATATATGAATATGAAAAATAGGTACTGTGTTTCATTTTTTTGGCAGATTGGACGTATTTCTATGATGAGCAGGTAAAGATGCGTAGCGGACGTATGACCTAATCACAATCTCACAAAGTTTGTGATTTTAGATTTAGCTAAATTCGTTGGATATTCGAATTGTATTTTTTAGTTTGTTTTGGATGGTTGCTCGGCTAGATCGGCTCTTGTATAAGTGTTAAATTCATGAACTGCAGTTCTTCAAGCTGAGATAGCTGCACAGTCTGCATTTTCATTACCGCTGATGATTCCATGGCTGGGAATCCACATTCGTTTTATTTTATTACAATGTTTACTGATATTGTTTTGAATATTGGAAATTATATCATCAGTGTTGTTGGTGCTTCTTATTGAATTGAGTACTGACAAGCTGTCTGTGCAGATGATGCATTTTCGCTGTGCTTGGCGGCAATTATTAAGGCGAGGGCTTCCGCCGTAAAAATGGAGCAAAATTCGGGTAACAGTCTGATTTTCTTTACATCACATTCTTCAGACGTAACAGCAAAAGATGTACTTTCGGTCGTTTTGAACCCATCTGTATAGAGAAATCACCATCCATCGGATTTATATTTCGAAGCGGTTGACCGAAATAGTGCACTGTATATTTCCTTGCTTGTGTTAGTTTTTTTAAATGTTGGGAGCGTGGTTATAATAGCACTCTCATTTAGGAGCCATGGCGGATAGGTTGAGGAAAACTTAGAAGTTTGTTTCAATTGTAATTCCAACTGTTTGGCTTTATCTAATATCCTGGTAATTGCAGATGGAATTAGGTTGCAATTTTTGTACCCTAAGGTTAGTGTAATATCTTTATCGAGGATTGAGTTTCTCGAAAACGCTAGTTTAGTTATAAGACTTGTGGATATCATTTCTACACATTCCTCGATTGTTGGAAGTCCAGCTTCAGCCAATGGATTTTTTATTGGAGTTGTTGTGAAAGCGGCTGGGTTATACGTGGGTTTTAGTATGTTTGTCTTGGGGCAATTGTCATAAATATAGATACCGTAGTCTGTTCTGCTTAAAATTAGTGCTTTAGTTATATTACATAGGGTGTTAATATGGACATTGCTTTTCTTGCTACTTAGGTATTTAATAATATTCAATATCTCTGTGACTTCTTAGGGTCTGTGGGGGTTCTCTATACCACAGGGAGAACCAACCCACAATTTCATACCTTATTTCGACCGCTTTCAGCGCGTCATTTCTACCGTTATTCCCCTTATAAGCTATTCCACCTGTAAATCATGTTAAACGGACACATCGCTAAACTCATTATTCTATGCAGATAATGCATAATTGAGTTTAGCTATCTTTTCGCCATACGGCAACCCCATTTCGCTAACCCATGAGATTTCCACCGGAAATCGCATCATGTCGGTTAGCAACGGCATAGTCTGATCAAACGACGCGGTTGCATAATCATGCAACCGCTGGGAAATTCATCAAAGTATTTCATTTAGTTCCCATGATTACAGTTTCCTAGCCAATTCGGCGTCCTATTCACTTTCTCCAGACACTCCATTCGCTGGGGATCAATGCTCTCTTTTCACAGGTGAATAGCACCAGCTTAATTTTCCTCTCCTTCACAGTTCTGTCTCCCTGCAGGTCAATGCACGCTGAGGTCACCACATTCACCGAATTAGGTCAGTGGGCTAGTCTCAGAGCTGCATTGATTCGTGCACACACAACCAAACCCACCCCGAGATCATAGTACTTTGTGTTTCTGTTCTCTCATTCTCCCGTGTTCGTCGACTATCGAATTAACCGATGTATTCACCACAAATCGACCGGCGTGGCAATGAGAGAGCAGAAGTAAGATCTCTATTGGTTGTCCTGTGCAAAAATTTAATTACCCATCTTCATACCTTTTTCAGTCTGTCGTTATTCAACTACCGTATACGCTGGTGCACACGCTCGGGTCAGAACGCAAGAGATGTACTGTGACCCGGCAAAAAAACACAGAGCCAGCTCGTACTACAACAATGCCCGTAACATCGCAGCGGTCGTACGCACAAGTTCGCAATCTTTATTAGAAAAGGGATCAATCATAAAGTAATATATAGTGGAGAAGTGCGCAGGTTCCGGGTGCTGGAAGCCTGTATCGTCCGCATACCCCTTCAGCAAGAAAGGGGTTTGTATGCGATTGCGGTCTACGCACCTGAGGAGCACCAACAAAACCTATTTATAGCTGAGCTCGAGACACTCTTTCAATGCTTACAATTGCACCTGGACAAAAATTACTTTATCCTAGGGGGAGATATGAACGCCAAGCATAGAAATTGGGGAAATTATATATCTAATGCCAGAGGAAATCAGTTGGCTGGTTGGTTAGATCAGTATCATATTGAATATAGAACTGACCTGCTAGCTACGAAATATCCATCGTTCCCCAGAGGTAGATCGTTCTTAGATATCTTGCTAATCGACTCACGACTGAGATTACTTAACACCAACAGACGAAACACAAACTGTTTACGGACAATTGAATACGACAGCGACCACTGTGCATTCACGGCAGTAATAGAGCTTCCGAACGAGCTCGCAGATCTGGAGGAATTCGTGATCCTGCAACCCTATAACTACAGGGCAATGCGATAGCCGCGGTTCACCAGATCATTAACAAGAGAACTTTGTTCGAATGACTTGAATCTGCCAGTAAACAGAAACCTGACAAATGACGAAATCGACAAATACATTCAACAAATGGACGAAACCGTAAAACGAACAATGGACAAAACAATTCCCAAAACAACAGTTACAGATCACATTAACATGTACAGAAACGCAACAATAAACGCACTCCACAAGAAAAAGAGCAGACTGCTATCGAAATTAAAACAATTACACAGACAGTTTACAGACAGACAACACCAGGAGATAATATCACTGAAATCTCAATTAAAAAACCTCCAACAATTACTTAAAGCTAATTATAGATTAGCAACAAATTTGTATTGGAACAACAAAATTCGAGCTATAAAAACTAATAACCCGAATATGTTCCCACAAATAAATAAAATATTCAGGAGAAATAATCAAAACGAGATTCAGTGTCTCCAAATTCCACGTACCGAGGTAAACAAGCAGCTGCTAACCAACATTGGCATAGATACAGAGAACGCTATCCTCAATAGTGATCTCTTCGTGATCGAAGATCCTTTGGAGAAGGCGAACGCTGTGGAGCTGTCTTTCAGGAAATGTACAAGGTGAATGAAAGCATTCACCGAAACCATGACCTGGAGGACAGAATTCGACTGAATCACCTGCACCTCCGGAATGAAATTTTACATTGGCAATCGGAGAATCCTGGTTTTACGGAATTCAGTGACGATAATCTGTCAATTGACATTAATGCCAATGGTGGGGCTAATAGCCTTTTAATCACAAGGGAAGGAATCCAGAGTATCTTCGACTCATTAAGAAGCAAAAAATCAGTGGGAATAGATGGAGTACCTAACATCGTACTCAAGAACCTGCCCCCAAAGGCAATAGATATATACACGGACCTGTTTAACAACGCGTTGAATAATGCATATTATCCCGCGCGTTGGAAAACGGCTATCATTCAGCCCATCCCAAAAAAGGGCAAAGACTGTACAAACCCAATGAACATGCGTTCGATAAGTTTACTCCCAAGCATCAGTAAAGTATTTGAAAAAATCATTAACAAAGCTCTGCTAAAATGGGTAGACGACAATAGCATTATTCCAAATAACCAGTTTGGCTTTAGGGCGGGTCATGAAACCACACATGCCGCAGCTAAACTGGTCTCCGACATACAATGGAATAAATGTAGGAACCAATGCACAGGTGCCTGTCTGATCGACTTGGAAAAAGCCTTTGATACCGTCTGGATCGAAGGGTTGTATTACAAACTGGTCAGACATGGCATACATAAGCCTTTACTATATGTACTTTACGATATGTCAAAGGACAGGAGGTTCGTGGTCAAAAGTGGTAGTGTGACCTCTAATAAAACGTATAATATCAAGAATGGCTTGCAACAGGGTGCGGTACTCTCTCCGATTCTTTTTAACATTTACATTAGCGACTTATTAGATGCACTCCCGCAGGCTATTGCGTACGCAGACGATCTCATAATTTACAGAACAGCTCCGAAAGTTGAGATCATAAATAGTTTAATACAGCGAGATTTCAACAACGTGCAGCGCTATTGCGACGACTGGAAACTTAAGATCAACTTCCAGAAATGTGAAGCCATCCTATTTAGAATCCCATTATATAAAGCCACGAACGACACAAGGAAAAACTGGCGAAAGCTAGTTATCGTGGGACCGCATGGAGATAAACTGGAAACCAAGAGTTTAGTTAAATACCTTGGCATCTGGCTAGACCAATATCTGTATTTCAACAGACATGTAGAGGCTGCTTTGCTCAAAGCAACCTAAACGTTTGCTATGACAAGGAGGCTATTTCACAGTAGCCAACTTGGCAGCAGGGTAAAAGTCATATGCTACATGACGCTAATCAGGCCAATGCCCATATATGGCTGTCCAGTATGGTTTAGCATAGGTCCAAATTTGATCGAAAAGATTCGGGTGTTCGAAAGGAAGTGTCTGAGAACCTGTCTCAGATTATATCGAACACCGGATTCGGAATACAAAAAGTACTACTCAAATGAGACTTTATATAATGAAGCCTGCATAAATAGGGTGGATAATTTTATGATTAAATTAATCAGAGGACATATTGCGAGAGCATTATGCTCGTCCAATGACCTAATTTTCGGGGCTTATTATCCAAATACCCTGTACTATGAGAACGTGCGTCGCAACGGTTTTGTTCCACCAGAGGCGTTCCTTGATTTGGACATGAAAGGGCTTATACAGGATAGATCCGGAATTCCGCTGATTTATCATGTAAGTAGATCATCCGTAGACGGGCGATTGTGCTACGACCGGGAAGTAACGCGCACCGAAGAAGAGCTCCTGCGCTTCAGTAGGGCTATCTCCCACAGAGACCGGGACGATAGTATTAGACAGCGTCAACAGTTCTGGTGGTTGAATGGCATATAAAGACCTGGATACCAAAGTCGGTATAGAATCACACTATCATCAGCTAGCTTACATAGACTTAGCTTTTCTAGAATTAGGGTAGTATAAGATTTAAGTTAAGTTAAGCTAAGTGATTTTACATAAAATAAAAATAAAAAAAAAATAAAAAAAAAAAATAAAAAAAATAAAAATAAAAAATTAATTGGTTTAGGTAAGTTAAGTAAGTTAAATTTTAAGAAAAAAAAAAAAAAACAAAAAAAAAATTGAGAAAGTTTTTCAAATTTTTCTTTGTCTTTCAAATAATTATCAGTACTGCCACAAAGTTCTGTCGCCGAAAGGCAAATTATACAAATATTAAGTAATGTTTAGCTTAGAGCGTCTGCGATGGACCAGTAAGTTATTATATAAGCTATTTAAGCTAGAATTTAAGCATTTTTTGTCTAGCCTTTAATTTAGAAACTAAGAATATAGAAAGAAAATAAAAAAATGTTTAAAAAATGAAAAAAAATGAAACGCAAGAGATGTATTGTCAGACGAACGTAGTGTCCCGTTAGTCAATCGAGAAAGAGAAACGCGTTGCGCTTTTAAAATAGACAGTTTACAATTATAAAATTTTTCAACGGAGTAACTAAAGTCAAAACCAAAAATATATTAGCTCTTAGTTAAGTGAAAATAAAGAAAAGAATATATTAACAAATAAAGAACGATCAAAACTCAGTAAAACTACACCAGTGCATTTCGTTCCCCTCCTTTTCTTCGGGATATTTTTGTCAAGTGTGTTCGGCGAAACAAGTGTCGGGGATTAAAGTGAATCCATGCCGTACGTCGGCAGCATACTACATCCCCACATATCAATTGACGCACAATACAGTTCTTCAAAATTCTTCATCATTACGCAAAATATAGCAGTGAAGGTTCCACCTGTTTGGAAATTATAACAGCGTGAATTTGACTACAGGTCAATTGGCTACCCGGTGCAACGACCCCATTCTCCTAATATCTTTTTTTAACGACTTAGGTGTTCCCCGTGCCGGGTAACTGAACCTTAGCTCCTGATATTAGATTTCAAATGGGATCTCAGGATGCTGACGCTGCGCTGTAGATTCGTCCTTCCTACGAGAAGCAGTTATAAAAATTATATCCGAGGGGATGGAATGCTTGGTTTCATAAAACGTTGGTCTAATTAATTTTCCGAATCGAACTGTCTCTACATGTCAATCTTTCAGCGGCTATGTCTACTTATTTTTCTAACCTTTCTTTCTCTGCGTGTCTTCATATTTGCCGCCTCAGCGGCTGAGTTGGTAAGGAAGTTGTTTTTTGTGTTTGATTGTGCAAACATAGGTTCAACTGACAACTCTTGCTATTATCTAGATCGGCACAATTAATGAGTGGTAGGTAGGGTCCCAAACTGCAGTCGCCGCTGAAATACCACCTCATTAAGCTATAGACTTCGTGAAATGGTTGGGAGAAATACTTGAAAATCTTTCGGAATATGGCTGATGAACGCGGTCGAGAAAAAATACCATCTCTGGGCGCTGACTTAGCGCTATAGGTCGACTTTCGTGGGAGAAGTAAAATAAATTTAAAAAAAAATCCCATTGATACAAAATTATTTTAAAAAATGTTCTTAATGAGATTAGGTAATAATAGGCCCACTGCGTATGCTAATAGATTACTTTAATTTATCAGACAAGCTAAATAACAGCTATTAGGACTTTTAGGATAAATTCTCAACAGATGGCGTTACTCATGTCAGATGCCAACTGAACTTGTAAAATAATTACGAGTTTATTTTTTTCAATCTTCGAAATACCTTTAAGAGCCGATTTGGCCTTCCAAACGCACTATGATTCGACTTTACTGTTGTCGTAATATTGTCTTCGAAGCGGTCTTTTGCGTTTAGAGAATAATCTGAAATCATACGAAGCCTAATCAGGTAAAAACGATGGTTGTGGAACGGTTTTTTAGTGAAAAACTTCCGCATAACCAATGTGGTTTCCAAAAAATATTCAACGTTCCCAGGATTAGTCAAGATTTAATTCTTTTAAGCCGCAAAACACCTCTGGCTGTGTTGTTTACTGATCCACATAAAAGGTCAATACGTAGAACAGAAATTCCTTAATTTTCTTGACGTATTGTCCATCAGTTGATGATTGTAGTCGTCTCGAATGTGGTTCAATGTCAATGTGTTTTTAATCCTCTTTGAACTAAAATATTGTGTTTTTGACATAGTCTAAAAAACGTTTTCTATATTTCTGCAGTAGAAAATTCTTTACGTTTACTTTTTGTTGAATAAATTCAGACATTGCAGAATTGGCAGTTTCAATTTTGCTGATCACATAACAGAAGCGTAATTATTTCAAGAATGAAGGTAATCACATGAAAAATGACACAACTCTCTATTATTGTGCTACCAAGTTAGAAAAAAGTTGAAAATTCGATACGCCCGTGCAATTTAAATTGAAAATTCTTATGTGTGCTGTACAGGTTTATTAATGCTTCAATTTACACTCATATTGACCTTTACAAATTAAACCTACTGCACGTATCCGCTTGCAGTTCAGTTTTTTAAATGGTAAAACATGTTCTAGAAACTGTTAAAAGATTTGGTAGTGATATCTGATATCGATTAATGTCCAATAGTACTAAGCCTTCATAATTCTCTACTATCTGAATCATTATCTGGATTTGAATGTGGAAATGTAAGCATTGCAACACCATTCGGGGTCTTCGTACATAACACACACCTTGTTAAACGTGTTTTGAAATGTCTTTCGATCAAATTGGGAACATTTTCGTATCTTTTGAACCAAAACGTTGCCCAAATATTTGCACAGCATAAAGATAGCAATGTTTTCCGTTAAAAATGCATAAATAACCAAAGTATTACTCAAGTTCCTCAAGACGTCCTGGAACACACATTTAATCCAGTTATCGTCATATCTCTTGTTATGATGGCAAACCTTATCACACAAACTCTCAGGTAAATTATCGAATGAATTCTCGGGTTCAGTATGCATTCAAGAACCTCGCTTTGTTGCTTTTCTTATCCTGTCTGGGGTAAATACCTGTTGGAATGTCTACTTTAACATCCCGACTATCTAAGCCTATTTAGTTATACGTATCAGTATATATCTGTCGAGAAATGCCTATGTGTGTGATTCGAGCAAAAATAATGATGATACACGGTGATTGATTTGGAATCGGCGGTTTTTGACGAGGTTCATTAGGCCTCGGTAAACATCGAATGAAAAATCATTGTGCAAACTTGGATTCCTTGTTCCTGGTTCATACGTTCAAGTATGCCGTCCCAGGTGAGCGCGATAATGCCCCGCGAAAATCGTATTTTGATTTGCGTTTGATCGCTGCTGCTCTGTTATGTTATATTTGTTTTGTAAATTCGTTGATAATGATGTGTACACTGGATTCGATAGTTCTACAGAAGAAATATATATCTCCATGGTTAGCACTACAAGGCTGAGGCTGTTTTAGAAGAGGAATAACATCAAGACGGGTGCGCAGGCATAAGGAAATGTTTGCTGCTCTCTACCCTGTTGACTTTGGGATTTCGAAAGGAGTATCGCGCTTTGGAAATTTACGAAATCGTTGTATAACGTGACGTTGAGAGCACTTCAAAATCATGCCGATAATGAACATATAATTTTTCACTAAGTAGGTGCTTGAGATGGCAACGTATCAGATAATTATGGAGTTGTGGGAAATAGTATTATATACCCTTGTTATTGCACTGATTGTGGGTTCCCTGACTTTGCGATCTTGAGGTTCTGACAGAATTCCTTTCAGGTTCTGTAATTTAAGCTTTAAAAATTGCATGAATATATACATATATGTGTGTTAAAATTAATGTAGTTTTCGTATTCATTAAGCTTTATAAAATTGCATACGGGGGTGGTGTGACAGTTTTGATGCCTTTGTCACATAAAATTAATTGTAATTTAAATGATACCTGTAGTTTTGGTGAATTCGATCAGCAGCTCTCCCAGCGGTGGTCCTCAACTCCTCCGGCCTCCAGCTACGCACACTCCACAGAGATCTCCCCGAAGTTCCGCAGTCAAATCTAGACCTCGGTCCTTTGTCGATAATGTCAGAAATGTACAGTGTTCCCGCTCTCGGCCAGATTGGTCCTTTCAATGGTGAATGACTTTGTTAAAATCTATAGATCATATTTTGAAGCTCTTCAATTTCCATGGGCACCATTGAAACAATTTTTTATTTTATAAACAGCTCTCCAGAACAGTGATCAGCATTTAGTTACAAATAGATGTTCGAGACATTGTACAAAACATATAGTTTGCTGTTTTCGAACGTTCACACTCGGGTCATATCTGAATTAGGATTTATATGAAGGGTAAATTTTCCAAACCGAATCACTTGAAAGAATCTGACACTGAGAATTTTAATTCATTATGAGATATATTTAAAATGTAACAAACAATTTAAACACTTTTGGGAATCTAGTGTATTTTTGAAAATACTCTTATTACTTTTCAATTTTTCATCTTTACTTTTAATCTCAAACAAACTAGGCACGGGCTTCCTCTCTTCTTCCCAAAAATCGATCAACGGAATCGGGGACAACCGTATTTTCTGCTTTTTAAAATCAACCAAAAACGGAATTCCAAAACCGTATTCCTCAAAACATTAACCTGTTGTTTCTCTCTCGCTCCCCCTCAACGTCCACTTCGCAAACCGAATTCGAACTCGAAGAGTTGCACGATCCACACCCAAACCGGGGCGTGTTCGAACACTCACTTGTGGATCGCGCAACTCCTCCACCACCTTACCATTAGACCATATTAAAACAAAATTATATTATAATGAGAAACTATCAAATGATGGTGGTGGCACGTAACAGTGGACTGAAAAGTTTCCGACCTAACAAAAATACAAGACCTTTTTTTTAATTTATTTTTATTTTTCTACATAGTCTCCTTATAACTCTACACACTTCTCCCAGCGATGCTCCCATTTCTCTTCATTTGACGAAAATCTCTGTCCTCCGAACGCTATTATTAGATTAGGGAACACAACGAAGTCGCTTGGGTCTAGATCTGGTAAGTAAGGCGGATGGTCAAGCAGTTCAAACCGTAATTCGTGGATTTTCGCAAATGCGAAAGGCTGAGGTGTGAGACGATGCGTTGTCATAGTGAAACAGGATTTTCTTTTTCTGCAAATGTGGCAATTTTTCCGCAATTTCTGCCTTCAATTGGTCAGGTAATTATGGGTAGTATGCTCCTGTAATGGTTTTTCCTTTTTAAGATAATCGATTAAGATGACTATCCCAAAAAACAGTCGCCTTCACTTTTCCAACCGAAAAAAACAGTTTTTGTTTTTTTCTGGAGACGATTCCCCTTTTGCAGTCTACTGTTTTGACTGTATTTTTATTTCGGGCGTATAACGGTGTATGCAAGTTTCATCGGCAATAATTAATGGGCTTGTGGTGGTTCCGCCAAACGCCACTGCCTACTTGCCCAATTACCCCCAAACCTTCCTGTGCTGAAGCCCCTCAAATTCCATTGTTTCCCGCAAAAGCTTCACGCATTAAGGTTATCTAATGTACAACCTTAAAGCTCCTGTAAAAAGAATTTCTCCCACAAGGGCATTTCCCATGCATCAACGAATCGGCAAAATTTGCCTAAAAGAATTCTTTATCAACCAAACGTCATATTCCTTAAAGAACAAACATCATATCCCTGAAAGAAAACATATCGGTTACAGTACCATGTAACCATCATAGTCAAGGATAATGATCATTGACTCGGCTACTCCCAGCCTCACCATGTGTACAACAATGATCCCCACATACACATTGACTCGCGACTCTTTTGCCCAACGACAAAGCAACTGCAAGCAGCTTATTGACGCAGCTGCAGACAATTGGCGCAATAGCCGCTAAAACCAAATTCTTTAGCACACATCATGTGCAAACAAAAGAACACTGTTCTTCCGCAGGCATTCTGGCGATACGATAAACAATCCAAATTGTTTGAGGTATCCCGAATGCATTTCCCATTTAATGAGTTGCAGCTTATTTATTTAGCTGACCCTAATTACAGACCGATTCTTTAGGTCGCTTCTCCCTTTGTTCTTTTTCCCTCATTGTAGATTTCGTTTATCCTTTGCTGAAATGCATCGATAAACACGGTGATGTGCACGATAACACATACACACCACTGCATAAAGAGATCGCCGTCCATTGGACACACCCAGACAGGAAAGATCGCATTTCCTTAGTGGCCACACCCTAAAGAGAAGATTTTCTCTTTCTCCTCCATATCTCACCCTTAACTAAGGATTGAAGACAAGTTAAAATTCAATCCTCGGGGAGTCTTATTCCGTCCACCGACCGAGCCGGTCGATTCTTCTCCCGGTCCCCGTGGCGCGCCGGGGACGGGTATACATTACCAAGTTAAGTTAATTTTAAGCTTGCATTAAGCTAAATAAAAATGGGGGTCCAATCCACCAATCAAACAAAAGTCGAGTTCAAGCTAGCGTTGTCTTATTCTACGAACGTGTTTAAAACTAGCGTTTGCTAAGTGTTTGTGTTCTATTAAGTTGAGTTGTCGAGTTGTGTTGTTAATGAGTAAGCATGCAGTCAGATTTTAACCGCCAAACCATACACACGTGTCGCGAGTCATTAGCACTGTTGGCTTGGCGGTTTTCAACCCTCAGGAGGTGCGCCCGAAGGAAGTCGAGCTGAAGCCCCAAGTTTAGACCCCTAAGGTTTTACAGTCTTATTGTCCGCGATATAATATTTCATTTTCATAAGTACAAGTTACTTTATCGATTTTTGATTACCGATAATAGAAGATTCCGATCGCTGTTTCTCTCTTTTCGGAACTTGTTCAAAAGTGCTAGCGAAACACTAAAATGAGAATTATCTGTTTTATCTCAGCCGTTCGAATTAGTTATAATAAACAATGTCGACATGGACGCAGGTTCAGCGCAATACCCCACAACTCTCTTGTGCACACTAGATAGATCCTCCAGCAAAACACCCCGAAGTATTCCATAAGTAAAGAAACACACTGTTTAGATCCTCCAGCAAAACACTCCGATGTATTCCAAAAGTTGTATATTATTATTGCACTTTATTGATACTAGTTCTTAAACATTACACTGTGACATCAATTAGTTTTTTTTGTTCTGACTGGTACTCTAGGTTTTATAAATGAACTATCTTTGCCTGCGCGTGCGACGATGATTTTCCACAGCGACACGTTAGATTACTAATTGTACCATTTCACGACTAAAACCATTTTTATCAGAGGGACAATCGTATAAAGGTGTTAAAACATATAACACTTAAAGTTACGGCTCTTGACTACTTTCCTCGCGTGTAGAAATCCGACTCCTAAAACGCAACGTCCCCGGTACGTGTGCGTTTCTAGGTGGTTACGATCTGACTCCTCACTATGGGGTAAGATCGTATTGCCGGGCGCACTGGGGTGGAATCCCACTGCTATAGTGACCAGCCAATCCGATATTTTCATTCTGATGACGACCAATGAAAAACCAGTTCGGATTAACTGGAAGGGCTTCCGTAGAGATCGTCCAGATCTGGTAGGGTGTCCATGCACTGGAAGTGCGGACAACGGTGATGCATCGGCGGTTACATGCAAGGGATAGCGATCAATCCTGCAGCTGTTCAAATAAATGAAAAAGCAGTAGAGGCTGCAGGCATCGCTGTCATAAACGATAGTTGCTATCGCCGAATGCAGAAATAGATTTCTGTGTATTATGTAAACACTATTTCGGAGGTCATACGCTAAGATGCACGTTTGTTTGCCTTAGCTAATGGTACATGGGTTATTTCAGAGAAATATACCGTGGGACCTGATCATTGGCATGATTGTTTGAATAACAATCATCATCGTGTCCGATTCAATGGGTGCTTATCGCTTATACCAGCAGTAAGGGCTAGCCTGGAGATTTGTTTAGTTTAGGAAAACGATACGTGGGACATGACCATTGGTATGATTGCTTGAATAACAACCATGGTCGTGTCCAATTCGATGATCGGTTGTCGCTTGGGCGATCGATCAACGGAAATTTGGCTTGCAGATGTGCAAGCAAGCGAGTTGCCCGGAGTGTCATTTTGGACCAACGGATTGTTGGAACAAGAACACACAGAAGGCTGGCATGTGTTTGATGGGCATGTGGCCGCCCATAGGAACCGATCGGTTCATGACAGATGAACCGAGATGGTTTAATTAATGCAATTTATTTGATGCCATGGCAAGATGGTAATCTTGCCGTGGGCTTATGTTTCAGGTATGAACTGATCGATGGAGAACTTTGAAATGCTCTTGTCCAGGTAAGAGGGTTTGGTGGGTACAGTATAGCACGGTTGGGGAAGGGAAGTTGGGTTAGAACGATGGGTGGTTCTTCGGGCGAGCCTTAAAGGACCCCCACAAAACGAATACATAAGCCGTTTTAAGTGAAAATAATAAATAAAGAAGAGCAATTGAAAAACAAAATAAAACCGGAGTGTTTAATTTTCTTGCTGTGGAACTCATGTCTTTTGTCAGTGAAGATAATAACTAAAGGAGAACAATTGGACAGCGAAACAAATTCAGAGTGTTTATTTTTCTCTCAGCGGAACTTTTTGAATGTTTGGGGAGTGAAGTGAGCCCGTGTCGTGTCAGGCACCTACAGCTACCCCACAGGCCCCAATACTCGGATTGATTACCCCTAAACTGTGCCAACAGACCGTTGGAAATGTTCATTCAAACACGTTTTTGGTCTAACGTGAGCAACCGTGGCACTCAACGCGCGGACAGCTTTCTCAGGCCTAAATCTTGATATAATATGTGACAAGCACATTCTTTGAACATTTGCATAGCGTCTGCTATCTCTCTCACTTTAATTCGGCGGTCGTCTAGCACCATTTGGTGAACTTTAGCGATGTTATCGTCAGTTGTTGCAGTTTTTGGACGTGCCGAACGTTCGTCGTCTTCCAAGCTCTCACGGCCACGTTTAAATTTAGCTGCCCAAAATTTCACTGTGGTAAATGATAGTACAGAGTCCCCATACACATAGTCCAACCCATTTTTGATTTGCGTAGGCGTATTGTCTTTCAAAAACAAAAATTTAATGACAGCTCGATACTCAATTCTGTCCATTTTCACAAAAACCCTCACATCGACTCACTCAAACGATTGTCAAATAAAAAGGACGAGCCCAAAATGGATAAACACAACTGCATTCACTTGTTTTATAGACGAGTGCTACTATCTTCACGTTGAGGTCGGAAACTTTTCAGGCCAGCCTCGTATTTCCTTACCTTTTCCTGTTATATAACAAAATTTCTTATAAAAAATATCCAAACTTTTACTTTTCCAGAGTTTGAGTGTGTTGTCAGGATATTTCAGATAGTGTCAACGATGATCATCTATGATTGACTCGCGACCCATTTTAGTTGATTAATTATTGATTCGCAATAGAAAAGAGAAAAGGAAAAAACATGTATATATATATATATATATATATATATATATCATCATCATCATCATCGGCACTACAACCTGGAACCGGTCTTGGCCTTATTTAGCAAGTCCTGAGGCTTGTTAAATTTTCCATAATGATTTGGTTTTTCCGGGCAAGGTCATTAGTCTTGCGCCAATATATATATATATATATATATATATTCGAACAAACCAGCGGATTGTTATATATATATATATATATATATATATATATATATATATATATATATATGTATATATATATATATATATATATATATATATATATATATATATATATATATATATATATATTGTGACGCATATGACAATCAGTACTAGAATATTCTAGAGAGTCCGAAACAGAGTACTAGAATATTCTATAAAGTAATGGAAAACTGGACACTAGGAACAGTAGAACATTCAAGGCAATGGAACGGACGGAAACGAAACGCAGAAACAGTATAAATACGCCGCACACAGAGCATAGTGATGAGTCACTTCAGTCATACACAATACAAGACCAGTCAGTTTCAGTACCCAGTCAAGAACGTTCAAAACAAGATCATCGCATCGCCACTTCAAAAATCATACATCAGCAGAGACATACACACTTCATCGCTGAGTTCGAGTTCGAGAAACACACCACTGATCATACACATCTCAAGATTATACGCATCAATCAAGACATACTCCAGACAACTGCATATCTGCATATCATAATACTATTATTTATTTATAACCGGCAAAATAAAGGACATCCCGAAATTTAATATATTAATATAATAATAATAAATACATATATATATAAAAAAAAAAAAAAAAAAAACCTCGCGACTAGGTTTACCTTGTTTCTCTTCCTTTTGTTTTTCGTTTGTTGGTTTTTGTTTCTTTTTCGTTTGTTGGATTTTCTGTTGCTATTTCGTTTATTGATTTTGTTTCTACTCCGTTTGTTGGTTTTTGTTTCTTTTTCGTTTGTTGGCTTTTCTTTGCTGGTTATTTCTGTTCGTTTCTCCTCTTCTTTCCCTGTTTCCGCGCGCTTCTTGTCTGTGTCGCTTATCTGTTCACATGCTTTGTGACTGATAAAGCATGGACACCTGCTCTTCTCGTGGTGTGGGCCATCAGCCGGATCAGGCCATGGTGGCTCTCATAAAGAGATTAAAGGAGGACCTCGAGGCTCTCAGGGCTGAGAACGCGGTCCTAAAAAATAGACTATCGCGATTGGAGGCTGCCCCATCCACGTCCCTCTTCGGCGCCGGTTCGGAAGCTTCTGATTCAGAATCAGAGCTCGAGCCGGAGTTAGAGATTATCACTGACAATTCTGACGAGTCAATGGACGGCGGTGACTTGCGTACCCCCACCCCAAACTCGTCTAGGGCACCAAAGCGAAAAACGCCGCTCCCAACAACAAGCTATGAGGGAGGACCCTTCAGTAAGCGCGTCGCTAACGGCTGCCCGCCAACACCACCCCCATCATCATCATCACCTGTCCCCAAAAAGTTGTCAAGCCCCGCGATAACTCAAAACTATCCGAAAATCGTGCCTCCACAGGAGTCTTGCCCTCCGAGGCCAACTCCAGTGGTTAATCCAAAACCAAAGGCCGCTTGTATTCCCAACACTGTGCAGCCAGAGGGCGTGGCCCGCCCACCGGTCTCTAAGAAGAAGCAGCAACCCGGGGTCTTTGCACGAGACCTCAATTTAAAAGATTTCGTCGGCGACATGAACCGACTAGGGATCTCCAACTTCAAGGCAAAGGCCTTAAGCCCATCCCTAAGCAAAATCGTGACCTACGATAGGGAAACCTACCACAAGGTTAACGACAACCTCAAGGCCAAGGAGGTGAACTATTACACCTTCACTCCGGCCGACGAAAAGTCGAGGACAATCCTCTTAAAACGAATCGCTGCCTCCTGGGAAAAGGACGACATCGTGTCTGCTCTTGAGACAACATTTCCTAACGTCAAATTCATTGACGTCAAAACACATATGGCAGCTTCACCTTGCCCCAGGAACCGACATAGATTCCATAATACGGACAAAGTCGCTCGCAATCCTGCATCAGCAAGTTGTCTTCGAGGTATTTCACAACAGAGAAATGCCTCAATGCAGACGTTGCCAACGTTTCGGGCATGTATCCCGAAACTGCAACATGAGTCGCCGTTGCGTTCGTTGCGGAAAATCCCACAATATTGGCAAGTGCGAACTACCGCTAGCAAAATACGACCCCGCAACAAATGTGCAGGATGAAATAACACTGCCAACTTGCTGCAACTGCGGCAACAAAGGACATCCTAGTTACAGGAATTGTCCTAAATACAAAGAAATTATACAAGGATCCAAGGAGACTCGAGCTAAGCAAACAGCCAAGTCAGACCTCGGAAAACAGGCCACACAAAGCCTAATTCAAAATGGATTTACATTTGCCGACATGCTTAGGGACAGCAGGCAAAGAATATAAAAACTCTCCCAACTCCTCCCCCTCAAAAACATATTCAAGTCCCTAAGCGACCCCCGGCAAAGGCCAACACGACGCCTCAAACTCAAGCGGCGGTGCAAAAGCCCCCGAGGGGGCAATCTTCAATGCTCGAGAAACTACTCAGTTTCTCCCGCTTGATTGAAGATATTCGACCCCGATACGAGAAACTATCAACCGAGGCTGAGAGGGAGGCACTCCTTTTCACGGCAAACGCAAGACATACCCTTCACAATGGATTCCAAAATTAAAGTTATCCTCATAAATGTCAACTCCCTTGTTTCGCATTCCAAGCGTATGATAGTCTCTGACTTCATAAAGGAAAACCGGGCGGACGTGGTACTTGTAACCGAAACTAGGTTGCATCCATGTCACCGTCCCATATTCGCAAACTTCTCCATGATCCGAAGAGATCGAACCCTCACTGGCGGTCCCACCATCAACGGAGGTGGCACTTGTATACTGGTTAATGGCGGACTCCGCCACGAAGCTATTGACCTCCCACACCTTGAGTCCATAGAGGTGTCTGGAGTTGAACTGTATCTGGCTAATAAGAAGAATATATACTCCGTATACCACTCGCATGAAACCAACAATGGCCCCATTGATCCCGAAGATATCGGCAAACTAATAAGGACCTCGGGGCATATACCCTTCATCATAGGCGGCGATTTTAACTCCAGACATCCCCACTGGAACAACTCTGTCTCTTGCCCAAATGGCACAAAATTGTACCAATGGTACACCGCAAGCATGTATGCCCTCAACTTCGAAATAGTCACACCTACGGTTGGTACACGAGGTAACTCAATTCTGGACATATTTTTTGTGTCTAAACACTTACTGCCACAAATCACTCCTCCTCAAGTTTCAGCGGGTGTATCTGACCACAACGCTGTGACCACATTCATTCGTGGCTATCGAGCATCCCGGGCTCATATCAGATACATACCCGATTATGGGCAGACAAATTGGGATAACTTCAATATTACATTGAACGATAAACTCCACCAACTCTCTCTTCCCACTGACAGAAACCTAACGACGGTTGAGATAAGCAATGCTGCAAAACGACTTCACGAGATTCTAGTTGAAACCTCGGAGACTCATGTCCCGAAGTACAAACTTGAAAAGTCTTATCAGATTCCCCAGGACGACATTACTCTTCGTCTCATCCAGGAGCGTAAAAAGCTCTGCAGAATGAGATATCGTCAACGCTTTACGCCAAGGGAACCATTATTGCGATCCATTATTCACAATATTGGTACACTGATAAAACAGAGAATCCAAAACAATCGTACCCGACAATTGGAAGACAAACTGAAGGGTATTCAGATGGACCAGAACGTTTATAAAAATGTTAAAAAGATATGTGGCACTTCCCGCATCACTGGGCCAATAATGCACAATGGTGTTGTTGTCAATAACGACACCAACAAAGCAAATATCATCGGAGAGACCTTCGAAAACAACCACAAACTCACTCTACAAGATGGCGATCCGGATACTAATGCAATCGTTATTTCAGAGGTCCACAGTAAGTTGGACGACTTCCACGAGCCAATTGTTGTCTTTAACCCAACTAACAGTGCATACTTCGATGACACACGTGATGATGGTCACGGTATCATCACACCAAATACCCTACAGAGCCTGGTTAAATCTCGACACCCTAAGAAGTCACCTGGTATCGACAACATGTCATACCACTCGTTGCGAAGGCTTTCTGCCTTATTCTTTATAAAGCTCTCCATTCTGTTCAACCATGCTTACAACATGGGGTACTTTCCCGAAGCTTGGAGGCACGCTATTATTTGTCCAATAGCAAAAGTTGAGAAACCAACGTATCACCCCTCAAGCTTTCGCCCTATCACGCTTCTCACTTGCATCAGCAAAATATATGAAAAATTCATATACGAGAAACTAAAAAATTTCGTCAGTACCAGGCACCTAATACCTGATTTCCAATTCGGATTCCGAAGAGCGCACAGCACCACTATGGCTCTCAATTTATTTCAAAATCACGTCTGCGTGTGGCTCTTTAATAAGGAACCCACCGTTGCGGTAAGCCTAGACATTGAAAAAGCTTTTGATAAGACTTGGATCGAAGGTCTCGCTTTTAAACTATTAAATACTGGCCTCAGTAGAACGCTATGTAGTATCATCTACCAGTTCGTTCGAAACACAACCTTCCAAGTTAGAGTGAATGGAAAGCTTTCCCGAACTTTTCACGCCGCTGCAGGCGTACCACAGGGCTCCATTCTAGGCCCCATCTTATTCAATATTTACATCTCCGATATTCCCCGCCCTGTAGACGGGAGAGTAAATCAGATATGCTACGCGGATGACGTCCTGGTGTACACGTCAACCATAGACCCTAACCCTTGCAACAAATCGATTCAACCGTCACTTGGACGAACTGTATCAGTATTACAGTCGATGGACAATTCGACTTAATCCATCCAAAGCAGTAGCTATAATTCTGAGTAGTAAACACTCCCAACCTGCTTCTCGATATTCACAGAATATTCGATTAAAAATGGGAGATACTACGATTAGACCACAGGACAAGATGAAATATCTTGGGGTCACTTATACCCCAAAAATGAATTTCATCAAACATGTGACCCACATTCTCCAAAGGGGCCTCGGTCGGTCTAAGCAACTGCACAACATCTTGAAGTGGAGGAACAAAGTTGACACCAAAGTTAAGCTTCTCTGCTATAAGCAGCTAATCCGATCTGGAATGTCGTACGCGTTTCCCATATGGTCCTGCATATCTTCGGCTCAAATGGAAAGACTTCGGGTTTTCAAAAGGAAACTCCTCAGAAGATGCACCAATCATTCTAGAAGGCCCGACGGTCGTCATTACCCCAACTCCCACCTATACGAAGGCGACTCCATTACTCCTATTGACGAGTACTTGCTTCAATTAGCATATAAGTACCTCGAAAACATTCAGAACAGCGAGAACCTACTTGTACGGGACGCCTGCGTTCTTGACCCTTCTCTCTCTCGATCTCTTCGGATCAAACCCCCACAATTTCTTCTTCAGTACAAAACTGAAGAAAGCACCCTTCCCAACCACATTCCCCTCTGTAATAGAGGATTCCTGGACCCACCCCATAGAGTCTACTATTAACAAACCACACACACGAACGCACAGTACAAGACGGCACAAACACACACCGACCAAAGCGCAGATTATCAGACGCCAAAGACGTGATCTGCGTTCACTACCGCACCCAAGACCTACCGGTCTTATACGATTTCTTTCCCACCATCCCTCTATAAAAGTAGTTAGAGAACACCCGGACTAACACTGTCCATACTATCCTTGGATACCCCCCACTTTTCTCTTTACTTTTCAGAGATCGCGAGACCGAGCCCAACATCCTCACGGATGTGGGGGATTCTGGTTATCGCAAGATGACCAGAAGTCAGAGACAAGATGAAGGACACATATGTCCTTGTCTCGCTAAATTCGGCCTTCTCGCCACTATTTTTTTTTTTTTTTTTTTCATAGTGATGAGTAAGAAGTAGAACGCGAAACAAGCGATAAGTCTCGAGCGAGAAGTAAGCAGTAAAATATGCGATAATTACGGAAGCAATAATAAAGAAAACGTTAAGTGTACGGTAAAAAGTAACTATTGTTATTACGGACTAATAAAATGTCACATTAATTCAGAATTTAACGGCTCTTATTTATTTTAAAATAATTAATCCAGCGAACCCTAAGCTCGCTACAATATGTATATATATATATATATACATATATATTGTGACGCATATGAAAATCAGTACTGGAATCTTTAAGAAAGTCCGAAACAAAGTACTAGATTATTTTAGGAAGTACTGGAAAACTGGAATAGAACATTCAAGACTATGAAACGGACGGAAACGATACACCAAATCAGAATGAGGAAAAACGGTATAAATACGTCGGACGCAGATCGGGAAGAGAGTTATAAGTAAGACAGTGAAGCAAGCGATACGTCTCGAGTGAGAAGTAAGCAGTAAAAGACGCGATAAGTACGGAAGCGATAAGTAAAGTAATCGTTTAGTGTACGGTATAAGTAACGGTTGTATTGCGGACTAATAAAGTGTTATATTAATTCAAAATCGATTTAACGGCTCTTATTTATTTTAAAATAATTAATCCAGTGAACCCTAAGCTCGCTACAATATAATACGTACTGTGCAAAATTGTACACTGTAACAAAGGTGGAACTGAAGAGTTTTAAACGATCTACATTAAATTGACAAATACAATAAGGCTATATACACACTTTCTGTGAATTCTTAGAATCAATCGAGGATTTTCGTAAAAACATCTTGGTATTAACATGGATTTAAAGCAATTTTTACCATACTGCATGACTGCCTTGTTGTTTTATTAGCAGTTATACCCTTTCCATTCAAATCTAAATGGTTTTGGATGCACACTTCTTGCAGTTGTGGTTCTTCACAAATCACCCTTTTCAGGCATTATCCTTTCCTTTAACTTGCAAATAAACCACAAATTCGGTACTGGTTAAACGTCAAGAGAATCTCATGGCGACTCAAGAATAGACACAGGGATGTACATTCTGTCAAATGCCTACCTGGAATTTCTCAAGAAAACAACAAATTTGAATTAGTCATTAAAATTTATTTTATTACCTTCAAAGTAGGCCCATCCGAGGCAATACTCGTACACTTATGTCAACGATTAATCCAATCGTCCATACACAACTTGTAGTCCTTCGATTTTACTTTTATGACTTCAATCGACGCGAAACATGTTCCTCGGAATGGCAATTTGAATTTGGGAAACAGGAAAAAGTTACATGGGGCGATATCTGATGAATACGGTGCTTGTTCGATCATATTAGTTGAGCTTTCGTTCAAAAACTCGCCCACAAGGGTAGTTTTATGAGAAGGTGCGTTATCGTAGTGCAAAATCCGAGATCAGTCTTTCCACAAATTCGGCCTCTTTCGACGAACACTCTCTCGCAAACACTTCACAATGCAAGCACAAATCATTCGTCAGCCAGATAAAACGTGCGATCTTGCCTCTCGAGTGTGCATGTGTATAAATAGGGTCGGGTATTTCAACATATTGTTAAATTCGAGATTATAATATAGATTAACTCGAATACCCGAAAAATCCATACCTCGTAGCGGCCGTCAAGAGGGGTTTTGTGTTCTCTTCTTAAACCGATCTATAAGATAGTTTCGCGAAATAAAAGTTTATCAGACTGTTGTAATTTATCTTGAGTGACATGATAAAGTGCTGCTGCTTCACTGTGATAAAAATTGTCAAAACAAAATTATTAGAACGAAAATAATCAAAGTAATCGAAAATAAATCAAGAAAACAAACAAATAAAACGAAGAATAAAGGTGAAAATCCAACATTCAGCATAGTGTACGAGTATTAAATAAAATAAAAAAAAGTGCATACAAAATCTCTTCAGTGAGGCGCGAAAAGCAAATTAACAAACAATTAAATTATATCACCTCGGTCGCAAACGTGAAAAACAAAACAAACAATATATTGTCCGTTAACCCGCCATTGGTGACGCAAATTTGACTTTGATCAATGGTGACGCCGGTCTCACGGACCGGGTTTTTCAAATGAAGATTTTTTGAAAAGTTTTACTAATAGTTTGTTTTTTTTTAAATTTATACCTTTTTTTTTAATATATACAAAACAAAGATATTAAATCAACATAAGCTCTTTTATTTCAATATAAAAATTCACAAAATTGTTTTCTTAGAGCATTAAAAATAACAAATTTTTTTAAAATACATTTTTTCAAATTAAGTAAAAAATAGAAAAAATCACATATTCAAATGAAAATTAAGTTTTTTGGTCTCTCGACACTAGGAACTTTAATAAAATAAACAAAAATTGGTATCCTTCCCAACAAAAAATAAAAAAAAAATACATCTAAAAAAACTAAAATTCTGTGGGCAAACAGCTGCTGCAATACGGCACTACGTGTTCAAGGCACAAATATTGTTGGCATTTTTGGCAAATGTACTTCGTTTTCCTATTTTTTGTCCATCCACATTCATAGCACCGGCCTTTTCTTGAAGGAGCCGAGGTCCCAGGTACACCATCTTCATGTTTCATGTCATTGATCGTGGCAAGTTCAAATGCGTTTGCCGATCTTTTATGTGGGGTTCAATTAGTTTCATAGCCAAATTCTCGATATAGTTTCGGCGTAGCAACTTTGTGGCTTGATTGTTGGCTGTATGTATCACTTGGCTGTTTATGGTACTGACATTTAACATAGCATAAAATACTACCATAGGCCAGCGCCTTGTTGCTCAAGCACAATTATAATTTGCACATAAGCGATCCACGACATCGACGCCACCCTTGGTGTCATTGTAACTCAAAATTATATCGGGCTTTTGAGTGTCGTCATCGACTTTAGCATCATTGTGCATTGTACTGACGATGATTAAATTTTTTAACACCAGCTAAAAGGAGCAATCCTATCAGGCAATATATTTCCTTGAAATCAGTCTCTTTGGCATATGTTTCTCTGCAAAATTTATCCTTCACTGTAGCTATATAATGGTTGGTATATTTGATAATTATATGGATAATAGAATCATCAAAAAAGCGTCTCCAAATTTGAAAAGGGTCTTTTTCATTCACTATTATTCGCTTCGGTCCTGGTATCTGTGAAACTATGTTGACACTTCTATTACGAACAGATTGGCGCGCAGGTACCTTACTCCATTTCGTACTTTTGTCTTTTCCAATATAAAATAAAGAGTTGTTGTCACCTGAAGGCACTCGGTCACTCAAAGCCTCTTCGCGGTCTGAGCTTTGTATTTCCTCAGGTTCGTATTCATTCTCGAATTCACTATCTGAAGAACTTGGTGGTCTGTCCTCATCGAGTGATGTTTCATGTAGAAGGGCTTCAAGATGACGCTGTTTGTTTTCATAAGACATGCTGTAACAAGTTTAATAATATAGAACACATTCCCATGCACACATAGAAATGCACAAATATACATATACGAAGCTCCTCGACAGTATAGTGGTTAGTATACCCGCCTGCCATGCGGGAGACCGGGGTTCGATTCCCCGTCGGGGTGCCTCTGGCGCAAGACTAATGACCTTGCCCAGAAAAAACAAATTATGGAAAATTTAACAAGCCTCACGACTTGCTAAATAAGGCCAAGACCGATTCCCGGTTGTAGTGCCGATGATGATGATGATGATGATGATGCATAAAGCACAATAAAATAATAAATAAAATAATAAACTAGCGAAAGTACGCGATTAATAAAAAAATAATACTTGATTATTGTACTTGCATAAACGGTGACGCAAGGTCTCATGGACCAGGCTAGCATATAAAATACACAACGTGTGCTCACTACAAAGTTTCGAAAAAAACAAAAAACAATAACGGAGAATAAAGTTATTCGCATTTTCTTGCACACTCCTGCACACAGGATACACATCATTAATCCCGCAGGTCGAGTTACCACAAGACATGATGGGAATGGTCGCAACACAAAAGTTAAATTCAAAAATTTTCTATTATTATATATTTTTTTTGTTCAATGTTTATTTAAGTCTTTTTCTTTTGTTGTTAATTTAATTCATATTCACATTTAATTCAGATTATTTCAAGTCAATTCATTTTATTTCAATTTATTTCATATTCACATTTAATTCATTCTTTTAAGTCATGTATTTTTCACGGAGACCGAACCGCACGCGTCCACGGCTAATTTGCAACCCTCCGTTGTTTTAATTTTCTACTTCTAGTTATTATTTTTTCATCGCAGACTGAACCGCCTCGTACCACGTTTAATTTTCAACTGTCTCTCAAAGAATCAAGAGTCAATGCTCTTCGTGGGCACTCACCCCTGACGTTCAGGGTCTGTCGTTCGCAGTCCACGTGGAGTTAGCCCTTGATCCTTCGGCAATCCATATCCTTTTTGTCTTCCTTGTACAATGCACCGTGCGCCCCTATCCAATGGTCATAAGTGGTATCGACTGTCCTTATTCCATACGGAGGGTTATTCTACAACGGTACATCTTACAAAGGAAACTTTTTGGGAAGTGTTGTTGTATTTAGTGTATAATATTTGGGACCTTGTGGCTAACCAAATATTAATCTATTGGGATAGGGATCATGTATTTCTAGGGATGGTATTTTATTTTAAAATTTGTCTATTGCTTTGTGTTTTTAATATGATGCTTTGTTATAGGGAAAGGATATGGATTGGTAAGAATTTTAAGTGTAATTTAGGGGGGGGGGGGGGGGGGGGGGGGGTGATAACTAACTTATATTAAATATATAACAGAGGGAGCCTTATTGGATAATTGAAAATGAGAAAGAAAATAAATGAGTGAATAAATAAATAAGTAAATAGAACAATAAATGAATAAAGATTCTTTTTTAAGTCGAACCCGATTTTATTAATTGTTCTGTCGTGTCTGAGTCCGTGCCTGTTTCCTTGCTGCGTTAAGTTGAGAATGTCCGGTGGAATTAAAGCTGCTACACTTATGCTGACACTGTTATACGGTTTATTGGCATCTCTTTCTATGAGTTGAACACACGTCCTATCGAGCCTGAGAGCAGCGACTGCCTCCGTACACGGTTCAAAAAATCGATTTTTTTATTGCTTAAATCATTAGTATATATATTTATAAATATGCTCAAAAATGTTCAACGCGAAATTTAAAGTCCTTCATACGTTACGGATGTGAAACGGAGACCGCTACAGTTTACCGCCAGCGCGTATTTTTTTTAAATGTGTTGTATACGATGTAGTTGGCGATATGTGTTTTTTTTTTCAAATGGCTAGAAATGTATTTCGAAAAATAAGAAAGAGTTTTTATTGTTTGTTTTTGAATTATAAATTAGTTGAATCTTCTTTTGGAGAAAAAAAAAACATTTCGAATGTACTGTTTTCAAGGAAAAATGAAGTGAAAAAAGACAAAGAAAACGATTTTTTGAAATGCCTGTTAGTTATTAAATTTTTTATTTTTTAAAACAAAAGTGAGGTCAACTAATAACTAAGTACATTTACTTTGTTTCAAAACTTTGTATTTTTTGCGCTAATGCTAAGCGCTAACAGCGGATTGTCGGAGTTCTCCATATTACGCCGAGAACCAACCCACAATTACAACCCAATTTCACCGCAAACCGCGCACCACGTCAACCCCAATCCCATTTGACGGCCTATTTCACCTGTAAAAAGGTACCCGCCCAAAGGACGCATAACCTGAATTAATTCTTCTACGCAGATAATGCATAACAGAATTCAGCCTTTCCATGCTATATGGCAACATAATTTCATAAACCACGTGAGATTTCCACCGGAAATCAAAAATCTCATGTCTGGTTAGCAACAGCAAGCCTGGGCAAGCGACGCTGTTGCTGCATAGCGAAACGGCTTGGGTTATATCGAATTCTTTTAGTTTTGTTCCCACGCTGATATTATCCCAAGCCATCGCGGTGTCGTTTTGACCTGCGCCAGACACGGCTATTCGCTGGGGATCAATAAACTCAGAGTCAAATGAAGAGTATAAGAAACATACTTTTCAACCTATCCCATTTCCCATTCTCGGAGTGCATTTCGGTTCTGCACTCTGAGAGCAATCAAACACGTAACTGCGTCATTCGGTCACCAGTTGGTTTCGCTTTCGTTGCATGCGAAAGCAAATCGACCCTGAGATCGTCACGCTCTCCTTTTCGGTTCTCCCATTCTCCCCAGGTTCATTGACTGGGGGTAAATTCGCAAGAGTTTATTCACCTTGATGGGCGGGGAAATGGGAGAATGCAGATGAGTGTGCGATCGCCATCGGTTGATCGTGTGGGTAAAGAGAGTTCGGAGTTAAGCTACCAAGTCAGTCGCCCTTCAACCACCGCAGCGTGTGCACGGGGGTGTGCACACCCCGAGTCATTTTTCAAGTTTCAAAGTCAAACTTCATCCCCCGTAGAGTAAAGCCGAGTGTAGTTTCATCAGGTGTTAAAGTCGAGTACAGTCTTATTGTCCGCGTTATAATATAATATTTCTCTTACACACATACAAGTGATTTCATTGATTTTCGATTCTCGATAATAAGAAGAATTTAGAACGCAGTTTTCTCTCTTTCCGGAAACTTTTCCGAAAATGATAACGAAACACATAAAAGAAAAATTGAATGACAATTATCTGTGTTACTTTTCCATTTAAAGTTAGAAATAGAGATCGGTGGTAAATACTTGAAGGATTAACTGGCAAATACTGAAAGCCCACCATAAAGAAATTAAATTAAATAAAAAGACGAACAACTAAACAACACCAGTGAATTTTATTTCTTTACTTTCGTTAATTTTTTGGATATTTTTGTGAACGGGTGTTCGGCGGAACAGGTGTGTAGGGGATTTAGTGAACCAGTTTTCGTGCTGGCATATTCAACTGTTAACCCCACAGGATCATCATCAACAGCAGCATATAACTCAGGCAATTTCTGAAAAAAATTCTTCAATAATTTACATTATATAGTTCCAAATATAAATCAAATAACCTCCAAGCCCAATAATTTTTAATAATTCTTTTCTTTAAAAAAAATTCAAAGAAAATCCATAAAAATCAGCCTCCTAATGTGGTTTTCGCCCTTAAAGTATAACTATATTTAAGCCAAAAGACAAGTGACAGTTAGTGACATATCTACCATTTCAGATATGGTGCCATGATGTTCTAAGAACATATCGCCCGTATTGAAAAACTCGTTATTTAATTCGAAAAACATACCGTTTTTTTTTTTTTGGGAAGCCCTATGTTTCAACTAATAAGCCGTAGACACTCAAATAATTCTACCTATAGCCGAGAAGCAATATTGGTTAAGATGGGACATCCCTGCATATTAAAAAAAATGCTGTTTATTTTTTTATAAGTTGCGAACTAAATCACATTGCCACACTGCACTCAGCGATAGACAGCGTAAGATATATCTCTGACTAAATGTTACATCTAGCGGCAAAATTAGCTAACTATACATTATTTGTTCTAAGAGGCCTAAATATCCTCTCGTGCGGCCAAAATAACACAAATACCATTTAACGACTGCAATTACTTGACGTCTTTCAAAGTCAAGACATGAATTCGTCTATGGCACCGAAGCAATTTTGCATGTGTGAATGGAGTGTTCAGTACACGATGGAGTACGAACAATCACATTTTCGACTCCTCAACCACTAGCTTTTTTTATGTGCGCCCACTTTACAAGGCACAAAATTACGATAACGAATTCCTTTTTTTTTCATTGCATTTAATCAACTTACTCATTATCAGCCGACGACAATAATAAAACACGACAAATTTCATGTTCTTAGATTGCATCTTAGATAGATGTTTAAACAGTTAGACATTTATACAAACTACCGACCCAGCGTATAGCATTGCCCCACCCCACCCCATCGGCCTTTCCCATTGTAACTATTATTTGATCGTTAAATATTTACTAATGAATTGCAGTTAAGTCTTCTTGTAAATGATGCAGTTGCCTCTTGTTGATGTGCAATTTTTACAATAGCAGTAACAACCCAATCAACGGGCCTGGAAAGATATCACTATTTAATTGCTAAACCGCAAGAACGGGGGTACACTGTAAAGAACCAGAGGGGAGCAAATGACATTTAGTACTCACTTACTCGACTGGCTACTGTAATAAAATAATTAATTTTGTATTTGCATTGTGTTTTTATCGTAAGTAGGTAAGTGCTTTTAATTGGGTAATCGATACACGAGCAAACAATTTTTGTCCAATCATTTAAAATTTATTTACTGCGACAATAATTGACGTGTGGTGTTTGACCATCCGTCAAATACTTGTGATGATTATGGAGTTATTATTGCTCTTATTTGCGGAGATGTAAAATGGACAAAAACTCCTGTTATGACATTATTATATAGTCAGACGAATTGTTATGTTGTATGGAGTAATTAAATTTATAAAACTTCGATTGTTGATGAAAGGAGGGGGAGTTGGTTTTTGAATTCATGACTCAATTAGAAGTTCTCCAAATAGAAATTTGTTTAAAAAGTTATTGATACCAATATCTATTATAAATTAATGAAAATAAAGGGAAAATTACGAAATAACACACTGAGATGTCTTAAACACTGGTTTGCTTTAAAAAATTCGTTCTGTTTCACTTAGTTTGTACAATATGGTTGGGCAGAAGCTATAATAATATCTTACTAACGTATCCATAAGCCTATTATTATATTATTTATGGGCCTGTAGGAACTCGGAAGTTCATGACCTCACCGACTCGGCTTTGCCATCGCTCCCTCTCCTGTGCACTCTCCTTCCACGCTTGACCAGCCGATGCAGCCTCCTCTTGGTCAAACCTAACATTGTCCTCCCATCTCCGTTGCGGCCGTCCTACCGGTCTCTTTCCCGTTGGTCTACCGTCAAGAATTCTATGCATGTTCCTGTGGCGTCTCTAACAGATACACACAATTCACAAGCAAAAATAGTGAAGAACACCGAACGAAAATCGAATAAGAAAATACATTAGAGCCGTATACCATAGCGATAACATAACAATTCACATAAGTGGAGTATAGTCGAGTTTAAAAATCAAAATTTAAACACGGCCACTAGCCTGATGGGTAACGCTTAAGTTCAATTTTTGGTGATTCAAACTGTCATAGCGTCAGTTCGAATCACGCGTTCTTCTTCACTATTATTTCAAAGGCTATAGTCCTTTGGCGGAAGTTCGTTGGTCTATTAGTTGTGGGAGTGTTCCGCCGAACACTGTCCACGCAAGAGAAATACCACAGAGCGAACACAACGAAAAAAATGAGACACAAAGTTGTTTTTCTGTATAATCTGTTTTTATTTTCACTTTGCTTTTGTTTACGGATCGAACTATTCCTAATTGACAAAGCGGAGTGTCTGTGACACGATTACAATAGGAATGGTCAGGTGCTGTATATAAAAGAAACGCGGAATATGCACACACCTAACAAATTGTTCTTGCACTACCGGTTATGCATATAATAGATAACACGACGCGAAGATTTGTCTATTTTATATCGGTTCCGTTGGTTACACTTTAATCTTTCAACGCTCGCGCTACCTTCGATGGTTGGTCTTCGTACATCAAACCTCCTCCCCTATAATCTCTAAATCAATTCCTCGATTCGACTGTTCGCTAAAGACTTTTCGGCTCGACTATCTTTCCTCCTAGACTGTTCGATATATACTAATTTTTCCTATCCGAAAAATATCCCATTCCAGGTACTTCCTCGCCTCTGCAAAAGAAAATCGTTCATCCTGTCTGGTAACAGATTTCCCCATCGTATCTGTTAGCAGCATAAAATGTTCCTTTGCATCTCAAAAGGAGAATTTCCCATCGGACCTCCTCGTAACCATTATCATTACATTCGCTGCTGGTGGTCGTTATCTTTTTTTTTGCTTCACATTACAGATCGGATGCCGCTGCTTATTCTCCGATCTTTCGCTGGTTTTGTTTATCCAACACATTTGGCATAAACAAAAGGGACCCATGCAATTCAGATGGGATAGAAACCATGGAATGTAATACTTTTGTTTGCCGTTCACTCTATCTGGGATAGTGTTTAGAGTTTATGGCTCTATGGGTGTATGCCTTAGCATTAGATCATGCGCGGGATTTAGATGCTAATTGCATTTAGCTACCCGAGAATGTATCCCTTGTTCGGTTTACTTACGGACATTGTATTTCGTGGGAACATCGTGCAGATGTTCAGGATTGAAGATTGTGCATTGCTGGGATGCGATGCATTTCTGCCTTTTCAATTGTTTTTGAATATGATGGATGAATGCGTTGCAATCCTTTCTTAACGTTTGTTTCAAGTATGATGTATGAAACGTTCAACTCGATATTGGAAGCTTTTGGAACGTTAGGTTCCTTGCTTTTTGGTATCGTTGGTATTGTTCAACGTTGTTGCTTTTTTCAGGAATGGCCATGACTCTTGGGACTCGTGTCTGTGGGCACGTGTAATGAATAAAGGTAAGTATGTTCCTTGGCGGAAAGGACATCTCAACCTATAGTTGGTTGTGCGGTTCGTAGAACCGCTACAGTCCTGTCGTTGCCCATTCGCACCACATGTCCGCCCCATCTTAATCTTCGCGGCTTGATTACTCTCACTAATCCATAAGCCTAAAGAATGATAATGTCATCCATGTATTTTTAAATTGGGACCGGCCCTTCTCAACTGGTGGTGGATTTGTAACAATAAAATAGCCTTACTTTCCTAAATATAGTATAGTACGCCCACCTGGTGGAATGCTCCAATTTTCCATTCCCCTTCACTTCTTTTACCATATTTCGTTTATGTTTACATAAGAACTCTGTTACAATTTTAGTAATGGAAGTTACTGAAAGGACCTGTAGGGGTATCTGCTAGGGCGTCGACTTGGACGCAGGTTTAGAACAATACCCCACACTCTATTGGGCGCACTAAATTGATCCTCCAGGAAAACACACAGAAAAGCGAAACACACAGATGTATCCGGAAGCAATCAAACACAAGGTTGTCTAATTGTATGTACTTGTTGAACTTTATCGAGTCTTGGAATTAATCTAGGGTATACAATTTCACTGTTCTGGAGTGCTTTTGTCTCTGGACATCACAGGATTCGACACATACACCAAGTAATGATATCAGTGTTCTTACATTCGGATTCTTAACATGTAGTTCAACTTCTACGTTGTTTATAACGCACACTCGACAATATTTACAAATGCGTATTCAATTAAACTCCGACATGCAACGACCTCGACAAGTGTATCTCGTTCAGTGGTTCAAATCTGACCTTATTACTTTTAGAATTGAAAAAGAAACCGAACAGCACAACGGTAGAGACTCGACTGTTCTCTTCGAAGGATGAAATTTGACTCACGCAAAGTCCCTGGTACGTGTGCGCGGTTCCAAGGTTACTATCTGACTCTGGTGACGATTCTAGATGTTGTTTCGCATGGATATCACTATTCAAGATGCACACAAACAGGAAGAGGGCCTGCACATGAGGAAGAACAGTATTTCATATATCGGCTGCAGTCGAATAAGGAAAAACGACAACAAAAACTGACTAACGATATTTGAATTCAAATAGGTCGGCTGTGCAAATAGATGGTCGCTCGTATAGCGGCGGAAAAAGGTTGCTATGTTGAAACTAGCGATTCGTTGATGCAGAATTAGGTTTCTAGGTATTATGTCAACAGAAACGCTATTTCGGGGGTCAAACGCTAAGATATGGGTTTGTTTGCCTTAGCTAATGGTACGAGGGTTGTTTAGGAGAACGATACCGTGGCACCTGATCTGGTGGTCAGGGTGATTACACAATGACGGTTGTGTATTTATCCACGTCAATTGTGCATTGCATCCATAGCTAGTCAAGGGTCGAATTCCAGTGTGAATATTTACACTGGCAAAGAATTCGGCTCTTGGCAGTTAGGTGCGAGTTGCGCTATTCTTTGTATTAGTGAACAAAACATGGGACGTGACCATTGCTAGATTGTTTAGGAAAAACAAACTATGATAACGTCCAGTTCGAAGCTAGTTTATCGCGTCTACAACCTGTGGGGGTATAAGTTTTGTGTCGGTGTATGGCACGGTTTCCTTATATCTCCCAACGATGTTTCGCTGTTGTGAGGATAGTCCACCCAGGATAACAGGAACAATAAATAACACACTGATGTTGGTTAGTTGAGTAAATGTTTCTTTTTTTATTTGATTTAGTTGCACCATCGCGGCTGAGTTTTTAATTAACATTTTGATAAGTAGAACGTTCTTAGGCACTCGAGGTGCGTTAGCCTGTTACCCGAAAAACAGTTAAAGATACATTTTTATTGCGATATAAGTACTATTTAAATCACTATAACTTTACACTTCTTCTGTGAAGTATCCGATTTCCGACAGTTAATTTAATCACGTTAGTGAATCTTCGCGGACGAGCGTGTGCATAAGCATGCACACGCGGCGGTGGTTAGCAACACAACCTTCTCCTGATGATCTCGTTAATCGACTGTTCCGAGATAAGCTTATTGATCGACTGCTTGAAAAGGGAAGAAATTGGATACAACGAAAAGAGAACATACTTCTGCTCTCTCATTGCCACGTTCTTCGATGTGTGGTAGGTCACATCGGTAAACTGATGATCGAAGAGAGCGGGACAATGAGAGAACAGAAACACGCTGTACGATTATCTTAGGGTGGATTTGGTTGTATGTGCATGAATCAATGTAGTTCTGAGCGGAACCCGTTGACCTGATTCGGTAGTACGGTGAGTTCAGTGTACATTGATCTGTACGAAGACAGAACTGAGAAAGAGAGGGGAATTGAGCTGATGAAATTCACCTGCGAAAAGAGAACATTGATCCCCAGCGAATAAAGTGTCTGGAGAAAGGCCGAAGTAACGCTAGGGAAATATTATCACGTGATTCAATCGAATGTTTTGATAAATTTCCCCAGCGGTTCTGCAATGATGCGAAAACTTCGTCCGGCTGGATTTGGTTGTCGCTAATCGACATGGACACGAGTTGCCGTATGGCAAAAAAGAGAAGCTAAACTCATTTATGCATTGTCTGCGTGGAACAATGAGTTTAGCTATGTGTCCTTGGTGGTAACATGCTTTACAAGTGAACAGGTAAGTAGGGGGTAATGGAGTTGATTTGACGCGCTGTAAGGCGGTCGAAATTAGGTAGGAATTGTGGTTGGAATTGTGGGTTGTTTCTCATATAGAATAGAGAAACCCCCACAAACCAATCAGGGATAATCGGCTGCAGCTGTATAACCAAGCGATTTGCCATCGAGTGTCTTTTGGACCAATGGATTGTTGGAACAAGAACACTCGGGAGGATTGGCATGTGATTGATGGGCATGTGGTCGCCCATAGTAACCGATCAGTTCATGACATATGAACCGAGATGGTTTAATTGATGCAATGATTTTGATGCCATGGCAAGATGGTAATCTTACCGTGGGCTTATGTTTCAGGTATGAAGCTTTGATCGATAATTTAAAGAACCCCCCCCCCCCCCCCCCGCGCAGTGGCGTAGTCGCGAAACAAGTGTAGGGCGTTGAGGAGAGTTCGGTGGTCGGTATTGGGAGTGGACCTGGTTGTTACCGTGTTGATGCCGACGGGGGCAAGGTGATTGTGGTGCGGTCCACTGACCTGTTGTGGATCGTATGGACCAACAGGTGTGATGTCTGATACGGTCGAGGCCTATGGGAAGCTCTCTCGTGTTCGCGGTGACGGAGTAGCTTGAGCGGAAAGGAGGGGCTTCCAGCCCAGCATTAATTCGTCTCCGCAGAGACGCGGTATCGTGCGCGGGGTGGAGGACATCCTGGTTCAGGGTCGGCGTTTTTCGTGCATACGTTGGTATAGAGAATTGTTTGCCGTCCTCGACAGACGTGTGGTTTGGTGGGCAATGGCTTTGACGTTTAGTCTTGGCCTTTCGGGTTCGTGTTGGGGTGAGTTTTACTCTGGAAATTCTAGTTTTTTCCAACCTCACCCTGTCTCCGCACTTGTCCTCCGTGTGACCTGTTCAGCCACACAAAGCGGAGCAACTCCGAATGCTAGACACTCGGAGGTTAGATGTCGCTGGGTTGTTAGGGGGAGCGGGTTGGTGGGGTGTCCTATTCTGTGGAAGTGCAGTATGGTGCGCACTGCATTCTACAATGTTATGGCCATACTGCCAGCACTCCCGGCAGAAAGGTGTTTTACGCCTTTTAAGGCACTCATCATAAAGGTGACCCTTTTTATTGCAAAATTTGCACGTCATGCGTGCAGTTATCAGGTACACCCGACGAGCGCCTTGGTATGACGGGGTTTGCTCCGCTGGTGCGGGGTTCTGGTGAGATTGCTGCCGGTTTACCAGGCGATTGTGAGCACGCCGTTGGGCGCTTCTTACTTCTGCGCGAATTTGATTTAAGTCCCGGCGGTGTGCAGCTTGGAGCGCACGAAAGTCGGAAATGGTGACTTTTGCAGGGGAGTGGTCTGGGAGAGACTCACTGGGCCTGCAATCTTGGTTTCTCTGGGGAACCTCCGGCTGTGGGTATGCGTTCTCCATAATTGCGTCGGCAATTTTGGCTAAATAGCCCAAACTCTGTTTGGGTTGGGCTATTAATGCCGAGCGGGCATGTTGGGAGAGACATCTCAAAAAATGAGGCCTAATCAGGTCGTCCGAGATCCTGGTCCCCGCTATAGAGCGGTGTGGTCTAAAGTGTGTGGATGTATGTTATTGTCCGTCGAAAAGAAAAATGGTTTTGAACAGTGGTACAACTGAGTGCAGTTTGGAGGACTACCAGTGAATCGATAAGCCCAGTATTTAAATAGTGACGAGATTTGTGTTGAGGAAGTAAGTGAACTTTTGTCCCTACAGACATCAACCGCGCAACTTATAACCCCACAGACGTTTAGAATAACGTATTGAGAATATCATTGACATGGCTACATAATTGTCAACATATTGATGTTTTGTTTTATCAATATTGATCACATTAGATAGAAAACATTACATTACCTATTTGCAATAAACCCCTCAGCCAACTGATCACCTTCCTATCCGTGTGACATATTTTTCGAATGCCTCAATTTCTGGGGATCGTCGTGATTCTATTATGACTACATGGACTGTTACTTCATTGATCGTTAATAGACGTCTTAATAGGAAAAAGAATGATTTCGATTCCGATAAGTGCGCCAACTCAATCCAACTTATCACCAGTCGATAACATTTAACGCATTCAATCTTCTTGACGATTTTGATTTCTCTGTAATTTGGAGGAGTTTGTTTACTCTGTTTCGGCGTATGGATATACCGAGCTTCTGTAGGTTTTGCTGATAAGTTAGACCCAAAAAGCAATTGATAAGATTGATGATCGCAGAGGTGAAAAACCGATGACTGTAATCGGGGTTATGAACAACACGTAATGAACAATTACGATCGTAAGTTTCTATGGAACTTCCGCTGATCGTTTTGTACGTACCACCGTAATCATTACCTGTGTTTGAACAGTGAAATGAGGAAGAGAGAGTAAACATGTACCATAAATAAGTAAATGAGCAAATAAACAGATTGGTTATAAATGTTCACGAATTGAAACGAGCTAAAAAAATAATTATATTATGCAGTACATAAAAATGATCCTAAAATTGTTATAGCCGTATCATTTAAAACGAATTCGGGTGAGAGTCACATATCCTAAGTAGCATTAAAATAATTAATTGAATTTCAACTTATTTTTAAAGTAGAGTGGTTCGAGTAATCATCGAAAGAAAAATATAAGTATTTTATGAGGTTCATTGTTGTTAGATACCGTCAGTATAAACACTATATGAAGAATTGCGTACGACATTTAAGGGGTTATATCACCCTGTGACTGTTTTTCACGTTTTTTATTGGCTTAAACACTCCTTTATGTATCCAAGAATGATAAAAAAGTCGATTATGAGGAGAGAAACTTGTAAGTGTGTCAAAAAGTCGTTTTTCCGAGCGTAGGCGGGAAGTAAATTTTGCGGTTTTTCGAGTTCCGGAGTCTTTATTATTCTTTATATGAATTATTCCCACGCATATCAGTTTCCAGAAATTAATTTGGATTAATAGATGCCTACCCTACCCCAATTCCAAGGCTGAGCCAACACCTGTATGTTGAAACTCCGTTACAACTAGTACTACCGCTAAAACTACAAAACTACTCAAAACTTTAACTTCAAATATCTCGGCTCCATGTTTTTAAAACTGGGGGCACCAGTAGCTCCCTCAATTTTTATCTGATTGACTTGATATTTCAACTGCAACTTTAAACCAATATTTTCTAGTGAACGTGGTAAGATTGTTGGGAAAAATTAATTCTTATAGATTTTGATAAGCGATTTTCCGTAGATTTTTTCGAAAAAACCAGAAAAAAACTTAAATTAACGCCTTTTTTCTAAATCAATTATTCGAGGAACTCCGACGATGTTCACTAGATTTTGAACTATATTTTAAGAAACTTTTTGGTTTTTCGTTCCAGATTAAAATTAGTGACCCGTAGCGGTGGGCTCATGTCCACCGTCCGATTTTTTTTTCCTTGCGTGCGTGTTAAGTGTGTCAGTGACATCATAGATAAAAATGATGTGCATGAGGTCATTGATTCACCTAAACCAAAAAACGCTATCCATTTCTGAACTCGGATAACCCCCAGAACGACAATGCAATTAATTGCACATTTCGGCGTAACCGTTTAACCACAAAAAGTAATCAATTGCACATTTCGGCATGACCAATAAATCAAAAGAAAAAAAAGTAATTAAATGCACATTTCGGTGCAATCAATAAACCACGATAATTGCACAAGAATTAATTAGGTCAGTTCGCAATTGCGGATGTCGAACTGTGACTCAAATCGATGAAGAAATATCGGTTGTCGCCCCAATACAAAGCAATTGCGAATTGAAGTTAAAATGCGGAAATCAGGTCACTGCGAAATAAAATTGCATTGTCGTAATCGGGAGGTGTTGACCCCGAGGTAACGTAATGAAATACGAACAAGATAGGAAGGTAGTCGGTGGTTGGTCAGGGAGTCTAGTGGCAGTCGAGTAGTTGGTCTTGGATGGAATCTTTGTTATCGGGAGAGTCGAGTAGTTGGTCTTGGATGGAATCTTTTTTATCACGAGAGTCGAGTAGTTGGTCTTGGATGAAATCTTTGTTATCGAAAGAGTGGAGTTGTCTTGGGAATCGAAAGTTAAAAGTGTAGATTAGAGGTGCTTAAAATAGAAGAACCGTTATTTTCGAGTCGAGTTTGTAATAGTAGTTTACCCGGACCGTTGAAAAGTTATAATAAGTTTTTCCGTACGGAAGAAGATAAGAAGATAAGCATAGATGTGTAACATCGAAATATATAACTGAGTAAAAGAGAAGAGACCAAAAAGAAAGTGTCTAAGAATGTATAAGAAACTAAAGTGAAGTGAACCAAGATTATAAAATTTGTATGTTTCAAATACAACTCATCGGAGTTTAGCACTTAAGAAGATTGTCATAGTAAATGTGTAACGGAAAGTAGTTGAGCAAAAAGAAAGAACTGGTGACAAAAAAAAAGTATAATGTATAAGATTTTTGTGTAATGTTATATGTAAAGGATATTGTAAAACGAACCGGTTAGAGTGCGGTCAATCTAACATAGTGTAAATTACTGTGTGTAATAAAGTACAAGAATAAAGTAAAGAACAATAACTTTAAGAAAATAAAGAAGAGAAAATAAAGGAAAAGAAGAGTGAAAAGGGAGTTGTTTACTTGTTTTGACTTCTGAGGGTATTTTATTAGTGGGGTGTACCCAGATCCCATAACTTGCGCTACTGTGCCGCCATTTAATTTATTTTTAATTTATGCGGTTACACTAAAATTCTCAGGTATTTCCAAGTAACCCGATCGTCAATAAATAGTTGAGCGCACGCGCACACATTCACCTTCAACCGGCACGAATGAAATCGTCAACAATTTTTTTTTTCTTGTTATAAAGTATTTTATTTTCGCTTCGTTATTCTATACAAATAAATTTTCAAATAACTCCAGACAAATTCACGAGCACACAACCTGAACTTTCTCCTTTTATCTTTTTTTAAATTTAATTTTCAGTTCATTTTACGTCCTGTATTCTACCGCAAGACTAATGACCTTGCCCGGAAAAAAACAAATCATTATGGAAAATTTAACAAGCCTCAGGACTTTCTAAATAAGGCCAAGACCGGATCCCGCTTGTAGTGCCGATGATGATGATGATTATGATGATGATTCTACCGCATGAGTCGCACCACGCCCAATGGTTTTAAATCCACGAGCGTATAAATCATTCAGGTCCTTTTATATTCGGGGACAAATTTACCCTCATCTTACCATTTATTGATTCACTGGAATTTGGTTTCGGCTCTCGCTGGCCCGAACCCCCTTCCAGTGAATCGTCAGGTGCACAAATATATAATGGCAACGTAACGGCAAATTTACTAACATTGGCTAAGGAGACAAGAGCATAACATCTCTACGAGACATGAACCACGGGGCTTCTGCGGTAAATAATCATCATGATCACCAGCACTCCAACCGGGATCCGGTCTTGGCCTTATTTAATAAATCTCTCCACCGGTCCCGATTTCGAGCCGATGTCATCCAGTTTGGCTCTCCCAGGGTCTGGGCGTCCTGGTCTACGCCATCCCTCCATCGCAGACAAGATCTGCCGTGCTGTCTCCTTCCATACATCCTGCCATTCCTTTCGAGTTAGGTGTCCCGCCCACCGGAGTCTACCGAGCTTGATTTTTCTTACAACGTTAGCTTCAAGGTAGATCGCGTACAACTCATGGTTGTAGCGTCTCCGGAATCGTCCTCACTCGCATGTGGGGCCAACAATTCTCCTTAAGACCTTCCTCTCGAACGCAGCTAAGAGTTCAGAGTGCCTTTTATTGAGCACCCGGGTCTCGGATCCATACATGAGTACTCGTAAGACCATGGTCTTGTACAGTAGTAGCTTGGAAATTCTGGATAAATTTCTGGATTTAAAGACCCTTGATAGACCATAGTAGGCTTTGTTGGATTTGATCAGCCGTTCGCGTATTTCTTCCTCCATATTGTTATCGGCTGATACTATTGACCCAAGGTAGTTAAAGGATTGCACTACTTCAAATTCGTGCTCCACTACCCTGATAGTTTGACCAACGTTAGGTCTTCTCTTCGCAGAAGTTGCCACAATGTACTTAGTTTTCTCCTCATTAATGTTCAGTCCCAGCTTTTGTGCCCCCTGCTCGATTTGGGTGAAGGAATCCTGTACAGCCGAATCGGATCTACCGATGATGTCGATGTTATCTGCGTAGGCAAGTATCTGGCTCAATTCGAATACATTAGTCCCTCTAGTTGTGACGCCAGAGTCACGGATTGCTTTCTCCAACGCCAGGTTGAAGAAGAGGCAGGCCAGACCGTCCCCTTGTCGGAGTCTATAAAAGATGTTTATTGGTTTGGACAGCAATCCCACTATTTTTACTTGAATAGTTACGTTGGTCATGGTCAACCCACAAAGTTGTATCAATTTGTTTGGAATACCGATATCTCTCATGGCATTATATAGTTCTACCCTGGCTATGCTGTCGTAGGCGGCCTTAACGTCTATACACAGATGATATAATGGAATCTTAAATTCCAGACATTTTTCCATCGCCTGCCTAAGGGTGAATATCTGATCAATCGCTGATTTGCCTGGCATGAAGCCACACTGATATTAACCAATGATGACTTTAGCGTATGGGGCTATCCGATCTTCTAGGATAGTGGAGAGTATCTTATAGGCGGTACTCAGCAATGGTATACCCCTATAGTTAATGCACACTGTGATATCTCCCTTCTTATGTATAGGGCAAATTATTCCACGACACCAATCTTCCGCCATCTCCTCTAGCTCCCATACGTGCATCTCATGAATTGCGTGATGTCACGCTGTCCCTCCTTGTTTGATCAGCTCAGGAGGTATGCCAGCAGCTCCGCGGGCTTTATTTGATTTGAGCTGTCTTATGGCTTTTAATGTTTCCTCGATGCTTGGTGACGGCAACATTTGGTGTTGATTTTACATTGGTGGAACCACCAATTCTTCTGTGAGATGACCATTTAGCAATTCATTGAAGTGCACTTCCCATCGCTTCAGGATGTCTTCATGATCGGTGTTCAGATTACCCTCTTTATCCTTGCAGTAAGTGCAGCGTGGTGTGTACCGAGTCATACTGCGGATTATTTATTAGGTACTTCCGCGGACCTCGCTCTCTACTTTTCTCTATTTCACAGACTAGATTTTTTTCCCAGGCACATTTCTTATGTCTGTGGATTCTTTTTTAGATCTTCTGAGCTCTTTGTATTTTTCCTCCCGCACCCGCGTCCTATGAGTTTGCTGCATTGCCCGGTATGCAGCATTCTTACGCTCAGTCGCTAGTTTGCACTCATCATCAAACCAGTCGCTCCGACCTCTACGAATACTGCCTAAGATGGAGTTGGCAGTACTAATGACAGTATTCTTAAGGCGTGTCCATTTCGCTTCTACGCCCAACATTCTGGTCCCAGGACTAAATCTCCATTCATCTAGGTCTTCGAGGGCGAGTCTTAACGCACGATCAAAGGTGTTGCTGGTGTTCTCAATGCATAAGGCAGCCGTGTTGATTCGAATCTGATCCGCGGATGCAATACGACTCCGTAAGGCAATCCGCGCTCGGAAAACTGTACCAAACAAGATAGTGATCCGAGTTGGCACCTCGGTACGTTCGTACCGTCATCAGGCTCGAGGAGTGGCGGCGATCTATCAACACGTGGTCAATTTGGTTGCGAGTGGCTCCATTAGGTAATACCCCGGTGGCTTTCTGGATATCTTTACGCGGAGACCTGGTACTTGCAACAACCAAGTTTTTTGATGCTGCCAGTTCGATGACTCGTAGTCCATTGTCATTAGTGTTCTCATGCAAACTATGGGAACCTGCGTACAGCCTGAAACCCGGCTACCGACCTATTTTCGCATTCAAATCACCAAGAACGATTTTCACATTGTATCTTGGGCAGGCATTGATGCCCGTTCGACGTTCTCGTAGAATTCGTGCATCCGGTCCATATCCGAGGCTTGATAAATTTTCCATAATAATTTGTTTTTAGGGGCAAGGTTATTAGCCCTACACCAACCTTTCTCAGGAAGGCGGTAAATAATACTAATCATAACTACGCGGCACATGACAAAAAAGTAATGCATTTTCAACACGACAGCCAAAAAACGTGTTGATTACGGTGCTGCAGAGAAACGACGTGCAAATTCAACATAACAGAAAACAAAAGCAACTTTAATAAAAAAAAAAGAAGTGGTTTAGTGCATTGTCGAAAGAAAAACGAACTAAAACCCCAGACTTGACAAGCAAAACACGGTGACTCCAATATCTACACTTCATTCGATTTTATATTGGAAATTACGTGAAATAAAATGGGAAATGCCAAATGGAATTTTATTGTTCATTTTAACACTTCACAGAGGTCTTCAGTTCGCCTACTTCTACTGATTCGACATGTTTTGATATTACCGCAGAAGTAGAGGAGTCTCCAGTTCCTAGTATCCTACAGCTCAATCAGTGTGGATTCATACAGTCGACTCACTCAAAACATCACAGAGAAGTAATAAGGTAACTCGGCCGGCACCAGAATATTTTTGACGATGAAAAGATAGAAGTTAGCAACTTTTACTGATTTTCCTTAGATATTTCCTTTCATCATCATCATCATCGGCACTACAACCGGGATCCGGTCTTGGCCTTATTTAACAAATCCCTCCACCGATCCCGATTTCGAGCCGATGTCATCCAGTTTGGCACACCCAGGCTCTGGGCGTCCTGGTCTACGCCATCCCTCCATCGCAGACAAGGTCTGCCGCGCTGTCTCCTTCCATACATCCTGCCACAAAGGACTTTCCGGGCAGGCTCCTCTTCGCTCATTCGAGCTAGGTGTCCCGTCCACCGGAGTCTACCGAGCTTGATTTTTATTACAATATTACAATATTCAAGGTAGATTGCGTACAACTCATGGTTGTAGCGTCTCCGGAATCGTCCTCCCTCACATACGGGGCCAACAATTCTCCTTAAGACCTTTCTCTCGAACGCGGCCAAGAGTTCAGAGTGCCTTTTATTAAGCACCCAGGTCTTGGATCCATACATGAGTACTGGTAAGAGCATGGTCTTGTACAGTAGTAGCTTGGATGTTCTGGATAAATTTCGGGATTTAAAGAGCCTTGATAGACCATAGTAGGCTTTGTTGGATTTAATCAACCGTTCGCGTATTTCTTCTTCCATATTGTTATCGGCTGATACTATTGACCCAAGGTAGTTAAAGGATTGCACTACTTCAAATTCGTGCTCCACTACCCTGATAGTTTGACCAACGTTAGGTCTTCTCTTTGCAGAAGTTGCCACCATGTACTTAGTTTTTCCTTCATTAATGTTCAGTCCCAGTTTTTGTGCCGCCTGCTCGATTTGGGTGAAGGATTCGTGTACCGCCGATTCGGTTCTACCGATGATGTCGATGTCATCTGCATAGGCAAGTATCTGGCTGGACTTGGTGACAATAGTCCCTCTTGTTGTGACTCCAGAGTCACGGAGTGCTTTCTCCAACGCCAGGTTGAAGAAGAGGCAGGCCAGACCGTCCCCTTGTCGGAGTCCATTAAAGATGTTAATTGGTTTGGACAGCAATCCCGCTACTTTTATTTGACTAGTTACGTTGGTCATGGTCAACCTACAAAGTCGTATCAATTTGTTTGGAATGCCGAATTCTCTCATGGCATTATATAGCTCTACCCTGGCTATGCTGTCGTAGGCGGCCTTAAAGTCTATAAATAGTTGCTATGATGGAATCTTAAATTCCTGACACCCCATCGCCTGCCTAAGGGTGAATATCTGATCAATTGCTGATTTGCCTGATTTCCTTTCATCGGAGGGAATAGATAGATTAATTAATAGATGTTCCGGAATTGCCTGGAAATTTGATTTAATGGTGGGTACATATGATATGATATTGGTTATAATCTTTCCCATGTTCGCGTAATGGAGTGTATTTAATAAACTTGTGGTACAAATTATTGATGAGTGAAACAGAGTAGCCTGACACATATTTTTGTTAACTAATTTTATTAAATCGTATGCCATCAGGCTTGTTAGCGTACTAGCGAGCTTTTAAATACCAAATATGGTATATCCTTGTAATATCTCGGGGCGTCCACTCGGTGCTATAGGTTCGCCTCTCCCGAGAGAAGTCTTATAAGAAAAAAAAAAAAAAAAAAAAAAAAAAAATTACACTTTATGTTGGAGTAGTTGCTATCTCTTTTCAAAGTTGTTCTGATAAGCTTAGCTGATTTATTTAACCTATACAAATAATCCCGAGGAGAGGTTTATCTATAGCTTCACTGGTAGCGTTACATTCCCGCAGGGCATCAACCCAGCTCTACAGGCTCACCTTTCCTGATGGAAACAAAATTTTAAAAATATGTTCTGCTCTTAATTACAAATTATACAATTTTTATTGATTCATAAAGTATACACTACGAGGTTCTTTATTTAAAAGCATAGAGGATAAATAACCTCTACAGTTCTGCTGTCACATAAGCAGTCTATTGTTGAAGTTTGCCATCATCGTTTTGTTTAAATGTGGTCGAATTTCATTGGCATAGCGCTGAATTTGTCCCTTCATGGTGTGCCGTATAGTTATGGAATTGGTGGCATAATACTTACGTCTCAAAAAACTTCATCGAAAAAAGTCCAAAGACGTTAAATCGAGATGGACAATTCTGATCCCTACAACAAGAAATGACGCAAACAGAAAATTGCTTATAGAATAGACATGTTGTTCTTTCGTTTGCCAAGGTCTGCTTTTTTTTTTTGTATAATATACACTTATGTACAGTCCATGCAGTATTTGAACATATTATAAGCATAGTCGTAAACCCTTTAACGCAAATGAAATATAAAACACAATATCCTTCTTTTAACTACCTCTAAGCATTGACCTTCCCATACCGATGATTCTAATCATATTTTACTCCTGTATCTAAACTTTTGGTTTTGTTTTATCCTATAAAAGTTGTCGGCGTTTGGTGAAACCAATATACAAAGATATCTAATTACTGATATGGGTATGCAAATCTTTTAAAAGCAATATTTCGCTTGGCTTAACTGTCTGGCGCCAACTGACTCAATCTCAGCTTGATGGTCCAAGTAATTTACAGACGCCACAACTCCAGTCTAAAAAATTTATTACTCGGCGTAGTGTACATAAATAATAGAATTCTATTGACCAAACAGTCTTACTTAAACTGGCCACAAAAAAGTTAACCACTGCCACTGCTGCTCCTTCCCATCGATTGATCCCTCTTCCAATGGAGCAGGGCATTAAAATTACGACACTACTAAACCCACTAAATCAATATCAGGCCCCCACTCGGAGAAATGCTTCGTTTTTTATGTCCTATGACAAGGCTACCTTTAATGGAAGAAGCTTCTGTTTGGCTGGAAACTTAATCTGCTTGACAAACACAAAGTGGAGACGTTGGTCCACCACTAATTGTCGACTAGTACTTTCAAGCAGTGCTGTCGTTATTATGTGGTGTTGGACTCCTCGCGAAAATAAGAGACGGGTTGTACTCCTTTACCCACAAAGTAGGTGAAAGTTAAGTGACTATAAATGTTTGATGATGTTGAATACGTAGTCTATCATTTTCTATCTGCCAATATTAAGTTGGATTCAAAATTAAGCTCACTAATATTCCCCTTACGGATTGATGGTTACCACATAACTTTGTTTGGGAAATTGGAGGGATTGATCTTCGTTCGATTTTCGGCGTTGTGTTTCGAAATTAAAACCAGACTATCGGGAACGATATACGGATTTTGATTTAGTGGACACATTGTGGAACAAATAGTACTTTTGTGCGTCAAATTTTTCACCAAAAATGTGCTGCGAAAACTGTATTACAACGCGTTTTTGAATATTTTTGTATTTGCCCAACCTGAAATCGTATCGTAGTTCTCGACCTCGTTGGATATTGTTGTTTTTACAGCGGAAAATACCGTCTAATCAAAGAACGTAACAACCTATGTTAGAATCTCATTAGACTACAATATATTTAAGAAAACTTTATATGTGGACAGTAAAATAAATTCCATTCATAGCAAGAGTTCGCCACGTTGACCGTGCTCCTGTCCAATTAAGTCTGTAGCTTTCACAGAATCAAATACTGCAACACAATCTTCGTTCGATTTGTGCAAACACATTACGCAGGTGACATTATTTCAAATACGAAAGACCACAATTGGTAGCCATCTCAATCGTCGCCAAAATAAACACTGTCCTACCTTCAACGGAAGCCGATTACCGTCACAGTAGCATCAAAGCCACCGATAATTGATTAACCACGACAAACGACAGCCGCCAACTAGAGATTCCAGGACCCTACATCACAAGTCAATATAAAATCAGTTAAAAACCATCGAAAGGTAAATGAAGTGCGCGCTAATGCCACAGCTTGACTTGCCACGATTATCTTCACAGGTGTTTCACTACAACGCTATCTTAAGGGGCCAACCTGCCGATGTTGTCTTGAACCAACAGCTTTTGGTCTGCCACATATACTCTGAAGGGAAATTAACCGGATTCCCTACCCACAATGCCTTCATGCAGCCCCCACCCCTTAAGAGATTGCGGAAACTTTGTGCACCCACCGTGTGAGGAAGTTGCAGTAAGTGTATTTATTTCGCGCTGACTAGACCATAGAAGCTTCTCCTTCACCTGCGGGAAATGTAAGGTAGATACAAAAGCCTAAGATGGAAACAGGCCCCGCGGCTGGTGGCCTCAAGTGTTGACTGAACAAATATCATTGAGGGCATCGGCGCGCAAAGTAAGGAACCAAATGCGGCAAATAAACAAAATGAAACGCATTAACTGTAGGTGGTATAAGAGGCGTGGTGGCGGCTCTTTTAATCCCTTTTTAACAAGCGATTATTGTTTAATTTCATTAATGGCAAAGTTGTGATGAGTTCACCGATAGAGAGGATGATGACACTTGGAGTACTTGTGATACTCTGTCACTTAGGCTCACTATCGACGTGTCGATGAAGAAGTGAATATTAGCAAAACGGTTCTCAAGAAGAAGCATTCGTTTCTGCGAGCGTTTGCTAAGTTTTTTCCTTTTTATTCTTATACCTTAAAGTGCTAAGGAAAATAGAATTATCCAGAATGAAAGCAAACAAATAGGTTCGTACACTAAAAATTCACGTCGATTTATTTGACGTAATTTTACAATGTGTGAATAATTAGTATTTTAATTAAAATTGACGATGCAATAAATTACATATAATAAACTTCGCTTTTAAGTAAGTACAAATCTAGGACGATCATCAAAAACAAAACTAGGTTAAGATGATTGAATGAGAGTAGTCTGATGTGAAGGATACCTATTATAATTTGTCCGTTTACCAACAAACAATTAGCAAGTCACAATCACTAATTCCAGAGTCGCAATTTGCTATAATTTTCCATCCATTTTTTGACTACTAAGCTCGGGAAAAATAGTTTTTTTGATGACTTTAAAAGTCCAGTCGCTGTATTACTTAAGGAAAGAATTGTTGGTCCGTAATTAACTCAATAAGGAAGAACAGAAGTAATTAATTATATCCAGATAAGAAGGATTTTGTTTAGTGCAATTGCTGTTCCGTGAGTAGTTATATGGATAAGCTCAGCGGAGAAACCGCATCTCATGTTGCGGATGTTGCATTGGTCGACGCTAAACTCTTGCGATTTAACTTGTTCGTCCCGTGGAAAATATAAAGAAAAGACTTTTTTCTTTCTGTCGACTTATCGTTTTTTTTATTTTTTTACGAACATGAACGAAAAAAAGGGCGAGTTAGAATAGAAAACTACCTCTCAGAACCATATCAAATCCGGGACGGACTAAAACAGGACGGTGGCCTCTCACCATGTCTTTTTAACCTTGTCCTCGAGTATGTCATCAGGAGGGCCGGATCATCCCTGAACGGGGTCACACAAGTGCTCGCATATGCGGATGACATCGTTGTTCTGGCCGATAATGTAGAAACTGTAAGTAAAAACAATGAAACCATCATGCAAGCGGCAGAAGAGGTGAGCCTAGAAATAAATGAAGACAAAACGAAATACATGAGAGCCCTCTTTCGACGAAGTTGTAGACGCAATAAACCGTTTGAAAAACAACAAGGCTCCCTGAGTCGACTGCATACCGACAGAGCTTGTGAAGCATCGAGGAGAGACAACCGCTCGAAAGATCCACCAACTGATTAAAACAATATGGGATAAGGAAGTCATTCCGGAAGAATGGAAAACCTCAATAGTCGTCCCCATTTTCAAAAAAGGCGACAGGTCTGACTGCGAAAATTACAGGGGGATATCATTGCTCCCAACCACATACAAAATACTAACAAATGTCATACTGGCGAGAATCACAACGTACGCAGAAGAAATATTGGGAGACTACCAATGCGGATTCCGTAGGAACCGGTCAACAAGCGATCAAATGTTTACAATAAGGCAACTACTGGAAAAGAAGTGGGAATACGGAGAGACGATTCACCAACTGTTCGTTGACTTCAAAAAAGCCTACGACTCAGTCGCAAGGCAAAGACTCTACCATATTGTGGTTGAGCTGGGGATCCCGAAAAAATATGCCGCCCTCATTCAAATCTGCATGAACGAAAACAAAGGGCTAGTTAGAATAGAAAACCACCTCTCAGAACCATTTCAAATCCGGGACGGACTAAAACAGGGGGATGGCCTCTCACCATGACTCTTTAAGCTTGTACTCGAGTATGTCATCAGAAAGGTACAAGACGACAACATGGCCGGATCATCCCTGAACGGGGTCACACAAGTGCTCACATATGCGGATGACGTCGCCGTTCTGGGCGATAATCTATAAACTGTAAGTAAAAACAATGAAACCATCATGCAAGCGGCGGAAGAGGTGGGCCTAGAAAAAATTGAAGACAAAACAAAATACATGATTACGGCGAGAGCAGGTGGAACTCAGGGAACACATATAGACATCAGGGACAAGATATTTGAAAAAGTTATAGAATTTAAATATTTGGGAACTATACTGACGGCCAGTAACGAAATGTCGAAGGAAATTAACAAAAGACTGCTTTCCGGCAACGCTAGTTCGCACGCAGTCAGTCAACTGCTGAAATCAAAAATCCTATCACGTAACATAATGCTCCATGTCTATAGAATCATCATCATGCCGATTGCTCTATACGGATGCGAAACATGGGCTCTCACAAAATGTGAAGAAACCAATCCGCGTATTCGAGAATAAAGTTTTAAGGAGTATTGTAGTATTCCAGAATACTACTGTCCTTATAACTATTAAGTTTAATACTGAATCTCATTATTTATCTAACACATCCTTAAAACATTCTCCTAACATATCTAACATTCTCATTTAATACATATCATAAATAAACATCCACAATATTCTATATCAAATCAGTTTCAGTACATTTCATAACATGCCCCTTTGTTCATAACATGCCCCTTTTTTCATTTGAAACATGGCTCTTTGATTTTCGTTCAAAGTTTATTCAAAATTAAAAGTCTCAGTAGAGTAAGTAATACTTTGATAAAATTGATTTTGTTCAAATTATAATTTACAGTAGATTAGAACTTAAAGTTATATAAGAAGAGGGAAAATTTTATTGTAAAGTCAGTTGAGATTGGAGAGTTGAGATACAGACGAGTAGAAGTTTGAGAAGAAACACAGTTGGAAGAAGAGTTTGAGAAGAAACACAGTTGGAAGAAGAAGTTAGTTGAGAAATACAGTTCAGGAAGTACAGACGAGTTGAGATTAAGATAAGCTTAAGTAAAGTTCGGAAGTTCAGAGAAGTGAAGTTAAGTTCGGAAAAGTTAAGAAAAAGAATAAATTAGAAATAAAGAAGAGAATTAAAATTCGCAATCCTGAGTTTTAATTAATATTAATAAAGAAAAAATAAAAGGTCCACGCTCTTCCCTCAACCGAGGAAGCACGGCGTCTCGGACATGCAACAGTATCTTTGGAGGTAAATATGAGGAGGAGGCAGGACAATGGAGAAAACTTCACAACCACGAATTGTAAGAGCTACACGGCAAACCAACAATAGTGAGAGTAATCAGGTCGCGAAGATTAAGATGGGACGGACATGTTCGCGAATGAGCAACGATAGTGCGTAGAATTCTTGACGGTAGACCAACGGAAAAGAGACTGGTAGGACGGCCGCGACGGAGATGAGAGTACAAGGTTAGGTTTGACCTTGAGGAGATTGGATCGGCTGGTCAAGCGTGGAAGGAGAGTGTACAGGACAGGGAACGATGGCGGAGTCGAGTCGGTGAGGTCATAAACTTTCGGCTTCCTACAGGCCAATAAATAGTAATAGTAATAGTGAATATTGGAAGAAAAAAGAAGGACCTGCATAATATGAAGAAAGTTTTGCTGACCATGAATTGCATTGCCAAGCAAATCATAAGGGTCCAGCTGGCAAGATAACGGTCGCGCCGTCGTTGACATGTTCCAACGCTCCTAATTGAATTCATAATGTGAAATACATCAATTACATTGGGATTGGGAACTCGACGACCTTTAAAGGAATAGTTTACGCCAATCCATTTGGAAATGTTTCTGTTGCTAAAAAATAGTGTATTGGCCAAAAGAGAACATGAGCTCGCCTTCGTAACGTGAAAAAAAAAACCAAATCCCGAGGGGGCCGAGGTAAATTGACAGGTAAGCTCATTGATGAGCTTACTATTTTTTACGGACTTGCTTTAAGACGCAATACTGGATCAGTTGAAAAAAATGAAAACTGATATAAGGGCTATGGGGTACGAAGTTGGAGCGTTCTACGAACGCACAATTTCACCCAGGTAAGGTTCCTACCCTTCAAGGAACATACTTATCTTATCATTACACGTGCCCACAGACACGTGTCCCAAAGCTGCTAAGCATACCTGAAACGAAGGTAAAAGCATCCATTCATCTTATCCCCAAAGATTAAAATGCGGCGCATTCCAGCACTGCACAATCTGAAATCCTGAACATCTACACGACGTTACAGGGAACGCACGAGGAGGGAGTGGTGTGGCATCTCTAACAGATACACACAATTCACAAGCAAAAATAGTGAAGGACACCGAACGAAAATCGAATAAGAAAATACATCAGAACCGTATACCTAGCGATAACAAAAATAATTCACATCAGTGGAGTATAGTCGAGTTTAAAAATCAAATTTTAAACACGGTCAGTAGCCTGATGGGTAACGATTAGGTTCAATTTTTTTCGTGATTCAAACTGTCATAGCGTCAGTTCGAATCACACGATCTTCTTCACTATTATTTTAAACGCTATAAAGTCTTCGTGCAGGCGTACGACACCGGGTTCTACTTCGTCCCACCGTCACTACAGGTTCAACCGCGCTTTGTCCAAACGTACACGGCAGGAAAAGGAAACACACTGATTTTGTTTATTCCGTTTTATTCTCTCACTTAGACTTATTGCTAACATTAAATTGATTGGTATTAATTTTGACAAGGCGAACACTTCTTTGCACGACCCGACTTCTGGTATTTTCGCGTGTCTGCAGCGCTATAGACAGCGGGAGCGGCAAGGACCATGGCGGCCGGCGGATGGAAATGGACTCCACGATAATCATCTCGTGCAGAGATGATTCGTTTATGGGGTGAGTTTTGTGGTGTCGTGGTAGATATCCTCTCCACTAAGGACATGTTTTACCTACCACAAGAGAGAACCAGATCTTGTAATGCAGATCATGGTGGTATGTGTGTGATCGTACCCATCACCGTGTTTATCGTTGCATTTAGCAAAGGATAAACGAAAAAAAAAGGTATAAAGGGAGAAGTGACCAAATTCTTCGTCCGGTAATGAGGGTCGTGTTTACGCTGTGTATCGTCGCTATAATAGACGTTGGGAAGAAAAAAGGTGCTAATGGGATTGCTGGCCGAACGAATCCCTTGCATGCCTTTGTATATGCCGGGTAATTAGCTGCGGCAGGGAAAGAAATTGAAGATTGTTTGTTAGTGGAAAAACAAACGATGAGTTGGATCTTATGCATGTTTACATGCGTAGAGATATGGTTTATGGCATCTGTAAAAACAAGCTGTCCGACATAGGATTTCAATTGATAACAATGGGTGCCGAATGTTTTGTATTTATGGTGCATATGCACATTAAGGAACTATTTTTAGGAATTTTATCTAACACGTTGTATGCATTAAATGTCCTTGGAGACGGAAATGTATCAGGTATGCTGAGTGGAGATTGCGGTGCAGGTATGGGAACTTGAAATTTGCCTGGGGTTCTTGAAAAGGTAGAAAGAAATCCTTACAAGAAATTATATTATATGCGAAGAGATGCATGAAGGTAAGTTTTCTTTCACAGGGACTTTTTAGATTGTAGATTTGATCTATATAATGCGTGAAGCATTTAAGATGCTAATGCGAATGCATTAGCGATAGCTTATGCAGACTGCAGTTATTGGGGTTTTTTCAGGAAGGCGAACCGTGGGGTTTGGAGGAACCGTCACAGGGCAACCCTCTGTAGCGATCCTAAATCGCTACCCCTATCTAAATCCCCAATATCATCGAACAATCCCAAATTTCATATCGAATCAATGAGCGATAAATTAAACCAAAGTCAATTGTCGCACATTCAATTCCACATAACACATCCAAATCCCACATTGAGTCACATGTACAACAAATTTAACCAAAAGTTAATTCATCGTACATTGACTCAATTCCCAAAATCTCAACATCACGAAATGCTAAATTCAAAACGCATTTCATGATTCCCCTTCCCAGAATCTATCCAACAAAACCTTTAAACAATTCTCGGAACAAAATTCCAATAGAAGCACACCAAGTCTTGCGCACGCTTCTTGGAATTTTGACATTAAAATAGTTGACAAAAGTCAACTCCAAAAACTATAAAAGGGGAGTGCTTTTCAATTTCGGGACCAGTACCATTACAGAGGCCGAACCGCTGGCCAGATACACCAACAATATCCACACCTCTGATCCACACCCAAATAAAAATAGCGTTCCTTTGCAATTAACAAAACCCTTCCGCTCTTTTATTTTACGTACACAACTCTCCGCGCTCTTCTCTCGGGATTACCGTTAAAGCACGGCGCGGAGCATTACGCCTCTACCATAAAATATCCACAGATGAAAAACCGCAACACGATAAGTGTCCAGCCGGAGTTGATTTTCGGTGCTCTTGGTAACGAAGCAAAGCATTGGGTACTCTTTCTACTTATAAGCATAAGCTTCCTTTACATAAAGATGTTTTTGAAGCAATCAAGCCGATTTACAAAGAACTAGCATCTGGCGATCTTCTTTCACAATTGCTTAGGTGGATACACCCAAAATCAAAACGAATCATTCAACGCAGTTACATGGACCATCGCACAGAAAACAGTGTCAAGCGGAAAGACTTTACTTGGTGTAGCGGCTGATATCGCTGCCATCACTTTCAACAAGGGTTTATCAGGCGTATGTTCTATATACAATGCACTAGGAAAAACGCCTGGACGTACATTATTCGACTTTTGCTTGGAATCGAACGCCAATCGCATCAAGGCAGCTGAGCGCTCCATTTCCGAGATTGAGAAAACGTCTAGACGTAGCCTTATCGCCGAAACAAGAACTGGAGGTTCAGAATACGACTTTGGAAAGGCATTTATGCTGTGCTGGGATAGGAGAGTGGGGGGTGGGAGCGAACATACAGGGCAATGTCTCTGATTGCTTTGAAGCCGACGAAGGCCAGAACGATCCTTGTCCCTGTTTAATCCAAGTTGACATGCAGTCTCCACGTGACACCTCTGGATATCTACTTTGGCATCCGCCAAGTAGTGAACCAATACATGCAGCGACATCCTGAGAAAGGTTGGCACAAGGCTTATAATCTTGCCCGGAAAAACAAATTATTATGGAAAACTTAACAACCCGCAGACTTGTTAAATAAGGTCAAGACCGGATCCCGGCTGTAGTGGCGATGATGATGATGATGATGGGATAGCAGAGTAAAGGTAAACAGGTTATTATCGACCATATTATTATGATTTCGAAAAGTTATAGCGTTTTTAAACTTTAAATGCGTTTTTCTCAAAACCATGTTTTTGAAATCGGCACGTAGCACAACTCGAAGAGTTTTCATCCGATTGTCTTGAAATTTTAACTATAGCTTCGTCATTCGATTATTTAGTGAAGTACTCATGATTATCATCATCATCGGCACTACAACCGGGATCCGATATTGCCCAGATTTAACAAGTCTGAGGCTTGTTAAGTTTTCCATAATAATTTATTTTTACGGGCAAGGTTATACCCTTGCGCCGACTCATGATTATAACGATCAATAAATAAGGGAAAAAAATATAAACATTTAATTCGATTTTTTTCGTCGAAAACCCAATTCTTTGTTTAAACAATCGCCATTTTGCGAAAAAAAATTTCTGTAACTAAGAGCGTGTGTACCAACACCCATGTATTGGGTTGTACCACAAGGAAATGGATTTTCGCTCAGCCGGTAATAAGAAGTTCTCGTGTGCACACCTGTGCCAGAACGTTAAATTTTCTTTTGTTATAAAGTAAAGTCGTACGCGTGTTTTAAATTACAAGTACAAGTATTACAAGGGTTCGTAACAAGTGCAGTTTTTTTTTCAGGAATGGTTTACCATGCTAGCGCAAGTTCAAATTCGAACCCTCTTTCTTTATGAATTTAAAATGGGACATAATGCGTTATTGGCAATGAAAAACATTAATGACGCATTTGAGGATGTAGCGATAAACGAAGGCACTTTACGACGTTGGTTTGGAAAGTTCCGTTCGGGAGGTTTCAGCCTCGAAAATGAACCACGTGGGAAGCCAGAAACGTTGGTTGACGATGATATTTTAAGAGCAACGGTGGATGCGGACCCAACGAAACCGGTACGGGAGATTGCACAAATCATTGGAGTATCCCCAATGACAATAAGTCGACACCTTTCTCTGCTAGGAAAGGTGAAGACACTCGATAAGTGGGTACTCCATGAACTGAACGAGTCCAAAATCTACGGCGCCTGGAAATCTGCGCGTCGCCTAGATTAAGAAACCAAACTGAACCGTTTGTGCAACGAATAGTCACTTGTGATGAAAAGTGGATTCTGTATGATAACCGTAAAAGACCTGGGCAGTGGTTGGATGTAGGTGAAAAACCAAAACATACCCCCAAGCCCAATTTTTACCCAAAAAAGGTTGTGGTGACAATTTGGTGGACATCGAAAGGACCAATCCACTTTTCATTTCTTCAACCAGGAGAAACGATAAACGCTATCAAATATTGTGAGGAAATCGACATATTGCATTCCAAATTGACTGCAAAGCAACCTGCGTTGTTCAATAGGCATGACCCGATCCTTTTGCATGACACAACCAGCGAATTCGCAACTGAATGCTACCCGTGGAACCAACCTAACAAATGTCAACAATCAGCTGGCATTAAAATTAAATCGTCTGCTGTCATTGCTGACATGTTTGCTTCTTCGTAAATCTTCTTCAGGCGACAAGGTTGCATTTGTAATTAAATCCAAATAAATCTAAAGATTCCAATAAACAAAGTCATTTATAACCAGCAAATAAACCCCGTGTCTTTGATATCTCCTGGAGGAAGTTAATTTTGAGATAGCGGCAATTATTTTAAATAGTTATTCTTTCCTCTTTGCACTGCAATAAATTACGTTTGTTTCAGCACCACCAACATCACTCCACGCCAGGAGACACAATTGTTCCTGGACATACCCACGGCCCACCACAATACGTAGCTATTGGTGGAAGGTGCGTACGTGTTGAAAGAACGGGTAGAGTGCATTACGCAGGACGGTTGTAGAACGTGCAGATTGCAGTACGCAATAGTTTTACGTGTTGGACGAATGAGTGCCAATATGTTACATTGTACATCTCCCCGACGACATTCTTGGGTCGGCGGAAATTCTAGAGATCTTCTCCGACGACATCCCTCGGTCGGCAGAGATCATATAATGCTAGACCCCATACCTTACAAGTAACGGTGCTAAAACGGTTGCAGTTGTGATTTGAAATTCGTTCGCATCCCCGTATTCTCCTGACATTGCCCCAACGGACTACCATCTTTTCCGCAATCTGGACTCACTTTGCCGGCAGAAGGTCCTCCGGAACCGAGCAGAGGTCATAAAAGCCTTTGAAGATTTCATTATCTCAAAAAGTCAGCACTTCTACAAAAAAAAAATTTGACGTCGTATCACGTTCGAAGAGTGTCGTAGATGCCAACGGATCCTATTTTGGTTAAATAAAAATTTACGGGGCTCCTCGATAGTATAGTGGTTAGTACACCCGCCTGTCACCCAGGAGACCGGGGTTCGATTCCCCGTCGGGGAGCCCCTGGCGCAAGACTAATGACCTTGCCCAGAAAAAATAAATCATTATGGAAAATTTAACAAGCCTCAGGACTTGCTAAATAAGGCCAAGACCGGTTCCCGGTTGTAGTGCCGATGATGATGATGATGAAAAATTTACGAAAAAATGATATTGGCTTTTAAACGTTGACTATAAAATCGAACATTTCATGTGGTACAACCCAATAGTTTATGTAAAAAATGTTTTTATGCTTTCAGATGGTGATCCAAGGAACTTATACTGTGTGCCGCCAAGATACTTTTTTAAATGTTGTTTTTAATTTATTGACCAACAGCCGCCATTTTGCTAATTTATGCCACTACAATTTTTGTCCATATTACTGAAGAGTTGCTTAATCGATTCATATGTTATTTGTTTATGATTATTTGAAAACGAGCTCATAAAAAAAAAGGAATGGGCTCCGAACAAATATAACCCCTTAATAGGAAGCTGAACGTTTTCTCGGTCTTTGGTGAAAATGTATGGTATTGTGTGTTTCTATTGTCGAGTTCCTTGATCAATGTTTTGAAGTGTTCGGCATCGAAAACTTGAAAATGTATCGTTTTATGACTGGTATTTTTTATTATGTACTGATTATTTGTATCTTTTTTTAGAAGCTGTGAATATAATGTATTAATCATACTTTAAATATTATTATGGGTGACGGTTTAGGCATTGCTTTTGTATCGTTTTGATGTTCTTTGTCTTCTTCGTCTAGTTTCATCATCATCATCGGCACTACAACCGGGATCCGGTCTTGGCCTTATTTAGCAAGTTTCGAGACTTGTTAAATTTTCCATAATAAATTATTTTTACAGGCAAGGTTATTAGGTTATTCGTCTAGTTTATCTTCTATTAAACTGCCAAAGCGGCTTTTTCTTCTAATGGTTTCTGCAGATAGTATTCACTCAGTTTGAGTTGTTTCCTGTTTTCCAATAATTCGTAACTACTTATAAAATGAATGCTTGTTTCTCCAGGTTCCATTTTGTCGGCCACACAACTTCTTATTTCCGTCAATATTTTCTTATGCTTCACTTAAAATACAGTTCACGCTTTTGTTAATGATAGCACGTTGAGCATTTCTTCCATCTTCAAAAGGCTGGATCAGTATTAGCTCGCCGGTTCACATTAAAGGTCAACTTTACCTAGAAATCGGCCTTCAGGCAAACTACATGAACACAGAATGTTTTGCAGGTTTATATGTGCTCCCTTACCGTCATTCAAGACCATAAATTGACTCCTCCATTCTCAATAGTTTCCCTATTCCTCCGCTGGCATTATGCTTTGACATTTAAGAACAGCAAACCATCCCTTCAGCGTGCAAGTGTTATATAAACAGAAAGTGGTTGAGATATTAAGTGGACACCGTTGCGACCTTCATCCTACAACATTGTTTCCTAGAATAGTCGAAGTTGATGGAAAGGTATCATTAAATCATACGAGGGTTGCCTCTTATGTTTCGGGATTTGGCAACCCTAGTGTTGCAATCCGGCAATTGACAGCTCTGTCGTAAAGTTGGACATTTTTGAGGTTATACGCACTCAGAACGTTTTGACATACGAGCGCTATTTTTGTTGTTTACAGTAACTTAAAAGATTCATCTCGGCCCAAAAATGGAATTAAATCGTCAACATTTTCGTGCGATTAGTTTTTACAACTTTCGGCGTGGATTAACTCAGCAACAGTGCATGGATGAACTTAAGTCAATTTTTGGCGATGAAGCTCCATCAAGGACCAGTGTTTATCGATGGTATGGTGAATTCAATCGTGGTCGTAGTTCACTCCAAGATGAATTTCGTGAAGGTCGTCCAAAATCAGTTGTTGTTCCGAAAACCATTGATGCTGTGCGCGAACTGATATTGGAAGATCGTCATGTGACCTATCGTGAGATTGAGACAACCTTAGGCGTTAGTGGGATCAGCATACATTCAATATTGCATAAACATTTGACTGTCAAAAAAATTTGTTCGCGTTGGATCCCACACAATTTGTCAATCGCCCAAAATAAGGCTCGTGTCAATTGGTCGAAAGAAATGCTCAAAAAATACGATCGCGGTGCTTCGAAACACGTCTATGACATCGTGACAGGTGATGAATCGTGGATTTACGCGTATGAGCCCGAAAGTAAACAACAGTCGACTGTCTGGGTGTTTCAAGATGAGCCAAATCCAACAAAAGTTGTTCGCGCACGAAGCACTTCCAAGCAAATGGTCGCCTTTTTTTTCGGAAAAACTGGACATGTCGCAACCGTAGCACTAGAACAGCGCAGAACAGTCAATTCTGAGTGGTACACAACCATTTGTTTGCCAGTTGCCTTCCAAGAAATCAGGAAAATCAACCGCCGAAGACGGATCACTCTTCACCACGACAATGCGAGCTCTCACACATCGGCTGCGACAACTGCATTTTTGAGCACCCAAAACATCGATTTGATGGGTCATCCGCCGTATAGTCCTGACTTGGCACCGAATGACTTCTTTTTATTCCCGTACGTAAAAAACAAACTGAGAGGTCAACGTTTTCCGACACCTGAAGAAGGTGCAGCGGTTGGTGCATTCAGAATGCATGTGTTAGAGATACCTCAATCAGAGTGGCAAAAGTGCTTCGACAATTGGTTCAAACGCATGCAAAAGTGTATAGATCTTCATGGGGAATATTTTGAAAAACAATAAAGTGATTTTCGATGATCAATATTTGTTTTTGTTCTCTAATCCCGAAATATAAAAGGCAACCCTCGTATATAGATAGATAGATATACCGATAGATATCAACCAACTAGAGGAGTTGAATTCAACAAATTAAAAATATGATTATGTATGGGGATATATTTAAATTGTTACAATCATAAGAAAAGACTGACTGTGGCTTTAATTATTGCAGATTTATTTCAAAAACACGAAAGACTTTTTTCTGATTTAACGTCAATCTTGTATTTTTTTTATGCGACAGCTTACGCTTATCTAGTGCTGTCTGCATCTCAAATAAAAATTGTAATTACTCTTTAATTTACGACTTCAAAACAACTGTACCACAAATAGGTAGCAAAATAACTCATTAAGGACGTACACGACCGTTTCTTGTCATAATCGCTTGGACTACAAATCGATGACAAATTGAAAATGATAAGCGATGACGGAGCAGCGACACCAGTCACATAAGACACGGCAGCAGATAACGAAGCGGGTCTAGAAGTACTCCCAACAGTCCCCTACATATTTTCTGTCACATCGATGATTAGGTGTCGATAAATTATCTATAAAATCGATTGCTGTAAAGTAAATAAAACTTTTTTAATGGTTTCTCTTTGGATATCTGCCTTTGATGAAAGATACAGTTTTTGTGTAAATACAAATTCAACTAACGCCTGGCGTTTCAAGTGTCCAAATGGGAATTGAATGTTGTTCGGTTTCGGTATTGGTAATTGAATTTGAGTTATTTATGTATTTATTTAATTTAGCTTAATAGAATCTAGTCTTGCCAGACCTATATCTCACCTAATAGGAATAAGACTGGTTGCAAATCGAATGCAGTTCTTGGTATATGCTTCTAAAGAAAAATCAGACTGGAAAACCCATTTTTAACGACAGCTTAATAGGTGGAAAACTTATATTCTGTACATTTTATTTGTAAACATTTCCGGGACGTTGATGAAATGGAAGACTAATAACCTTGCCCGGAAAAACAAATGATCATGAAAAATTTAACAAGTCTCAGGACTTGCTAAATAAGGCCAAGACCGCTTCCCGGTTGTAGTGCCGATGATGATGATGATGATGACATGGAATTATTGATATTACAGCATGTTGAACACAGTAGACGATAAGACCAGACCTGAAGTTGGGCATGGTGATCTCAACAAAGGTGAACAAATTTAATTATTTAAGAACAATACTGATAAGAGGTTATGAGAAATATAATATATAAAGTTTATGAGTGTACAAATTAGGAATATAAATAAAATAATAGTTTTCGACTGCGTGTGTCACCACTCCGTGAATAAGTTGCCGACGTGAACGTCTGTTTTTTTTTCATTTCGTCGAATATACATAGAGAAGATCGAGATTAAAGGAAGTGCAGCAAGTGTTAGAAGATCGATGTTGTATATTGTTGTACAACATTTATTATTTAATTATAGTTATATGGAGTTAATTACGTGCTTGACAGGGTCCTCGGAGAATTTATATTCCCTGTTTGGGTTGGCCCTTTGGCTGTTGATGAGTATCTGCTGTTCTTCGGATGGCTGGTTTCTTTTTGTTTGGTTTATTAATTAAACAAGGCTTTTTCCTTCTTTACTGCGGCTTCTTCGGGTGGCTTCCTTTCTTTTGCTTGATTTATTAATTAAACAAGACTTTTTCCTTCTTTACTTTAACTTTATTAGTTTTTAAAAAGCTGGGAATATCCATCCCTGAACACTTTTGGTTGACAGTTTTATTCTATTTAAAAACAAGAAGGCCCGCTGTTCTTATGCTAGGCCGCAGTCTTCTTGTTTGGTTATTACACTGCAAAAGTCCCATTTGCAACCACTCTTTATATACCGAAGTTATTGATGAGGAAATGCAGACGATGCATTTTCCTCAACCAGAATGTGTGACCTACTTTGCCTAGCCCGAGTCATTCGAATTTCCTAATAATCGTTCTCATTTGGTTGCCCCAGTTAAATCACATGCAATTACTTAATTGGAGTTTGCATGTGACTCAACACAATGGCCCAAATGCAATCCATTGTGCGATCAAACTGCATTCGTTGCCTTTCGCAGATCTCAGCATTGTTTGTGGGACACCTGTTTATGGATATGAGGCGGAGCAAGCACTTTGTAATGTGAGTCCGTGTGACAGAATGCCCGGGTGCCCGGTGTAAAGTTTCTTTGGTGGACATCTGGCGTGTAGCCTTGGGGAACGAGAATGTGTCACACGAAACATTTTGTGGTTGGGTTGCTTTCATGTATTATGTAAATACGAATTGGTAATACCCGAGATACGTGCAGCTTTGGAGAACGAGTCCGCGTCATAGGTGGGCAATTAATAAGTGTTGGAATAAGAGTCGCAACATGTGCGATAGGAGTATTAATTGCATGTGAGAAGAAACGTTAGCTGATCAATTGGATTGAGTATTAATTGCATGGGGGAAGGAACGTTAATTGACTGCTTGAGTATTAATTGTCGGCGGCAGTAAATTGGTCGTGTATATGTATGGATGTTTGAGAGAAGGGTTGTGTAGAGAGGTGTAACATCGAGAATGAAGGCAATCAAAGAACAGCTGGACGACAGCAGAAAAATATATAGATCGAAGTTCTATCAAGGGCACGGCGATTTGTCAGATCGATTTCATTGAGTTCAGCTATTAAGCCCGGAATTTGGATTGAGTAGTATAACGAAAAAGACAAAATAACCGTGAGTAGGTCCAGTCTATTCATTCAAAATATCGAGAACTAATAAAGAGGAAACACTGAAATACGTATAAGTTACAAGTCAAATTACCTCTTATGCCATGCAACTATTCAACTGAAATATATGTGCGTTGTAACGAAATAAATATTAATCAACTCAGATTTTAATTTAATTTCTCTGGAAGGTGGTTCAAACCAATATACGAAGGTGGGCTGAAAAGTTTCCGACCTCAACATGAACATAGCGGCACTCGTTAATAAAAGCTAATGAATGCAGTTGTGCATCTTTTGACAGTTACTCACCAAAATTTCAGCCATTTTGGACGGGTAGCTTTTATTTGACAGTCGTTTGAGTGAGTCGATGTTTTTTGCTATTTTGGAGCCGATTCCCCTTTGCAGTCCACTGTTTTGATTGTATTTTTGTTAACTACTCAGAATGATTGCTACTGCTTTGGATAGGTTAAGTCGGATTTTCCATCGACTGTTATACTGATACAGTTCGTCTAGGTGACGGTTGAGTCGATTTGTTGCGAGTTTAGGGCTTTTGGATGACGCGTATACTAGGACGTCATCCGCATAGCATATCTGGTTTACTCCCCCGTCCACGGGGCGAGGAATATCTGAGGTGTAGGTTTTAAATAAGATGGAGCCTTCTGGTACGCCTGCAGCGGCGTTGAAAGTTCGCGAACGATTTCCATTCACTCGAACTTGGAAGGTTCTGTTTAGAACGAACTGCTAGATGATACTACACAGCGTTCCACTGAGGCCAATATTCAGTAATTTAAAAACAAGACCTTCGATCCAAGTAGTGTGAAAGGCCTTTTCAATGTCCAGGCTCACCCCGATGGTGGGTTCCTTTTTAAAGAGGCGCACGCAGACGTGGTTTTGAAATATGTTGAGAGCCATGGTGGACGGATCATGCAACTAACATGCGCCGCCCTTTTATACTCTGTATCTACAGAGATTTGCGTTAAAATTGTACATACAAATTCCAAGAAGCACAAACCAGATTTTGTATATACTACGATTGGAATGGGATTAGAGGAAGTGAATGGGAATTTGGTTGAACAAATTTCCGGTAGGAAAGATTATGAAATGCATTTCGAATTAGGTATTTCATAATGTTAGGGTTATTGGGAATTAAATCAATGTGCGACAAATGGATTTTTGATTTAATTTGTCGCGCATATGATTCACTTGGGGAACATGATTGGGATTTCGATTGAGGAATTTCCCGGCATAACCATAAAATGCATTTGAAGATACATGTTTGTATCAGACCTCTTTTGACCTGATGTTTTGTTCGCCTACTTCTATAAGCCCTACTGTACACTAGGGTGCAACACCCGTAGTGCGATATTTTGAGGTGATGGTCGGGCGCAACGCCACTAAACATCTAAAAAAAGTATATCTTGAAAATTCGGGCGCAACGCCACTGAATATTTCAGAGGAAAATACAAAAAAGGGGAACTTGAAAAGTAGAATGAGAACACGCTGGGGTTACGGTCGGATGCAATCTAATTTTATTTTTCGCTTAAAATCCTATATATACGAAAATATCTACACTAATATTATTACATCTAATTGAATACAAAATTCATGCTCGCAACAGAGCATTACTATACATTCATGAAACTTAGATACAAAGCATTGCGAGATACACATGAAAAGGTAGCATCTAAAAATTCTTAACAGAGCGTTATACAATAGCAAGCTGAAAGACGATAGGCATTTACAAAATACACAACAGAATTATCGGATGCAAAAACAAAAGGAACGCAAGTCCCTGTACAAAGAAAAGTGGTACTTTTATGGCGGTCCTTTTAGAGGTGGCGGCAATTCAATTATCACCTCTGCTGTCGAGTGCTTTTGCTGATGGCAAATTGGAATTTTCCGGTTGCGGGCAAATGCAGATCCTGTTGGTGGTGATGGCGGCATGGCGTTGAATTTGTGTTATTGCCCAGTCATAAATTATGGCTGGGACGTGGCATTTAAATGAATAGAAAAACGGCGGCAAATGGCTCAGTATGCTCTCATCAACATACTCATAGCTGGGACGTGGCATTGAAATGAAACGAATCAAAAGAACGGCGGCACCGCACAAATGGCTCCGCATGCTCTCATAAACAATACGCATTTCATGATGTTATCATTCCAAGGAATTGTCCAACGCACAGTAGGAACATAAGGTTCGTACAATGACACAACCTTTGGGGGGAAACTAATTAGCTTGCGGCTTATTAGGAATTGGGTGAGGGTGGTGATTTAGGATCGCTACACTACTATCATCCGCAAGACAGAATACCCCGTTATCCGTTGACTCCAACAAATCATTTATGTGAAGCAAAAACAATATTGCAGCCAAAATAGAATCTTGGGGCACCCCGGAATTAACAGGATACAAATCCGAACACTGGCCATCCACAACAACTCGGATTGGTCGATTTTCGAGGAAGCAATTCGTCCAGTCGCAAAGCTGCTGAGAAAGTCCATACAACGAAGTTTGCTCAGCAATACTCCATGCCAGTCACCTTGGAGATATCCTATGCAACCGCCCATGACTCACCATACCCCTCAATCGCAGATGTCCAAATATCGGTTATAAGGGTCAATAGGTCTCCCGTGGACCGCCTGCAACGGAATCCGTATTGACGATCATTCAGAAGTGCGTTGCCCTCCAAATACTTAATTAATTCAGCATTGATGACCTTTTCCATCACCTTAGATAACAAAGACAATAATGCTATCGGCCGGTAATTTTGTGAGAGGCACTTTTTCCCCCGCCTAGGGATTGGCTGAAAGAGTCTGCCAAGAACCGGCGACAGCTCTGGAGCACAGTTCTTAAAGACAATTACTGGTATTCCGTCCGGGCCGGTTGCCTTCTTACAATCCAGTCCACGAAGAATGCGTCGAATAGTACGCGGACGAACCCCACATCCCGCATCGAAGACCGTACCGGCGCGATCACGACTGGTTCCAAAAGACCGGTATCGAAGTTTGAATTTGCGGAAAATTAATTCGCGAACATATTAGCTTTATCCTTTGAATTTATGACTAACGTTCCGCTGCCCTTCACTAACGGACGAAAAGAGGAGGAACTGAAGTTACGCTGACAACACTTCCCGTTGGTCATCATCATGATAAATAATGGAACTTTAAGAGGTTCGTCATCGCATAACCGGGCTCGCTCTCGAGGCTCGGCCCACGCTCGACTGGTGACGGCATTTTGTAACATCAGGGGCATCGGTTTCACCAATACCAATGTAAACGCCGTCCACCAATATTTGCAAACAACGAAACCTGATATCCTTGCCCTAACTGAGACCCAGGTCGATTCGTCAACTGATTCGACATATCTTCGTTGCTCAGGATACGACTTACATTCTAGATTCCGTTTTAAGGGCGGAGTCTGCGTTTTTGCGCGCTCCAATCTGGCTTGCCAGAGGATGGAGGCGTTGGAATCCAATAATATGGACATCATATGGTTGAGGGTCGTGCTGAGGAATTCCGTTAAATTTCTTTGTTGTCTTTACCGCTCCCCGAATGACGATCGGACGGCGACATTTTTCGAACATCTTTCACATACCGTCGACTGGATACAGATCAACCACCCAGCTTTTGAAATTGTTGTCCTTGGCGATTTGAATGTGCACAATTCCGGCTGGTTGTTACATTCTAACAGAACCGACGAGGCTGGGAGGCAGGCGGAGATGTTTGCTCTAAGCTACAACTTGACTCAACTCGTGGGGGACCCAACGCGAGTGCCGGATGCCCGAGGCGATTATCCGAACACCCTGGATCTGTTTTTGACATCCGAACCGAGTATTTATACCGTAGAGGTTTCTGCGCCACTGGGAAACTCAGATCACTGCTTGGTATCTGTCGCGCAAGCACTTGCACCCCAAGCGAACAACCGGCCTAGGCAGCTTCGCCATGTATGGAAGTATGGGGCCGCTAACTGGGACGATTTGCGAGATTTCTTCGCATCCTTTCCATGGTCCGAGGTGTGCTTCGGAAACTCAGAGATTATTCTTCTGGGGATGGAGATGTATATTCCATATTCCATCAAACGAAGTTCGTCTGATAAACCTTGGTTTGATAAAAAATGCGAGCTGATTACAGCGGCAAAAAATAGAGCTTTTAAGCAATGGCGCTCCAATCCCACCGATATTAACAGAACGAATTTTGTTAGAATCAGAAACGCGTGCAACCAGGCGATTGATACCGCGAAGAAGGCTCACAACGACAGGGTGATCAATAAGCTCCTTCGGTGCCCAACTGGTTCGCGCCCCTTCTGGTCAATGGCAAAAGCTGTCAGCGGTAACTTCGCATCCTCCTCTTTCCCTCCGTTGGTGACAGACAGCGGGACGTTAGTCACGAATTCAAAGGATAAAGCTAATGTGTGCGCAAATTTATGTTCGGCGAATTCAAACCTCGATCCCGGCTTTTTGGAGCCACCTGTGATCTCGCCGATACAGTCTTCCATGCGGGGTGTGAGATTTCGTCCGCGCACTATTCAACGCATTCTACGTGAACTGGATTGTAGGAAAGCAACCGGCCAGGACGGAATACCAGCAATAGTCCTTAAGAACTGTGCTCCAGAACTATCGCCGGTTCTTGGCAGACTCTTCCGCTTATCTTATGCACGGAGGACCTTTCCTGCCTGCTGGAAAATCGCTCGAGTTCAGCTAATCCCAAAGACGGGAAAAAGTGTCTCCCACAAAATTACCGTCCGATAGCGTTACTGTCTATTTTATCTAAGGTAATGGAAAAAGTCATCAATACAGAGTTGGTTAAGTATTTGGAGTACAACGGTCCACAAGAGACCTTTTGACACTTATAACCGATATATGGACATCTGCGATTGAACGGCATGGTGAGTCAAGGGCGGTCGCATTGGATATTTCCAAGGCTTTTGACCGCGTCTGGCATTGCTGAGCAAACTTCGTTCATATGGACTTTCCCAACAGCTTTGCGACTGGACGAGGAGCTTCCTCGAAAATCGATCGATCCGAGTTGTTGTGGACGGCGAGTGTTCGGATCCGTATCCTGTTAATTCGGGGGTGCCCCAAGGTTCTAATTTGGCTCAAACCTTGTTCTCGCTTCACATAAATGATTTGTTGGAGACAACGGATAACAAAGTGTTCAGTTTTGCGGATGATAGTACGCTTGTTTCCTCCTTTTCGAGTGATCGGCCGATTGGTGCATCAACGTCACACCGGCTGAGATGTAGACAGATTGACCCTCTGAATCGGGATCTGGATAAAGTCCTGCAGTGGGGAAAGGCCAATCTCGTCGACTTCAATGCAGCGAAGACACAATATACAACATTCACAAAGAAAAGTGGATCATCGGTTCCACAGCTGATGATGAATGGGCAGGTTCTTCGAATCTGGGGAAAGCTTGAAATTGCTCGGCCTCACGGTTTGTGGGAATGTATCGTAGCATAAACACGTGTCGAACATCGCCATGTCAACCTCAGGAAAACGGAGCTATCTTTTCAGAACCAAGAAATATTTTACTCCGGCCTAACTTCTTCTCCTGTATAAATTAGACCCGCGCTCGAATATTGCTCTCATGTTTGGAGCTCGGCTCCTAAACATACCCTCGACCTACTTGAGAGCATACAGAGACGAGCGATCCGTCTGATCGGGGACTCGGCGCTGACGTCAGGGCTACAGTCGCAATCACATCGAAGGCGCGTAGCCGAGCTCTGTCTGTTTTACAGATATTATCTCGGGTACTGTTCTTCGGAGATTCGTGGTATTGTTCCACGCAATTCGGCTTATATGCGCTCCACAAGACAATCCGACGGATCGCACCCGTTTGTGGTTCATCTCCCGACGGCGCTAACATCCCTGCATCAGAACTCGTTCCGTTACAGAGCGGGAAGCGGAATCTTAATGGTAGGGCTTTCTGGAGGACTACACACACACAAAATCTTGTTTGTGTTTCTTGGAATTTCTATACATATTTTTTAACAAATCTCTGTAGATACAGAGTGTAAAAGAGTGGTGCATTTGGGATTCAGTCAAATCTGATTAAGGCATAAGTTATGACCGAGCGCAGTCAAAATAAATACAATTACTAAATACAAACGAGTTGACAACCGAAGAGATTGTTTTTCACTTACTGAGATTGGTGGGCACTCTCACCATTCAGCCGTGATAACTGTTGGTTTGTTCCACACCAGCACGCAAGGCTGTTGGCATCACTGCCAAATAGCACATGCATCACCTATTGAGGACAAACTCCGGAAACAATCAGATGAAAGGATCTTACCTCGACAGATCGGCTTGTGGCGTTTCTAACACACACAATACACAAGCAAATAGTGAAGAACACCGAACGAAAATCGAATAAGAAAATGCATCAGAGCCGTATACCGTAGCGATAACATAACAAATCCACATCAGTCGAATGTATTTGAGTTTAGAAATCGAATTCGTACACACGGCGGTGGCCTGGTGGGTTGCGCGTTGGTTCAATTTTTGGTGATTCTAACTGTCATAGCGTCGGTTCGAATCACACGTTCTTTACTATCGTCGCAATACGCTATAGACTCATCAGGAAGGCTTCCCCCAGTAGAAACTGAGAGGCCAGTAATATAATAATAAATATAATATACTAATTGTACTGATTATATAAATAAAATAATAAATAAATATATATTCCTATTGTAAATACTAAGTGTAGAAATGTAATGGGTTTTCCAATAGGGACTTGACAACCTTTTTTGGTAGTAAATTTTTATAATTTGCAGACGTTGTTCGTTCGTGTACTTAATCATGGTGGAAATGTTGAGTTTACTGAATAAATTGACAGTGACAGTTCGATGATTAGTGAAAGGGTGCGTTCACAAATCAAATTCAAAGTTGTCAAGTCTCTATTGTATAACCCTATATAAATATATGGGGTTTTCCAATAGGGGCTTGACAACTTTTTTTCGGTAGTAAATTTTTATAATTTGCAGACGTTGTTCGTTCGTGTACTTAACTATGATAAAAATGTTGAGTTTACTGAATAAATTGACAGTGACAGTTCGATGATTAGTAAAAGGGTGAGTTCACAAATTAAATTCAAAGTTGTCAAGTCCCTATTGTATAACCCTATAAATGTAACATATTTTTCATACCCCGCTGTGGCACCGTGATATGTGACCCGAGTCCATTGGTTCGACTGTCGTTGTGAAGCACACGAAACGTTGCAATGAACTTGCGACGACGCTGGAAGTGCAAGATCAGCATTTTTCCGAACACCAATGCGCCTCCAGCAATCCGTGGGTTCGTTCGCTTACCCGTATCCGGTGATCGGATCACGTTTTCAGCCACCTCTCGATCGTTGTCCTTCTTTTCTTTTTATTCCTTGTATATTTTGCTTAAGTAAGGTAATTTAAGTTAGGAGATAGAGTATTATAATATTGAACTTTAGTCATCAGATCGGCTCCGATGCGACAAGTGCCCCCCATGAAAAACTTGAAGTAAAAATTTAATAAATAGATTTGCCCCGTGTATGATCCGGAAGATAAAAGAAAGTATTATATTTCCATTTCATTACTATTAAGCTCAGTTAAGTTAGATTGTAGCGTTCTACGAACGCACAATTCTGCGCAGGTAAGGTTCCTACCTTCAAAGAACTTACTTACCTGAGAGCGTTGCACGCGCCCACAGACGCGTGCCCCAAAGTCCCACCATAGGGCCTGCAACTCGCAGCCAACGTTGAGACCGACACCAAAAAGCAGGGAACTGAACGTCCCCAAAGCTTTTTAGGTCAAGCTCAACAATTATAATTCATCATGCCTGAAACAAAGGTATAAACATCCATGCGTTCTATTCCTAAAAAAAAACAATTCCCAAAATGCCATACATGCTGCCTGCGCCCAGGAACATCTCATCGAACCGGCAATTCCGAAATTCGATACAAAAGAATTGCTATCATCAAAGAATGAGCCGATCAACGGATGCACGTGCGGGTAATCTAACGCAAGGACCACCCAAATCCGTTGAACAACAGAAGGCAGCCACGACCTATCGCAATCGAATATATCTCAACGAGATATCCGATAATTTATGAGGAGTTAAGCCAACAAAGGCAATACTCCGGTCCCACGGCCACGCTAGAATTTCGCACCATTATAAAGATCTAATGGATTTCGATTCCGGGTACCAAGTTCAAATAAGACCCACGGACTGCACCTCAAAACAATCGCCGAATATGTCTGGTCTGGGCGCCAGATGTTCTGTGCAAACAGAAGGCCGTGGAAATGAAATTCTATCACCAATGATAATGATGTATGCAAGGAATGACTTTCTCCTTTCAGGAAAATAGGAAATTACCCCTGGGATGAAATAGCATGCTGCTAACAGAGATTTCCGGAATTCTGTTAGCAGATCGAATAGAAAAATGTTTCCGTACAGATACGGATACCGGTTTGGAATCTGGATATCTGTGTGGGCAGACAGACAGTCTGATTTTGATAGCCATCGGGACGAGAAGTCTCTTTCGAAGGACCAGGGGAGTCCATATCGAGGAGTCGCGGAGATAAGTCGAAGGATTGAGGATCAACGTAGATCATTCGAACCGCGAGGATCTCTATCGAAGAGATTCTATTAAAGTTAACCGAATGAGGTCGTGAAGGAAATTATTCGAGGAAGTCGAGTTAGCGTGTGTTTCGTTCGGTGGCTACCTGCGTTCGTATTGTTAAGAACATGTATAACACCAGTGTACAATAAACGAGTCTTGAAACTAAAATGTGTTGTGTTTAATTGATGACGGCATCCGCTCCGGTCTTTTGGTTTTTGTGGACAGAGCTGGTAGAGCATGTCATTCGCCGTGTGTTAAGTATTGGACAGTGTCGGCGGAACACTTCCTCCGGCGATAATACCCAACTTCGTCAAAGTTATATAATTTAATTCCGCCAAAAGATTGTTGTAGTCCGAACGCCGCGCTTCCTCGGTTGAGGGAAGAGCGGGGACCTTTTATTTTTTTCGATTCTTCTCCCAGCGAAGATTTATTAATATTTTCTATATTCACTAGTCCTTTTATAGATTGGCGAAATTTAATTAACCAATTTTTTCTCCTTTCTTGTATACCACTCCGACAAAACCAATGCAGTGAAAATTGGATCTAGTTATCACTAGATAACTAGATCCAATTTTCACTCCATATTAACTTTTTTCTGGGTTTATTTAAATTTGTCTACATATGAAAGTTTTAATTAAAATGTTTAAAATTTAACTCTTTTCATTATTTTCATCTGGTTTCATTTTATTTTCACTTTTTTTCCGAACTCCTCTCGTTCGGAACTGAAATTTTTCTATTTCTCCCTGACTTTTAACAAGAATCAATTTGGACGAAAATCCAAGTTGCTATGTTTTGAATAAATAAAAAGGTGCAGGTTATTAAGTGTGCTGTAACTGGTAATATTGTGAATGTTTATGAATGGTATGTATTAAGTGAGAATGTAATATATGTTAAGTGAAGTTTTTAAGGATGTGTTAGGAGATTCAGTGTTAAATTTAATAAGGGTAGTATTCTGGAATACAACATAATAAATAAGAGAATAATTTTCTAGTAACTATATATTAAATTAAGATTAATTAAAAACTTGGATTTTCGTTCAATTACATTACAAAGGTTTTCAAAATTAATCTTTCATCAAAGGTTACAATAATCAAAAAGTTCTTAATACTAGAAAAATAATCTATTTACATTATATATTAACTAAATTTTTTCAATAATCAAAAAGTTCTTAACACTAGAAAAATAGTCAAAATAGTCTATTTACATTACATATTACCTAACTAAATTTAAATATATCTCCTTGGAACCTTTTGTTTTCTTATCCAAAAGTTATTATTACTTAGTATATTAATTATATAATATTAATATTATTGTTTCAAAATTCTCATTTCCGTTCGAATATATATATTAATTCCAAAATTTCCAATACATATATTACCTCTAAAATTTCCTTTCTTTCCTTTTCCGGTCGAATATATATAAATTCTAAAATTTCCAATATATATTACCTCTAAAATGTTCTTTCTTTCGTCCCCCTCATTAACTTTTTTTTTTTTTTTTTTTTTTTTTTTCATTTCCGTCATTTCCTACAATTGTTAGATTATTTCATATATATTGAATAATAAAACAAAGCCCATTTGTTATGTGTTTATCTTTTCCTTAAATTTATGGAAAAGTTTCCAAAACCTTTCTGGGCCTATTACTATGATGATTGAATAAAGATGATTATTACCAAAAATCTTCTTGAAAAATGATCTTAAATAATTTAAATGACGGTGTAACCTTTTATTTTTTTGTATTTTGCATTGGGATAAATTTTTATTGTTGAAAAAAAAGACTTGTAATGTATTTATATAGTTACTCTTTACAATACCTATTTTAGTTAAATTATTATTTTCATTTTTTATTATTTCGTGTTTGAGTAAGTGTTTGTGTTTGTTTTCGTTGTTTAAAATATTTATTGTTTTCGGCTTGGTGTTGTCATTGTCCATAGCTTTAACTGCTGTCGGAACGTCTACCTTTTCAGTCTTACTCACTGCTGATGGATCGTTTAGTTTCTCAGTCTCATTTACTGATTCGTATAGTTCTTCAGGCTTATTAGCTGTCAGAACATCTTGGTTCCCAGTCCTATTTGCTGTTTGAACTATTTCTTCAGTTATATCTGCTGTAGAAACATTCAATCCTTCAGTCTTTGCTGCTGAAAAGATTTGTTCATCAGTATTAGCTGCTGAACTGACTTGGGTTTCGAATTTTATTGCAACTATTGGGTCTTCAGTCTTTAACACTGCTGAATTTTCAGTCTTTGTTGCTGAAGTGTCGGGGTTGTCTATTGGGATAGCCGAAATATTAGGGATTTCTGTTTGTATATTTTCTGCAGGATCCGAATTTTCAGTCTTTAATACTGCTGAGTGTTCAGTCTTGGTTGCTGAAATGTCTGCGTTGTCAATAGGGATATCTGAGATATTAGCGATTTCAGTCTTTAATACTGCTGAAAATTTCGAATTTTCAGTCTGTGGTGCTGAATTATTTTCCAGAATGGGAGTATGAATCGGAGTCTTTATATTAGGGACAGGGTTATCTTTGTTTATATGTCTAGGTTTATAGGAGTATGTGGGCTCAGGCTAAATTTGGCTAGGAGCTTCATTAAAATGGTCGTTATCTATTTCCAAAGATCTAATGCTGTAAATAGAAAACTTTGGTGTGTCTTCCATCAATTTTGGTTGGCGTCAGGCCTCGTTTTCCGACTCTTGCACCCGAGAAAAGTGAACATTTTGCCGATCGTTTTGTCTATTGGTGGTCCTAGAATTTTCACCAAAACGATTTTCAGAGTTTGTAGGATTATTTCGGAATGGTTTACGCGTTGTTGTACCATGTTGGTAATTTGTTGAAGACGATCCATTCCTAGATATCTTGTATCTACACTCATTCTCTGTGTGATTATTCCGACCACAGAAATTGCATAATATGTTATATTCCCTTTTTATGGGTTGTCTATTCGGAAAAGTGGACTGCATGTTTCGATAACATGTGTCCTGTGTATGCCCTGACTTACCACAGGTTTGGCAGACTATGCGATTGAATGTAGGTTTTTCATTGTATTGATATGACCTGGCAGAATTGTCCATTCGAGCCGCATGTGACACTACATGTGCAATCGACTGTTTTAAATTGTTTCCCCCATGGGCTTTAGCTAGTATCTTTAGATGTTCGTTGTTTAGTCCATCTTCAAATGTTTGTACGGACAATTTTTTGTTTTCTTCCATTAAGAATTCCCTAACCACCGCGTCTGCTGTTATTTCACACGTGGCAGAGTTTAGAGTCCTTAGAGCATTCGCGACTCTATCGCCGTATTCCAGGACGGTTTCTCTGTAGCGTTGTTTCAGAGAAATCAACTCATTGTGTGCCGTCGACCGAGATTGCTCCTCTTTATATTCCGATTCTAATTTTTCTTTTAAATCCTCCCACTTAGCGATTTGGCTATACCTAATCAGATCGTAAGCATGACCCTCTAGTCTATTTTTGACTAGCTCTAAAAATGTCTCGTATATATCCGGGTCTGCCTTCTTTATGGATCTAAATAAAACGTCTCCCCCGGAAATAAATTTACCTAAGTCGCACGGTTTCCCATCGAAGGTAGGGACGATTCTGAAAACATCAGAAATTCCGACAGAAAGAGCCATTTCAGGGGGTTTAATGTGTATCGGTTGATAGTGGATTTGTTCTTCCCCCTGCCTAGCCGCTTGTCTCGTGTAATATGGACTCGTAATAGTGAAAGTTTAAAATAAAAGGCGAAAATTCGTTATCAATTCTTAAAAATATGGTTAACTTAAAAATATGGTTATGGAAAAATTGGCCTTTCTTTTTGTTATTCAATATATATATATATATATATATATATATATATATATATATATATATATATATATATAAGAAAGAAAAATAAATTGGTCCCAAAGCTGCAAAGAAAGAAACGACGAGAAAGAAAAAAAACGGAAATGTCGTCGAAATACTGAAATGAGAATTTTCAAAATATAGATAGAAATTTCTATCCAAAAAAATTTTTTTTGTGAAAAGGAGAGCTTCCAATTAGAAAATATTCCAAAAAAAAATTGAGAAAAGTCGCTAAAAAAAAAAATTCTTACTCTACTAAATGTTGTCGTTGTACTGTTGATAGCAGTCTTGAGTGTTGCTGTTTTGTTTTTTTTTCTTCAGTTTTCCTTAGTTGGTTTTTTTGTTTTTTTTTTCTTTTTAGATTTTTTTTTTTCTTTTCCGCCAGGCAGACTTCACGTCCTAAAGTTGATTTGCTTATCCTGGTCTTGGCTGCTTTCCTTTTTTTTTCTTTTGATTTCGTTGTTTTATGTCGGGTTTTTTTTTTTCTTATTTTGGTTTGGTTATTTCTCCTGTTTTTTTTTCTCTCTTTTCTTCTTGAAAAAATTTTTTTCTTCTTATTTGGTTATTTCTCTTGTGTTCTCTTTTCTTCTTATAATCAATTTTTTTTGTTGTTTTAAATTTTTTGTTTACTTTGTTTTTCGTTGTTTTATGTTTACTTTTTTGTTCTTCTTCTTATTTGGTTATTTCTCTTGTGTTCTCTTTTCTTCTAATAAACATTTTTTTTGTTGTTTTAAATTTTTTGTTTAAAAAATTTTTTTTCTTGTTTTTTTTTTTCTTCTTATTTTCTTTCTATTTGGGATCCTTTGGTTGGATCATCCCACCGCTGCCACCAGTGTTGTAGTCCGAACGCCGTGCTTCCTCGGTTGAGGGAAGAGTGGGGACCTTTTATTTTTTTCGATTCTTCTCCCAGCGAAGATTTATTAATATTTTCTATATTCACTAGTCCTTTTATAGATTGGCGAAATTTAATTAACCAATTTTTTCTCCTTTCTTGTATACCACTCCGACAAAACCAATGCAGTGAAAATTGGATCTAGTTATCACTAGATAACTAGATCCAATTTTCACTACATATTAACTTTTTTCTGGTTTTATTTAAATTTGTCTACATATGAAAGTTTTAATTAAAATGTTTAAAATTTAACTCTTTTCATTATTTTCATCTGGTTTCATTTTATTTTCACTTTTTTTCCGAACTCCTCTCGTTCGGAACTGAAATTTTTCTATTTCTCCCTGACTTTTAACAACAATCAATTTGGACGAAAATCCAAGTTGCTATGTTTTGAATAAATAAAAAGGTGCAGGTTATTAAGTGTGCTGTAACTGGTAATATTGTGAATTTTTATGAATGGTATGTATTAAGTGAGAATGTAATATATGTTAAGTGAAGTTTTTAAGGATGTGTTAGGAGATTCAGTGTTAAATTTAATAAGGGTAGTATTCTGGAATACAACAAGATCATGTTAGATTTGTTGGTTTTTAAGGTCATTTACACAATAAACTTTCTAACCACATGTGTTGCTTGCATTAAACCAATAAATGGGGTGATAGCCCCACTAAACTAAACTAAGTCCATAAAAAGCCCCAATCAAAGTCGGCTGATATGGTGAACATGAAGTATACGCAATACTTAAAACCGGCTCCATCAACACTCTTGCTATAAAAAACGGATATAAACCAAGTCATGCGATCTTATGAACTTCATACTTAAAGAATTATCAAATAAGAAACATCATACTCGAGCCATCGCCCTTCCCAATACATCTCATTGCAAGCTGTACATATTAGAAAAGGTAAAAACATGTCTCCAAAATCAATACTTGATTGAGTTAAGGAGTAACTTTTAAAACAGTTTATGTACACAGTTGTGTGATAAAAATAGTTAATAAATAATAGTTACATTTCTGCAGGCAACAACCGAATTAGCCGTCGCGCAATTATCTCATTTATAATTATAAATAGCACTTTGATACTGGTGTTTCAAATAGTTTATTTCTGCCGTCGATAAGATGAGGTTTTTACTATCCAATGGGAATTTCCACAATTGTAATATACAACCTTTGTACTTAATTAATGTCAATAATCATGTTGTACGGTCTACGAAATAAAAACACCAAGATTATCCGTGTTGATTGGGCTATCGTTAAATTTAGATGCCATAAATTTGAACAATAATTAAATTGCTATTTATCAGCAACAGATAGATCCCTGCTGGAGGGACAAGGTAACGGTGGTCTAGCCATTTGAAACTAATTGAAATTTGATTGAAATTGTTATCAGATCGAGGTTGGGTAGCGAAACTGAATTTAGTAATTGAAAATTAATCCATGACAATAAAATAGTCGTTCCTAAGTATATTTGTTGGTACGTAGCCTTCATAATATTTCCAAAGTGTTATCGAATCTATGGAAGTTTAACCTCGATGAATGTCTCTATCTTACTACTCGTATTATTATTATTATTATTTTGTCTTTTTTGCCTTTTTAATTAATGGATTGTGTCATGTCCGAAACAATCGAAGATTCTAATGAGAATCGAATATATCGATACTATGTATACTTTAGAAAGAATGAGTGATATTAAAACCATCTGATCAATAGAACCTCATTCTTCCATTCGGTTTTCACCCTCCACTTGTTTTTTTTTTTAACATACTGTGTTTATTTGACCAATAATCAATGTTTACACTAAGTACTAAAGCTAACTTATAATTCTAGTGATACAATTGTTTACATGCATACATTACACATTTTTCAAACATAACTGAATGTGTGAATAACTATTCGAGTTTTATAGGTTTTAATATTAGCAGTTTTCCTGGATAAGGTCAGAAAACCAGGATTTTCATTTTTTAATTTAATCTAATCTAATATTTAACTTAACTCTAACTTATTCTAGCTTAAGCTAATTTATATTATAATATTAGGTGTACAACTTTACTTCCGCCGTTTTGCAATAGATGGCTGTAGCGGTAAGTGGTAGTTGAAATAAATAGATCATAGATGTCATACAATAAGCTTAGGTATTTGTAATCATAACGCTGTTGTATTCCAGAATACTACCCTTTATTAAATTTAACACTGAATCTCCTTACACATCCTTAAAAACTTCCCTTAACATATATTACATTCTCACTTAATACATACCATTCATAAACATTGACAATATTGGCAGTTACAGCACATTTAATAACATGCCCCTTTTCATAATTTGCCCCTTTTTATTTCAAAACAGAGCACTTTGATTTTCGTTCAAATTTTATTCAATTTAAAAGTCACAGAAACTAAAGGAATACTTTGAGAAAATTTGTTTTGTTCATATTATAATTTACAGTAAATTAGAACACAATGTTCTATAAGTAGAGAAAAAATTCAATAGTAAAAACAGTTTTGAGTTGTAAGTTTGAGATTGTAAGTTGAGTTGTGAGTTTGGAAAGTTGAGTTAGGAACCCCTAAGTTGATATAAATATATTAAATATATTGATAATATATGAGTTTTAATATCATCTAAAACCCTTTAAGAGCCGTTGAATTTAATAAAGGGGTTTTCTTGTTGATGGCGTCTCAGCCAGTTGTAACTGGACTTTCACCAAAGGAAGGTCTGCCTGGGACGCGGATCATAATACGGGGAGAATTCTTAGGAACCAGAGCGAGTGACCTAATTGGTTTAACTATATGCGGATGTGACTGCCTTCTATCAGCAGAGTGGAAAAGTTCTAATAAGAATGTTGCGCGTATAGGACCCGCAAAAGAAGGAAAGGAAAAATAAAAGGTCCCCGCTCTTCCCTCATCCGAGGAAGCACGGCGCCGGACGGTAACGCTGGTGGCAGCGGTAAAAGCAAAAAAAAAAAACAAGTAAACATAAAAATAAAAAGAATTCACATTCCCTTTCCAACCGTCGTCGAGTTTACATCGTCGCGAATTGTGTTCCGTACGTGTAACATCAGTCCTACGATACAAAATTATATTACATCCCCTTTGTGTAATAGTGCAGTGAAAAAAAAACAAAAAACAAAAAAACAAAAACAGACCAGACCCTTGTGCAGTGTGCTGTGTTTATAAAACAAAAGAGTAGTGTAAAACAATTGCAACGAAATGGCCTGCGGGCCAAATGTGAATAGTAACCGGTTTAGCGATCTTACGGAAGATACAAATAGCGATATTCGACCAAACAAAATGAAAAGGACACTTATAAAAACAGAGGAATTTTTTCCTAGCTTACCAATAATGAACAATACAAGAGATCCAAAATTTCTAATTATATCATCCAAGGAGAATGGTAAGCCTATTTCATCTCTAAGCCCATTTTTAATTAAAAAAGTGATAGACGATGTTAGCAAAGAGTATGAACAAATCACGGTTCTACGAGACGGACAATTATTAGTAAAAGCTAATTCTCAGAAAATCGCGGATCGTTTTCTTAAAATAACAAACTTTGGCAACGTGTGTCCCGTTTCTGTAAAATTACACGAAAAATTAAATGAATGCAAAGGCATAGTGTACGCCCCTTGTCTCATAAACATCTCGGAAGCGGAAATAATAGCCGAAATGGGTCAACAAAAAGTCACAGATGTGTACAAATTTACCAAAGTAGATGACTGTAAAGTGTGAAGACCCTCCGGACTTATGTTATTTACTTTTAACCTATTCCAACCACCAAATTCGGTTGACATCGGTTTTTATAAAGCTAAGGTCAGCGAATATATCCCCAACCCCGTGAGATGTCGCAACTGCCAACGACTCGGCCATACCACAAAACGCTGCACCAATACCACAATGTGCGAAAAGTGTAATCTGCCACCTCATAGCCCCGTAAATTGCAGTCGCATTATGTGCGCAAACTGCTCGCTCCCTCACTCGGCCGCGGATAAAACCTGTCCCTTGTATATCCAAGCGAAAGAAGTTTTAACAATAAAAACCACAAACAAATGTTCAATGGGAGAAGCCAAACGAATTTATAAGGAAAAAAATATCCACAAACCTGATCAACTTTCAGGAAGCTTTGCAGATACACTAAAATCGAGCCAATTACAAGGACCCTCAACGGAACAAAACAAACAAAAAACTACATCCAAGGAATCTCTTCCAACCGGGTCCTCCTCATCTGCTACAATCAACAGTATTCAAATTGCATTGCCCCACAAGCCAAAAAAGTCAATAACACATAACCCAACCAAACCAATTTCGTCTATAACACCACTAATCCAACGAAAACCATCAATTCAATTAAAGCCATCAACTCAACAAACATCATCAACTCAACTAACCACATTCGAACCCTCACAACTACAAACAAGTTCGCCAACAAACAACCAAACAAAACCATTCCACAAACCACGACAAGCTGCTCTGCTAATAGCCATTCGCAACGCACCCCTTCACCCAAATCAAAGGTAAAAAGTAAACCGTCTCTCACTAATATAAATATTAATAAAAATGTACACACCTTAGTAGATGATGATATTACAATGTAACTATAAAACTAACAACCAAGCCCCTGACTCTGCTGTTCCTGAGGTTGGACACTTGAACTCAATCCAGAGTTCAAGTGCCCAACATCCGGAACAGCGGAGTCTTGATCCTAACAACATACATCCCGCCCACCATACCTTCCAACACCTTAAAACATTTAAGAATATACAACCCCATCCCTCTGCAAAATCAAGATCTAAGCACACTAGCACGGCTGAACGCCCAAAACTCACTTCAAAACAAACCCCATTCACCATTCTACAATGGAACATGAACGGTTATACCAATAACTTTGACCAACTAAACATTCTAATTAAGGACCATAACCCACATATAATATCACTGCAAGAAACGCATTGCCCAGTCAACACCACACCATTCATCCCTAAATCCTATGTAGGCTACTTCTACAATTCAGCTGCAAACACATCACACAAGCAAGGAGTAGGATTACTAATCAAGAAAGGTACTTCCCACAAAATCCTCCCCATCATTACAAATATCCAAGCTCTCGTTGTAGAAATACAACCCCTTTAAATTTTACCTACATTGCCTTATATCTCCCCCCAAATCAACCATTAAATAAAAATGATCTTCAGGCTATACTCAACCAAACAAATGAGCCCAGAATACTTGGAGGCGACATAAATGCTTGGAGTACACTCTGGGGTTCACCTTCCACAAACAAAAGAGGGGAAGTAATTGAAAACCTCCTCCTCACCTCCAATCTGATCCTACTGAATGACGGTTCCCCTACTCACCTTTCTACACACAATACCCTCACTCATATAGACATCACTTGTTGCTCCTCAGAATTGGTTCCGAAAACTTCATGGCAAGTTCTAAACGACCTCTACAATAGTGACCATTTCCCCGTTTTAAGCATAATAAATAATCAGCAACCGATAACCCATCACAACAGATCTCCAAAATACAAAACCGATTCCGCCAACTGGGCACTTTTTGAAAGAAAAGTTGACGAATTTCTTTCAAGCAATTCCCCCACACCTGACACGAATCACGAAGCGGCGCTAATCAGTAAAGCAATTAGATCCGCTGCCAATCTCTCAATACCCCAAACAAATATCACAACCAAATCAGAAACCAGGCAACATGTACCTTGGTGGAACTCCGACCTAACGCTTCTCAGAAAAAGCAAAATGTCAGCCCTCTCTGAATTTAAAAAAAGACCAACGCAGGTTAATTTTGTTGCATACAAAAAAGCGAATGCACAATTTCGTAGGAAGATGAAAGAAAGCAAAGCAAAAAGCTTTCTTCAATTCACTTCCTCAATCAATCCAACATCCTCCACAACCACAATATGGCATAAAATACGCAGCTTAAGTGGTAATCACAATCCGACAATTATCTCATCCCTTAATTCCGAAAATACTACAATCTCAGACACAGTGGAAATAAGCCAACTCTTCGCCAAAACCTGGTCGCAATTCTCAGACAACAATAATTTTGACCCCGAATTCAATCGCAAAAAAATTGAATCCGTTAACAATCCACTATCTTTGCAAACTCCTAACTCTGCAGCTCTACGCATAGAACAACCCATCTCATTTATCGAATTCGAGTCAGCACTTAGTATAACTAAGGGAAAAACTCCAGGGCGAGATCGAATATCTTACCCAATGTTAAAAAACCTTTCGCATTATGCAAAACAAAGAATTATAAAGTTATACAATAAAATACTTGAAACATCACACATTCCACAAATATGGAAAACCGCGGTCCTAATACCTATTCCCAAACCGAACAAAGATAAAGATACGGTGGATGGCTACCGCCCTATATCCTTAATTCCTTGTCCCGCAAAGGTATTAGAAAAAATCGTAGCCAAACGTCTACTCTGGCTTATGGAAACAAAGAAATTGACATCCATCAACCAAGTAGCTTTCAAATCCAACAGAGGTTGCACAGACGCCTTACTCCACATTGACCACTACACCTCAAAGGCTCTATCCGCCAAAAATCACGTCACAATACTCTCTCTTGATTTTGAGAAAGCATTCGACAGAATAGGCGCTCACACCGTACTTAATAAATTGTTAAAATGGAGAATTGGCAACAATATATATAGGTACGTTAAATCATTTCTAAGCAATAGAAAATTCCAATGTAAAGTCAACCACGTTTACTCCAATACATTTCCATTACACAACGGAATCCCTCAAGGATCCCCACTGTCAGTTGTACTATTTATGATCGCCTTTGACGACATAAGTACAATAATACACAAACAGAAACATCTAGATCATTGCATTTACGCCGATGATATATACATCTTAAGTAAATCCAGTGATCTAACTTTCTGCAAAAACATTTTAACTGAAACAGTGAAAGATATCTTAGAATGGTCAAATTCTTCAGGTGCCAAACTCTCAGTAGATAAATGTAAATTATTTCATGTGTGCCGACGACGACTTTGTCCCCAAATACACCTCAACATAAACAACAAAACAATCCAAAATGTCCGCAACCTCAAAATCCTAGGAATAACATTTAACAATAAGTATACCTGGAAACAACATTGTTCAGAACTCAAAGTATCATTAGCAGCGAGGCTCAATATTATTAAATACTTAAGCAACATGAAAAGTAACGTACACATTAACACTCTATGTAAAATTACTAAAGCTCTAATTTTAAGTAAAATAGACTACGGGATCTATATCTATGGCAATAGTCCAAAAACGACTCTGAATATAATAAAGCCCATCTATCACCAAGCCGCTAGAAGAAGCACCTTTGCATTCAGAACGACACCAATAAAAAATATACTTGCTGAAGCTGGGCTCCCAACAATCGAGGACAGGGTGGAAAGCATATCATTGAAACTAATAGCTAAATTAGCGTTTTCGTGAAATTCCATAATTGACAAAGACATCAAACTAACAATAGGATACAAAAACACCAACCGAATCCCATCTGCAATCAGTCGCATTTTAGATAAAGCCAAGCAATTGGAATTGGATATTAAACAAACTTTCAAATACTCCGCAACTTACCCGCCATGGCTTCTAAATAATAATAATATCATAACAACACTCTCAATATTTAAAAAACCAAACACAAACAAAGAGATATACGGTGCACTATTCTGGTCAGTCGCCTCAAAATATAAATCCAACGGATGGCGCTTTCTGTACACAGATGGATCCAAAACAACCAACTATACTTCCTTTGCGGTCACATCCGAAGAAGGTGCAGTAAAGAAAATCGGACTATTACCCGAATTTTGCTCCATTTTCACGGCGGAAGGCTTCGTGATTTTACAAGCCGTAACATTCGCCACCAACCACAGAGAAAAATATGTGATCTGCACCGACAGCTTGTCGGTACTCAACTCAATAAAAAACACCAACAACACTGATGGTATTATTTCCAATATTCGGAATAATATCATTAAATACTGCAATAAAATAAAACTAATGTGAACTCCCAGTCACGTCGCCATCAGCGGTAACGAGAATGCAGACGCCGCAGCCAACTCAGCCAAAAGAGCTCCAGTCCATAAAGTCAACATCTACACAAGAGCCGATCTACTGTCAATTATCAGCAATCAACAAAAACAAATAAACCAAACAAACTGGGATACTCACCGCCATGCCTATAAAATGGTAAACCGTTTCAAAACTCACCCTTCTTACCCAACTAACTTGTCCAAATCCAAAATCACAAACTTTGTGAGGCTGCGATTAGGCCATACAGCTGCTACCCACCTCCACCTGCTCCACCGAGCTACAGCCCCAATCTGCCCAAAATGCAACACAACACTTACAATCACTCACATATTGAAAGACTGTCCTCACCTAAAACCCTTGAAAGACAAACTATTTCGCAATACAGATATTTATACAATTCTAGCAGATCCCACTACCGACAACATAGAAATTGTAAATAAATTTGTAAATAGCATTAAGATTAAATTGTAAATTAGAAATACAGAGCCAATTGTCCCCGCTGCTAGGCTCATTAGGTTAAGTTATTGATATGTAATTTTACATTACTAATTGATAATAAATAAATAAATAAATAAATAATATTCATCAATAATCCACAAACACTGGCAATTAGTCCTGTAGGAATTGTCACGAACATTGCAGAGTGTATCATCAACAGGGTATCTCACAGCAGCAATCTACGCGTGTTAAGTGTGTCGATGATGTCATAGATAAAGATGACATACAAGAGATCATTGACGCACTCAAATCAAAAAACGCCATCCGATTTTAAACCCAGTTGACCCCACAGAACGACAACGCAATCGAGTCCATAATCGAAAACGATAAATTTCAATTTCAAATGGCTAAAGCAATTAACGATTACATAGGCTGGAACAATTAAATCGCAGAAACGTTTAAACTGCATGTTCCAGCACAATTGGCAGAAATTCAATTAATTGGGTCAGTTCGCAACCGTAGAAGTTGAACCCGAGCTCAAGCCAACGAGGAAATATTGATTGGCTAAGCGAAACACCGTGATTGCGAACTGAAGCCAACAAACGGTAATTGGGGCAATTGAAATGAAATTGCATTGTCGTAATCGGGAAGTGTTGACCCGGAGGTATCGAGAAGATACAGGAAGCAATTAAGGGGCAGTCAGTGGTTGGTCAGAGTCTGGGGGTGGTCGTGGAGTTGGGGATTAATCGAGAAGCTCGGTGGTAAACCTGGAAGGTAGTGAGTGAACGGAGAGTATCGAGTCGATAGAACTATTTTACGGGATATTATTAGATAATACAGTTCGGGATAATTTAAATCTAGAAAAGAAAAGAAAGTCGTGATAAGTTATAAAATCAAGGTGTGAAATAAGTGAATAGTAGGGAAACGAATAAGTTACTTGATAGTACCATATATATATAGAGGTATAAATATGAAAATATAGAAACTACAAAATTGATGTGTGAACAATGTATAAAGTGTATAACGAATCTATAATTGAAGAAAAATGAAACTTAAACATAAAGCTAGTGTTTAGCGAAATTGTACGGCGAATCTTGTGTATGACAACTCTATAGTTAATGAAGAGGAAGACTCAAATGTGAAGTTAGTAAGCAGTGTAACTACATAATAAGTTAAGTGTGCAAAAAACCAATAAACCGAAGAGATTACGAAGTTAAGTGATTAAAATAAAAGGTATGTTAGAACTAGATAAAATATGTATATGTATTTACAAGTAAATGGAACAGCTTACAAAATTGATGTGAGAAGATAGTGCTAACGACATAAGCAAGACAAGAGTCACCTTTGTTAAACCTTTAAGACCAGGTATAAGAAACTGTATACATAAAATGCAAAAGGACATGAATAAAAGTGAATAAAGAAAAAGAAAAAAAAAAGGAAAACAACTTGGAGTTTCAATTTCCATAATTTGTGTGTAAAGTGAACTTCGCCTTACATTTGGTGTCGTGATTATAAAAATGGTTTTTCCCCCAAATTAAAAAACTTAACTCGCGCTTCATCGGAATTGCATCTCAACACGTTTGTCGAGGATACAAACAAATTTATCCAAAAATACAGTCCACCTTTCAAACTCCATAGTTGTTTGTTTGTTGTTAATCCAGTGCAGGCAATCTTTACATCGGTCCCAGTATGTTAGGGTTGTGACATCGCTCTGATCGATTGTTAAACTGTGTTGTAGGGGCTTTTTACAACCCACTTGGTTGATTATAGAAGTTGCATCGTCGACGGGGCAATTTAAGGCAACCTTCTACGCAGTTCATACGAACTGCATCTCCGCACACGTGCAAGCAGCTGCGAGGATAATATCGGTGTGGATTCCAATCTCCACAAAACACCATGAGCAAGCAGAGGACATCAAACCTGATCGATGGCTTGCAGAACATTGCGACAGAATTAACCGCCGATCATAAAGCATACTTGGCTTTGGATAATTCAGCCAAGTCTATGCATATAAATGAAGGGCGGTTAAGAAACTTAGAGCAATCGTTCGAAGACGCAACGGGCCTTCATCAGAAAATAATCGCAGCTCAAAGTGACGAGGGTAAAGCCCGATATATGGAGGAATTAACCTTCCATCAGCTCAAGGAATTGTGCTATAGATATACCTCTGAGCTGAAAACACAGTTACACACACTGAGTCCCAAGTCCTCTTTCTATAGCTGTGTCAACGAATTCTCACATCTTAATGATGCCCTCAACGACAATAACGGTGGCATCATCTATAACCACATTCCAATTCTGTTAGTAATTCAACAGCTATCAATTTAACATCGATACCTACTAATCAGGAAATATCTCCACCACTAGTGGCACGTACAAAATTTGATCTCGGAATTTTATGGATTTGATGAGCAGATGCAGCATGCACAATTACGGCAACAAGACGAATCCAAGAATACACAAGCATTCAATAGCGAAACTTTGCTTTTTGCCCATGTCAACTCGTTAAGTTGTTCTTGCAACATCTTCCCGCGCCGGTAATGATGAATCAATAAAGGCCCTTCCTTTGGGCTATCAACGAAGGGACATTATTGATTCATCATCGCCGGAGCGGGAAGATGTTGCAAGAACAACTCAACGAGTAAACAACCGTGCCAAAGTAAAAAGCACTCATCTCGACAACGCCT